>CM055269.1:67760403-68415393 GCA_029237695.1 Conchocele bisecta | reverse complement strand
CCCACTGTTTACAGTACCATTTGGTATAAATTGTTCATGTAACCTATTGTAGACTAAACTGAATGGGTGTAGACTAGTCTACAAACACGCCCATCAGGGAATCTGCCATGATTTCTTGACATATCTATTGATGAGGACACTGCCGTCAGTGAACAAAAATGGCTTCAATCTCAGCGAGTCTGCATGTGGATCAATACCTACAATTATTGTCAATGCCACAAGGTTTCTTCTGCCAGACGTCAACAGTCAACACAATTGTGTACAGTACCAGTATCTATTCTGTTCGCTGGTCGCAGTAAACATGCTACAGCGACAAAATGTTAAACAGGGTAGGCCATAATCCACACCAATTCAAATTGCAAGTAACCAAGGGCAACACTGGTTGCAAATCTCAAATTATGTCGCAACAATTTGCAAACTCAGCTAATCATATCGCAATATCTTCCAATATGCTGTGCAACATATGCCTACCTGGTTGGTTGGAAATTGTAATGACGAAACAAAGCGATACTGATGTCACAATTTATTTCATAATTAAAATTATACCAAAATGAATTGTTAAAAAGTCCATGAGCACCATATATATTGCTACAATTGTGATTGATCATATGACAAGAATGGGCTTAAATGTCTACCAGTTTAAACAACTGACACAGAATGGACTGGAATGGTGCTTAATGGTCCGTCAACACAGAAGAGTATCATTGAAAACTAAGTCAATTGCCAGGCTACTAGTGAAGTTCATTTGAGAAACTACCACATGTATATAACTAAAACTGCAGACCCGTGTCAGGGACCATGCATATGTTAGCTGATCAGGTCCCATGCTTATAAAACCTTCTGAGCATGTTCTCCCAATTTGTACTAAACATCAGGCGGTTTGACTGTCCGAGACCAAGAACTGGGAAAGGTTTTGATTGGTCAAGGCTGAGCTGTGCTCAATGTCAACCAATAAAATAGCCTGATTTTGAGAACAAATTCAGTAAATCTCCTGCCTCATATCCACCAAATTTTACCCAGGATTGAAGTACATGTATTTTAGTACAAAATTCAAAATATTAAATAATGTACTTGGATCATATTTTTATGCTATAATTTTGAGAAACATTTCAGTGTTCCATTATTATATAAAATTGATGGAGTGTTTACCGATTTATCTTGACTGATTGTGATATGAATGTTAAAATCAAGTTTTAAATGTCATGTAGGTAATTCATTTGACTGTCTAGAATATGCTTGAAACACTCATTCAGTGGATTCTGAAAATTATTTACTGTAGAAATAACTACTTCAGAAGTTACTCATTGTTTTAAACAAATCTACGAAAGGTTTGGTGAATATGAGGACAAGGTAACAGTAGACAGCAATGGTGAGAGGCTGGTTGGGTCTACATATAAGTTATTGAGACAATAACTCTTGTTATTAATGCCACAGTAAAATTTACCCATAATTGCTTACACATTTGTAGGAAACTTGTAAAGACGAGATCACTCTTTTTATTAGATTTACTGTACAACAACAACAACAACAACAATTACTGATTGCTTGAACAATCTTTGTGATAATGATCATGAGAATGGCATAATGTGCTCAGATTACGGGCCCAGAGTAGACACAATTCTATATGTGGCTGGGACTGGAGAAATGGGGCTTATGGGTTTTGCGACCAGTGTAGATCCAGATCAGCATGTGCATCCGCAGTCTGATCTGGATCTGCACTGTTCACCATTCCATCAATGAAACACCCATAGAGCTTCTAACAAGCAATGTACAATTGAGATCGCTATCAGGCTACAGGAGTGTGCTATTTGACCAGGAGCTGCGCACAGGTTGAAGTAACGGACCGAGGTCTATAAATACATTAAATATGCCTAAAAGCATCAATAAATGAAGAAAAAAAAAAGCTAAACATTTTTTTTTACCCCCTCCATATAATTCAGTATACTGAATTATATGGAGGGCGTAACAACAAATTTAGCTTTTTTTTTCTTCATTTATTGGTGCTTTTAGGCATATTTAATGTATTTATAGACCTCGGTCTGTTACTTCAAACTGTGGAGCTGCACTGGTAACAAATACCATGAGCCCCATTTCTCCAGTCACAGCCACATCTTAGAAGCTACATGATCCTGCTATGATCCCTGAAACCATTCATTACATAATGACCAGGGGGCCGTTTCACTAAACTTCGTACGACCAAAATGTTAGTAAGTGCAAAATTATGATAGTCTGTAAATTTCACATTAACAATGTGTTCTTGTAAACAATTATTGGATTTACATTTATTGAGCATAGGCTGCATATGCAGTCTATGCTCAATAAATGTAAATCCATCAATTGAAATTTCCAGACGATCCTAAATTTGCACTTACGAACATTTTAGTCGTACAAAGCTTAGTGAAATCAAGCCAATCTCAGCCAATCAAGCTGCATAATTTCCAGTACAGTTCAGGGGGCCGTTGCACTAAACTTCGAATGACTAACATGTTCGTAAGTGCAAATTTAGGATCGTCTGGAAATTTCAATTGATGGATTTACATTTATTGAGCACAGGTTGCACTTACGAACATTTTAGTTGTACAAAGTTTAGTGAAACGGGCTCGTGGAGAGCATGCTTAGAAAGCCGGGCCCTGATGATTTTTTTTACGTGACTTGCGAGACTTTGTCTATTCGAGCCAAATTATTGACTAAATTTTCACCAAATTATAAGAATGTGACGAGGCAAACAAACTGCAGCTTTTATATCTCCTTATTCAAAATCATGCTTCATTTTAGGGAGTGAGTGAGTGAATAGGGTTTAACGTCCGCTTTTCTGACATAGAGGTACAAGCCTCAGGGAGTCTACACGCAGACGGGTCAACGGGGTCGAGTCCCATATCCACCTGTCCAAGGGGGGTAAATCCCAACTTCAGAACTCAATATTTACAATCAAAATATATATTCAGTCCTGAAATTAGAACAACCTGATCTGGTGCCAGGCCCTCGCCACACCAGCATCATTTATCCCTTCATTTTAGGGAACTCCTTTAGAAAAGAAAATAGAATAAAATAATAGCAAAAAAAATTGCAAATCAGTATATACCGTAATTACCCTAAATATTCGGACACTAATATGTGAGCAAACAGTGTAGACCCAGACCAGCCTGCTCCTGAAGGAGCAGTCTGATCAGGGTCTGCACTATTTGCCATTTTCACAGAATGCTTCGGAGGCCTCATTGGACAACATAATCAACTTGATAAATGTTTACGACACTTATAACAATTAGTTTTGGTGTCCGAATATTTAGGGTAATTACGGTACACATAATTTGCCAATACATGTACATGTATGTGCATGCATACAGTAATCAAATCACTGTCAGTTCCTTCACTATTTCATTGGTTACAAGTACTGGTGTGTACCTATGATACGATATATGTATAAATTATATGTGATATTTAAGCTGTTATACAGCCTATCACATCATATGTGTTGCTGCATTTGTCATACTTTACATGAGTGAAACTGACTGATGGCTTGTACAGACAGATATTTCAAATAATTAAATACAGACACGATATTAAAAACATGCTTTTTTATAATTCATACAGTTATTGTATTATCATTACAAATAAATTCTCTTATAAAAAGATAAAGAACTAAAAAGGTTATCCTTAATGCAGAACAAATTGAAAATGCATGCATTCCCTGGGGTGCATTCACTAACCCGTGCAATGCTGAATTAAAATGTGTTGTCTGCTGTTTATTTTTCTCATCAAAACCATGTTTTGACAACACTTTAGAATCATTTCCAATGGAAATGATTCTAAAAGTGCTGTCAAAATATGTTTTTATTGAGAAAAAAGATAAATCAACAGCAGACGACAATTTACATTTCCCGTGTTCTAAGCGTTAATAATTTTCGTAAATTCAATTTTGGAGAGAAGACTTAACCCAGTGAATATCCCAACAAGTTGGCAAAAGATCAAAAGCCAAATCCGCTTTCTATTTCAACATCAGTTATGGAAAATATTTTCCTATTCAGTTGCATAAATGTTTTCATCTGTGACCTGAGAAATAGGGCTTCTGACATTTGCTATTAACAATGTAGGCCAAGATCAACCTGCGCATCCATGTCGTTTGAACCACAGGTTGAAGTAACGGACCGAGGTCTATAAATACATTAAATATGCCTAAAAGCATCAATAAATGAAGAAAAAAAAAAGCTAAATATATTTTTACCCCCTCCATATAATTCAGTATACTGAATTATATGGAGGGGGTAAAAAAGAATTTAGCTTTTTTTTTCTCATTTATTGATGCTTTTAGACATATTTAATGTATTTATAGACCTTGGTCCATTACTTCAACCTGTGGTTTGATCAGTACCTGCCCTGTTAACCATTGTCGGAGAAACACATGTAATGCTTCTAACAAACAGTACGGATAATCTATTAAAATCTATACAAGGGACATAACTCATTTATAGAGCGTTACTAGGCCATAATTTCAAATAATGCAATATATTTCACTCAATATTTGTGTTAGTTACAGTAAAAACGAAATTTATGCTACACACTCATTTTTTTATTGGTTTCACAAACAGACCGTGAGGCAATACATGTAAATCCAATAGTTCAGTTGAATATACTCTATTAAAGTAAACCAAGTACTTTCCATTATATTTTCAATGTACTTATCGATCCAACAGGCTAACTTTGATACTTCAAAATCATTTAGGCACTTTGCAGCACCCAGCGCTCCAGATAAGGTGCGTATTGGCATATTTTATGCACTTATTTAGCAGAATACGCTCTGATTATTATAGGAATGAATGGTCTTTTTGTGGAATTTATCGGGGTATAAACTTGGAAAAGTCGCGGGAATACTGGACGAAGGCCGGAAGGCCTCGTCCAGTATTCCCGCGACTTTTCCAAGTTTATATCCCCGATAAATTCCACAAAAAGGCCATTAATTCCTTATAATTCCAGCATTTGAAATAAATGTGTTTATTTTCCGTTTTCTTTTTTTAATTATTTTAACTGCGCCTCACGGTTACGGAAAGTAGTTTGGCATGGGAGTTTACTGGGATATAAATTTTGGACAGAGACTTGCTACGGGCCAATCAAATGTTAGGGAATTGTGTAAATATTTTTGTGCTGGAATTATGAAGAGTGGGAACCCAAAGCACAGCAATGTGAAAATACGCATTGATTTTCAAATTGAGTAGTGAAACTACTGTCATAAAGTTTAAAATTTACTTAGTTGAGCCGCAATTTGCTTTTTGCACCTCAAATAAGTGAATTTTCAAAAAAAAAATATTTTTTTTTATCATTTGTTCCATATTTAATAAGGATAACAAGGAGGAAAATAAATAATACATTTGTAAATGTAAAATACACATTGAATTTGAAATATGGGCGTATAATACTCTAAAGTATTTAGATACAAAATTTATCTGGAGCTCTAAGCACCTGGATTTTAACAGAAAATAATTTGTTTATCAGTTGGTGACCAGTGGCAGTTGTCGACCTATATCCTCTCTATAGTATGTTCCTGTAGCCTATTTCACGAACCTCCGTTAGTCGACTAAACTGTTAGCAGACTAAACTAAGTTTAGTCGACTAACCATAGTCTGCTAAACCTTTCGACATGTTTGCATTTCACAAACGATTTTGTAAGCCACGTTCAAAACAACCGTGGGCGCTGCCATCTTGGAATTCCGTCGTCTGCTATTTTGTTTAGTAGACTAAGCGAAAGTTTAGCAGACTAACGAGGATGCTAAGCAAAGTAGACTTTGTTTAGTCGACTAACGTGTTCGTGAAATGCGTTTTTTCCCGTTAGTCGACTAACGGCCTGAAGTTTAGCAGACTAACCGAGTTTAGTCGACTAACGGAGGTTCGTGAAATAGGCTACTGGTGTCATGACTATAAAAGAATTATCAACATAAAATATATACAAAATTGAAACTGAAAGTAAAACATTTACTGAGCATGAGCCTGCTCACTCAATCAAGTATTATACAATCAATGTACATGATTTAAATATTAAAATAAAATAGCAACCTAATTAGCAAAGCTCAGCCTCAACCAATCAAACAGACTGCTTACGTGCACATGGTTCAATCAGAAACATTTATTTGATCTGTATATCAATCAATAAAACCAAGAGAGATAATTTGGTTTGGTCAGACTTTACACGACAGGGCTTTACTTTAGACAATCATTTCTATTCAAACACGTTCCTGTTTTTCTTCAGGAAAATCATCATATCCACATGTTCAGGCTTCAGTAGGCAGTGCTTAAACTCGGGGTCGCTCGCGAGCTTGAACACGTCTGGGGAGGACAAGCTGGAGGCCGGTATGGACAACACCCGCCGCGCCACCCGGCTGATCCTCGGGTACAGCAGCTGCTTCTCCCTCCACCAGTGCAGCGGGTTCTTGTTGCACACACTCTCCGCCATGAACAAGTCTACCTCTATCTTCGCAGATTCCTCAGCCGATTTCTGCGGCAAGCCTTCCGCATGTATGACATCATGCAACCAGTCTGTTTCTTTGGATGTGGATACTTTCCTTAACTTCATTGATGAAGCACTCACAGTAAAATCTTTAACTTTTTGTACTTCATGGAGCGGAGTGTCTGCTTGTGACTGTTCTTTTTCTTTCTCGCAAGATTCAATGTTTGATTCAGAAACCTTGCCCGATGTAGAACCATTCTGACTTTCTGAATCATTTTCTGCATTATTAAGGGAACTTTGGTCATCTGCAATACTAGCACTGTTTTCAGAACTGTTTTCGTTTTCAGACTTGGCTTCAGTATCTGGATTGATAACCACAAGATGCATATCCTTGCTTGCCAGCTCATTTTTCTCCCTTTTATCATCTACACCTTTAGATTTGTTATTTTCATTCTTCTCTCGTTCCTGTTTTTCTCTTTTCTCTATCTCGATTTTCTGTTGCATATCTTTTGCCAGTCTTTCAGTAACAATCTGCTCGCGAACTTCATTAAACAAAATCTCCTTCACACGATCGCGGTCTTCTTGTGAAACAAACGCCATCTGCTTGGTCTGTGGGTGAACCAAACAGGCCAACAAACAGATACTATGACTTTCCGCCAATGTTGAATTAATTTGTTGTTTCATCTCCAATTTTATCCTTTCTACAACATCAGTGTCATCTTTGTCATCTTGTAGCACCTTTTGTACTTTTACAAACGTGGGGATCACCTTCTGCAATGTCGTACTGTCTGTGTTTGTCAACATCTCTGTCGCGGTCATGAAGGTGCTGAGAATCTTCACCAAGCACTCTAAGGAAGACTGCTCCTCAAAGGTGAACAGCTGATTGCGCATGTCAATGCCGCGGTTGATCAGTTCGGTATCCATAACTGTAGCATGAATGGCCGGTGTCTGCTCCACGAATGTGGACAAGACATCAGAAAGTTCATCCCATGAAGACACTTCAGATTTCCCTAATTTCTTCCCACGTGTTGGTTCCTGAATCAATAGATATTTCTTATCCTCAAAAACATCTTTCACCGTCCTAGAACCAAACTCATATACTAAAAACTTCTGTTTTTCAAGAAGTTCTGAGACCTCAGAATCATTCAAACACTTTTTGACCATCTTGGATATACAATTGCCAAAGCAAACATTCCTTTTCCAGTCCAACATTTCCAAAAGCCTCAACTCATCACTGGAATTATGGGTAACAAGAAATGGTCTCGGAAGGTCCCATTTAATTCTAGATTCCTCCAAATTCTGAGCTATCGTTTCACAAATGTTTTCTGGCTGCACTAAGGCGGTCTTCAAAACAGCTGACCGCAATTTCCAGTTGTCAGTAATGAAATGAACATTAACGGTGTCGTACAACTCAGACGCTATATTGGTCCAGGAATTATGGGTGAAGGTGACAGACACAACGCCAGACAATGAATCCTTGATGTTGTCCTTGACATTGTTATACAACATCCCGATATCCGCAAGGACTTTCTTACGTTTTGGAAGGTGGTATTTCAGTTCCAATGTCTTTGTAAACGTTTTAAAACTCTCGTTTTCAACAACATCAAAGGACATCAAACTGCCTATAAACAGATTCAACAGACTTTGGTCTATCTCATAAACCTTTTCCTTTGTGAGCCTGTGACCTTCACCTTGTACTAGATATGGCACATCTGTCTGTGCAGTTTTACAAGAGACACCCTTAGCTTTGATCTGTGCCAGGTTCCCCTTCATGGCAGAGATATCAGTCTGAGCTGCTCTGTCCGTTATTTCAATTTCATACTCAGATCCAGAGTCCTCGGCACTAGCCTCGGAGTTGGACTCGCCATCAGACTCTACTGAACTTTCCTCGCTAGTCTCATAATATTCTTCTCCAGTCTCAGAATTGGTAGTGTCTCCTGCAACGAAAAAGGTTGCATCTGTTTGTTTAGATTGTTTGGTTTAAATCAGTTAAAACGGTTGTTTTTCTGTCTAAGTTTTCAATTCTGGATGTGTCAATAATATTGCAAATCTGTAACATTAATCAAATTTCTTTTTGAACAAATATCTATCAAATCGTTGTTGTTGTTTTTTAACAACTCTTTTAACAAGTCTATCAATGAGAAAATATGCATTATTGTACAAGCGATATTAAAAAAAATCAGTTCTTAAATTTCATTAACTTGTCTAGAAATAAGAAGTTGATGAAAATAATTTCACCTTTGTAAATTTTTGTACCATTTACAGTAAATTTTGTAAATAAGTTGCGGCAAATATTAGTCCTTTGAATACATTCCAGAACAGACGCTAGAATTTTCAACTGCAGGAAACACTACCAGGATTGAGTGGCTTTCGACAGTCACAAGTTAGTAAAATATGTGACTGGAAACATGGGGCTTATGGCAAACAGTATAGACCTCCCTGTGAAGTCTGATCTGGGTCTGTATTGTGTCGTCATTCAGTTAAGGAAAGAAATGCCCGTTACGCTTTCAACAAAAACTATAGATCCATAGCAGGCTCCAGAGGCCCGTTTCACTAAACATCGTACGACAAAATGTTTGTAAGTGCAAATTTAGGATCGTCTGGAAAGTTCAATTGATGGATTCACATTTATTGAGCATAGGCTGCATATGCAGCCTATGCTCAATAATTGTAAATCCAATAATTGTTTACAAGAAAACATTGTGAACAATGTGAAATTTACAATCATAATTTTGCACTTACAAACATTTTAGTTGTACAACAAATTTTAGTGAAACGGCCCCCATGTGTGTGCAAGCAGATCAGGGGATACCACTGACTAAAGATGTCATAAGATGTATTTTACCCATTTCATGCTCAGGATATGCCATTTTGATTGGGGAAAACCATAAAAAAATTCTTTAAATGTGCTTAGAATTATATGTTGCGACCACCATTTGAACCGTCTCATCGAGACGGTTCAAATGAGTGGTCGCAACATATACTGTCATTGATAAATAACAATATCAAAATAAAATATTTAAAAAAATTCAAACCCGTAAAGGTGTATTCCGAATGTAATGGGTTAAACAGTTACAGCCACATATTACTGGAGAAATGGGGCTTATGGGAAATATGCCCAGTCTAGCGCCTAACCACACACATGTAGCATAATGATGATCTATATTGCTTGTTAGAAGCATCGCAGGTAATTCATCGATTGAATGGCGAACAGAGCAGATCCTAAACAGACTGTACGGAATGACACTGGTCGTAAAACCTGTAAGCCCAAATCATTTCTCCAGTCAAGAAAAAAACTATCTGTCTGAGAGTGACAAATACAGAGGCCCTAGTGGTTACTGGCTCTGTGATTGTGTGAGGATCGTTTACTGCTTTGTCTATAGTACAATTTCAAGCACATACACATCAACGCAGTCAATCAATGAACATCTTTTTTAAATGGCCAGGCTAATGTTTTAATAAAAACGATTATTGCACGTGTATCGCTAAAAACAGAGATGCTTTATCCATCTGACAACAATAAAAAGCGTTGGATTTTCATTATAGGAATGAATGGCCTTTTTGTGGAATTTATCGGGGTATAAACTTGGAAAAGTCGCGGGAATACTGGACGAAGGCCGGAAGGCCTCGTCCAGTATTCCCGCGACTTTTCCAAGTTTATATCCCCGATAAATTCCATAAAAAGGCCATTCATTCCTTATAATTCCAGCATTTGAAATAAATTCATCAAGAAAATGTGTTTATTTTGACAGACGGCAGCCATTTGTTTACATTGACAGCACTGACAGCGCACCTGTAGTTCGGCATGGGAGTTTACTGGGATATGAATTTTGGACAGAGACTTGCTATGGGCCAATCAAATGTTAGGGAATTGTGTAAATATTTTTGTGCTGGAATTATAGTCCTGTGTCGTACAAAGACTCTGCCTGGGATTTAACCGATACCAAAACGTAACTAAGGGGGAGTAGTTTTATTACTGGCTGTGCTGCATTTCAGGTCACATTAAAAAGTTTTCAGAGTAGCAAAATAATAAAAAGTCCAACTGTTACTAAACTTGTATCACCTTCATAAGATGGGACATTAGCCATTTCAAGACTGCACCCCTAAATAAATGGAATGGAATTTGATATATTAACTTTGCAACCAAAGCAACAATCACTAAATAATTTTCAGACTACTCCATTTATTAAAAGGGGGTGTTTTTGTTCTTCAAAATATAAAAATTACTTGCAAAAAGTGCAGATCCTGATGAGACGGCTCGTCACGAGCCGGCTCATCTGGATTTACACTTTTTGCCAATACCACTATATAGGCCTGTGGTGTTGAAAGGCTTAATATTTTGTTCACTAAATTACAACTTTTCCAATTGATGGAATAGTCTGCAAATGAATATGGAAGATGGAATGACTGTATTGGGTTTTACGTCCAATAGCTAGGTCATACACAGATGGGGAACATGGAAGAGTCAATTTCAGTAATTTAGGGTTTAGTATTCAGTAATTTATGGCTGTGACTGGAGAAATGGGGCTTATGGGTTTTGCAACCAGTGTATCAGATCAGCCTGTGCATCGTCACAATCTGACATGATCAACACTGTTCGCCATTCCATCAATGAAACACCCGTCACGCTTCTAACAAGCAAATATAGATCATTATCATAGGCCCCATTTCTCCAGTCACAGTCACAGCCACAAATCTACAATGGAAAATGGCCTACCTTCATCATCAGATCCGGCAACTTCTGTTGTGTGTTGGTCTTTCACAACATTCTTGGAAATCTCTTTCAGAGCTGCAAACAGTGATAATTGATTGATTGAATTGGGTCCAACATCAACGTCATATGAGACACGCCATGGGATTGTGTACCTTCGGACATCTGCGTGATCTCATTAAATATTTTTCATGAATTAAGTCAAAAGTTGATAAAATGTTCAGAGTAAATGCGGAATATAATTCCGCATGTACTCTGAAAATTTTATCAACTTTTGACACCAGTTACATAAAATATTGTAAATTTTGTAAACGTATTTCATGAAATTACGCAGCTGTCAGAAGGCACAAAATCACATGGCGTGTCTCATATACAGACAGGACTGCATCTGTATGGGGGTCTACACAGGACTGCATCTGTATGGGGGTCTACACAGGACTGCATCTGTATGGGGGTCTACACAGGACTGCATCTGTATGGGGGTCTACACACAGGACTGCATCTGTATGGGGGTCTACACAGGACTGCATCTGTATGGGGGTCTACACAGGACTGCATCTGTATGGGGGTCGGGAGCATTGCATGTTCAATGTCAAAATTACAACAACATTTCTAGCATTGTAACCAAAATCACATATTTTCCACGCTTACTGGATGACCAAATTCAAAGAATTTTCAACAACTTTCAAGGACATGTTTCTTATTTTATAAATTCAAGGACCAATATTCACAAAAGTGACAAAGAATATACCATCTAAAGTATTATAGCCTATCCAGAATGGGTAGAACGTTCTTGACCAGCTACAGCCATATAAAGATGGGACCTCCATGTCAAGTCTCATGCGAAAGACTAGTGGGATGGAAATACTAGGAGAGTATTTTTCATGGCTAAGACGAGGATTGAACCTACCTGACGTACTGAAGTCCAGTGTTCTGACTGCTAGACCATCACCCATCCGTGAAACCTATGAAACCACTAAACAACGACATACCTGATGCGGCCACCCTGGATGGGGCCATGGCCTTGGAGATGGCCTTGGATTTTGGTGACGTCTCCGCGGGTTCGTTCTTCACCGTGTATTTCAGGTTGGGAATACTGTCGCGGGAATCACTGTCGTCAGTGCGCCCTTCATCAGTCTTGGCAGGAGATTCGTTGTCCACCGTGTACGTCATCTTCTGTAGCATTTCTTGTCTTCTCGACCTGTCGTAGTGTATTGTGATGCTCAGTTGTGATATCAGTAGCCTATTTCACCAAAATTGAAAAGTATATTTATCTTGCCAAGAACACTTTGAGAGAAAAAATTCAATTTAAGGATAAATTTATTAATTTTTATTATACTGAATTTATTACATTACCACAGCCATTTTGGTAATGTAATAAATTCAGTATAATAATTATACATACTTTTAATCATCAAATAAATGCAGTCGTTAGTTCTAGATATAAAATACAGTGAAGTCACGATGGCTCGTAATGCGATGGCTCGTAATGTCGGGCTCGCTCAAAATAGCGTCGCGGTCCCGATAATTTTCCCTATATATTTAATGTATTTTACATGCGATGGCTCAAAATGCTACTCCTCGAAAAATGTGTTCCCTCAAAACATTTGTCAAGTCCTGCGGACACATTTCTCGCTATTTTGCTATACGACGACTCGAAAGTCATGTCGAAGTTTGTGTTTGACTAATTTTCACAGCTCCGCGTCCGACTTATTACGATCAAAGGCCGAGTGCAGTTAATTGCCTAAAGCGGTAAAATTTGATCGTTAACGTTGTTCATTGCGATCAACAAATTACGGCGATTTATTAAATATTCTGGGCTTCAGCCACTCGGCACATTTAGTAAGTCTGTCGTAAGTCATTGGTCGTTTTTTCGTGGTAACTCCCGGTTTATACTCGAGTAACCCGAGTAGCACAGGAACAACCAGTCATTGCTCGGGTTCAAGTCGAGTTTTAACTCTAGTAACCCAAAACCCGGCATGGGTTTGATTAAAGTTACTCGAGCAATGTTCAAAGGCCAACATTTTTTACTCGAGTTGGAACTCTGCTTGTTCCAGTGTTCCAGTGGTCCTTGTGTTATTCGAGTGGCTACCCGGATAGAAAAACACTGGTCACAAACTGAGTAAAGCACCTTTTGTTGCGTCGCAACATTTTACGATTCATGAGTGATTCCGGATTTTTTATGGGCGCCGTATAACAACATCGTTTGTGCTGGGCCCATACACCACTGTTTTGAGCGACGTCACAACCAACTACGACATTACTTATGTGCGCCGCTATTTATAGTAAATACTGCAGCTTTTCTCCTTTGATAATAATTGAAATAAAGACAGTTTTGTAAATACATTTAAATACAGTTTATTTAATTTCACATGATAACTTTAATCTGCGAATAAATACTACAATCATCTAAACATGGATACACTCTATTATGCTTCATTATTTCCTAAATCCGACGGGTACAGTAGTCAACAAATATACCAAAATCGCAAGATGCGATGGCCCGAAAGATGCGATCACTCAAAAAAAAATGTGCAGGCCCGTGGGTTTTCGAGCCATCACAATTTCACTGAATTGCATAATAAATGATTACTCCCTCAAAGTATACTTAGTTAGATAAGTATGCTTAGAAATTTTGGTGAAATCGGCTACTGAACACCCACTTCAGGGACTGTGATAATACAACTTAAAAAGCATGTTCTCAACATTTTATTCATTGGGGATTTACATCCATTCAAAGGCCGAAAAAGTGGATGTTTTTTATTAAATGTCCCAGCAATTGCTCAGGTAATACAGTGACGGTCCCTCTATTTTAAGACGCATCCAAATGCCGAGTGAAACAGCCCCAGGTGTGTAAATTCACTGTTACATTATGAATCCTTAACGATGGATTCTATCATACCGGAGGGATTTTGAAAATCATGAAAGTTTAGACAAGACTGCATCACTTGACCTCATGTAAGAAATGATTCATCCTTGGGGTATGAATCCAGTTACAGGTGGATTCATTATTACGGTATGTGTACCATTCCATTCTCTGTATATTGTATGGATAAAGTCTGCCCGCCAGCCACCGTTCACTCATACAAGGTGAGCATTTGTTGAGCTACTGGCTAACAAATAGGACTTTACGTTTGCGAACAGCATAGCCCCAGATCAGACTGTGCATCTGCACAGTTTGATCAGGGCATATGCTGTTTGCCATTCATTCACTGAAGTAGCTTTACTGCAGTTAGCAAAACTATTAGATTCTAATCACACTGGGTGCATATGCAAGACAAGAATCTTCAATTGTTGAAAATACTATTTAACTGGGGGCTCGTACAAAACCCACAAAATATGTAGGGACCACCGACCGAGAGAAAATACTTACTTAGAGATCAGTTGTAGCCCAGCCGCGGTCTTCATCCGTCCAGTCAGGTTTTGTGACCGGACTTCAGGACTTCGCTTTCTCCTAGACTTCTTCACCGACTTATCTGTGAAATGGGAATATTCTACAATAATTGCTATTCTACATCTGACAGTGTGTGCCATATCCGGGCACTATGACCATAAAACATGTGAGAATGCACTCCATTCTCATGCTCAAAATCAGAAAGTTTGATTGGTTGAGCCTCGGTTAATCTAACCGCTCAAATTCTGTGACCTGGCCCTTGGAACTGGCATTGGTTGGAGGGACACAGCATGGTAGACGGCTATCAGAGGAACTCAGGGGTCCCGGGATCCCTAGGACCCCTGTTTTGTAGGAGGAATCCCTGAACTTTCAAGAAAATCCCATTCAACATGATGTAAAAATGGGGTTTATGGGTATTGCGACCACTGAAGATCTAGATCAGGATCTGCAGTTTGCCATTCTATCAATGAAACACCTATAATGCTTCTTACACAAAATATATATCATTATCAGGCTAAATGAGTGTGCTATTTGATCTGGATGTACACTGGTCGCAAAACCCATAAGCCCCATTTCTCCAGTCACAATCATGTATCGCTCAGCAGTCTACAAGTATTTATGCGTAGGGAATAATTAGGGTTTCAATATTAAAGGGAGTTAGCCCTTTCAACACTACAGGCCTCTATAGCGGTATTTGCAAACAGTGTAGATCCTGATGAGCCGAACACCCTCTTTTCATAAATGACTAGTCTGCAAATCATTTGGATTGTGTGGAAAATTAACATATATCAAAATCCATTCGAGTTACTTAGGGGCGACAGGGTTACCCCAAGATCGTGGCCCATATTGTATACCTGACACCTGTTTCCCAATGGCGACTGATCGCTCTGCCTCGGTCACTGCCTTCATGAGTAGAGATCTGTTGGCCTGTAGTGACTTAGGCACGCTCGACCTGTAGGTGAATACATTGAGGATTAACTCACATTTATGTTCCTGTAGTATATCTGATAGAGTAGGTCGATAGAGCGAGCAGTAGACAGACTTTATCCCGTCAACACAGTGTGTATGTGCCATGAAACACGGTGCCGTGAAACATTTTTGATATCCAGTCAATACTATTTTTGCATTTTACAGCCATGTGTAGGTGTTGACGGGATAAATAGAATAGTAGGTTAGTGCCGTGAATGGGAAAAATATCTGTCGCGGCACGGAAACGGGATGTGCTCGGCAGAGCCTCGCCCATCCCGTTTCCCGAGCCTTGCCAGATATTTTTCCCATTCACGGCACTGACCTACTATTCTCTATGTATACATGACACTATCTTTCCAAAGGATATGCCAAAATATCCATTTAAATAGACTGGACTTATTTGTAACAATCTTTCTTTTAAAAGTAGTAAAACACATGACTGGAACCGAGAGAAATTAGGCAAATTTGGTAGCAGTGTAGCATATACAGTCAAACCTGTGCCAAAGACCACCTGGGAATAGCACCGTATTCTTGCGATTATAGGTCGCAAGAGTGCATAAGACGCACCCCTATTTTCAGTCCAAAATCTGGGGGAAAATGTCTACATGAGATTATAAGACACACCCAATTTTCCTAAAAAATGAAACAAAAAAAATGAAAAAAAATCACCAAGTTGTTATTTATTCCCCCACATTGTTTTTTTATTCGTACCTTGGACGTTTTTGTCTGTATTTTCCCCATCATAGTTTGCTATGTCCGTAATTTGCCGACTCTATGTCCGTGATTACCCGGTCCGTATTTCACCGTTTTCTAGTATCTTCAATTACACCGTGAACTCGGTAGTACACGCTTCACTATAACACGTGCTCGGTTAGTACACGTTTGTGCATTGGCTCCCGATTTGTTTGCCTATTTCTATATCAAAATCGTGTTAAATGTGTAACAGACTATTGTCATAAATCGTGTTATATTTGCGATCATATTGCTGCCGAAAGTGGTATTATATTGTTAATTATTGATTGCGGTATTACCTCTTTTCAACACCATTTACGGAAACTATTTTCGAAATCAATATCGGCGAAATATGGCGACAGATCTGCGTGCGTATAATCCAGTGTTTTTTTAACCCGTTCCTTTCTGAATACACATTCACGGATATGAAATTTATTAAATATTTTATTTTTATTTTTGTTATTTCTCACTGAAAGTATATGTTGTCACCACTCATTTGAACCGTCTCGACGAAACGGTTTAAATGGTGATCGCGGCATATACTTCCGAGTGCATAGAAGGAAAATATTTAGGATTTTCCGCAAACATAAGCATATCCTGAGCATGAAATGGGTTACCGATTGCCCCCATAATGCAAGGATGAAAGCTGCACGTTCGCCACATCTGCGGCACACATCAAAAAGCGTGTTGACCAATCAGTGCAATTTCAAAACATAGCCTAAAGGTCACACAGTTTACAGTCTCGTGCTGAATGATGACATCAGATAAGCGCCTGTTAGTTGACACGGTTGTGTGTTATCAATTTTTTTCCACAAAGCAACACACAACTTTCGCCTACAGTATGTAATATTTCAAAATCAGTTGTATCTTCCGTAAATGACGCTGAAAGCAGCCTATAGCTATGACGAATTTATAATGTTTTTAATTAGAGATTGGCGAACATTGTAAACCATGTGCAGACTACGCGAATCCACCGCCTGGTCTGGTCGCTAATTCAATAAGCCGGGATTTGTCAGACATAGAGACCCAATTCACATAAACACGTTTGCCGTGTCATAGTCTGGTTCTCGGTAGTATTGTTTCACTTGGGACGCATCAGACAGGGTACCAGTTTAGTGACGAATACGAAAACTGACGTCAACAACCGCGTGTGTTGATATTTGATATGGCTTTGTGTTGTAAATCTTGACACGCGGTGTGTTTGATGTCGGCCAGCTGACTTAATTAGGCTTGCCACTTTCATCAGTTTTATAACTTTCGTGGAATTGCATTATGCATATTGGGATTTACCGTTAATGGCAATATTTTTCACGGCAAAATGACACCGACCGATATGGCCCGGTAAATGTTTTCAAAAGGTAATTAAAATGATAGAGGCAAGATTGTGATTCGGCAGAGAAAATGTTCACCGGATCTGATCTAGGTATACACTGTTCGCCTTCGGTATAGCAAATGTGTACCGAATGTGACACAGGGCCGGAACGAGTAAGGTGCGAGTAAGGCGCGAACTGTTTAGAATATTCCAATACCGGATTTTACCCCAAAGACTAACAACAACAACAACAAATATAGGAACTTTTTATTTTTTTTTTATTTTTGGTCGTTTATGTCAATATTTCGGGTGGAAAAAATGCTAATGTATCTACATGTATTTATAAGACGCAGGGGCTTTCTGGGATACAAATCTGAGTAAAAAAAATGCGACTTATAATCGCAAGAATACGGCAATTCCCTGTCTATAGCAGCCATGCTTGATATCACAATTACTAATTACCACATAAATGACCGGCCAATAAAGACCACCTGTGAAATAAGACCACATTTTTGCTCTTCCCATGACTGGCCTTTGTTCACAGGTTTGACTGTACTAGGCCCCACAACTGCTAGATTAGCAGGAAAGACAAGGGGCCCGTTTGACTAAACTTCTTACGACTAAAATGTTTGTAAGTGCAAATTTATGTGGACGCGACTGGAAAAATGGGGCTTATGGGTTTTGCGACCAGTGTAGATCCAGATCAGACTGTACATCTGTCTGATCCGGATCTGCACTTGTTTGCCATTCCTTCAATGAAACACCTGTCCTGCTTCAAACAAGCAATGTATTTCTTTACCAGGCTACAGAATGTGCTATTTAATCAGGAGCTACACTGGTCACAAATCCCATATGCCCCATTTCTCCAGTCAAGGCCAGATATACAGACGGTGGCCAAAACAAAATAAGCCCGACTGTGCCAACTAACAGGCCGAAACAATACATACTTGCGGGCGGGCACGCGTATGCCACTGGCTACGTTGCCGACGGCGGGGTTCATGGGGTCGTAGCTCTCCTCCTCCACTTCGAGCTCCTCGTATCTCCGCTTGTGGATGCCCACCACCGACGATGGCTGCTTCTTCGAGTCCGACGACGACGAAGGTGATCGCTTACGCTTCTCGACTTCCGGCTAGAAATGAAATGAACAAGGTTTAACGTCCCAGCAACAGCTAAGGTCATAGAGGGTCAGAATCACAGTTTAAAGTCCACAGAGCAGTGGGATGGAAATACTATGACAGTATTGTTCATGCCCTAGGGTATGTCTTGAACTCACAACCTTCAGTAATGAAGTCCTGTATTCTACCCCTGAGCCACAGTTCCTGCCTAGAACTGAGGATAGGGCTCTACTGCTGTGATTGTGCGTAGCGAGTCACCATTTGTTTATTATCAGGGCCCAGTTGCTCAAACCCTCCGTTAGCTTAACGGACTGTTAAATCCTTAACATTGTTAAGGATTTAACAGTCCGTTAAGCTAAGAGGTTTTGAGCTACCGGGACCAGGTAACTTGCTACGAACACACCGTTATTGAAAACACTATGCTGTATCAGGCATTGATGGTGAACACTGTATCAAGGTTTGTTTGTTTATTGGTGTAGACGGCCTATCAACAGCTAAGGTCATTTAAGGCCAGGTCAATGGGTTTAGTACTAAATCCCATATATTACCTGTACAAGTACATATACATGTTTAAGTACATGTACAAATGGGGGGAAAATCACAAAATTAGAGCTGAATATTTACAATAACAAAACTTATATATTCAGCCCTGAAATCAGAATACTCCTGATCTGATGCCAGTTCCTCGCCACACCAGAATCACTTGGCCCCCTCCCAAAAACAGTAGGATCAATAATAATATTACTACTTTTATAATGGGCAATAACCCAATTCAACTCCCAGGTAACAAAAGAGCCAAAGATAAAAATGTACCTGAGGACCAAACCAGGCAAATCATGATTCCTATAAGGAGGAACCCATACCGTTAAATTACGCCGTCGCGTTCGCAACGTAAATCTGTATTTGAAAAATAATTTTGCTAATGTTTCATTTCACGTCACATGGTATTTCTAAATGACATCAGTGCAACGATGAAACGCAACAAGTCTGCGTGATTTGAGAGTGATTCAGTATAAATGGAAAGAAATATTAGGATTCTCTTTTACAGCATGATCCTCCATATAAACGTTTCTCATTTATAATAAAGCAATCACGTAAGAAAAAGCACAATTTTCCCTTCTTCATTAGGTGTATATCCCAGCAAATTCCCAAGACATTCTACAACAAACCTTTGACTTTGATACAGGGTCCTTCCTTTCCTCTTTCTTTCTACTGCTCACTTTGGCCGATGATGACTTCTTCGCCTTCTTCGCATCGCTGTGTTTATCGGCCTTTGCTGCTGGTGTGACCTTTGGTGTTGGAGACTTTGATCGAGTTCGCTTCTTCACCTTCTCTTCCTTCACTTCCTCGGCAAACTCGTCTGAATATGATTGACAAGATTGATTGATTGACTGGTGGTTTACATCTGTAGCCGATTTCACCAAAATTGCAAAGTATACCTATCTTGTTAACTACTCTTTAAGGGTGAAATTTTCAATTTAAGGATAAATTTATTAATTTTTATTATACTGAATGTTGGCTGTGATAATGTAATAAATTCAGTATAATAATTCTGCTTACTTTTAATCATCAAATATATACAGTCGTTAGTTCTATATGAAATAATGCATTTCGGGAAAATAAATGATTACCCCCTTCAAAGTACACTTTGCTAGATAAGTATGCTTAGCAATTTTGGTTCAACAGTAAGGTCATACAGGCGGGAATGTACCTATATGGAAGGTGGGGGAGGTGGAGGGAGAGGGGGGAACTGGGAGTACTATACATTTCGCATTGAAATTACAATAAAAACTTTCAGCACTGAAGAACATCGAGATCTGGTGCCAGACCCCTTTACTACACCCGGATCACTTGCCCCAGGTGTGAATCCCACTGCGATTCATAGTTCAACTGTGAATCCTTATGGATGGATTCATCATTAATCTACGCAAACCCTCCCATCACAGGTTGGTTGATCAGGGTCTGCACTGGTTGCCTTTCAGTCAGTGAAACACATGTCATGGGTCTAACAAGCATAAATCAGATGTTCATCACGCTGCAGAATTGTGCTAGCACATCACAAGCTAGGAAGGACACAAATTCCATAAGCCTAAATTCAACATTCATAACCACATATGAAGATTACTGCAATTGCCCTGTCCAATATCACAGTTAACTCACCCGTTCGGCTGTAAATGTTTCAAGAACATTTAGCCCATAGAAATTGAAGGGATCTGCAGAAAAAGCAGTTAGGCCTCTTATTCCACTGACCCCTTCCAGGGATTCCGCTGGGGAAAATAAAAAAATCGCCACTTCCAAAAAAGAAATCGAAAATTTAAATATTTGTTTTCGAAAATTGTAATTTTTTATCGCCAACTGTTTATTTGTATCGCCAATTGCGAAAGTGGCGATCGCCAGCAGAATCCCTGCCTTCAATTACACAAGCAACACACCATGTTTAAACCAACTCACCAGTGTTTTCAGTAATGTTAATTTCATCCTTGATTTCCTCCGTTTCCACGGTGACCGCCTCGACAGTCGGCTCTGTTGTCGTTGGTTTGTCACTGCTGGCCTCATCATCCCCACTCTTGACCGCTTCCTCTGTCGGTGGGGGTGGTGCAGACTCGGGCTACAATGTCAATGGAGTTATGTCCCTTTATCAGCTACGACATACGAGACAAGCCATCATTTATTTTTCCTGAAATACATTATTTCATATAGAACTAATGACTGCATATATTTGATGATTAAAAGTATGCAGAATTATTACACTGAATTTATTACATTATCACAGCCAAAATGGCTGTGATAATGTAATAAATTCAGTATAATAACAAGAAACGAGGCAAAGCCACGAAGGCCAGGTTTTTTCCAAGCATAGACACTTGGATAACATAATTATACCCACTTTTTGTAGACTAGATGGCCGCGGCCTGCATGTCGCGCCTTGGGGCGAGGCATGGACACTAAACAAATAGATATAGAAGATGGAAAAACCTTAACCAAAAAACTTTAACCGGACACACGGACGTACGGACGGACGTATGTCAAAATGCCGACGATTTCGCGCTTTCCGCAAGCGGGCGCGACAATGATGATAAACACCCATGTGAAGTATCAAGGTAATGGGTGAAGCAGTTGCAGAGATATAGTAAACAAAAAAACTTTAACAAAGAAATTGAAAGTAATTTGACCTTGACATTGGGTACAGGGGCCGCACGGTTGGGGGGTAGAATGAAAATATGGATGATGATAAACACCCATGTGAAGTGTCAAAGTAATGGGCGAAGCAGTTGCAGAGATATAGTGTAACGAAAAACTTTTAACCAAAAAACTTTAACCAGACGTACGTTAAAAAGTTAACGTTGAAAATGGCTAAGTCAATTACGTAGAAATAATAGGTGAAGGTAAAAATAATGGTCACATGGTGGATAGTTGTATGTGGTGGGCACCCCTTGGTTATGAAGCTGTGAAAGTTTGGTGGTCCTAAGTGGTACAGTACCAAAGAAATGGACTTAAACAAGAAAACTTAACATTGTAAACGCGAAAAGTTAACATTGAAAATGGCTAAGTCGACTGCGCGGAAAAAATGGGTGAAGTTAAAAAAAAAAGTAACATGTTGGATAGTGATATGTGGTGGGTACCCCTTGATTATGAAGCTGTGAAAGTTTGGTGGTCCTAGGTGGTACAGTACGAAAGAAATGGACTTAAACACGAAAACTTAACATTGCCCGCGCCCGCGCGGCTTTGCCAAAATCCAATAGCCTGATTTTTTTACACCTGGCGGAAAATAAAAGATAACATGTGTTGGATAGTGATATGTGGTGGGCACCCCTTGATTATGAAGCTGTGAAAGTTTGGTAGTCCTAGGTGGTACAGTAACAAAGAAATGGACTCAAACACGAAAACTTAACATTGATTGTGGACGCCGCCCGCCGCGCCCGCCGCCCGCCCGCCCGCCCGCCCGCCCGCAGGCTTTCGCCAATCCAATAGCCTGGATTTTTTTTCAAAAAACCTGGCTAAAAAGATAACATGTTGGATAGTGATATGTGGTGGGCACCCCTTGATTATGAAGCTGTGAAAGTTTGGTAGTCCTAGGTGGTACAGTAACAAAGAAATGGACTCAAACACGAAAACTTAACATTGATTGTGGACGCCGCCCGCTGCGCCGCCCGCCCACCCGGCTTTCGCCAATCCAATAGCCTGGATTTTTCCCAAAAAAAAACCTGGCTAAAAATTAATAAATTTATCCTAAAATTGAAAATTTCTCTTTGAAAGTATACTTTGCTAGAAAAGTATACTTTGCAATGTTGGTGAAATCGGCTACCGATATCTCATGAAAGATGTTGAAATTTGATGATTTTTTTTATGAGATCTCACCCATGTATTTACAGAAAAATATATTTGTTTGAAAATGACGTCAAAAGATGACAAACTCTTCATGGCAAATGCGTAATTAAATTCTGCATTTGCCATGAAACTTTGTCATCTTTTGATGTCATTTACAGAAAATATCATGTGCGAGATCTCATGAAAAATATTTACAAGTTTTCGATACCGGAATGTTTAAATGTCTGAAGGTGACAAAATGTTCATAGCAAATGCGGAATTTACAATCACATTTGTTATGAAAATAATGTATTTTTTCAACATCATTTACAGACTACATGGATGCGGCCTGCATTTTGCGCCTTGGGGCGAGGCATGGACACTAAAAAAAGAGATATAGTAGAGTGCCGACTATATCACGCTTTCCACAAGCGGGCGCGACAAAAACTTTAACCAAAATTCTCAAAGTAATTAGACCTTGACATTGGGCACAGGGGCCGCACAGGAGGAGGGTAGAATGAAAATATAGATGATGATAAACAGGCATGTGAAGGTTCAAGGTAATGGGCAAACAAGGTGCATAGATATAGTACATGAACAAACTTTAACCAAAAACTTTAACCAAAAACTTCAAAGTAATTTGACCTTGACATTGGGCACAGGGGCCGCACGGGTGGGGGTAGAATGAAAATATGGATGATGATAAACACCCATGTGAAGTTTCAAGGTAATGTGCAAAACAGTTGCAGAGATATAGTATAACGAAAAACTTTAACCAAAAAACTTTAACCAAAAACTTCAAAGTAATTTGACCTTGACATTGGGCACAGGGGCCGCACGGGTAGGGGGTAGAATGAAAATATGAATGATGATAAACAGGCATGTGAAGGTTCAAGGTAATGGGCAAAGTAGGTGCATAGATATAGTACATGAAAAAACTTTAACCAAAACTTTAACCAAAAACTTCAAAGTAATTTGACCTTGACATTGGGCACATTGAGCCGCACGGGTGGGGGTAGAATGAAAATATGGATGATGATAAACACCCATGTGAAGTTTCAAGTTAATGTGCAAAGCAGTTGCAGAGATATAGTATAACGAAAAACTTTAACCAAAAAACTTTAACCAAAAACTTTAACCGGACACACGTACGTACGTACGTACGCCAAAGTGCCGACTATATCGCGCTTTCCGCAAGCGGGCGCGACAAAAATAGCTCAATTTCTGTAATTATTATTTTCATGAAAGATTGCACATGTTCTTAATAGGCATAAAATCACATGGCATATCTCATATAGAGATGGAGCAGCAGTATGGAACATCAGTCTTAACTCTTTAATAGTAGATTTTCCACAAAACAAATAATAGAAAAATGTGTTTATAGAACACGTGTGTCCCACATATCGCTTTGATAGTAATCGAGACATAATTCCAAGCCCAAGAGGGGGAGATAATCCATGACGATAATAGAAATTCACCTTGTGCATCTACACATCTACACAGCATAAAGCAGCTACATACAAGCATCAAGCCTCCAGCTATTTTGGTTTAGAAGTTATACTCGCAGCAATGTGAAAATACGCATTGATTTTCAAATTGAGTAGTGAAAATGTTGTAATAATGTTGAAAATTTACTTAGTTCAGCTGCAAAAAGCAAAAATTGTTTGCTATTTGCAGCTCAAATAAGTGAATTTTTTAATTTGTTTCCCTAAATATGTAAAATTTTCTAAGTGTGGGCTTGTGACCTTCACTCTGGGCTTAGCGGGGGCGGAACGAACGTGAATGTGAAGCAGATCCGAGCAAGGAAATACAAGTTATAACCAATTTCTCTGATGTTAAGTTTTGTAAAGAGACTAAGTATGTGATCTTGACCTTGGGATCAGCGGGGATATGTCACAGCATGATAGTAGAGCCTTACAGGAATGCATGCATGAAATATTAAGAATTTTAGACGAAGTCATAACATATTTCTCTGATGTTAAGTTTTCTAAAGAGACCATGTATTTGACCTCGACTTTGGGATCAGCGGGGGTTGGACGTTCGTGGATTTGGCACAGCATGGTAGTAGAGCCTTACAGGAATGCATGTGTGAAATATTAAGCACTTTAGATGAAAGAAATAGAAGTTATAACAATATTTCTCTGATGTTAAGTTTTGTAAAGAACTTTGACCTTGACCTTGGGATCAGCGGGGGTTGGACGGTCATGGATTTGGCACAGCATGGTAGTAGAGCCTTACAGGAATGCATGTGTGAAATATTAAGCATTTTAGATGAAGGAAATAGAAGTTATAACAATATTTCTCTGATGTTAAGTTTATACGGACGCACAGACGCACGGACAACCTGACTCCAGTATACCCCCCCACAACTTGTTGCAGGGGGTATAATAAAGAATAAAATCAATAATACATTTATAAAAGAAAAATACGCATTGAATTTTAAATCTGGGGGTATAATACATTTAGATACAAAACTTATTTGGAGCTCTGATCCACATAGGGCGCACACACACTTGTGCTATGTGGATTCAACAGTACTTTGTGTAACTGTGGGTTTTTTTCACATTCGTGTGACAGTTTATGGAATTGTTCACAAGCTCCCCCTTACCTCTGCCTTTGGTTGTTCTTTGGATGACGACCTTTTCTGCTTGGATGATTCTGATGATTTACGATGCCTTTCCGTGTGGGACTTTTCTGGATGCAATTTCTCCGATTGTGACTTTCCTGCATGTGCCTTTGCTGAATGAGATTTTGTCGTACGAGTCCTTTCTGAATGCGACTTCGATGAATGTGGTTTTTCTGCATGTGACTTTGATGAATGTGTTTTTTCTGAATGTGATTTTTCTGAATGAGATTTCTCAACACGTGCTTTTTCTGACTGTAATTTTCCTGAGTGAGCTTTGTCAGCTTTGTCCGAGTGGACTCGTTTCTTCTTCTCCCCTTTGTGTTTCTCTTTAGATTTAGCTTTGTCCTTGTCTTTGCCGGGAGGTTCGTCTGAAAGAATTGGTTGATCTAACAACATAGACCAAACAAAGAAATGTTAAAACAAACAACATTATAGGAATGAATGGCCTTTTTGTGGAATTTATCGGGGTATAAACTTGGAAAAGTCGCGGGAATACTGGACGAAGGCCGGAAGGCCTCGTCCAGTATTCCCGCGATTTTTCCAAGTTTATATCTCCGATAAATTCCACAAAAAGGCCATTCATTCCTTATAATTTCAGCAATTGAAATAAATTCATCAAGAAAATGTGTTTATTTTCCATTTTCTTAAGAATTATTTTAACTGCGCCTGACGTTTACGGAAAGTAGTTTGGCGTGGGAGTTTATTGGGATATAAATTTTGGACAGAGACTTGCTATGGACCAATCAAATTTTAGGGAATTGTGTAAATATTTTTGTGCTGGAATTATAGACGAAACAAAGAAATGTTATTAAAATACAGTGGCAAGTTTATCGAGTCAAACCCATTTTCTATTTGGCCACATTCACACCAAGCGAGGGAAAGTGAAAATATTTTAACTAATAACTTCTATGTATGGAACAGGGGCCCTTTTCACTAAACTTCTTACCACTAAAATGTTCGTAAGTGCAAATTTAGGATCGTCTGGAAATTTCAATTGATGGATTTACATTTATTGAGCTCAATAAATGTAAATCCAATAATTGTTTACAAGAAAACATTGTTGATGTGCAATTTACAGACTATCATAACTTTGCACTTACGAACATCTTAGTCGTACAAAGTTTAGTGAAACGGCCCACAGATCTGCACCATCAGCCACAAAATGGAGATTACTATGAGAGAAAGAAACCTACTGCAAACTGGTAGCAGTCTCTAAAGTTGAATGGAGATTGCCACAGCTGTAATATACAGCTATATGCACCAGTGCCAAAATGGGAAGCCATTTACTGCCACACTCATACCTTTTTTGAAAACAAATTGAAATACCCAATTGCTTCAGAAATGATGGAGCGAAATTACCAATTCCTTATCTGGAGCCCTGATACACAGCCAATTAGTAGTGAACCGACACTCCCGCATGCTCAGCACTGTTCAATTTTCATCATAGGATAATCACTTATGTGTCACATATGCGGCTGTGACTGGATAAACTGGGCCTATGGCATTTGTGACCAGTGTAGCTCCTGATCAAATATCATACTCCTCAACAATCTATATTGCTTGTTAGAAGCATGTCGGGTGCTGCATGGATGGAACGGCGAACAGTGCAGATCTTAACCAGACTGTGTGGATGCACAGGCTGATCTGGTTCCACACTGGACACAAAACCCATAAGCCCCAATTCTCCATCCACATATAAGATAAATTATTAAAACTTGTCAATTGAGGGTATCAGTGCAAACAAGGGGTAACCATAGCTCTATCTGGCACTGCAGCATTAAATTAGCAGTGTGTAGGATTGGTAATTGCGCAAAAACAAGTAAAATAACAATATTCAACAAAGAACACACTGATTATGAAACTGGAGCAAGGGAAAATGTTTAACGTTGCTTCAACCGGTATACAATATAGGGAGCCACCAGGAGACAAAAAACAACAAACGCCATCCGACACCAGTGTAGATCCTGATCATCCGATACACTGTTGGAGAAATCAACATGATCTAATACACAATTTTAACCCGTTAATAGGGTCAGCAGCATTTTAAAAATCTGAAACAGACCAACAAATACTGTAGATCCGGATTAGACGGCTCGCTACGAGCCGTCTAATCTGGATCAACAGTATTTGCAATCATTGGCTTTATGGTTTGTAGGATTGGAACGCTGAACAAAATATCTGCAAAGTGTAGGGCCCAGTTTCAGATGAGCATGTTGGTTGGACAATGCTGGTCTCAAACAATGCTGGTGTTAAAGTGAAAGGGAATGGAATGGGCTTAACGTCCCAGCAACAGCTAACGTCATATAGAGGCGGGACCACAGTTTAAAGTCTCATCCGACAGACCAGTGGGATGGAAATACTATGAAAGTATTTTTTGATGCCCGAGGCGAGGTTTGATTTGTTTGTTTGTTTGTTTGTTGGGGTTTAACGGCCTATCAACAGCTAAGGTCATTTAAGGCCGGGTCAATAGGTTTAGTACTAAATCTCATATATTACCTGTACATGTACATACGTGTTCCAGTACATGTACAAATGGGGGGAAAATCCCAAAATCAGAACTGAATATTTACAACAAAAAAAACACTATATATTCAGCCTTGAAATCAGAATAATCCTGATCTGATGTCAGGTCCTCGCCACACCAGAATCACTTGGCCCCCTCCCAAAAGCAGTAGGATCAGTAATAATCTAACTACTTTTATAATGGGCAATAACCCAATTCAACTCCCAGGTAACAAAAGAACCAAAGATAACTAGAAAATGTGTTCATAGAACACGGATGCCCCACATATCGCTTTGATAATAAATGAGGCCAAATTCCAAGTGAAAATATTTTTTTTTACCCGAGCGTTAAAGTTTTTGAAGCACTAAGTATGTGACCTTGACCCTGGGCTTGGCGGGGGCAGGACGAACGTGGATTTAGCACAGGGCGGTAGAGGATCATTAGAGTAATGCGTATATAAGTATGAAGCTGATCCGTGAAAGGGAACAGAAATTATAAGATATTTACCCGAGCGTTAAAGTTTTTGAAGCACCAAGTGTGTGACCTTGACCCTGGGCTTGGCGGGGGCAGGACGAGTGTGGATTTGGCACAGGACAGTAGAGGACAATTAGAGCAATGTGTACATGAAGTATGAAGCTGATCCGTGAAAGGAAACAGAAATTATAAGATATTTACCCGAGCGTTAAAGTTTTTGAAACACCAAGTATGTGACCTTGACCCTGGGCTTGGCAGGGGAAGGACGAACGTGGATTTGGCACAGGGCGGTAGAGGACCATTAGAGCAATGCGTATATGAAATATGAAGCTGATCCGTGAAAGAAAACAGAAATTATAAGATATTTACCTGAGCGTTAAAGTTTTTGAAGCACTAAGTATGTGACCTTGACCCTGGGCTTGGTGGGGGGCGGGACGAACGTGGATTTGGCACAGGACAGTAGAGGACCATTAGAGCAATGTGTATATGAAATATGAAGCAGATCGGTCGAAGGATGAAGAAATTATGAGACATTTACCGGAGCGTTAAAGTTTTGTGACGGACGGACGGACAAGCCTCAAGGGCAACACTAAATACCCCCTCCACTATCGTGGTGGCGAATAAAAACGTACCCGAGGGCCAAACCAGGCAAATATTGATTCCTATAAGGAGGAACCCCCACCGTTAATTTACACCGTCACGTTCGCCCGCCCGACCAACCACCCATGGCGAGAACCCACAACCTCCGGATTAGAAGTCAGGTGCCCTTACTCGACAACCCATCCCAAAGTGAAAGTGAATGGGTTTAACGTCCCAGCAACAGCTAAGGTCATATAGAGACGGGACCACAGTTTAAAGTCTCACCCGACAGACCAGTGGGATGGAAATACTATGAAAGTATTTTGTTATGCCCAAGGCGAGCGAGGTTAGAACCCACAACCTCCGGATTGGAAGTCAGGTGCTGTAACCCCTAGGCCACAACCCATCCCAAAGTGAATGGGTTTAACATCCCACCAACAGCTATGGTCATATAGAGACGGGACAACAGTTTAAAGTCTCATCTGACAGACCAGTGGGATGGAAATACTATGAAAGTATATTTTGATGCCCAAGGCACGGTTTGAACCCACAAGAAGTCAGGTGTTTTAACCCTATAGGCCACAACCCATCCCATGTTGGTCTCAAACAATGTTAGATACAGTTACTTTATTGTGTATCCATGCAGCCAAATCACAAGGCAAATGTAATCTTACCTGTATTGATGGACTGCAGCTTCCGAAGTAGACTGTGTAACCTGTGAGAGGATTTATAATACATGTCAGTAAATTGAAGTCAGGATCAATCAGTTTGCTCATTGATAAAACATTTATATATCAACTTTCAAAGAAAAAAATGGGATTATTGTTTTCGTCACTAGTGTTTGTCCAGCTGTCATGTTTCTTGTATGTAGGCAGAAAATGCTATAAGCTTGATGTATAGCTTCATTATGGTGTGCAGACATTTTCCCCTTTTGGACTTACAATATTGAAATGTTGCCTTGTGAGTTGTAATACCTTTAAACCATACTAGGGAGAGGCTTCATAACATGGGCCCGTTTCACTAAACTTCTTAAGATAAAACAAAGTTTTTTATTAATTTGGATCTCACATTAATGTGGTTAACTAATGTTACCATTTTGCACTTCCATGCACACATCACTATATGCGAACACATCCACTAAAGATTTTCCAAAATTTTGATTTGACCACCGGGTCATGGATTATCTGTTGATAGCCGATGTGCAGCTTCCTTATAATCAGAACATAGTACAGTGTAACCTCTCTAAACTGGACACCATGGAAGATCCCCAGGGTGTCCGGTTTAGAGAGGTTCCACTGTAAACCATACAGATGATTACTTCATTACACGCGTGGGTGCTTTGCGATCACCAACAGACATTGTCATCGGATACAAATGGCAATGAACACGATCAGAATTGAGCAAAACTAACATTTCTCTGTGTCTGGTTCGACTGTATGATCACTAGGGTATTTACCATGTGGTGAAGGTCTCTGTGTGGACGTTGAGAAAGAGGTTAAGGTCGTCGGTCATCTGTTGCTGTGTTTTCTTGTTGGCCACCATCACCATGATGTAGTCGGGAAGCTCATCATCTGTCAGGGATCACAGACACATTGTAAGGTGATGGTGTTGTTACCAGGACCACCAGTCGGCACCTCGAGGATGGACGGAACCAGCCTATCTGATTCTGTAGACTCGTGGGGCACAGACCGATGGGTCCTGTAACGACACTACACTACTGCCTGTACTAGCCTGTACTAATATTGCCAGTATTTGTCAATTTCTTTATTTAAAATGCTTGAATATTGTCGTTGAAATCAAGCAGCTTCATTGGCTGAGCCTAAGCTGTGCTAGAGCTCAGTCATGTTATATAGGTTTATACAAATACCTGTGATTTTCTGTCTTTTCGAACCTTGTATTATATAACGAGTTAAATTGAGAATAAATTAATACATTGGCATGCTTTTTTATCATTTTTATTACAAATGTAAATGAAATTGATTATGTAAATAAATTATTATTTTTAACAAATCAACACAATTTAAAAAAGAAAATTCAGATGTCCTCAACTCGCCCAGCAGATATGTTTTTACAGCTGTTTTGTATACATCCAACATAACACTAATAGTACATTATACATGTACATGCTATTGATCAGTTACAGTGCCAATACATAGAGTTTATTCAACTACCATTTTGAAATACCAGATTTATTTCCAGAGACATCTGGATTTACAGAAATCAAGGGAAATAAATATGGTATTTCAAAATGGTAGTGGAATAAATTGAAAATTATATGCAGGGATTCCGCTGGCGTTCGCCACTTTCGCAATTGGCGATAAAAAATTACAATTTTCGAAAAAAAATCAAAACAAAAATTGCATTTTTTTTGTAATTTGAAGTGGTGATTTTTTTATTTTCCCCAGCGGAATCCCTGTACATGCTCTTCGAAAAATGTGGAATTTGCTCTTAGACCAGCTTATAACATTGTCAAAATTGACAATTTTGACGTTAGGGTATGAATTGTTTCTTCACCGGAAATGACGTCAAATGTTTCTTCACCGGAAATGACGTCAAAACGTGACATGACGTCAACTATGTCTGGAGTAAGTCTAGGAGGAAATATTTCCTTCAATATAGGAATGAATGGCCTTTTTGTGGAATTTATCGGGGTATGAACTTGGAAAAGTCGCGGGAATACTGGACGAAGGCCATTCATTCCTTATAATTCCAGCATTTGAAATAAATTCATCAAGAAAATGTGTTTATTTTCCGTTTTCTTAAGAATTATTTTAACTGCGCCTCACGGTTACGGAAAGTAGTTTGGCGTGGCAGTTTACTGGGATATACATTTTGGACAGAGACTTGCTACGGGCCAATCAAATGTTAGGGAATTGTGTAAATATTTTTGTGCTGGAATTATAGAAAATCACGGAAAATCACGGAAAATCACTGGGTAGCCAGTGATTTTCCGTGATTTTCCGTGATTTTCTATAATTCCCCAATTAGTAAAACATAAACTTTCCATCCGACTCCAAATAATTTTAGTGGAAGGATCATTAAAAATGAATTACAGGAGTTGTCAGAAGACAACGAAGCGCACGTCATGTAAATGATGACGTTAATAATTTCTTGGTGTTTCTGATTTATGTAGTACGTTTAATATAATCTTTTTGAAAATTACTCAAATTATAAGTATTTGAGTGTCTGTTAAATATGTTAACGTATCTGATGGACTGATATCACAGGCGATCTATAAACATACCTGTTAAATATTGACTGATTCTGGGTCCCCAGTAAGATTGTTTATACATTCACATGTTATATGTGACTGTAACTGGAGAAATGGGGGTTATATGATTGTGACCAGTGCAGCTCCTGATTAAACTAGAAATGGACGCTTGTCGACAAGTGCATGTGTATCCCCCTCCCCAGATACACAAGTAGTTTGAAAAAAGGATGTTCGAGTTATGCTCCGGAGACAAAATCAGTGACGGAAAAAACAAAGGGAGATAACTAAAAAAATTAGTGATGCAAGAGTTGTCATTCTTGCATGACACACCTTTAGGGTTGTGGTCTATGCATGTGTGAAGTTTCATGAAAATATTCCAAAGGGTGTTCGAGTTATGCTCCAGACACGAAATCAGTGCACGAAACAACAAAGGGAGATAACTAAGAAATTAACGATACAAGAGTTGTCATTCTTACGTGCGACACACCTTTGGGTCGTCTTCTATGCATGTGTGAAGTTTAATAAACTAGAAAATGTGTTCATAGAACACGGATGTCCCACATATCGCTTGATAATAAATGAGGCCAAATTCCAAGTCAAAATTTTTCTTTTACCTGAGCGTTAATTAAAGTTTTTTGAAGCACCAAGTATGTTGACCTTGACCCTGGGATTGGCGGGGCAGGATGAACGTGGATTTGACACAGGGCGGTAGAGGACCATTAGAGCAATGCGTATATGAAATATGAAGATGATCCATGAAAGAAAACAGAAAGTACAAGATATTTACCCGAGCATTAAAGTTTTTGAAGCACTAAGTATGTGACCTTGACCCTGGGCTTGGCGGGGGCAGAATGAACGTGGATTTGGCACAGGGCTGTAGAGGACCATTAGAGCAATGCGTATATGAAATATGAAGCTGATCCGTGAAAGAAAACAGAAATTATAAGATATTTACCCGAGCGTTAAAGTTTTTGAAGCACCAAGTATGTAACCTTGACCCTGGGCTTGGCGGGGGCAGGACGAACGTGGATTTGGCACAGGGCGGTAGAGGACCATTAGAGCAATGTGTATATGAAATATGAAGCTGATCCGTGAAAGAAAACAGAAATTATAAGATATTAACCCGAGCGTTAAAGTTTTTGAAGCACCAAGTATGTGACCTTGACCCTGGGCTTGGCGGGGGCAGGACGAATGTGGATTTGACACAGAGCGGTAGTGAACCATCAGAGCAATGTGTATATGAAATATGAAGCAGATCGGTCGAAGGATGAAGAAATTATGAGACATTTACCCGAGTGTTAAAGTTTTGTGACATGGACGGACGGACGGACGGGACGCACGTTCCTACGAATGAATACTTGTTGGGTTTTTACTGTATAAAAATACCCAACAAGAGTACCCAACACTATCCTAACCCTACCCAATAAGATCCCCATACGCTTACAACAAGTACCCATTCGTGTGTGCGGACGGACGGACGGACAAGGGTAACACTAAATGCCCCCTCCACTATCGTGGTAGGGCATAAAAATATTCCAAAGGGTGTTCGAGTTATGCTCTGGATACAAAATCAGAGCACGAAACAACAAAGGGAGATAAGTAAACAAGAATTCCGCGGAATCAGATGCCTCGCCTTGTCCCGCCTTGACCTCGAGCCTGGGCCCGAAAGCAATTTTCACTGGCCCGAACATATTATACAATTATTCACTAGTGAGCCATAGAATATCAGATTATATTCTATGACTCACTAGTCAATAATTGTTTTATTATATGATAATAGTCTGTATATAGCACTTACGACCTTATGCTACTAGACAAAAATTGAAAAAGAATTTGAAAAAAAAAATGAAGAAAAAAAAATGAAAAAAAAAAAGTTTAAAAATTAAAAATAATAATGCTTGCTACTGGAGCCCAGAATTTTTTTTTTAATAGTCCTATATTTATCTACATATATCTGCACAGGTCCACATAATGCCACAATATTTTTAACACAGTTTACGGAAATGTAATATACAAAAAAAAATATAATAATAATGCTCGCTACTGGAGCCCAGAATTTTTGTTAATAGTCCTATATTTATCTACATATATCTGCACAGGTCCACATACTGCCACAATATTGTCAACACAGTTTACGGAAATGTAATACTGTACCTGTATAAATTACCTGTAATAAGTTAGTGGTCAGTTAAAAAATTGAAAAAGAATGTAAAAAGAAAATGGAAAAAGAAATTAAATTTAAAAAAATAAAAGAATAATGCTCCCTACTGGAGCCCAGAATGTTTTTTAATAGTCCTATATTTATCTACATATCGTACACAGGTCCACATATTGCCACAATATTTTCAACACAGTTTACGGAAATGTAATATAATCATTTACCTGTATAAATTACCTGTAAGTGGGCAGTGGTCAGTTGCACATGCTAGCACATGCACAGGTGAATAGTCTGTATATAGCACTTACGACCTTATGCTACTAGACAAACATTGAAAAATAATTTGAAAAAAAAAATGCAAAAAAAAAAAAAAAAAAATGCAAAAAAAAAGTTTAAAAATAATAATGCTTGCTACTGGAGCCCAGAATTTTTTTTTAATAGTCCTATATTTATCTACATATATCTGCACAGGTCCACATAATGCCACAATATTTTCAACACAGTTTACGGAAATGTAATATCCAATGTAGTAATTTACCTGTATAAATTACCTGTGGTCAACAGTGGTCAAGCACTGGACATTTGCACATGCTAGCCCATGGTTCTCCCAGTTTATATTGTTCTCTCTACAGGTAAGGTGTACAGAGCACACGAGAAAAGGTGTACAGAGCAGACGAGAACACGGGTCTTCATGCATTATTGTCCAGTTTGTAGAGTGCGCAAAACAAAAAAGGGAGATAACTCAAAAATTAGCTACGCAAGAGTTGTCATTCTTGTTCGCGACACACCTCCGGGTCGTGGTCTATGCATGTGTGAAGTTTCATGAAAATATTCCAAAGGGTGGTCGAGTTATGGTCAATCAGTGCGCGAAACAAAAAAGGGAGATAACTAAAAAATTAGCTATGCAAGAGTTGTCATTCTTGTGCGCGACACACCTTCGGGTCGTGGTCTATGCATGTGTGAAGTTTCATGAAAATATTCCAAAGGGTGTTCGAGTTATGCTCCGGACAAGAAGTGTCTGCGGCGGACGCGGCGCGCTGTCAAATCCATAGTATCCCCCGACAGAGTCCGGGGGATACAATAACACTCATGTAGTCTGACAACCTAATTGCTTGTTAAAAGCATGGCGGATGTGTCATTGATCGAATGGCAAACAGTGAAGATCCTGATCAGACTGTGCGGACGCACAGGCGGATCTGGATTTACACTGGTTGAAGCGCCATATATCCAGTCACAGCCACATATTAAAAGATAGAATTAAAAATCCTAAATATTTTCCTTCTATGCGCTCAGAAGAATATGTCGCGACCACCATTTGAACCGTCTAGTCAGACGGTGCAAATGAGTGGTCACAACATATATTTTCATTGAGAAATAACAAGAAATGTGGCCTGTTGGTCACACGAATGCCCCTAGTGGCAGATTGGAGAAACTGTGGTAAAATTAATTAACCGTATTCACAAGCACATTTATGAAGGTCAAAAGGTCAAGGTTATATAAGAGCAGTGTCCACAAGTATGATGTATTGAAATATTTAAGTAATCCATCAAGTGATATAGAAGTTAGGACAGATACTGTGTTGCAATATTTATGTAATCCTTCAAGGGATATAGAAGTTACCGTATATACAAATTTGGCGTGGGTGACTTTATTGTTATTGATGAAAAAATAATTTATTTAAATATTTATTTAGATTTAATGAGTTTAATAGCCAAAAGTTTGTAGGAAGAAAAACATGGAACAGACAGTATGGTTATTAAGGTATAGGATGCGAGGAGTACCATATGAATGTTCAGCACTGAAATTACAATAAAAACTTTCAGATCAGAGTACTAACAGACTGTTAATCATTTCACCCGTACACAACTGGAAAGGATTTTCAATTTTTCATATATAATGTTGCGCCCAATCGTCACCAAATGATTTTCAGACCAGTCCATTTAAGAACAGGTGGTGTTTTTTGTTTCAAAAAATATATGTAAATTACTTGCAAAAAGTGAGACGGTTCGTTACAAGCCAGCTCATCTGGATCTACACTGTTTGCAAACACTCCTATAAAGGTCTGTAGTGTTGAAAGGGTGAACTATATATAATTGTTGCTTACCAACGTATGCTCCCAGTTCTATTAGCTTCGCCTTTATTGCCGACTGAAAATAAACAAGAGAATCATAGAAACACTCCAGGAACATGGTTCAGTAATAGAAGGGACTGTGACAAGTAATTTTGGTGTTTAAGGCCAGACTATCTCCTGACTTACATCAAGACGATCCTATTATTGTACGACTAAAAGTACAAAATCGACTGCAATTATTTCGGGGTCAGGATTGACCATACATCAACATGTAAAGTTAGGTTGCAGGTCAATTTGTACACATACTATTTCGTACCCATACCATGTTGTAACCGGTTTGGTCATTTCATACTTATAGGTGCATATTATTTGGCCATTTTGCACCTAAAGTTACAAATTGACCATTTTGTTTTGTTAAGTATTATATATATCTGAGGGCTCCAGATAAGGAATTAGTAATTGAGTATTGTCATTCCATAATTTCTGAAGCAATTGGGTATTTCAAAATTTTCATTTGGTAAAATAAAATCACACTACCGTTTACACATCAAAAGACAGCAATTATTGAATAGTTTTCTTCGAAATAAAAACATGTCTTGGCATTTCATTAGAATTGTCTCCTTGGAGACAATTCTAATGAAATACCAAGATGTGTTTTCATGGAAAATAAGAAAAATATGGTATAAATGTGGTCTGTTTATTTTGTATGCAGTATGATAAAGGTACCACAAACATTTTATTGCCATTTAATACTTCTGATTTCAATTGGGTTTTTGGCAATTTTAATTGGGTATTTACGCAAATACGCAGCTTATCTGGACCTCTGCATTCTCATATATATTTGCACATTTTAATTTTATTTTGATAGTTTAATAGACGCTAATTGGCCAACTAACAGAGAATTAGTAAACTCAGTACTCATATCGTTACATACATCTTATGTGTTAATTATATAACTTTGTTATGTGATCGCATAATCGGATACATCGCTGCATCTTTTGATGTAATTTTATTCGATTTTTGCGGGCGCACGATTCACCAAATTCCTCCCCAAATCCTCATGTAATGAATAAGTTATCCAATTAATATGTCTCAAAACCTTTTAATATCGTTCTTAAGAAGTTATTGAACCCAATTTGAATACGTTTTTATGGTAAAAAGAGTCTTATTTCGATGTTTTAATTTAACTTAGGCATTCTAGCAGCCAAGGGAGATCATCCAAAATAAATTTATGAGATAAATGCAAGAGAGATAAATGTCGTTTGACCCATTTTGGTCAATTGAAACATGCAAGTTATTTACCATTCCAAATGTTTATTCATCTGTTTTTTTTATCTCAATCAAATTCAGCACATATAGTTTGAAATTATGACCACGTCCGTAAATGTCAAGTGTCTATACAGTACGGCCCCGATATGCAGCAAATCATCCCCAAATCCTCTTAATTACTCACTTTGTGATGTAAATACCAGCTTAAATTGTTACTAATCATTGAATAATACTATTTCCAGGTACCTAGCTGATGCTGCTAATAACGGTAGTGTATAATGACCTACGTCCAAGGTATTGGTGATGTCACTAATGGCTAGCGAAAAGTGTAAGCCCAGATCAGACTGCGCGGAAGTTCTCAGTATTGCTTGTATTAGTGTTTTATATCGAGCCATACTTGTTGTGTCATACTTTAATTGTATTGCTATACCATATATAGGAGTCAGCTTGTCGGTCGGTCGGTCGCGATGAATGACCGTGCACCTACGTCCAAGGTATTATGATCACTCCTGTGATAGCTCTAGTCTTTGGCGGGAGACATACTGTCTCCACGCTATTGGGATCGTGATTCTGGCCGTTTGCACGGGTCTACTTTCGGAAGTGGCTCTCTATTCATCGGGGGACGTCACAATAGGCTCAATTTGCGTTCGCAATTAACAACAGTCAGGTGACATTTAAAGTCAGCGAGTGAACTGAAAGCAAGTTATTAATAGCAACGGCAATGCTCAACATTATGTGTAAAATAGTTGGCATGCCCAACTTTACTTTTGAAGAGAACAAATTGCTGTTATTGAGACGCCCCCCGTATCGTGTACCACGCAGTCGCAATGCAACGTCTAAGGCCATTTCTTTTTCATATTGTGGTTTACGGGCGATTTTCGAAAAATTACCCTCTGGGTGAGCGAAACAAAATTCATGAAAACATTTTGCCGTTCATGCAGCATACACGTATGTAGGCCTACGCCCAGTCATAATTTTGAAAAGATTTCACACAATACGTCTGCAATATACCTCGTAAAACGGTTTATTAGTTGGACATAAAGCACCTTTGCTTCATCAACCTATTTGTGTTTAGAGCAGGCTGTATTTTACAAACACCAGTAACTGATCAAGTTCTCCAAATTTGCAGATTGTACATCCAATAATCAACATCGAATATATTTCTAACAAGGAATTTCTGAGTATGCAAATTCACAAGTGGCTGCTTGTCTCCCGCCAGTCAGTACTTTCAGTACTTTGATTTGTATTGTAATCAAAATGTGCTTAATATTAAATGTATTAAAACTATCATATATGTATCTTGTCATTTTATCTCAATCTTCTAAAACTGTTAATTTGTATAATAATGATTCAACAGTATGGTCATATACAGACCGGAATATACCTGGTAAAAGCAGAAACAAACGTGTGACCTGGGTGGGACTAGTCATGGGCAACACATGGGCTAGATTTATTGATTGATTATTGGTGTTTAAAGGCGTATAAACTGCCAGGGTCATTTAAGGCCGGGCCAACAGGATGGATTATCCCGTATTCAACCTGTCCACAATGAGGGAAATTCCCAAAATCAGAACTCAATATTTACAGAACTATATATATTCAGTCCTGAAATTAGAATATCCTGACCTGGTGCCAGGTCCATATCGCACCAGAGTCACTTAGCTCCAGCCCCTAAAGCAATATGATCTGTACAGATCTTATTCTTTTTTAATGGAGCATAATAGGATTTAGCTCTCAACTACCAGGGAGCCAAATCGGTACATGAGGACCAAACCATGTAGGTCGGCGTTCCGGTAAGGATGAACGCCGATCGTTAAATTACCCTTTGCTGGCTCCCAACCACCACCCAAACAAATGGGCTAGAACTTGCTGCATATCGGGCCCCACAGGTACTGCATAGACACTTCACATTTACGGACGTGTTCATATTTTAAAGCTATATATGTGCTGAGGTTGGTTGATTGATTGAGATAAAAAACAGATGAATAGTATTATACACATTTGGAATGGTAAATAACTTGCATGTTTCAATTGACCAAAATTTATCTCCCTTGCATTTATCTCATAATTTATTTTGGATGATCTCCCTTGGCTGCTAGAATGCATAAGTTAAATTAAAACATCGAAATAAGACTCTTTTTACCATAAAAACGTATTCAAATTGGGTTCAATAACTTCTTAAGAACGATATTAAAAGGTTTTGAGACATATTAATTGGATAACTTATTCATTACATGAGGATTTGGGGGGAAAATGAGGATTTGGGTGAATCGTGCGGCCTGATTTTTCGCCAGGTTATTTAGCACAGAAGCGGTGTCGCACCTGCCGACGAATTTGACAATAACATGATCATGGGCATGTGCTAAAGTAATCACATAAACCATCAGAGAAGTGTAAGCTGTAAACACGAAAAAGGTTAAGTGTGAAGAAACTTTTTGACATAAACAAGAATTCCGCCACGGAAGCGGTGACGCACCTGTCGAGGAATTTGACCGTAACATGATCATGGGAATGTGCTAAAGTAAGCATTACAAAAACCAACAGAAAAGTGCATGCTTTAAACACGAAAAAGGTCAAGGTTATGTTAATGGCAGTATGAGTGTGTTCCAAATGATCACAAGTTTCCAAATATTGTAGCAATCTGTCAAGTAATATTAAAGTTATATCATGATGAAGACCATTGCACAAACGTTTTGATAAAAAAAACGACTGCGTTGAATATTCAGGAAATTTTGACTGAGTATGGGGATGTTAAATTTGTTTGGAAAGTCTTAGGTACGCAGAATTAGCCACAACGATGGCATGCACCATTTACAAAAAAGCAAGACGAGAATGTTCACATGCATGTTATGCATATATCCCATCATATTTACGAAGCAATTAAGCATGAATCATATGATGATCCGGGGTGTTTGGTTATTAAATTTTCAAACTACAGTCTAATATGTAAAAGATAAAAATATGACGACTACTGGTAATGTCGAATAGCCGATTAAAAATGGAACAATACAGGAACACATTTTGTGCAGTAAAAACAGTATGCAGAAAGACCATGAAAACACACTCTAATTTTTTGACTAATTTCTGTTCCAATTTCCATCTTGTATTAAAGAAGCTCGCTGCTATTTCGATCTGATCGTGTGCTTTTCTTTAGTCGGTAAAACGTTTCTCGGCCGGAAATTATTTATAAGCTGACCCCTTTCGGAAAAATAAATCTAAGAGCCATAACTCCATTTCTCGACGAGTTGCAGGTGCTGATCTAGATCAAAATTAAAGACGTGTTATAATCTGTCTTATTACTATATATATCGCGGTAATCATACGTGTTAATATTAAAATAAGAAGACTGAACGTTTTCAGTAACTATTAACATATCGGCATGTGTAGTTAGATAATTGTGTAAACAGCAGAACACCCAAGAATGCCACTAAAGTTGCATGAACACGCTTGACGGTGTGATTGTTGGGAGTTTTCTGAAAAGCGAATACTTGTGATGTTTCAAAGAAACATTAAAGGTACATATATGCCCACTCAGTAGGCACAATATGTTCTTTATATCAGAGATATAATCTGAGACAAGTTAAGGCAAAATAAACATTCATTCACCATTACCCCACGTATATTTTGATTGACATTATTATACATTTTTTATCAGATGTACATGTCAGGCCCGTACGCAGGAATTAATTTAGGGGGGTGCGTTATCGACGGCGCGAAGGGCTAAACATTGTTGTTTTGCACATTCACGGACAGACCTCGGCAGATTAACCATTTCACCCCTAAATAACTGGAACGGATTTTGATATGTAGTAGTATATAGGGAGTCAGTTCGTTACCGTTTGAGACGAAAAAACTCCCAATTGAAGATATATTTCCCATTGGAATAGACTACTTTGTTCCACCAATCCACAATTGCACCACACACATCCCTTTTTGAGACACGAACCACCACGATACCGCCGCCCAATTGTGGATACGAATTCCACACACATCCCTTTTTGGGAAAGTCGAAGGAAAAGTTGTCTCCCAATAGACAAACAGAAAGGGCAGACGACAATGTTCCACATCCCTTTTTGGGAAAGTTGGTATCCACATGTGGGACGAAATATCCACAATCGTACTACCACCACCAAATTGCGGAGGTCTCGCCTCGCCACATCCACAATCGGACGCCCAGGGAGCCAGTTCGTTACCGTTTGAGACAAAAACACGCCCAATTGAAGATATGTTTCCCATTGAAATAGACAAATCGATCCAAATCGATCCAAAATGCCATACAAGGAATGCGAAACATGCGGCAAGGGTTTCGACAAACCCGCAAATCTTCGAAGGCACAGGGACCGCAAGAACCCGTGCAGACCTCCCACGAGAGAGTGTCCCGGATGTGGAGGGAAGTTTGCCACCTACAAGACTCTCTGGCAACATCGCTCGAACAGGTGTCCCGAGGGGCCAGAAGATAGAACCACGGAGGGTAGCAAGAAGAAGGCTGCGACCAGGAAGAGGATCCTGGTACTGGAGAGAAGGGTGGTAGAGTTGGAGGAGGAGGTGGCTAGACGGCGGGATGGAAAACCTCGCGAGGGAGCGAACATCGACAGCGACGACGACGAGACCGATTGGACAGATATGTAGAGAGAGGTGGATTCCCCCCACCCAATTGTGGATACGAATTGCACACATCTCGACTCCCAACGGGAAACAAAACCTCTCCCCAAAGTAGCCACCCAATTGTCCACATTTGGGAAAGTCGAACAAAAATCGTCTCCCAAGAGCAAAACAAAATCTAGACCACATCGAAGTTCCCAATAGGGAGGGTTCGAATATTTTCCAAAATGGCTACTCCATGTAGAAAGGGTTGCGCCCTCCAGAGGGAGGGTGTACGGAGTCGCTAGTTTCGTTTTTCCCATTCGGCAAGGGTTTCGACAAACCCGCGGACTGTTTTGTGGAGTGCACGAACTGGGCGTCGGGATCTGGTTTGTTCTTCCAGAGTCTACAAGCCTCTAGATACACGAATGGAAACAATGGTTTGCAAACTGCATACACAGCGAAAGCAATCCCAAGACACCACTTTGCATTCTCCATCGTTTGCCAAATGTCGTGCACCTCCAAGTCTTTTTCGCATTTCGGCGCGCTAGGCTTGGGAGCGCTAGCCTCGGATGCACTAGTCTCGGAACCAGTGTCCGAAAACGCGCTAGTTCCAACCTCCACCAAACGGTCTTCTAGAAACCCCAGACACGACTCCAAATTCGCCAGCAAACGCTCCAAACGAAGTTCCACATCCAGTAGCTTGCGATCCAAACGGTTCCCCAAGAAATGCAAACGCGTAGATTCGCCGGCTGGGCGGGCACCTTCTAGAGGGGTATTCGCAAGGGGAGGTTCTTCTAGAGGACCAGGTGGGTCTACATTCGCAATGGGAGGTTCTTCTAGGGGTGTTGTACTGCTAATTTCGGGAGTTGCACTACTAGCTTCGTCCAGAAATTTTTGGAGTCTTGCGCTACCAATTCCGTACTTCTTTTTGATGTTGCGGGCTGTGGTCGTTCCACGGGTGGAAACAATTTCTCGCATGTTTTTCGGAGACAAGTAGGTTTTCGGCATTGCTACAAAAGCGTCTTTCTAGACACAGGGGAACATGTGTCCAACAGGGAATCTCAAAGTGCTTGGAATGTGCGAGACGCCTGGGGGCGTTCCCAGGAGAAACATATTTTCTACGATTGTAGTGTTTTTGCTGAGTATTGCTGCGTATTGCTGAGTATTGCTGAGTGGTGGTGGACAATCGTAGAAAATATGTTTCTCCTGGGAACGCCCACAGGCGTCTCGCACATTCCAAGCACTTTGAGATTCCCTGTTTGACACATGTTCCCCTGTGTCTAGAAAGACGCTTTTGTAGCAATGCCGAAAACCTACTTGTCTCCGAAAAACATGCGAGAAATTGTTTCCACCCTCCCTATTGGGAACTTCGATGTGGTCTAGATTTTGTTTTGCTCTTGGGAGACGATTTATGTTCGACTTTCCCAAATGTGGACAATTGGGTGGCTACTTTGGGGAGAGGTTTTGTTTCCCGTTGGGAGTCGAGATGTGTGCAATTCGTATCCACAATTGGGTGGGGGGAATCCCCCTCTCTCTACATATCTGTCCAATCGGTCTCGTCGTCGTCGCTGTCGATGTTCGCTCCCTCGCGAGGTTTTCCATCCCGCCGTCTAGCCACCTCCTCCTCCAACTCTACCACCCTCCTCTCCAGTACCAGGATCCTCTTCCTGGTCGCAGCCTTCTTCTTGCTACCCTCCGTGGTTCTATCTTCTGGCCCCTCGGGACACCTGTTCGAGCGATGTTGCCAGATAGTCTTGTAGTTGGCAAACTTCCCTCCACATCCGGGACACTCTCTCGTGGGAGGTCTGCACGGGTTCTTGCGGTCCCTGTGCCTTCGAAGATTTGCGGGTTTGTCGAAACCCTTGCCGCATGTTTCGCATTCCTTGTATGGCATTTTGGATCGATTTTGATCGATTTGTCTATTTCAATGGGAAACATATCTTCAATTGGGCGTGTTTTTGTCTCAAACGGTAACGAACTGGCTCCCTGGGCGTCCGATTGTGGATGTGGCGAGGCGAGACCTCCGCAATTGGGTGGTGGTAGTACGATTGTGGATATTTCGTCCCACATGTGGATACCAACTTTCCCAAAAAGGGATGTGGAACATTGTCGTCTGCCCTTTCTGTTTGTCTATTGGGAGACAACTTTTCCTTCGACTTTCCCAAAAAGGGATGTGTGTGGAATTCGTATCCACAATTGGGCGGCGGTATCGTGGTGGTTCGTGTCTCAAAAAGGGATGTGTGTGGTGCAATTATGGATTGGTGGAACAAAGTAGTCTATTCCAATGGGAAATATATCTTCAATTGGGAGTTTTTTCGTCTCAAACGGTAACTAACTGACTCCCTATATACTACTTATGTTAATTTTGCAACCCATTCCAATCATCACAAAATGATTTTCAGACCAGTGTTTTTGTTCTCAAAATTATGAAAATTACTTGCAAAAAGTGCAGATCCTGATGAGACGGCTCGTCACGAGTCGGCTCATCTGGATCTACACTTTTTGCCAATACCACTATACAGGCCTGTGGTGTTGAACGGGTTAAGGGGGGGGGGGGGGGGGGGGTGGGGGGGGGGGGCGGGGTGCGTACGCACCCGTCGCACTCCCTCTGCGTACGGGCCTGCATGTTCACACTGATATCAGGGGCGATGACCGTGCTCACTTAAAATGTCTCTTTACCACGAGTTAGCTATGTCGTTCCCACGAGATAGCATCTCGTTACCACGACATAGCATCTCGTTCGCACGACATAGCATCTCGTTCCCTCGAGATAGGTAGCCAATGAAAATGAAGTATAATTACCGCCATTTTAGTCCGACAGCCGGGAGCTTAACATTGTTTTGATTAACATAGTTTTGTTATTGGCGATTTTGCTTGTCCATGCCAGCCACATCCAGAATCCGGCTAATGACACTCTGTCATCTTTGAGCGTTTTGAGAAATTTGCATAAATTCAAATGGCCGCAAAACAGTTATTAATAGTATGCCGTGTGAGGTATTGAAGTAATTTAAGAGCGTAATGTCGATTTACTTGACTTATCAGATAAGCGGTCAACATTTTTAATATTCAATTCAATTCACTGTGACATGGAAAAAATCCAAAATGGCCACCAAATGTAACATATTTTACATATAACTACTCTCACACTCTATATCAAAGGAAACATGATACTGCTATTGGATATATTGACACAATAAACGCTTTCAGTACGTTCGATATGTTCGTAGACAAGTTGTTGAACAGGGGAAGTCCAAGATGGCCGCCACAAATAAATATATAGTATCATATAACAATAATGTAAACGACTGATAACTAAGTATATAACTGCATATTAGCGCCATATCATTGTAAATTGGTATAGATGTATTGTATTTAGGCATACTCTGAACGTTTTCAGTAACTTAGCCACATAAATAAATAACTGTGCCAATAGCAGAAGTCAAAAATGGCAGCCAAATATTTAACAAAAAAGTCACGTTGCCTTATACTGCGCAAATTGCATAATAATTACTGGGGCTATTGATCAATTTAAGCATATTAGTATACATATCTCAGGTTTATGGACACATTGAACGTTGTATGTAACTTTCAAATGCAATATTAGACAATTGTGTCAATAGAAGAAGCCTTAGATGACCGCCAGATATAAATTACCTTGCAATGACAATCATAATGTGTAATGATTAAACTATGAAATGTCACGTTGACCTATTACAAAGAAAACACACATATTTATGTCAATATTGTGTTCTTGTGTAACCTTGTTATGTAATTAGACACGTGTTCCAATAGCAGAAGTCCAAGACGGCTGCCAAATATATAGACAATTATTCAATTACACATGTACAGAAAAGTTACAAAAATAAACATTCATTGTTTCATTAAACCCAATATTATAAAAAGCATACTCTTTGTTGTGACGAACTAGTGAAATTACGTCAAATTGTCACATTTTGTGGCCATTTTGGATTTTTCCCATTGTGCAGTTAAGGAATTGAATTTTAACGTTGCCAATTTGCATCACTATGTCAAATACACCCAGTTTACGCTCTTAAATTGCTGAATTTCCTCATGTTAATGCAACTATATGACAGCCATATTGAATTTGTGCAAATTTGTTAAGGGTGACAAGCTTGTCATCAGTTGGATTTTAAAACTAGATGGTCTGGACATGCAAAGTCAGTAATAAAAAAACCCATTTTATTCTAAACAAGGTAAAACCCCAAATCGGCCTTTGGCTGCCGGACTATATTCAACTATGGCTGAAAGAAAAAAGGGCGGTAATTATGCTTCATTTTCATTGGCTACCTATGTCGTGGTAACGAGATGCTATCTCGTGGGAACGACATAGCTAACTCGTGGTAACGAGATCCTATCTCGTGGGAACGAGATGCTATGTCGTGGGAACGACATAGATAAGTCGTGGTAACGCGATGCTATCTCATGGGAACGAGATGCTATGTCGTGGTAACGAGATGCTATGTCGTGGGAACGACATAGAAAAAGAATTGCGCATGTCCCTTTTAAGCTGCCGTACAACATAGCTAAGTCGTGATAACAGATGCTATCTCGTGGGAACGAGATGCTATGTCGTGGTAATGAGATGCTATGTCGTGGGAACGACATAGAAAAATAATTGCGCATGTCCCTTTTAAGCTGCCGTATAAAAGCCCAATCGGAGTGTTAAAGTGTCAAAATGTTCAATACATATCTTGCCAGTACAGACAGAACTGTTTGCCGGTGTGCATTAGTTTGTAACTCAATTACTATTATCCGCATAGGAACCAGTAGTTAACTGGCTATATATAGATCATTAGGTATCGACCAAAATAGCAAGTATCGCGCATGTTGTATTTTCGTTAAATCAGGTAGTCATTGCACAACAAACCGAAACAGCGATTACAGTATATATACATAGTGCGCTCGTTGGTTTGCTATCATTTAAACACTGCGACGTTTGCGTCGTCTGCTAATCGCTGTACGATATATATACGACAATGGTGTTGAAAGTTTGCAAACGAGGGGTGAGGTCTGGAAACACCCTAAAGGCTTCAACGTCCAGGCACCTTCGTCAGTACAGGTGAGCATTTATTATATGTATATGCCAAAATGTGGCTGTGGCTGGAGAAATGGGGCTTATTGGATGTGTGACTGTGCGGATGCACAGGCTGATCTGGATCTAGGCAAACACACAAACAACCCATTTATCCAGTCACAGCAACAAACATGCAATATGGTACAGTAACTGTTAACTTTGGACTAGTTATTATAATCAATCAGAACATTGGGATTTTAATTAAAATAGTGACAATGTTAACCTGGGATTCCGCTGGGGAAAATAAAAAAAATCGCCACTTCAACAAACAACTTTTTCTTTTTTGAAGTGCCGATTATTTTTCGAAAATTGTAATTTTTTATCGCCAATTGTTTATTTTTATCGCCAATTGCGAAAGTGGCGATCGCCAGCGGAATCCCTGTGTAACTACTACTTAGTCTGGTGAGATGACTCGTAAACACTGCAGACTCTGATGATACGTTACGAGCCAGCTCATATGAATTTATAGGGTTGCAAATGTTGGTTTTATGGTATTGAATGGGTAATTATAGGACTTTATATTCGAAATGACAAAATTGGCTTATTCCGTCCGCTGTTACGTATATCCGGATCCGATCACCGCTTACATTATTGTTTAGCTATTTAGATGTAGCCACTGCATTATCAACAACATGTGTAGGTACGTGTAATGTGAATTACAGTCGCAAATATACTACAGCCATGGTTACAATAACTATAATGCACTATAGGCTAACGTGCGCTTGTAATTATACTCATATGTCTTCTACATGTACTTATGAATAGTGTCCTCGAATGTTTATTCATATACATGTATGTTGCATACGGAGCTACGTATATGCATCTGTTATGTTTTACACCGCTATGATCATCGGTTTTTAATCTTTATATTGTATGAGATGTGCGATACATATATAAATAAAAAAGTAATAGCATATAATCACACACAACATGAACTTACTTTTGAGTCGTGTACTTGTATTTAAATGAGAAGACAATTATATGTATTTATATATAATAACTGCCATCGTTTTCATCCAAAAGTGTTTCACGTTTCCTTTTTCGTGTTACAGAAAACAGTCCTGCCTATACCGCCAGTGTATCAGAAATGAAGAAGATGCCACCCGCAACTTCTCCAATCTTCTTCTTGCAAATGACGTCAGTGCTGATAATGTCCCGTTTTCCCTCAACAAGAAAGGGCGCTGGACAATTCCGAACCAGCTTAGGGAACAAATAATGGACGGAATGTTTACTGACGAAGATTTCGGCGTACAACTGATTGAACGCCACAAAATAGCGAGGCGAAATAACGGCATTAGTTTCTGCTCATCAAGATTTCCACAAGGTGGAACATACGGTTCCAGACAAACGAAAAAGAAAAAGGGATATCTAGATATAGAATGTATAACGAATACCAAACCATCACGTAGGAGACGAGCAACCAGCCGGAATGATACACCAACATCTGAAGAAGATACAATTGAACCAAGTCAGGTCCGATATGAAGTTGTCTATCCTTGTTCCGTTTCCAGTTCAATTACCCATAACCCAAAATATATTGGTTATGACACTAAGGAACCGTTTGTCTTTCGCGGTCTGAGCGATGGGCGAAGCAACCGTGGTAAACGACATCGGCGGAAATTCAGAAACACAATCGACGATGCTCTTTCATTTATGGCTGACGATTCCTATGATGAGTCAGATGTGGAGGAAGACGCCAGTTTTGATGAAGAACATTTGCCGATGGGAAATGAAGTACTGTTGAAAGACATACTCCGTCATACAGCCAGGGCACAGGGATTGTTTCACGGATATACACACAGAAAGTATAGCTCATCATCAAATGACGAGGACACGGTAGTGGACATTACTTCAGATAAGAAGCACATTGTCTATGTGCCAAAAGACATTGAACCTAATATTGAAACTGATCAGATTCCAGAAGCATCAACAACAACTTCCACGCGTTCAGTAGTGGCTCACCCTGTTTACCTTGTTCTCTCAAATGACGAAATGGACCCATATGAACTTAAGCAAACTTATGGAGATGCATATATCGAATGCGATTGTTTCCCCCGTAAGTTCGTCCTTGACATTTCCACTGACATTTCTAGTCTAGAATGCTACAAGTACATCGGAGACATACGAGCTGAGGAAACAACTGCATGTCTGGTTTTCACACATGATGTTGAGAATGAAATAAACAATGAAAAGGAAAATGTATACAAAGTATCTATTAATATTAACTTAAATACTTGTATCAATACAGTGAAGATCGAGACCTTATTTGATTACATGGAGACAACTATTCCTGAGATTGTTCAACGGGCACTATTCTTTGTTGAAACATTGTCACCAAAGGTGTTACATAAAGATAGGAAACAATACAATATTGTGTCAGCGTCTACCGTAGAAAGCGCTTTGGATGAATGTGCCAATTGGAAATCTAAAGCACATCTACCCACTCAAATGTATCTTTACCAAACATTCATAGCCGGCGTTCAGAGCCAGAATGAGAAAGTAGTGTTAGATGTTGAAGTTGTCTCGCGTATGGACTCGTACACAACAGACGAGGTGGCCGATATCACTTCACCAAGAGACCGGTTCTGTTACGTTTGTTACGAAGAGATTGGCGGAACAGTTGCAGCTACTGCTCTCATGTCGTGTGGCCATTGGTTCTGTGACGCCTGCTGGCGGGAGCACCTGATAACGTGCATCAATTCGGGTACTACGACGCTGATATGTCCGGAATACGATTGTAGCCGAACTGTTGACCCTGGAACAATGCTATCCTTAATCAATGTCCAACAGGTGCTAAAACATGCAAAGCATCGCCATGACCTTAACGTCGAACAACAGGCTGTAACGAAATGGTGTCCATCGCCACACTGTGGGCGTGTGGTTGAGGTGAATTCTGCTGGCGTCAAAATTGCCCAGTGTTCATGCAAGAAGAAATTCTGTTTTGAATGCCTCGGCGATGTCCACTGGCCGGCGCCCTGTGACGCGGTATCCGGATATAAACAGAAACTATACGATAGCGGTGACGAATCAATTATGCCTGCTGACCTCGTTAAACCTGTTCAAATTAATGGAAAGAATTGTCCACATTGCAAGCAATTTATAGAAAAGAATGGCGGCTGTCCTTATATGGACTGCATTTGTGGCAATGCATTTTGCTGGGGATGTGGTATGCGATGGGTTGGCTTCAGACATGACCAAGACTGTCAAACAAACGGATCACGTAACAAGCATGGCACGTATGTGAAAGCTTTGCCAAAACCTGAGCAACCGGATTCAAACAGACGTCAGAAGGGGTATTCAATTGCGGTAAACCACCGTATGCAACAACATCCAGCAAAAGTACATCTGCTTAAAGCAGCACTTCCGAAACTGTCCAAAACGATAAGGACGTATATGGGTAAAGCAGAATTCCGTGGCCAAGCAGTCGATTTTGACTTTGAAGAAGGTGGTGCACGTACATACAAAAATAGATCCGAGAAAATCCATGCTTTTCTTAGAAATATGATTGAATTGTATATTGAACTTAACCATATTGCTGAGCACATTGGTGTATTGCTCAACTCAGATGCATATGGTACTAGTAACGGTACACCACTGAAGGCAATAGCAAATAGGCTCGGAGGCTTTGGGACATTTATTTACGATACATTTACTAGCAGTGTGGCGAACGACCCGAAACTAACTCTGGACAGATTGTCAGAAATCCACCGTCATGCCAGGAAGTGTATTCATAGTCTAGTCAAATTTGTGAAAAGAATTGGATTATAAGGTGGACTTTATTTGAGCATAACATCACAAATTTTATTCGACCGATTACATGCGTGGTCCTGGATTCGGAAGTTATTTTTGTTGTTGTTGTTGTAACGTTAATAAAAAAACGTTCATTTCACAATAACCGAAATAATTGAATACTAATTCTTGTTTTCGATTTTCTTTGTCGACATCTTGATTACGGTGTGGATAGTGAAGTTGTTGTTCTTTTAGTGTGTGTTTTGTATTACCCAGACGAATTGATGACTTATCAGTTTTGTATTGGTTATAATATTATGGTAGTAAATATATTAATTAATTAATTGATGTTAAATAACAATTTATTTACTGTTACTGATGATTGTATTTTGTTCTGTGTTCTGTAGCCTATTTCACCAACATTGCAAAGTACACTTTTCTTGCTAAGTACACTTTGAGGGAGAAATTTTCAATTTAAGGATACATTTATAAATTTTTATTATACTGAATTGATTACTTTATCACAGCCATTTTGGCTGTGGTAATGTAATACATTCAGTATAATAATTCTGCATACTTTTAATCATCAAATATATGCAGTCGTTAGTTCTATATGAATTAATGCATTTCAGGAAATATAAAGGGTTACTCCCTCAAAGTATGCTTTGCTAGATAAGTATGCTTTGCAATTTTGGTAATGCGTTTCATGTATGCTACAACAGTAGTCTTGTCACAGTTTGATTCAGCGTGGTGCCAACATATTTTAACATTTTGATAGCAGTGCATAGTCTCATATTCCCCAAATTCAAACTGGTCGGAAAATATTTACTGAAAAAATGGAAGAACTTGAAAAACATATTAAAACAATTTTAACATATAAACCTTAATATTTTATAAGATATTTGTGTCTATATTGAAGTAAAATACATGTATTTCAGTTCAATAATGTCGGTGAATAGTGTGACGGTCGTATCATGGTCACACTGTCAATGCTCCCAGTTTTGTCAAATAGTGATACATTTCAAGAGATAATTGTATATGTATGTATGTATGTATATAGCATATGTTGTACAATAATGAACCCGGCTCTTGGAATTACCACCTTATCGCATCACCATTTTTCATCGATAACGATCGAGTTCTATGAAATACAATATATTCCGTAAGTGAAGCAGAAACCTGACACAAAATTCATAGCTCATGAATTCCGAAAGGGCTCTGAATTTCTTTGGATTTCGACATCATATGGAAAATATGGCTGGTTTTCAGCGAAAAACGGCGATACGGTAACGCATTTAATACCAGACCGGGCGCATATGAGGCAGGCCATGTGATTTTGTACCTAAGAACATGTGCGATTTTTCGTGAAAAATATTTCGCATTTGTTGTAATTTTTTATATAATTTTCATGACATATCGCGCATGTTCTTAATCATGAGTGTACTCAGTCATACATTATAATGATGAAAATAAAATACCTGTTTCTGATTGATGTATTTTCGATGGGTTAAGTATATGTAGAGTTTTAGATACGAAGCAAGACAGACCAAAACGCCATAGAATAAGTTGGCACAGGGCACTATTTTGTTGGTCGTACTCGTCGTTTAGACGTAGCACGAGCAATGGCTGCCCACCATAGAAATTTGCGTGACACAATATGCTATCTCAAGGGAGATAACATATAAAAAATACATAAATTAAATATAAACTGGATATCTAGTATTGTGTATTTTTCATAGCATCACTATCCCCAAAAATAATTATTCAACAAATGCCTGTCCATTATGCATGCTACAATTTGATTGTTTAGTGTAACCTGAATTTGCCTAATATCATTAGTCAAACATATCACCCACCATATATATAGTTTATAGTTCTTGTATAAAACCAGCTTTCGTAGTGTATTACACTTGCTGATTTCGAGATTCTGATGGTTACCCTTCATGCCGGTAGATATTATAGGAATGAATGGCCTTTTTGTGGAATTTATCGGGGCATAAACTTGGAAAAGTCGCGGGAATACTGGACGAACGCCGGAAGGCCTCGTCCAGTATTCCCGCGACTTTTCCAAGTTTATATCCCCGATAAATTCCACAAAAAGGCCATTCATTCCTTATAATTCCAGCATTTGAAATAAATTCATCAAGAAAATGTGTTTATTTTCCGTTTTCTTAAGAATTATTTTAACTGCGCCTGACGGTTGCGGAAAGTAGTTCGGCGTGGGAGTTTACTGGGATATAACTTTTGGACAGAGACTTGCTATGGACCAATCAAATTTTAGGGAATTGTGTAAATATTTTTGTGCTGGAATTATAAACTAATATGTGACTGTGACTGGAGAAGTGGAGATTATGGGTTTACGATCAGTGTAGATCCAGACCAGCCTGTACATCCACACAGTCTGATCATGATATGCACTGTTCACCATTCCACAAAATGAAACACCGATCATGCTTCGAACAACTAAACAAGCAATGTAGATCGTAATCAGGCTACAAGAGTGTGCACTTTCATTAAGAGCTACACTGGTCAGATATCACACAAGCCCATTTTTCCCAGTCACATCTACATATAAGTTATTATCGCCCATCTTGTCTGTCTGTCCGTGACCGTCTCGGTTCTCATTGAACAAGACGGCCCGACGCTCATACTTCGGTTGGTTGGGCTTGATTTGCATTCATAGAATTCCACGTCCAAGGAGACACACATAAATCTATAATGCACAAGGGCGTCAGTTCAACTGAGTGGTGACATGAATAAACTTTTGGTTGAAAATGAGAAAATTGCAGATCAATATTTAGATATTTGTACATCGGTCCGGCAGTAGCCGGATCTGCCGGACCTGTTCTGACACCACTGATACAGACCCCATTTCTCTAATTGGCTTTCTTCCATTGACAAACAGATCAGGATCTTCAATTGTTACAAGTGTTGTAAGGTCTTTTTTCATAGCCAGAGGCCCAGACATTATATAGAAACTTATAGTGACGTTCATACTATGGGCTCGTCAATGGGAGTGATTGTGTCACTTATAGTTTTAACGTATCTTTCCAATTGTGATCAAAATTGAAATCCAAAACAATAGATTTTCCAGAAATTTAAATAACGTTGAATGAAAATTGCCAAACATTTCAGGGCGCATGCATACATATGTGGCTAGAAATGGTGTTTGTGGGTATTGCGACCGGCATAGATCCAGCTAGATCGGTCTGTGCATCCGCACAATCTTATCAGGATCTGCACCGTTTGCCATTCCATAAATGAAATACCCGTCATTCTTCTAACAACCAATGTAAATAGTTGTCAGGCTATGTACAGAAGTGTACTATTTGATCTGAAGCTACGTACACTGGCCACAAATGGCATAGGCCCCATTTCTCCAGTCATATAGTACCATGTACTCTGAAATAGTTGCCTTATTTAATGTATCATAGTTAAAGATAATGATTAATTATTAAATACGTGTAGATCTATCTGATTTTAGAACTGAATATCAACGAGCCTGTTATATTAGCTTTGTTTGGTTTACTGTCACTATCACAGGCCACATCGTCCTGTTATTTGCTGTTTATTTTGAAATTTTTATTTTCTGTTGTCCTGTTATCTGCGATCCCTCTCGTGTCCATTTATGGTACAATTGTTGAAATTTTAACACGTGGATTTACCAACGTGGCCAAGCATAGATCTCCTCTATATACTTGCATAGGGATCATACAGCACCGCCTGCGAAATATTGTCAATATGTCAACATTTCTGATTTAATTTGAATTGATGGTGTTTATATAACGATCTGTCAACAACTAACGTCATTTTAGGCCGGGTTAGCCTGTTGTGATAGTCAATTTTTCTGAGCGACTATTGGCAATCAACTCGCAATCAGCACACAATTAATATTCATGTATATTTTAAAAGAAACTGTTTTTTTTTAAATGGCAAGATTAGCACAGGTGGTAGTGTAGCAATGTAAACTGTTACAATATCAAAGCTGAGATGTGACACTGAGAAGATTAATGGATGGCGTGAATGAGTCAGTTTTAAAAATGGGGCAGCTACGTAATTACTTGAAAAATGTAGCTACGTACATGGGAAAATCCATTTTAAAAATTGAGTGAAACCGTGAGATAGTAGTGTATACGTACATGTATTATGAATAAATAGAGAATAGTAGATTAGTGCCGTGAATGGGAAAAAATATCCGGCAAGGCTCAACAATTTCTTTATTTCTCATCAGAAGTATATGTTGTGACCACTCATTTGAACCGACTCGCCGAGACGGTTCAAATGAGTGGTCACAACATATACTTTGGTTCAGAAATAAGGAAAATAGATAGAGAATAGTAGGTTAGTGCCGTGAATGGGAAAAATAGCTGGCAAGGCTCAGGAAACGGGATGGGCGAGGCTCTGCCGAGCACATCCCGTTTCCGTGCCGAGCCAGATATTTGTTCCCATTCACGGTACTAACCTACTATTCTATTTATCCTGTCAACACCTACAAATGGCTGTAAAATGCAAAAATAGTATTGACTGGATATCAAAAATGTTTCACGGCACCGTGTTTCACGGCACATACGCACTGTGTTGACGGGATAAAACATCATCACCGAGCGGGGATGTTGCACAATGTAAAGAAAAAAGAAAGGGTCAGATTGCGTGGACATGCACTGCTAGTCGATGTTCAAGTTTTCACTATCCTGTTCTGTCAAATGTGGCTGTTACTGGATTTGTGACCAGTGTATAGTTGCTGATCAAACAGCTAGAACACACATGTAGCCTGATATAGCGATCTATATTACTTGTTAGAAGCATGACGGGTGTTTCATTGATGAAAGTGCGAATAGTGCAGCTCCTGATCAAACTGTGCGGATGCAAGGCGGATATGTAGCCTATTTCACCAACATTGCAAAGTATACTTACGGTATCTAGCAAAGTATACTTTGAGGGAGTATAATCATTTATTTTTCCTGAAATGCATTATTTCATATATAGAAATAACCACTGCATATAGTTGATGATTAAAAGTATGCAGGATTATTATACTGAATTTATTACATTATCACAGCCAAATTGGCTGTGATAATGTAATAAATTCAATATAATAAAAATTAATAAATTTATCCTAAAATTGAAAATTTGTCCCTCAAAGTATACTTTTCTAGAAAAGTATACTTTGCCATGTTGGTGAATTCGGCTATTGGATCTATACTCATCGCAAAACCCATAAGCCGCATTTCTCCAGTGACAGCTACACATGAGGATCCATATGTGACCCGCCATGACAATAAGGGCTTTTACAAAATATGCGACCAAGGTTACATATGCGTGCGAGCATGTGTGTTTTGTTTGTTATTTTGTTTTTCGTTTTCTGCGAATATATACTAGAGGCTATTATGTATTCATGTTCGATTGTTCCTCCTAAAGCGAGTTTTTTCTACCGCTTTGTGTATTGATGAACACAAAAGGACCTTGATGAGTATGTGTGTGAGTGTGTGTGTGTGTGTGTGTGTGTGGGGGGGGGGGCATCTTGGATATGTTGTCTACTTTCCCGCCCCTGGGAATAGTTTGGCTGCTTAACATGTGTTTGCATAGGGCCACACAACAGGTAAAATTCGCATGGCCCAGGTTTGACTGGAGAAATGGGGTTTATGTGATTTATTATCAGGATAACATGATCCTGATCAAATATCACACACATAGCCTGATGACTATTTGTATTTCTTGTTGGAAGCAGGACGTACATGTATTTCATTGATGGAATGGCGAACAGTGCAGATCCTGATCAGAATGTGCGGATGCACATGTGATCTGGATCTACCCTGGTCTCAACATCCACAAGCAACATTTCTCCAGCCACGGCCACAGATATGTTGAAAATATGTAGATCTACACAGGGACCATATTTAAACATCTTCGTCCCAGATCTACAGTAGATATATTTGTATACTTATCTATCTATCTATCTATCTATCTATCTATCTATCTATCTATCTATCTATCTATCTATCTATCTATCTATCTATCTATCTATCTATCTATCTATCTATCTATCTATCTATCTATCTATCTATATATATATCTATCTATCTCTGTCTGTCTGTCTGTCTGTCTATCTAGATCTATCTATCTATCTATCTATCTATCTATCTATCTATCTATCTATTCTGCTGTACCCCTCGTGAGGATTAGTAGCAGTTGCGCGTACGGACAAGTTAGCTAGTATAAAACGTGACGGTGAGCAAGTATTTACAAGAATAGTTGTATGTGTTAAAATAGTATGAAGATAGTAAAAACAGGTTAAAAACATTACACAGCATGTTTACGGTTTGGTATGCTGGAGCTAGGTTACCAATTTGTGACCTGAATTGATCTAGGTTGGCAACCTCCGGGGGGAGGGCGTTCCATTGCACAACCGCCAAGGGAAAGAAGGAGAATTTATAGAAATCTTTAGAGGTATGAATTTGTTTGAAGGTCATTGAATGGCAATATCGAGAAACCCTGTCTGTTGTATGAAAGTATTGATCGAGTGAGGGGTACAGCGACCTTAATTATCATTAACGATTTTGTGGAATAAGCACAGTCGGGCGTCTGATCTGCGCTGTTCAAGGGTGCGCAATCCTAACTTGTGTAGCATATCTGAGACACTGGAGTATGTGGAGTAGTCATTTAATTAGTGTCCAGCGTGCAGAGCGGCGCGACGCTGGACCATTTCAATTTTGTGGATATATTGTCTTTCGCATTTTAATGTGCACATTATAAAATCTAAATATAGGCCTACTTATGCCTATTCCAAATCTGATAATCAATTTAAAATGAACCTACCAATTGGTGAATTACTTCCAGATGACTTCAGAATGGCCTACAGTATAGTAGGCCTATATACGTACGTACTTGGACTAGCACCCAATACATTATGTACTGGATCTGCACATGCATTTGCAAGTGAGGACGTGCTTTGGAAGCTACCAATGAAATAGCTTGTAACAAAATGAGGGGGTAAAATCAAAGATGGAGGACAACAACCAGTGAAATCCAAACAATTGCCGAACAATAGATAAAACATTACCAAAATGTCCATATTTTTGACATCGAATCAACTGACATGACACTGACTGTGATAAAGAAGGGGAAGGTTATAGTCATGGAGTGGAGGAAGACGCTCTTTAAGTTTGTGGAGCGTAAAAAAAGTAAGCAACATGACACAACCTGCGAAAGTCTGGCTCATCTGTTCATTCAATCATTGGTCACGAGACATCTCGACCCCAGGACATCTCGGCCCAGGACATCTCGACCCCAAGACATCTCATCCCAGGATATCTCGACCCCAGGACATCTCGACCCCAGAATACCCAAGACATTTCGACCCCAAGTCAATGTTTGCCACATAGGTGTGAAAAGTATTTTACAGGTAGCCAGTGACAATAAAAACAGAAATTTATCATTTTAAGAATGATATTTTCTGGAATATTGTCTCTGCTTATCGATAAAATAAGCATGGAATTGACAAGAATACATATTTTTTAAAGATTTATTATGAATTCATAACGTAATATAACGACATAACATACACAATGTTATGTATATATCTGTGTGTGTGTTTCCAGCCCTCACAACAAGAGTGTGTGAAATTCGTGAAGTCTAATCAGGGCCTGCCACATAGCACGTTTCGTCATGTGATTATGTACATCTGCGTAATTGATCAAAATATAGTTTGCGTAATTGATCCAAATATATATAGTTTGCGTAATTGATCCAAATATATATAGTTTGCGTAATTGATCGTAATTGAAATTCTGATGTACTTACCAGTGTCTCGGGTTTCTAAGGCTTCTAAACTATTACATCATACTTACCAGTATATTCTACACTATTATATTATACTTACCAGTGTTGCATGTACGATGCTGCCACTTTTCGTAGACATCGCACGAGATAGCATGTTGTAAACGACGCACGGCAACGCCACACTCAATACATAAGTCGGACGTGTCTGACATTATGACAGACGTATGCACAAACGTATGCGAAGACTTAATATTGATGATCAATATTTCTGTAGGTATATATACGTTCTAGCGGAAAATGAGCAAATGTTGAGTGAATATTGTGTGAAATCAATTAAACTTGCACACCAAAGATGTGGTACCCATAATCTGCCGTAATTAACATGATTACCTATATTAAAGGATTTAATCGATGTATTCCGAACGCAGTTTGCTTGTACAAACATTTAGCTTGACTGGCGATTAGCTTCTTTGATGATGTATCCCTTTCATGTGTTATTAACGACACAAATTAATTATGGTGAACGGCCATCAAATATTTTAAAACATTGATTGACATCGATTAAGTAATTTCTATTATACTTACACCACCGCATTAAAAATCTACATTAAAAATGTTTTGACAAAAATATACTATCATAATTTTGCATATTGTAACAAGAATTTTGGTCAATTTTCAGCAATTTACAAAAGAACATAGTAGTTCACATTCATACACATCATATACATCGTGATTATTCCAAAAGAATAATATTTATAATTATTTGTATCATATACATGCGTGCATTGAATACACATTTTATATTTGGGGTCGAGATGTCCTGGGGTCGAGATGTCTCAGCCTTTTTGGGCCATCTGGGGTCGAGATGTCCTGGGGTCGAGATGTCTTGGGGTGGACTTGGGGTCGAGATGTCCTGGGGTCGAGATGTCTGGCAGCCTGTTCATTAATCTCATATATCATGATTAAATGTCATGGTTAAAGTTTGAATTTGTCCGTTTGTATTTATTCTCGAACTTATGACTTAATGATCATCCTGTGTTGGTGCAATTATTGGTTGATGGTGTAAATTAACAGACGTACACGGTACTGTCATTTCCATATATTGCACAAAAAGATACCAACTGGCCGGAGGTGCCCATTTTGTTACGTTGTAACAGTGTAACAAGTGTAACGAAGGTATTTCCCCCCATCTGTAATGAAAAGACTCAGTGTGAACAGCAGAAGTTATTTTCTCATGTTACAGTGTAACACTGTAACGGTGTGTGTCAAATCATCATACATGTACTCTGCTGATGGAATTGCTGTCTTATTTACTAAATTGGCTGTTCAACTGAGAAACTAACCTGTCATGATGCCACTGGATAGTTCTGCTTCAAGTTTAATACCAATTTTGCTATGCTGATCCAGTATGCTGTGCACCATTTTTCTTTACACTACCAGATGCACAGCATTTATAGCAGAAAAAAATGTGACTTTGCAAACACGCATGTGATGTCATACATCACACAATTTACGTCACTTACTGACGTCAGAACGTTATGACATTTTACCGGCACAGACTTCTTTAAACTTAAATTGGGTTGGAAAGCCTATACTATATGTACCTATACTTTTTTGCTACCTTGGAAGGTTTCTCCTGGATTTTGATTGGTTGATTCAGTCATTCCAAGAGACACCAACGGGTTGTAAATTCAAATGTCATAGGCAACAGGTTGCACTATATCGCTACACCACGCTACACAGTAAAAATGTATGTAATAGCATGTACACTTTGCGCACTAAAATGTAGAAAAAACCTGCATGGTGTTGATGTTCATTCTTCGCTATATATATATCATTATTGAGAGACAATTCTATAATATGAAGCAAAAATAATACAATAAACTTACCTAATAAAATGTTGTGTATTATCAAAATTCTTAGGTCACTCGATCTCTACTAAGTAGAAAGTAAACAAAGAACGCTTCAAACACACATTTGTAAAGACTACTCTGTCATGACTCTTATGTAATGAAATGTAATTAGAGCGATGTACTCGGAACTAATGATTTACCTGCTTTATTTACCTGCTCCCGAAACCATTGGTAAACACTAGGTGTTTGTAGGGGTCCCTCTCAGCCACTGATCATAACTTAATCCTCGCTGGGGAGTGCGCACGGTATAGTCAAATTTAAAAGGATGTCGTTTCCATGTCTCATTCAGGTTGTCTGTAAAATTGTTCACTGATTTACTTTGGGCACATCATAGTGGTAGAGTCATTCACGACCCTCTGTGAAAATGCATTTGCCCTTTGATTTGTCCTATTTCTATTTTTGGCGAGTTTAAAAAGTTGTGGCCCATAGTCCTTTCATCGAAATGTTCAAGAATTTCTCTTTGTCAAGTTTGTCTATTTCATTCATGATCTTGAATACTTGAATAACGTCGTACCTGGATCTCCAATATCTTAATGTTGGCAATCCTAGTTTTCTCAGATCTGTTTTCATAAGTTATATTGCTAATTTTATGCACAAGTTTAGTTGCTCTCCGTTGAACATTTTCAATCAAAAATATATCTTTTTGTAGGTGTGGCGACCAAACTGTTGAGGCATATTCTATATGTGGCCTTATTAATGTTTTGTATAGTGGCAGGAACATCTCGATATCCATATATATAAATGATCTCTTCACTAGACCATTTACACATTTGATAATATGATTCTCGAACTTCATATCACTTTGGAACATAACACCTAAATCTCTTTCTTCATTAACTTGTTCTATTGTCTGTTCATTTTCAGTCATTGTATCTGTGTCGTTCATTGGTTCTTTCGATGTGAAGTGATTTGCATTTACTACTATAGAATTCAATTCCCATTTCTCTGACCAGTCTGACAATTAAATGCGTCGAGATTGTGGTGTATGCTATTATAGTCTCTGTTGTCTTTAACTTTGTCACTACTTCAGGAAGATCATTTATGAAAATGAGAAACATTATGGGACCAAGGACACTGCCCTGTGGAATACCGGACATAACATCTGCCCATTCTGATTTGTCATCTTGTATCACTACTCTTTGTGTAAGGGCGTTGAGAAAGTGTTTAATCCACATATATGGTTTACCTCGGATACCATAAGCATGCAATTTCTTCAATTGTCTTTCGTAAGGGACTGTATCAAATGCTTTTCTAAAGTCTTGATATATAAAGTCTATATTTTCATCATGCATTGCACTTTACCATTCTTCAGTAACTGTGTTCCTGCAGTAACTGTGTAACCCAAATTGAACCCAAATTGGTGCTCTGTGTATAGTTTGTTGGTGTCTGTATGCTCTGTATACTGTTACACCACAGTCAATGGTGAACAAAAATATTGCAATAAACCGCAGGGCATTGACGTTCATACTTCGTTATTTTGTAGTTGAGAGACAAGGCAACCATATGCATGATAGGAGATAAATATATTATCATAAACTCACCGAATGAAGTTTGTAATAGCAAATTTCATAAGTCACCACCCCATGAATGATAAATGGGTGAACAGCTATCAGTCTAGGGTGATAGTGTCAATTTATTCATGAAATTTTTATGCCCTCGCCACCGAATGGTGAGGGTGGCATATAGTGTTACCGGCGTCCGTACATACGTAACGTACGTACGTACGTCCCGAAACCTTAACGCTCGGGTAAATGGCTTGGATCTGCTTCACATTTCACACACGCATTGCTCCAATGGTCCTCTGCCACCTTGTGACAAATCCACATTCGTCCCGCCCGCGCTAAGCCCAGGGTCAAGGTCACAGACTTGGTGCATTCGAAACCTTAACGCTCGGGTAAATGGCTTATTATGCCCCCGCCATGAATGGTGAGGAGGGCATATAGTGTTGCCGGCGTCCGTACGTACGTACGAAACCTTAACGCTCGAGTAAATGACTTATAATTTCTGTTTCCTTGCTCAGATCTGCTTCACATTTCACACACGCATTGCTCCAATGCTCCTCTACCGCCCTGTGACAAATCCACATTCGTCCCGCCCCCGCTAAGCCCATGGTCAAGGTCACAGACTTGGTGCGTTCGAAACCTTAACGCTCGGGTAAATGGCTTATAATTTCTGTTTTCTTGCTCGGATCTGCTTTTCATTTCACACACACGCATTGCTCCAATGGTCCTCTACCGCCCTGTGACAAATCGATATTCGTCCCACCCCCGCTAAGCCCAGGGTCAAGGTCACAGACTTGGTGCGTTCGAAACCTTAACGCTCGGGTAAATGGCTTATAATTTCCGTGTCCTTGCTCGGATCTGCTTCACATTTCACACACGCATTGCTCCAATGGTCCTCTACCACCCTGTCACAAATCCACATTCGTCTCGCCCCCGCTAAGCCCAGGGTCAAGGTCACAGACTTCGGTGCGTTCAAAACCTCAACGCTCGGGTAAATGGCTTATAATTTCTGTTTCCTTGCTCCGATTTGCTTCACATTTCACACACGCATTGCTCCAATGCTCCTCTACCGCCCTGTGACAAATCCACATTCGTCCCGCCCCCGCTAAGCCCAGGGTCAAGGTCACAGACTTGGTGCGTTCGAAACCTTAACGCTCGGGTAAATGGCTTATAATTTCTGTTTTCTTGCTCGGATCTGCTTTTCATTTCGCACACACGCATTGCTCCAATGGTCCTCTACCGCCCTGTGACAAATCGATATTCGTCCCACCCCCGCTAAGCCCAGGGTCAAGGTCACAGACTTGGTGCGTTCGAAACCTTAACGCTCGGGTAAATGGCTTATAATTTCCGTGTCCTTGCTCGGATCTGCTTCACATTTCACACACGCATTGCTCCAATGGTCCTCTACCACCATGTGACAAATAAACATTTGACCCGCCCCCACCAAGCCCAGGGTCAAGGTCACAGACTTGGTGTGTTTGAAACCTTAATGCTCGGTTAAATGGCTTATAATTTCTGTTTCCTTATTCGGATCTGCTTCACATTTCACACACGCATTGCTCCAATGGTCCTCTAGCGCCCTGTCACAAATCCACATTCGTCTCGCCCCCGCTAAGCCCAGGGTCAAGGTCACAGACTTTGGTGTGTTCAAAACCTCAACGCTCGGGTAAATGGCTTATAAGTTCTGTTTCCTTGCTCCGATTTGCTTCACATTTCACACACGCATTGCTCCAATGCTCCTCTACCGCCCTGTGACAAATCCACATTCGTCCCACCCCTGCCAAGCCCAGGGTTAAGGTCACAGACTCGATGCATTCAAAACCTTAACGCTCGAGTAAATGGCTTATAATTCTGTTTCCTTGCTCGGATCTGCTTCACATTTCACACACGCATTGCTTCAATGGTCCACTACTGCCCTGTGACAAATCCATATTCGTCCCGCCCCCGCTAAGCTCAGGGTCAAGGTCACAGACTTGGTGCGTTTGAAACCTTAACGCTCGGGTAAATGGCTTATAATTTCTGTTTCTTTGCTCGGATCTGCTTCACATTTCACACACACAGTGCTCCAATGGTCCTCTACAGCCCTGTGACAAATCCACATTCGTTCCACCCCGCCAAGCCCAGGGTCAAGGTCACAGACTTGGTGCGTTCGAAACCTTAACGCTCGGGTAAATGGCTTATAATTTCTGTTCCCTTGCTCGGATCTGCTTCACATTTCACACATGCCTTCTAACTCCCTGTGTCATGTCTCTTTACTTAGCTTGTGGACAAAATCCACATTCATCCCGCCCCCCTAAGCTAAGTCCCAGGGTCAATGGTCACACGACTTGGTGCGTGAAAATAAACCTTAATGCAGGGTCGGGTAAATGCCTTATAATTTCTGTTTCTTTGCTCAGATCTGCTTCACATTTCACACACACAGTGCTCCAATGGTCCTCTACCGTCCTGTGACAAATCCACATTCGTCCCGCCCCCGCTAAGCTCAGGGTCAAGGTCACACAGACTGGGTGCATTCGAAACCTTAACGCTCAGGTAAATGGCTTATAATTTCTGTTTCTTTCCTCGGATCTGCTTCACATTTCACACACACAGTGCTCCAAAGGTCCTCTACCGTCCTGTGACAAATCCACATTCGTCCCGCCCCCGCTAAGCCCAGGATCAAGGTCACAGACTTGGTGCGTTCGAAACCTTAACGCTCTGGTAAATGGCTTATAATTTCTGTTTCTTTGCTCAGATCTGCTTCACATTTCACACACACAGTGCTCCAATGGTCCTCTACCGCCCTGTGACAAATCCACATTCGTCCCGCCCCCGCTAAGCCCAGGGTCAAGGTCACAGACTTGGTGCATTCGAAACCTTAACGCTCGGGTAAATGGCTTATAATTCTGTTTCCTTGCTCGGATCTGCTTCACATTTCACACACGCATTGCTCCAATGGTCCTGTACTGCCCTGTGACAAATCCACATTCGTTCCACCCCCGCCAAGCCCAGGGTCAAGGTCACAGACTTGGTGCGTTCGAAACCTTAACGCTCGAGTAAATGGCTTATAATTTCTGTTCCCTTGCTCGGATCTGCTTCACATTTCACACATGCATTGCTTCAATGATCCTCTACTGCCCTGTAACAAATCCACATTCATCCCGCCCCCACTAAGCCCAGGGTCAAGGTCACAGACTTGGTGCGTTCGAAACCTTAACACTCGGGTAAATGGCTTATAATTTCTGTTTCCTGGCTCCGATCTGCTTCACATTTCACACACGCATTGCTCCAATGCTCTTCTACCGCCCTGTGAAGACAAATCACATTCGTTCCTTAACGCCAATGGCCCAGTCAAGTCACATTTCTTGTGCACTTCGAAACCTAACCCAGGGCTCGACGTAAAAAATGGCTGGATAATTCTGTTTCCTTGCTCAGATCTGCTTCACATTTACACACACATGCCAATGCTTCAATGGTCTACTCCCGCCCCCTGCTGAATACACATTCATCCCGCCCCCGCTAAGACCAGGGTCAAGGTCCACAGACTTGGTGACTGTTTGAAACCAATCAAACAAATTTCGTTCACGCAGCCAAGGTCCGTCACTACTTGGGCTTCGAAACCTAACGGCTTCGAGTATGCTTTATTAATCCGTCCTTTGCTCCGTCTGCTCCAACAATAAACAACGGATATACCTTGCTTCAATGTCCCTAAATACTTCTGTGATCACATCATCGGGGCTAACCAGTTTCAGTCACAGACTTGTGCTGGACCTTAATTGCTCGTAAATCTTATAATCCTGATCTGCTTTCAGATTAATGGCCCTCATTCAAATCAACCCACAACCACATGCTTCCAAAGTCCCTGGCTAGTTTCTGTGACATCCACAATCCGTCCTCCGCAGCAGGGTCAACGGTCACACAGACTGGGTGCATTCAAAACCTTAACGCTCAGGTAAATGGCTTATAATTTCTGTTTCTTTCCTCGGATCTGCTTCACATTTCACACACACAGTGCTCCAAAGGTCCTCTACCGTCCTGTGACAAATCCACATTCGTCCCGCCCCCGCTAAGCCCAGGGTCAAGGTCACAGACTTGGTGCGTTCGAAACCTTAACGCTCTGGTAAATGGCTTATAATTTCTGTTTCTTTGCTCAGATCTGCTTCACATTTCACACACACAGTGCTCCAATGGTCCTCTACCGCCCTGTGACAAATCCACATTCGTCCCGCCCCCGCTAAGCCCAGGGTCAAGGTCACAGACTTGGTGCGTTCGAAACCTTAACGCTCGGGTAAATTGCTTATAATTCTGTTTCCTTGCTCGGATCTGCTTCACATTTCACACACGCATTGCCCCAATGGTCCTGTACTGCCCTGTGACAAATCCACATTCGTTCCACCCCCGCCAAGCCCAGGGTCAAGGTCACAGACTTGGTGCGTTCGAAACCTTAACGCTCGGGTAAATGGCTTATAATTTCTATTCCCTTGCTCGGATCTGCTTCACAATTCACACATGCATTGCTTCAATGGTCCTCTACTGCCCTGTGACAAATCCACATTCATCCCGCCCCCACTAAGTCCAGGGTCAAGGTCACAGACTTGGTGCGTTCAAAACCTTAACACTCGGGTAAATGGCTTATAATTTCTGTTTCCTTGCTCCGATCTGCTTCACATTTCACACACACATTGCTTTAATGCTCCTCTATCGCCCTGTGACGAATCCACATTCGTCCCACCCCTGCCAAGCCCAGGGTCAAGGTCACATACTTGGTGCATTCGAAACCTTAACGCTCGAGTAAATGGCTTATAATTCTGTTTCCTTGCTCGGATCTGCTTCACATTTCACACACACATTGCTTCAATGGTCCTCTACTGCCCTGTGACAAATCCACATTCATCCCGCCCCCGCTAAGCCCAGGGTCAAGGTCACAGACTTGGTGTGTTTGAAACCTTAACACTCGGATAAATGGCTTATAAACTGTTTCTTCTCAATCTGCTTCACTTTCACACCACAGTGCTCAAGGTCCTCTACCTCCTGTGACTCACAATTTCAGGGCAAGGTCACAGACTTGGTGCTGAAACCTTAACGCTCTGGTAAATGGCTATAATTTCTGTTTCTTTGCTCGATCTTCACATTTCACACACACATGCTCCAATGGTCCTCTACCGCCCTGTGACAAATCCACATTCGGCCCCCGCTAAGCCCAGGGTCAAGGTCACAGACTTGGTGCTTCGAAACCTTAATGCTCGGGTAAATGGCTTATTATGCCCCGCCACCGAAGAGCATATATGTTACCGGCGTCCGTACTACGTACGTACTAGTAACTTTACGTCGAGTCGACCTAACGTGTAAATCTTATAATTTCTGTTTCCTTGCTTGGACTCTTTCACATTTCACACACATTGCTCCAATGTCCTCTACCGCCCTGTGACAAATCCACATTCATCCCACCCCCGCTAAGCCCAGGGTCAAGGTCACAGAATTGGTGCGTTTGAAACCTAACGTCGTAAATGGCTTATAATTCTGTTTCCTCGGATCTGCTTCACATTCACACACACATCGCGCCTGGACCGCTAACCGCCCTGTGACAAATTGGGGCACATTCGTAACCCCCGCTAAGCCCAGTCAAGTCACGACTTGGTGCGTCGAAACCTTAACGCTCAGTAAATGGCTTATATTTCTTTCCTTGCTCGATCTGTTCTCATTTCACACACGCATTGCTCCAATGCTCCTCTGCCCTGTGATCCATTCAAATATGTTGCCTTTTCTTGCTCCACGGCATTCGTGTGCCTACGGCCACATTTCAGTAATTTTCTGTTTCCTTTCTCCGATTTGCTTCACTTTCACACATTGCTCCAATGTCCTCTACCGTCCGTGACAAATCCACATTCGTCCCACCCCCGCCAAGCCCAGGGTCAAGGTCACAGACTGCGTTCGAAACCTTAACACGTCAGTAAATGGCTTATAATTTTCCTTGCTCGGATCTGCTTCACATCACACACGATTGTTTCAATGCTCTACTGCCCTGTGAAATCCACATTCATCCCCGCTAACCCCAGGGTCAAGTCACACTGCTTGAAACCTTAACGCTCGGGTAAAGGCTATTTCTTTCTTTGCTCGGATCTGCTTCACATTTCACACACAGTGCTCCAATGGTCCTCTAGTCCTGTGACAAATCATTCGTCCCCCGCTAAGCAGGGTCAAGGTCACAGACTTGTGCGTTCGAAACCTAATGCTCCAGGGTAAATGGCTTATTATGCCCCCGCCACCGAATGGTGAGGGGGGCATATGTTACCGCGTCGTAACGTTACGTAGTCGTACTACTACTACGTCCCGAAACCTTTAACGCTGGGTAAATGGCATAATTTCTGTTTCCTGCTCGGATCTGCTTCACATTTCACACACGCATTGCTCCAATGGTCCTCTACCGCCCTGTGACAAATCCACATTCGTCCCGCCCCCGCTAAGCCCAGGGTCAAGGTCACATTGGTGCTTTCAAACCTTAACGCTGGGTAAATGCTTATAATTTCTGTTCCTTCTCGGACTCTTCAAATTTCACACAGCATTGCTCCAAGGTCCTCTACCGCCCGTGACAAATCCACATTCTCCCGCCCCGCAAGCCCAGGTCAAGTCACACGGTGCTTTCGAAACCTTAACGCTGGGTAAATGGGGGGCTTATATCCACCGAATGTGAGGGGGCATATAGTTACCGGCGTCCGTACGTACGTACGTACGTACGTCGTACGTACGTACGTACGTACGTACGTACGTACGTACGTACGTCCCGAAACCTTAACGCTGGGTAAATGGCTTATAATTTCTGTTTCCTTGCTCGGATCTGCTTCACATTTCACACACGCATTGCTCCAATGTACCTCTACCACCCTGTGACAAATCCATATTCGTCCCGCCCCCGCTAAGCCCAGGGTCAAGGTCACAGACTTGGTGCGTTCGAAACCTTAACGCTGGGTAAATGGCTTATAATTTCTGTTTCCTTGCTCGGATCTGCTTCACATTTCACACACGCATTGCTCCAATGTACCTCTACCGCCCTGTGACAAATCCACATTCGTCCCGCCCCCGCTAAGCCCAGGGTCAAGGTCACAGACTTGGTGCGTTCGAAACCTTAACGCTGGGTAAATGGCTTATACTTTCTGTTTCCTTGCTTGGATCTGCTTCACATTTCACACACGCATTGCTCCAATGTTCCTCTACCGCCCTGTGACAAATCCACATTCATCCCACCCCCGCTAAGCCCAGGGTCAAGGTCACAGAATTGGTGCGTTTGAAACCTTAACGCTCGGGTAAATGGCTTATAAGTTCTGTTTCCTTGTTCGGATCTGCTTCACATTTCACACACACATCGCTCCAATGGTCCGCTACCGCCCTGTGACAAATTCACATTCGTCCCCCCCCCGCTAAGCCCAGGGTCAAGGTCACAGACTTGGTGCGTTCGAAACCTTAACGCTCGGGTAAATGGCTTATAATTTCTGTTTCCTTGCTCGGATCTGCTTCTCATTTCACACACGCATTGCTCCAATGCTCCTCCTGGCCAACCCCGTGTTGACAAATCCCACATTCAAATATGCCTTGTTTTCTTTGGCTGCCAGCGGGGGCATTCGTGTGCCGACAGGCCACATTTCTAGTAATTTCTGTTTCCTTTCTCCGATTTGCTTCACATTTCATACACGCATTGCTCCAATGCTCCTCTACCGTCCTGTGACAAATCCACATTCGTCCACCCCCGCCAAGCCCCAGGGTCAAGGTCACAGACTTGGTGCGTTCGAAACCTTAACACTCGAGTAAATGGCTTATAATTTTGTTTCCTTGCTCGGATCTGCTTCACATTTCACACACGCATTGTTTCAATGGTCCTCTACTGCCCTGTGACAAATCCACATTCATCCCGCCCCCGCTAACCCCAGGGTCAAGGTCACAGACTTGGTGCGTTTGAAACCTTAACGCTCGGGTAAATGGCTTATAATTTCTGTTTCTTTGCTCGGATCTGCTTCACATTTCACACACACAGTGCTCCAATGGTCCTCTACCGTCCTGTGACAAATCCACATTCGTCCCGCCCCCGCTAAGCCCAGGGTCAAGGTCACAGACTTGGTGCGTTCAAAACCTTAACGCTCTGGTAAATGGCTTATAATTTCTGTTTCTTTGCTCGGATCTGCTTCACATTTCACACACACAGTGCTCCAGTGGTCCTCTACCGTCCTGTGACAAATCCACATTCGTCCCGTCCCCGCTAAGCCCAGGGTCAAGGTCACAGACTTGGTGCGTTCGAAACCTTAAACGCTCTGGTAAATGGCTTATAAATTTCTGTTTCTTTGCTCGGATCTGCTTCACATTTCACACACACAGTGCTCCAATGGTCCTCTACCGTCCTGTGACAAATCCACATTCGTCCCACCCCCGCCAAGCCCAGGGTCAAGGTCACAGACTTAGTGCGTTCGAAACCTTAACACTCGAGTAAATGGCTTATAATTTTGTTTCCTTGCTCGGATCTGCTTCACATTTCACACACGCATTGTTTCAATGGTCCTCTACTGCCCTGTGACAAATCCACATTCATCCCGCCCCCGCTAACCCCAGGGTCAAGGTCACATACTTGGTACGTTTGAAACCTTAACGCTCGGGTAAATGGCTTATAATTTCTGTTTCTTTGCTCGGATCTGCTTCACATTTCACACACACAGTGCTCCAATGGTCCTCTACCGTCCTGTGACAAATCCACATTCGTCCCGCCCCCGCTAAGCCCAGGGTCAAGGTCACAGACTTGGTGCGTTCAAAACCTTAACGCTCTGGTAAATGGCTTATAATTTCTGTTTCTTTGCTCGGATCTGCTTCACATTTCACACACACAGTGCTCCAATGGTCCTCTACCGTCCTGTGACAAATCCACATTCGTCCCGTCCCCGCTAAGCCCAGGGTCAAGGTCACAGACTTGGTGCGTTCGAAACCTTAAACGCTCTGGTAAATGGCTTATAATTTCTGTTCTTTGCTCGGATCTGCTTCACATTTCACACACACAGTGCTCCAATGGTCCTCCTACCGTCCTGTGACAAAATCCACATTCGTGCCGCCCCCGCTAAGCCCAGGGTCAAGGTCACAGACTTGGTGCGTTTGAAACCTTAACGCTCTGGTAAATGGCTTATAATTTCTGTTTCTTTGCTCGGATCTGCTTCACATTTCACACACACAGTGCTCCAATGGTCCTCTACCGCCCTGTGACAAATCCACATTCGTCCCGCCCCCGCTAAGCCCAGGGTCAAGGTCACAGACTTGGTGCGTTCGAAACCTTAATGCTCGGGTAAATGGCTTATTATGCCCCCGCCACCGAATGGTGAGGGGGGCATATAGTGTTACCGGCGTCCGTACGTACGTACGTACGTACGTACGTCCCGAAACCTTAACGCTGGGTAAATGGCTTATAATTTCTGTTTCCTTGCTCGGATCTGCTTCACATTTCACACGCATTGCTCCAATGGTCCTCTACCGCCCTGTGACAAAATCCACATTCGTCCCGCCCCCGCTAAGCCCAGGGTCAAGGTCACAGACTTGGTGCTTTCGAAACCTTAACGCTGGGTAAATGGCTTATAATTTCTGTTTCCTTGCTCGGATCTGCTTCACATTTCACACACGCATTGCTCCAATGGTCCTCTACCGCCCTGTGACAAATCCACATTCGTCCCGCCCCCGCTAAGCCCAGGGTCAAGGTCACAGACTTGGTGCTTTCGAAACCTTAACGCTGGGTAAATGGCTTATAATTTCTGTTTCCTTGCTCGGATCTGCTTCAAATTTCACACACGCATTGCTCCAATGGTCCTCTACCGCCCTGTGACAAATCCACATTCGTCCCGCCCCGCTAAGCCCAGGGTCAAGGTCACAGACTTGGTGCTTTCGAAACCTTAACGCTGGGTAAATGGCTTATAATTTCTGTTTCCTTGCTCGGATCTGCTTCAAATTTCACACACGCATTGCTCCAATGGTCCTCTACCGCCCTGTGACAAATCCACATTCGTCCCGCCCCCGCTAAGCCCAGGGTCAAGGTCACAGACTTGGTGCTTTCGAAACCTTAACGCTGGGTAAATGGCTTATTATGCCCCCGCCACCGAATGGTGAGGGGGGCATATAGTGTTACCGGCGTCCGTACGTACGTACGACGTACGTCGTCCGTACGTACGTACGTACGTACGTACGTACGTACGTCCCGAAACCTTAACGCTGGGTAAATGGCTTATAATTTCTGTTTCCTTGCTCGGATCTGCTTCACATTTCACACACGCATTGCTCCAATGTACCTCTACCACCCTGTGACAAATCCATATTTCGTCCCGCCCGCTAAGCCCAGGGTCAAGGTCACAGTCTTGGTGCGTTTCGAAACCTTAACCGCTGGGTAAATGGCTTATAATTTCTGTTTACCTTGCTCGGATCTGCTTCACATTTCACACAACGCATTGCAATCCAATGTACCTCTACCAACCCTGTGTACAAATCCACATTCGTCCCGCCCCAGCTAAGAACCCAGGGTCAAGGTCACAGACTTGGTGCGTTCGAAACCTTAACGCAGGGTAAATAATGGCTTATACTTTCTGTTTCCTTGCTCGGATCTGCTTCACATTTCACACACGCATGCTCCAATGTTCCTCTTACGCCTGTGACAAATCCCACCATTCATCCCACCCCCGCTAAGCCCAGGGTCAAGGTCACAGAATTGGTGCGTTTGAAACCTTAACCATGGCTTAGCTCGGTAAATGCTTATAAGTTCTGTTTCCTTGTTCGGATCTGCTTCACATTTCACACACACATCGCTCCAATGGTCCGCTACCGCCCTGTGACAAATTCACATTCGTCCCACCCCCGCTAAGCCCAGGGTCAAGGTCACAGACTTGGTGCGTTCGAAACCTTAACGCTCGGGTAAATGGCTTATAATTTCTGTTTCCTTGCTCGGATCTGCTTCTCATTTCACACACGCATTGCTCCAATGCTCCTCTGCCACCCTGTGACAAATCCACATTCAAATATGCCTTGTTTTCTTTGGCTGCCAGCGGGGGCATTCGTGTGCCGACAGGCCACATTTCTAGTAATTTCTGTTTCCTTTCTCCGATTTGCTTCACATTTCATACACGCATTGCTCCAATGCTCCTCTACCGTCCTGTGACAAATCCACATTCGTCCCACCCCCGCCAAGCCCAGGGTCAAGGTCACAGACTTGGTGCGTTCGAAACCTTAACACTCGAGTAAATGGCTTATAATTTTGTTTCCTTGCTCGGATCTGCTTCACATTTCACACACGCATTGTTTCAATGGTCCTCTACTGCCCTGTGACAAATCCACATTCATCCCGCCCCCGCTAACCCCAGGGTCAAGGTCACAGACTTGGTGCGTTTGAAACCTTAACGCTCGGGTAAATGGCTTATAATTTCTGTTTCTTTGCTCGGATCTGCTTCACATTTCACACACACAGTGCTCCAATGGTCCTCTACCATCCTGTGACAAATCCACATTCGTCCCGCCCCCGCTAAGCCCAGGGTCAAGGTCACAGACTTGGTGCGTTCAAAACCTTAACGCTCTGGTAAATGGCTTATAATTTCTGTTTCTTTGCTCGGATCTGCTTCACATTTCACACACACAGTGCTCCAATGGTCCTCTACCGTCCTGTGACAAATCCACATTCGTCCCGTCCCCGCTAAGCCCAGGGTCAAGGTCACAGACTTGGTGCGTTCGAAACCTTAACGCTCTGGTAAATGGCTTATAATTTCTGTTTCTTTGCTCGGATCTGCTTCACATTTCACACACACAGTGCTCCAATGGTCCTCTACCGTCCTGTGACAAATCCACATTCGTCCCACCCCCGCCAAGCCCAGGGTCAAGGTCACAGACTTAGTGCGTTCGAAACCTTAACACTCGAGTAAATGGCTTATAATTTTGTTTCCTTGCTCGGATCTGCTTCACATTTCACACACACAGTGCTCCAATGGTCCTCTACCGCCCTGTGACAAATCCACATTCATCCTGCCCCTGCTAAGCCCAGGGTCAAGGTCACAGACTTGGTGTGTTCGAAACCTTAACGCTCGAGTAAATGGCTTATAATTTAAATATGCCTCATTTTCTTTGGCTGCCAGCGGGGGCATTCGTGTGCCGACAGGCCACATTTCTAGTTATTTTTGTGTTAAAACTTAGCAGATTGTGCATGTTTGTGGCCTGTTTATTTTTAGACAAAGTACCACAAGAGCAATCAAAGGCAGAGGAACTTCAGCAGTTTACTGACAATTACCTCGAATGGAAGGGCGCAGACAATCTTCAATTACCCGCAATCCCTAGGATCTACGACAGGGTGAGTCATGTGGGGAAGAATGACGGTGAAGACAGTCTCCGCGAAGCTGCCACAACTTTACAGGACATTCAGTCTGCTAAACCAGACTGGACAAAAATTTACAAGACCGTAAAAACATTTATAAAAATAAAATTGATTTTGTGCGATATTTAAGAGCTTTTAAGTATGTCCGTCATGGAAGTAAGGCTAGCTAGCGACATAAAAACAGAAATCGGCACACCAAAGGAAGGTGATTTGAAGTATCGAAGAAAAACCATAAAAAAAAATTGATGCCCCACCACAATAGAGGAGTGGTCATTTAGTGTTACCAATGTCCGTCCATCCATCGTGTCCATCCCATCCGTCACACGGTTAAAATTTTTGTTTTAGCTTATATCTTCAATAATATTAGGCCTACAGTCACCATACACGTGCGCACTGTCATGAGCAAGTGATGTGCACCACAACCCACTGTGAATCAAATGGCCTTTGTGTGACCTTGACACAGAATTGCAATTTTTACATGGTTATTTCCCTTTGTTAAAGTTTTTATTTCAGCTTGTATCTTCAATAGTATTAGGCATACAGCTACACAAATCCCAAAAGCCCCATTTCTCCAGTCACAGCCACATATGAGCACTTCAGTACATGTACATGTGTGTCTGCTTCTCAATCCCAAACAAACATTATCAGTATACAGAGCTCCAGGTAAGCTGCATAATTTGACCAACTTGGGGTGAATTTGTTGTTATTTCTTCATCAAAAATGGCAAGTCTGGAGTCCTTTAGAATCGTCTCATTGAGACGATTCTAAAGCACTCCCAACTTGCCATTTTTGATGGAGAAATAAGAAATTTACCTCCAAATTACGCAGCTTATCTGGAGCTCTGGTATATATAAATTACAGTGAAATACATACAATTGACCAAGGTATTTGTTGCTCTGACTGGAAAAATGAGACTTATGGACTTTGTGAGCTTCTGATCAAATATCATGCTCCTGTAGCCTTATAACAATCTATATTGTTTGTAAGAAGCGTGATGGGTGTTTCATTGATGGAATGGCGAACAGTGCAGATTCTGATCAGACTGCGGTTGCGCAGGGTGATTTGGATCTTTCGCATAAACCCCATTTCTCCACTGACAGTCACATTTAATTGTGTTTGGTTTAGAAAGAAATTATTCCAGCACAAAAATATTTACACAATTTCCTAACATTTGATTGGCCCGTAGCAAGTCTCTGTCCAAAATTTATATCCCAGTAAACTCCCACACCGAACTACTTTCCGTAACCGTGAGGCGCAGTTAAAAATAATTCTTAAGAAAACGGAAAATAAACACATTTCTTGATGAATTTATTTCAAATGCTGGAATTATAAGGAATGAATGGCCTTTCTGTGGAATTTATCGGGGATATAAACTTGGAAAAGTCGCGGGAATACTGGACGAAGGCCGGAAGGCCTCGTCCAGTATTCCCGCGACTTTTCCAAGTTTATACCCCGATAAATTCCACAAAAAGGCCATTCATTCCTATAATGTTCTATTGTGTCACTGTCTCATATATTGCAGCTACCTACTGAAGAAGAACCATTGCTTTTAAAGCTGAGAGAAGAATCAAGGTATGGGAGTTGGCAGCATTTTTTCAACAATGCTTGTAAAATCTCTCTTCACAAATGAAAAAAAACAACATATTTGTGCAACTTTGTTTCACAATTTTTGTGACAATCTTGCTTATTTTATTAAAAATCATAAGTGAGTGGGTGAAGTATGGCAAATACCAGAGGTTGTGAATTCAATCCTCACCCTAGGCGTGCAAAATACTGACATAGTATTTCCATCCCACTGGTCTGTCGGATGAGAGTAAACTGTGGTCCCGTGTCTAAATTACCTTATCTGTTGGTGGGGCGTGAAACCTATTCATTTTCACTTTTCAAGACCAAGGGATTTTTTTTTGCGTTTATGAAATAATTGCTCTTTTCTCCAAATTTTGTTTTCATAATTTTGGCGAAAGTCTCGCTTGCTTCAGGAAACCAGTGACCTATCTCGTGCTTCACATGTCGGTAAACATGTTGACATATTGTTAACCTTTTTACCACCATGGAAAATCTAGATTACAAGATCAAAATCAGACAAAATGTACCATACAACATTTGCAACAATTATAGATTTGACTTTCTTGCTCATTCACACAGCCAGTTAGAAATTAACGTAATTGTTTTGCTGATAATTCCAGCACAAAAATATTTACACAATTCCCTAACATTTGATTGGCCCGTAGCAAGTCTTTGTCCAAAATTTATATCCCAGTAAACTCCCACGCCGAACTACTTTCCGTAACCGTGAGGCGCAGTTAAAATAATTCTTAAGAAAACGGAAAATAAACACATTTTCTTGATGAATTTATTTCAAATGCTGGAATTATATGGATGAATGGCCTTTTTGTGGAATTTATCGGGGATATAAACTTGGAAAAGTCGCGGGAATACTGGACGAGGCCTTCCGGCCTTCGTCCAGTATTCCTGCGACTTTTCCAAGTTTATACCCCAATAAATTCCAAAAAAAGGCCATTCATTCCTATAATGTTTTAGCTGAATATGCATTGATTTTCAAACTGAGGAGTACAACATTTTCATATCATAGTGAAAATGCTCTAATAAAGTTGAAAATTCACTTAGTTGAGCTGTTAAAAAAAGTGAATGTTTAACAGTGTTTCAATTTTTGATATTTATTCCCTGTTTGATAACGGATAAATTCAGTTATTCATTTGTAAAAAATAATATATGCATTGAATGTGAATCAAGGTGTATAGTACTCTTTAGACATACAATTTACCTGGAGCTGTCAGTTAGCCTACTGTAGTGCCTGAATAGCGGACAACATAGACACAAATCTGGAACTATGCCGGTCGCAAATGTCGTAATGCCCATTTTGTCAGTCGAGGGCCTGTAGAAGTGTAACACTATTTTCTTACATTTCAGCTAGTAGCAGCAGTAGTTTACACTATTCTCGTGTTTATATGGACAAATGACGCCATTGCAATGACATATTTTGTTTAACTCATGAAATCAAATTCTCGGACACACCCTCTGAAACACGAGACAGTCACCTTCGCTACAACTTTCACTCGTGAATTAACTTGCACAACTCTGGGTCATATTTTATGCTTGATTTGCTTTGTTTTTATAAAGTATCACGTGTGAAATGTTAGAAAATGTTTATTTAACCATGTGAGCTGATTATCTTGAAATACTGTCATCGTGATTGGGTCCTACCTCTAAACAAACTCTGTTTGCTATGCTCACTCATTTGCTTAGCGTAAGGCCCAATTACTTGTACATTCTTTGTGACTGGAGAAATGGGACTTATTGGTTTTGCGACCAGTGTAGATCCAGATCAGCTTGTGCATCCGCACAGTCTGATCAGCATCTGCACTGTTCGCAATTCCATCAATGAAACACCTGTCATCCTTCTAACAAGCAATATAGATCATTATCAGGTCACAGGAGTGTGCTATTTGATCAGGAGCTACACTGGTCAAAAATCCCATAAGCCCCATTTCTCTAGTCGCTACAACATTTAATGATAATCAGCGCACCTGGGGCCGTTTCACTGAACTAAGTGCAAATTTAGGATCGTCTGGAAATTTCAATTGATGGATTTACATTTATTGAGCATAGGCTGCATATGCAGCCTATGCTCAATAACTGTAAATCCAATGATTGCTGACAAGAAACCTTTGTAATTGTGAAAATTACAAACTATCATAATTTTGCACTTGCGAACATTTTAGTTGTACAAAGGTTAGTGAAACGGGCCCCTGTAGCCGATTTCATCAAAATTGCAAAGTATGCTTTTCTAGCAAAGTATACTTTGAGGGATTAATCATTTATTTTTCCGAAAATGCATTATTTCATATAGAACTAGACACTGCATATATTTGATGAATAAAAGTATGCAGAATTATTATACTGAATTTATTACATCACAGCCAAAATGGCTGTGATAATGTAATAAATTCAGTATAATAAAAATTAATAAATGTATCCTTAAATTGAAAATTTCTCGCTCAAAGTATACTTTGATAGAAAAGTATACTTTGCAATTTTGATGAAATCGGCCCCTGGTTAATCAATGGTGTGTATTTCAGGGCCGTGTTTCTCCAGCGACGAAGCAGAGAACTCCTGGACAGCGATGAGTTACAGGTACATGTCACTCTCCCTGCACCCATGATTATAAAACACATCAGCATACAGATAAGTTTTATATCTAAAGAGTATTATACAGTGTACATATTTCAAATTCAATGTGTATTTTACTTTTACAAAAGTATTATTGATTTTCTTACTTCTTAAATAGGGAACAAATGATAAATCTTTTAAACAAATTTAAAAATTCACTTATTTGAGCTGGTTTTGCGTCAGACGTACAAACAGTGCATTCTACACAGTTCACTATTACCTTTTGGCCTCACCTGACCTTAAATGGACTACATGAGTGTTCTTGGTGAGTTCACCAGTCAAAATCTATTTGGCCCTTTTTGTCATAGGGATAAGGCTGGTATTTTAATATTTCACCTCCTTGTTTTAAAGGTACACGCCCACTCATTAGGCACAACATGTTCTTTATATCAGAGACATCATCTGAGACAGTTTCTGGCAAAAGAAACAATCATTCATCATTACCCCTCGCCTTGATTGGCATTATTAAACATTTTATATCAGCGATAACCATGTTTCCTTAAAATGCATGGCTCTGTATAGGTGTCAGATAAGGTGTGATATGAGAAATCTTAATATCACGAAAAATACAAACAAATCGGAAATCGGTTATTAGTGTCGCCTTTGTTGTTTTTAGAGCATTTTGAATAAAATAAATAGAGAATAGTAGGTTAGTGCCGTGAATGGGAAAAAATATCTGGCAAGGCTCAGGAAACTGGATGGGCGAGGCTTTTTTCGCCGAGCACATCCCGTTTCCGTGCCGCGCCAGATATTTTTTCCCATTCACGGCACTAACCTACTATTCTATTTATCCCGTGAACACCTACAAATGGCTGTAAAATGCAAAAAATTGTATTGACTGGATATCAAAAATGTTACACGGCATCGTGTTTCACGGCACATACGCACTGTGTTGACGGGATAAATAGTTTGTAATGTGACCTTTAAGAAATTTGTCAGAGTTTCTCCAATCTGCCACTGAGTCACATGTTCAAATTCAATATTGTTTTAACCCTTAGACTACTGCACACGAGAACTTTCGTCTGCCATTGTTTTATATTTTGCCTTCTTTCTCAATAAAAACAAACGTGTTTAATGATGAGAAAATTGGAAAATAGAAAATAAGCAGCGGACGACAAAATTTAATTCAGCAATACGGCAATACGTGATACGACTGCAACAATGTGTTACAGCGGTTGTGGTTCCTGCTTGATCAGTACCACACGCCCCCGCTCGTGGGCGAGGACCAATAAGTACCACACGCCCCCGCAACTGGGGCGAGGACCAGATGATCAACTACGAGGACTTTCTCAAGGTCGCTCAGGAGGCCGGCCCCAAATGCCAGTAAGCTCGTTATCCCTTTGTACTCTACACTCTAGACCATAATCCAATGTTTATACCCCCACAAACAAAGTGTAGTGCGGAATATTGGAGTCAGAGCGGAAATGAAATTTGCAACAAACCGACGGACAGATTGATTTCCGCTCTGTATTTTCTGAAGCGATGAATAGATTTTCAAATAATTTGCCACAAATGTTTACCGTGATGAGACGATGTGTCACGTTCAATACCCACATGTGTTCGTCCAAGTTAGAGGTCAAAGGTTAAAAAATATGCATGAAATTTCTATACTGATAAATGGATTTTCAAATGATTTGCTACAAGCATTTACCATGATGAAACGATGTGTCGTGTTCCATACCCATGTGTCTACGTTCAAGGCCAAGGCTACACTTAGAGGTAAAAAGTAAAAAATAAATAAAAATGTGCATGAGATTTTGTTTCTGATCTATATCTACCAATAATTCCAGCCAAAAAATATTTACACAATTCCCTAACATTTGATTGGTCCGTAGCAAGTCTCTGTCCAAACTTTATATCCCAGTAAACTCCCATGCCGAACTACTTTCCGTAACCGTCAGGCGCAGTTAAAATAATTCTTAAGAAAACGGAAAATAAACACATTTTCTTGATGAATATATTTCAAATGCTGGAATTATAAGGAATGAATGGCCTTTTTGTTGAACTTATCGGGGATATAAACTTGGAAAAGTCGGGGTAATACTGGACGAGGCCTTCCGGCCTTCGTCCAATATTCCCGCGACTTTTCCAAGTTTATACCCCGATAAATTCCACAAAAAGGCCATTCATTCCTATATTGTTTCTGATCTATATCTACCAGTAAACCGCTGTCGGAATGGATGCATGCATATGTCCAAGGAATTAGATAAAAAATTATCATGAGATTTTGTTTCCACCATGTATCTTCTAAACTAATGCTTGGATTTTCGAATGATTTGCCACAATTGTTTGCCATGATAAGGCGATGTGTCGTGTTCAATACCCATGTGTCTGCATCCAAGGTCAAGGTTACATTTTAGATATCAAAGGTAAAAAGTGTGCATGAGATTTCGATTTTGACCTATGAAACTTTCTGATATACCCGTCTCTATATGAACTTAGCTTTTGCTGGGACGCTAAACTCTTTCATGTGCATAGCTCCAGATAAGCTGCGTATTTGCTTAAATACCCAATTAAAATTGCCAAAAACACAATTGAAATCAGAAGTAGCGAGTATCAAAAAGCAATAACAAGTTTGTGGTACCTTTATCATGCTGCAGAAAACAATAAACAGACCACAAATATAGCATATTTTTTCTTATTTTCCATGAAAACACATCTTGATGTTTCATTAGAATTGTCTCCAAGGAAACAATTCTAATGAAATGCCAAGACATGTTTTCATTTCGAAGCAAACTATTCAATAATTGCTGTCTTGTGATGTGTAAACAGTAGCGTGATTTTATTTTACCCAATTAAAATTTTGAAATACCCAATTGCTTCAGAAATGATGGAGTGAAAATTCTCAATTACTAATTCCTTATCTGGAGCCCTGCATGTGTCAAAGCTATGTTTGTGGGGGTATTACGTTCACTCCTGTGATAGCTCTGGTTGTAAATAGTTTAGGTCCAGATAAGTCAACTCTTTACACTACTCTGCACAGCCGACCTACCTAACCATGTCATTTGCCTACTCTGTTTGAATGATTGTAATACTGGATTAAATAACAGTCAACCAGTTTCATCTGTTTGCGGTATTCTTGTGTGATTTGTGCTGAAATGCCATTAATCAATTATAATGTGCTATACAGTATAGACCATAATGCCAATGTTTGCAAATAGTGTAGATCAAGATGAGCCGGCTCATGACAAACCGTCTCATCAGGACCTGCACTGTTTGTTGATATTTTTAGATTCTTTTAGGATTGCTTGATATACTAGTGGCTGGAGCATTTAACTTCAAAACCAGAGGTTGTGAGTTCAATCCCAACCCTAGGTGTGAACAAATACTTTCATGGCATTTCCATCCCACTGGTCTTCTGGATGAGACTTTTAACCCTTTCGACCCTAAGTAATTGGAATGTACCCTTCCATGTTAATTTTCAGATCATGCTATAAATCCGAAAATGGGTAATGTAAAAAATTGGAAAATATCCACAAACAGTGCAGATCCTGATGAGACAGCTCATCATGAGCCGGCTCAACTGGATCTTAACTGTTTTCAAAAGATGGCGAAGACCTCTGTAGTGTTGAAATGGCTATACTGAGGTTCCCCATGACCATAGCTGTTGCTGGGATGCTAAACCCCATTCATTTCATTTTCAGTCAATTTTTCAAAGCCACAGTGTTCAGCAAGTTATTGCAAACCGACCCTTACGGTAGAATATCCATAATGCAGTTCTTCAACTATGTGATGCGGAAAGTCTGGCTCCACCAAACCAGGATAGGCTTGTCTTTATACGACGTCGCCGGGCAAGGATATCTAAAAGAATCGGTATGCAGTCTTTTCTTTACATTTCCGTTGGCCGCTAAGTCGTTCAACGCTAAATAACTGGAATGGATTTTGACATGTTAATTTTTCGACCAATCCAATCATCATAGCAATGATTTCAGACTAGTCCATTTATGAAATGGGCGTGTTTTTTTCTAAAACGTATATAAATTGCTTGCAAAAAGTGCAGATCCTGATGAAACGGCTCGTCAGGAGCCGGCTCATCTGGATCTACACTGTTTGCAAACACCAGTATAGAGGGCTGTAATGTTGAAAGGGCTAAATATTGGATGTTGACTGTTCCATTTTAGTATTTGGACTGGTGTGTTTGTTGTGTTTCCATCTCTTGTATGGAATTATTTTATGTCATCTAGGTTTTCAATATTTATCAATCAATATTTTTATTTGTGCCCGGCAGAGAATCAGCGGTGCCATGATTCGTGGCGCGACACCGCTTCCGTGGCAGATTTTTTGTTGGTTAAATATTTTTGTAAAACAAAAATTTTGGTTAAAGTTTTGCGGCAGACTATCAAAACCTCGATGAGTACGACATGCGGACCGCGGCCATTTTGTCTATATAACTACCGGTACTCTCACTATATATTGATTGACCCTGGTATTCTGTTTTATTTCAGGATTTAGAGAACTATATATTAGAACTTATACCAACACTGCCACAGGTAGGTCTGATATTGTAATAAAACTTTCATGACAAAAGTTGGTCTTCATGGTTCAAGCTTTGTAGTTCTTGTATGTGGCTGTGACTGGAGAAATGAGACTTTTGCGACCAATGTAGGTCCAGATCATTCTGTTAGCAGATGGGGAGCCAACCTAGCCATACATTCTGTTGGCCCCATTACTCCAGTCACAGCCACATACAGGCCATGTTATTGCAAATCTAAGGTTACTTCATTTCTGATCAGTGCAATGTGAAAATCTCATACTGATTAATGATAAACCAGTGTATGTTTTATTAGCTATGAATATTTTGTCAAATTCCAATATAATTTTCTTAATTATGAAGAATTCTGAGGGGTACCGGTATATAGTTTTCGCCTTTCCGTCTGGTCATCCGTCAGTTTGTTCGTTCGTCCCTCTTTCATCTGTCTGTAGCACAAAAACTTGACATTTTAAAATTTGCGTTAATGTTTTAGTTTGTCGGTCTTGCGGCGGATGCGGGTATCTGGGGGCCGTTTCACTAAACTTTGTATGACTAAAATGTTCGTAAGTGCAAAATTATGATAGTCTGTAAATTTCACATTAACAATGTTTTCTTGTAAATAATTATTGGATTTACATTTATTGAGCATAGGCTGCATATGCAGCCTATGCTCAATAAATGTAAATCCATAAATTGAAATTTACAGACGATCTTAAATTTGAGCTTACGAACATTTTGGAACAGGAACCAATTAGATGTATTCAAAACATGTAGATGTTTATTTAGCAGTCTGTTCTGCCCGTCACCCACATATCAACAATGTCATTTATTTCTCAGATCTTTCGACAGGTAAGCAAGTGCATACATTCCTATAGTCTTTTTCGCGATAGCTGCCCAAATTTTGCGGCCATTTAAACAATTCAAAAACAATATTTTTTGTTGATAGTATTAAATTAAAGGAAAATTTAATAATGAGCCTTCTTTTTATTTCGTGAAATTTGGTCAAATATTGATTTTATTGCGAAAAAACAATTTCCCCATGTTAAATCCCCATACAGGGATCCTCTAGATTATCGGACAAAAATGGCTGGGTTTTTTTATGATATTTTTCTTAAAATAGCAGCTACGGGCATAAAATTTTCACAGAACAATCGTCGGTTCTTGCTTTCTCAACGCATGGAAACTATTTAGCAAACTGTGCCATCTTTCTCACTTAAAATTGGGTCAGATCATCAGTCGTAAGATTGCTCCAAAATTAACATCGACAATCAATTATCCGGACAAATGTATAACCGTCTTATAACTTGTATTCTCACCTTAAAATCATAATTTTATCACCTGAAAACCAGTATAAACAGCATTGTGTTGTTTTGCAGAAAAGACAATCACCATTCGCTTCTTGGAAAACATCGTATTTATAGAATTTATTGTATTTATAGAACAACTCTGCAATGACGTAATGGGCGCACTCGATTGAGCTCTTCATAATTTGGTGGAAAATCCGCGGTAATGATCGTTTCGTACACTGGTGTTTTCGCACCTGTCGATTTTACCTACAAATTAATATGGGTGCGAAATGGTGTGTAATGGCTTGGGTCCGAAATGGCTTGGGGCGATTTGGCCTTGAAACAATTATTATTTGTTTTTTAATAAGTAGCTCTTCGTTCTTTTTCTATCATGATACATTTTCGCATTCCTTCCTATCTGCTCTGTATTGTACATTGTGTATTAAACAGTCTCAAAATTATATTGGAGGAATGCATCGTGTATCGTCTTCATACTTCACACAACAGAGTATTGAAAAACTCTATAGGGGCCTCAAATTATGCGCATGCGCAGTGACAGATACAAGCCCCCGCGCGATGTTTGAAACTTGTGCACATAGTTGGGGGGAATGTTTTCAGCAAATTTTACTAAAATGTTTACCTTGGCGATATATTATTCGGATCAAATGAATGCGTTTAATTAACAGCTATTTTGATTTGTCCGATAAATTGATTGTCAGGATAATTGGTAGGACCCGTGAAGATGTCTATGGGGATTTAACATGGGGAAATCTTTAGAATTTCAGAAGTACTGGACCGATTTTTAAAATTTAACTTTTGTTTTCTTAGTTAGATCATTTCTAAGCTATCTAGCCAGGTTTCGGAGTCAATTTCAAAAATAAATTGTTTTTGATTCCTCCCACAACTCCTCTACCTCTTTTTCCCCCATGTTAAATTCCCATAAAGAAATCAATTTTTCGTAATAAAACAAATAAAAAGAAGGCTCATTCTTAAATTTTCCTTTAATTTAATATTATCAAAAAAAATATTGTTTTTTAATTGTTTATATGGCCGTAAAATTTGGGCAGCTTTCGTGAAACAGACAGTAAGTCTTGTCCCATCTAGGAATGCTGCATGTACATCTCGCATACATATTTTCTGTGGATTTTTCTTGTTTCACACCTCAACTCCACCTCTGTCATACATTACACATGTACACATCGTAATTGTATCCCAACTAGTCACTTATTGACCTTGCATCATCTGAATGGCTTGTCTCTGCTCTGTGGATGTATTTATGTGATGTTGGATCTACAGGCAACAGAAATCTAATTAAATTGCTTCATGTGAACGATTTTAAGTTAACATTAATGCTTGGGAAGGTGCAGTGGTTTGGGGATCAACTCTCTGGGGACTGGAGGCCGTTGTACTAAACTTTGTACAAATAAAATGTTCATAAGTGCAACATTATGATAGTCTGTAAATTTCACATTAACAATGTTTTCTTGTAAACACTCATTGGATTTACATTTATTGAGCATAGGCTGCATATGCAGCCTATGCTCAATAAATGTAAATCCATCAATTGAAATTTCCAGACGATCCTAGATTTGCACTTACGAACATTTTAGTCGTACGAAGTTTAGTGAAACGGTCCCCTGGTTATTTGATACTGTAGTTATCTATGAATCTGGGGCCAGTTTCACTAAACTTCAAACGATTAAGAAGTTTGTAATTGTAAAACTAAAGTTTGCAGCAAAATTGGCGTAAGCAGCTAATTTTGGGAACTCTGGAGGATGCATTCAAATTTACTGACCTACATTTAAGTGGAAATGTCAACATTAATGAATTACATTACTGTGTGATTTAATAAATTGTAAATCTTTGTACAAACATTTTTGTGGTACAAAGTTCAGTGAAACGGGCCCCTTTATTGTGCTGGGTATATGTTACCCTATCTATAGCAGTCAAATACAAATTTTTTGTTGTTTAAAAACAAACATGAATATTTTATTCATGTCACCTTGAAAGTACGAGTAGTTTTGTGACCACTCATTTAAAAATATTATTCTTTCAAGGAGAAATAAAAAATAAATGAAAACAAAATGGATTGTTTATGCCATTAAGCCATTCACCTTGAATTCGCACTACAACACTCTCATCGTATCACCATATGAGACTTCTTCTATTGCATGTTTTACAACACCTGTTGCTTGTTGCTGTCGAGACAAATTTTGCTTCCACAAACGCGGGTGGCACCAGTTGCCTCCTACTTCTAACACTGAAATATTTATGTTATTCACAATAGCAATACGGAACTTGTGAGTCTGCGACCAGTGTAGACCCTTTTGCCAATTTCACCAAAATTGCAAAGTATACTTATCTTGCTATTTAAAGTGCACTTTGAGGGAGAAATTTTAAAGATAAATTTATTATTTTTTAATATATAGAAAAGTTCCTCTATTAAGATCATCTATGGTTCTGAAAAAAAGGTAGTCTTATCAGCGAGACGGTCTTATTACCGGAACTCAGTAAAAAGACCAACTTCTTAATGAGAATAGGATACTATAAACATAATAATAGGAAGAAATTAATCATTTAATACGTGTTTGTTCATCTGTTTACATGTGCAATGTACAAGAAAATATATTTTTTTATTTATATAGACTACATACAATTTTGTTGTCACTAGTCTACATTATTCATTTATCTGTTGGTTTTGTTTCTAACAAACGGTATAGAAGGATCATTCCTTGTCAGTCTGTGCCCAATCCTACCAACAGATCATCAGTATATAGGTCACAAATGCCACCAACTCCATTTTTCCCCTCACACTCACAGTCACATATCAATTGAAATATTTGATACCGTCCGAGTACTGTGGCCCACACGAATAATTGATAACACATTTAATGGACACTTGTCAATCGATTAATACATTTGTGTGCTGTACTATGTCCAATTAGAGACATGAAACACTTCTTAATTCACAATTAGTGCAAACAATATCGACTGATGAGTTCCAGTTCCGCACACATCTTCACAACAATTGTCGTCTGCTGTTGCTTTTATATATTGCCTTATTTTTCAATAAAAACATGGTTTGACAGCACTTCAGAATCATTTCCAATGGAAATGATTCTGAAGTGCTGTCAAAGCATGTTGTAAATTATTCTAAAGTGCTGTCAAAGCATGTTTTTTGATGATAAAAATGGAAAATAGAAAATAAACAGCAGACGACATAAAAAATTAAGATGGCGGTCTAAGGGTTAATCGGTTAAAGTTGTCAGTTTGATTTCCGGGTGTCATAAATCGGTCTTGTGTATTGTCGCAAAATTGTCTAGCGCTGCTCATCATGCACTAGGTACAAGAAATCCTTTGGTGCCACGGTCGTAATGACGGACCCTAAAACAACACATTTTCACCCTTCGGAACTGTCGAAAGTGGTCACAATATGGAATAGCAGGGTCGTATCGAACCCTGCAACCATGTAAATAAAGAGTAAATAACATTGTTCTTTGAAAACGCCATCGTATTAACGTGGCGGTCTCAATAACGGGGCGGTCTCAATAACGCGGCGGTCTCAATAACGTGGTGGTTGTTTGGAGGAACTTTACTGTACTGAATTTATTACATTATCACAGCCATTTTAACAAATTCAGTATAATCATTCTGCATACTTTTAATCATCAAATATATGTAGTCGTTAGTTCTATATGAAATAATGCATTTTGGAAAAAATAAATGATTACTCGCTCAAAGTAGACTAGATAAGTATGCTTTGGTCAGGACCTTCTCTGTCCGCTGCTGTTTTGGGGAAACATTCTTGATGCATACAATTAAAACTATATCCATATTGGGTTGCATGATAATGCTAGCTGATCTGAAGCTGAAGCTATACTCGACAAAAACTCAATAGGTCCTCTTTATCATTGCAGGATAGGTATTCGGGGTAGCTCCTTATCATGTCGGTCTCTATTTGTTAATCTTGGAAGAAATAACTGGTTGGTCGGCCATTAGGCACCATTCTACGCATTTAGACAGCAATCAGCTTAATGGAGTGGGGCCCCCCCAGGGGTGCTTTCTGGACAGGGCAAGCTGATACACTCTATACCCTGTTGTAGATCTCAAATGAGAGAAACCATGTGATTTTGTATTTTGTTGACGGAAATTGCTGTCTGCTGTTTTTCAATTTAGCTTTAATTCTTAACAAAAAAATGGTTTTGACAGCACATGAGAATCGTCTCCACTGGCAATGTACAAGAAAATATATTTTTTTATTTATATAGATTACATACAATTTTGTTGTCACTAGTCTACATTATTCATTTATCTGTTGGTTTTGTTTCTAACAAACGGTATAGAAGGATCATTCCTTGTCAGTCTGTGCCCGATCCTGCCAACAGATCATCAGTATATAGGTCACAAATGCCACCAACTCCATTTTTCCCGTCACACTCACAGTCACATATCTATTGAAATATTTGATACCGTCCGAGTACTGGCCCACACGAATAATTGATAACACATTTAATGGACACTTGTCAATCGATTAATACATTTGTGTGCTGTACTGTGTCCAATTAGAGACATGAAACACTTCTGAGTCCACAATTAGTGCAAACAATATTGACTCATGAGTTCCAGTTCCACACACATCTTCATAACAACAATTAAGCTTAACCCTTAGACCGCTACTCACAACAATTGTCATCTACTGTTGCTTTTATATATATTGCCTTATTTCTCAATAAAAACAGACAGCACTTCAGAATCATTTCCAATGGAAATGATTCTGAAATACTGTCAAAGCATGTTGTAAATTATTGTAAAGTGCTGTCAGAGCATGTTTTTGATGATAAAAATGGAAAATAGAAAATAAACAGCAGACAACAACAAAATTAAGATAGCGGTCTAAGGGTTAATCAGTTAAAGTTGTCAGTTTGATTTCAGGGTGTCATAAATATTGTCGCAAAATTGTCTAGCGCTGCTCATCATGCACCAGGTACAAGAAATCCTTTGGTGCCACGGTCGTAATGACGGACCCTAAAACAACACATTTTCACCCTTCGGAACTGTCGAAAGTGGTCACAATATGGAATAGCAGGGTCGTATCGAACCCTGCAACCATGTAAATAAAGAGTAAATAACACTGTTCTTTGAAAACGCCATCGTATTAACGGGGCGGTCTCAATAACGGGGCGGTCTCAATAACGTGGTGGTTGTTTGGTGGAACTTTACTGTACTGAATTTATTACATTATCACAGCCATTTTGGCTGTGATAATGTAATAAATTCAGTATAGGTAATCATTCTGCATACATTTAATCATCAAATATATGTAGTCGTTAGTTCTATATGAAATAATGCATTTTGGAAAAAATAAATGATTACTCCCTCAAAGTAGACTAGATAAGTATGCTTTGGTCAGGACCGCTGCTGTTTTGGGGAAACATTCTTGATGCATACAATTAAAACTATATCCATATTGGGTTGCATGAGAATGCTAGCTGATCTGAAGCTGAAGCTATACTCGACAAAAACTCAATAGGTCCTCTTTATCATTGCAGGATAGGTATTCGGGGTAGCTCCTTTATATCATGTCGGTCTCTATTTGTTAATCTTGGAAGAAATAACTGGTTGGTCTGCCATTAGGCACCATTCTACGCATTTAGACAGCAATCAGCTTGATGGAGTGGGGCCCCCCAGGGGTGCTTTCTGGACAAACTGATACACTCTATACCCTGTTGTAGATCTCAAATGAGAGAAACCATGTGATTTTGTATTTTGTTGACGGAAATTGCCGTCTGCTGTTTTTCAATTTTACTTTAATTCTTAACAAAAAACTGGTTTTTGACAGCACATGAGAATCGTCTCCACTGAAGACGATTCTCATGTGCTGTCAAAACCAGGTTTTTATCGAGAAATATTGAAAATAAAATATTTCCAGCAGACGACAACATTTAATTCAGCGCAGTAAGGGTTAAGAAGATGTGCAATTGCAGGAAAAATATTTACAATTAATGTGATATGTTCTGTTAATGATGTTGAAAGTTGACCAAATTTTCGCAGCATTCTATTTCCATTTTGTCAGCTTTTCACATCATTTACAGAAAATATTAATTTTGTAAAAATAAAATTCATGAGATATTGCACATCTTCTTAGGTACAAAATCACATGGCTTCTCTCAATTATGCATGTACATGTATAGTACATCACATGACTTGTGGAGGTTGACTTACATTTCCCTGTTTGGTGTATTTCAGCTGAACGGCCTAGAGAAATCATTTTATTCCTTCTATGTATGTACGGCCGTTCGGAAATTCTTCTTCTTCCTCGACCCAATGAGGAAAGGCAAGATAAAGATACAGGATATACTGGCCTGCAGCTTCTTAGACGATTTATTGGAAGTAAGTTCACACTTACATTGTATGAGATGTACCATGTGATCATGTACCTAAGAAGATGTGTGATATTTCTTGAAAAATATTTGCTGTAACTTACATTGTAAGTTGACTAAATGTTCAGAGCGAATGCGGAATTCTATTCCGCATTTGCTTTGAACATTTCGTCAACTACCAACTACATTCTGTAAATATTTTTCATGAAAAACCACACATCTTCAGAGGTACAAAATCACATGGCTTATTTCATATTCAGACATGATGAAGTAATAGATATGAACAATGGGCATTTGTGTTATATTAAGCAATGAGATAAATGGAACGTATGGTCTTTGTAGACGACTCGCCACTGATCTGCTAGCGCACTGCTTCCACTTGAGAGGGATCTATGCTGTTTATTAGAAGCATGCCATGTGTTTCACTAAATGCCCAGTGAACTTTGCAGACCCTGATCATATATTACCTTAATAAATAAATCCATCCTTACCAGGACTCACACATGGGTACAAATGATGAGGTAAATTTTCGTCAAATTTTGCCAGCTTGTCCAGGCTGAAGATCTGTAGCCGATTTCATCAAAATTGCAAAGTATACTTATCTAGCAAAGTATACTTTGAGGGAGTAATCATTTATTTTTCCCGAAATGCACTATTTCACATAGAACTAACGACTGCATATATTTGATGATTAAAAGTATGCAGAATTATTATACTGAATTTATTACATTATCACAGCCAAAATGGCTGTGATAATGTAATAAATTCAGTATAATAAAAATTAATAAATTTATCCTTAAATTGAGAATTTCTCCCTCAACGTATACTTTGTTAGATAAGTATACTTTGCAATGTTGGTGAAATAGGCTACTGGTAGTCCCTGATCACCAGACACCTGTTACTGTCAACCCCTGATTACACCTTGACAGATAATACAATGTCAATGTTGAATTGATTGCAGTGCCATCCAGCTATATTCCTGTCTGTATATCACCTTGTTGAACAGCAATTCCAATCAATAAATCAATCAATCAGTTCAATGCGTATTTTACTTTTACAAATGTATTATTGATTTTCGTCCTTTAATATTAAATATGGAACAAATGATAAAAAATAAAACAAATTAAAAAATTCACTTTTCAACTTTATTACAGTATTTTCGCATTGCTGTGAGTATTTTGTACTCCCACTTTTGATAATCAATGCGTATTCTACTAAATTAAGTGCGTAAAATACGCCAATACGCACCTTATCTGGAGCTCTGCAGCATGTGTGATATATCTATGATTCTGTGCCCAGCTCAGGTATGAAGACCTGTCCAATGAGATGCAGGAAACAATCTTGTTGATCAGAAATTCCAATCGATCAATCAAGTAATCAATCAATCAGTTGAGCAAGTGTGATATATCCCTATGTCTCTGTGCCCAGCTCAGGGATGAAGACCTGTCCAAGGAGATGCAGGAGTCCAACTGGTTCTCTGCCCCGTCGGCCCTCCGTGTCTATGGCCAATACCTCAACCTCGACAAGGACCATAACGGCATGCTCAGTAAGGAGGAGCTCGCCAGGTATGTCGTGTATAGTGGTATTGGCAAACAGTGTAGATCCAGATGAGCCGGCTCGTGACGAGCCGTCTCATCAGGATCTGCACTTTTTGCAAGTAATTTTCATATTTTTGAGAACAAAACACACCCCTCGGCCTTGTTTCATAAATGGACTAGTCTGAAAACCATTTTGTGACGATTGGATTGGTTGTAAAATTAACATATCAAAATCCATTCCAGTTACTTAGGGGTAAAAGGGTTAAAAAACTATTCACAGCATAAAACATCACTGCCATTGTGATCAGTGTAAACCAAGAAGAGCCTGTATATCCACACCTTCTGATTATTGCCTGCACTGTTTTACAATTAATTATACCCCGACTTACTGAGAATATTAATCTAGCTACTTTGAGGGAGTAATCATTTATTTTTTCCCGAAATGCATTATTTCATATAGATCTAACAACTGCATATATTTGATTATTAAAAGTATGCAGAATTATTATACTGAATTTATTACATTATCACAGCCAAAATAAATATTAATAAATTTATCATTAAATTGAAAATTTCTCGCTCAAAGTGTACTTCGCAAGATAAGTATACTTTGCAATGTTGGTGAAATCGGCTACTGATCATGAGTCCGATCTTCTAATCTAAATTTTTGTTAATTGTTGTCGGTCCAGTAGCCTATTTCACCAACATTGCAAAGTATACTTATCTAGCAAAGTATACTTTGTTTGAGAAATTTTCAATTTAAGGATAAATTTTTATTATTCTGAATTTATTACATTATCACTGCCATTTTGGCTGTGATAAAGTAATAAATTCAGTATAATAATTCAGTATAATAATATATGCAGTGGTTGGTTCTATATGAAATAATGCATTTTGGGAAAAATAAATGATTACTCCCTCAAAGTATACTTTGCTAGATAAGTATACTTTGCAATTTTGATGAAATCGGCTACTGGTAGCAGCTAGGGGTATCCATGAGCCCATGCTCACTTGCTTCAGTCATTAAAACATTGATGAGGAGACATCCATTGTTATATACTAAACTAGTATGTTTTAAAGTCACCTACAGTATACATGTAATATGTTGGTTGTATTACAGGTATGGCACGGGGACGTTAACAGATGTGTTCCTAGACCGTGTGTTCCAGGAATGCTTGACATATGAGGGCGAAATGGTATGTTCCTTGTAATAGCTCTCCATCTCTCGTTATTCAAGGAATTTTCTTTAAAAGACAAAAATCTCCGCCTTATTAATGCGAAGTACAGTCAAACCTGTGAATAAAGGCCAGCCGTGGGAAGAGAAAATTCTGGCCTTTGTTCACAGGTGGTCTTTGTTCTCAGGGTCATGTATGTAGTAATTGATTAATTCATAAAACAAAAGCGCGGCTGCTATAGACAGGTAATTGCTATTCGGAGGTGACCTTTAACAAAGGTTCGACTGTACATACTAGATTAGAAGTTTATTGTCATATTTATCACTGTTCGTTTTTTAATGCCAATCAGAACACAATAATTCCATAAAATTATTTCATTAATGTGTTGCAGCAAGATTCACTGATGGTCATTGACTGCAGATTATTACATTAAAAAATGTGCATAATTACTGTACTAATACTTTGCCCATAAAGATAATGCAGTTTGGAGTGTGTACATATCTGAACCTCCACTACGTGGGAGACGGAAATTGTCGACGTCAGTTTTTAATTTTTGCCATAATTCTTAACAAAAAACCTGTTTGAACAGCACATGAGAATCGTCTCCAGTGGAGACGATTCTCATGTGCTGTAAAAATAGGTTTTTGTTGAGTAATATTGAAAATAAAACATTTCCAGCAAACGACAACATTTAATTCAGTGTAGTAAGGGTTAATGACAAACCCATCTTTTAGGATTCACATCTTAATGGGATTCACTGGGATTCACACCTGGGGCCAAGTGATCCAGTGTAATATGTATGCCTGGCACCGACTCGGGGACACTGTATTTTTACTTTTTAGTGCTGAAAGTTTTTTTTTCAGTATTGATTGTATGGTTCTCCCCTCATACTGGTACATTTCCGTCTATATATAACTTTGGGATGGGTGTGGCCTAGGAGTTAGGACTTCTAATCCGGAGGTTGTGGGTTCAAACCTCACCTAGGACATCAAAAATACTTTCACTGGTCCCGTCTCTATATGACCTCAGCTGTTGCTGGGACGTTAAACCCTTTCACTTTCACTTTCTAAATATAACCTTACAATTGAACGGACATAAAACCGCAATCAATCAGTTACCCAGAGCTCCAGTTAAGGTGCGTAATTTGACCAACTTGGGGTGAAATTTTGTTATTTCTTCATCAAAAATGGCAAGTCATTGAGACGATTCTAAAGCACTCCCAACTTGCCATTTTTGATGGAGAAATAAGAAATTTACCTCCAAATTACGCACCTTAACTGGAGCTCTGTTACCTATGATTATACATCCATTCCAGGACTACAAGACGTATCTAGACTTTGTGTTGGCGCTGGAGAATCGCCGCGAGCCCGAGGCTCTACGCTACCTGTTCCGTATACTAGATGTTCAACAGCGCGGCCACCTTAATGTATTCTCTCTGAACTACTTCTTCAGGGTACGTTCTTTATAGAGACTACCAGCCAAGTGTCCTTTGATATCAAGGGTTTACCAGTAGCCGATTTCACCAACATTGCAAAGTATACTTTTCTAGCAAAGTATACTTTGAGGGAGTAATCATTTATTTTTCCTGAAATGCATTATTTCATATAGGACTAACGACTGCATATAGTTTATGATTAAAAGTATGCAGAATTATTATACTGAATTTATTACATTATCACAGCCAAAATATCTGTGATAATGTAATAAATTCAGTATATTCAAAATTAATAAATTTATCCTTAGTATACTTTGCCAGAAAAGTATACTTTGCAATGTTGGTGAAATAGGCTACTGGCTCGGCACAGAAACAAGCGCTAGCCGAGGAATTCCTGCCGTTTCTGTACTGAGCCTGATAAACTTACAGTAGGTGGACAGAAGTAACTTCCCACCCATAGTCCCATAGACTAACATGTATTTATTTATAACTGTGCTTGTTAGCATGTTACTTTAAATACACATTAAAGACTTTAATGAAATAAAATGCATTGAGTAGCCAATAGATTTGCGCAGAATTTGATTCATATGTGTATTCAATATTCAAAGTAGTTTACAAGATGCATGCAGTTAAACATATGGAATTGACCATTGACATTCATATAACGCGTTATAGTTCATTACCCACCCACCCACCCACCCCCCCCCCCCCCCCCCCCCCCCGCAAACGATTATACTGGAGTCGCGTTGTTCGTCCGTCCATGCGTCTGTCCGTCACTACACTAAACTTAACATCAGAGAAATATGTTATAACTACATAATTAGGGGTACCTGGGCCCACGCGGGGGGTATTCCGTAAGCCTCGCTTACTTACAAATCTAGTTCAAATTGGTAAAGTATGTACTGAGCTACATATTTGAGAGTAGAGATGGAAATACATGCAAGTCTACGGGATTTTAACTTTCGGGAAATTACTTCTGTCCACCTACTGTACATATCTAGTCCATGCAGGATACAACAATTCGTTATCAGTCAGGGCCCGGTTGCTCAAAACATCCGTTAGCTTAACGGACTGTTAAATCCTTAACTGAATGGTTAAAATCTCTGTTTTAACAGAGATTTTAACCATTCAGTTAAGGATTTAACAGTCCGTTAAGGATTTAACAGTGTCCGTTAAGCTAACTGGTGTTTTGAGCAACCGGGCACAGCGTGTTTTCTGTCAATGCATAGCGAGGTAACTGATATATATTGTTACATGACTACCGTTGTTTGACACTGCTCACAGCCGTGTTTGAACGTACAGCTCGTGCTGTTTAACCATGGCTGTAGACAATGCCCGTTTCGGGGCCAAACCAACACCTACGTAATGCATGTGTCTCGTGACGTTACTAGAACACGCCATTACGTCACCAGACCAGTTCACAACAGTCGCACTGAAATTGATGCGGCTGCATTACGCGACGTGTACTGCGGCCCCGGAATATGTATGTGTAAATCAGCTGTTTGAATGGAGCAGATTATCAAAGTACTGAATGTACTGCATATATGCTCAAGTTACACGATAGTTTTCCGACGGAAATGTAACAATAACGTTCGACCGTGTTTGAACAAACAGTTTCGTCGTGTCACGGCAAACGTTTACCCACGGCTGGACATGGTCGAACCTTATAATAGTGCATGGGCTGTGATCCGTCAAACATCAACATGGTCTATGGACAATATTGCAGATTATTGGAATAAGCTTCTAGAGAAGCTTATTCCAATAATCTGCAATATTTTCCATAAATAGATGATGGTATAGTATCGGAAGGTTGTAACTGTAATTTAAAAATGGTATAGATACAACCTTCTAAAGGCTGTAATAGATGGACTAGTATTAGAAGGTTGTATCTATACCATTTTTAAATTACAGTTACAACCTGATACGATACCATCATAATCTCAGGAACTGGCCGATTTGGTGAAGCAATCTGTTCATGCCTTTCTTCATGCTCAGATTTTATACTGTACACCATTCGGTCGTTGAAACACCCATCAGGCTTATTACAAACAGTACAAACTTGTGTTTACCTGGCTTCAGAGCTATGCTAGCAAAACTGAGGCTGTGCTGACTGCAAATACATCCCCATTTTTCTAGTCAACATTACCTTCCTTGATTCTTTCAGCTTTAACTTAAAACTTATTTTAACTGCAAAAATATAGGTTATTTATTTTTTCTCGAAAATAGATTTGCCAATTTTATACTGCCACAAACTTTTGGCAAATATGGTAAACACAATATTTGTCTTGGTTTAAGTTTCTTCCGTTTGTGTTGTTATGCCTCTGCTATAATAGTTTCCAGAGGTAGTTATTGTTCATCCTTTTCATCTCATCTGCCCATTTGCAAAATTGTGAAATAAATAATTTTCAAATAGAATAATTGGGTGAAGCAATAGCTTATCAGATCATTTAGTGCAAGCGATGTGTAAATTTATTTTTTCTCTCTGACATGTTCATTTCGTTATTGTAATCGATAATTGTGTGTCCAGGGGGTCCTGGCAAAATACGCAGCGGAAATGCCAGTAAGTACTACACAAACAGGGGAAGCTAACCCACTTCATTGTATCCTTAGTTACCAGTCTTCTACTGAATAATGGTACCCTACTCTAGGATTATCTCCTGTTTTGCTGGGATTAAATTTTTTTCAGGTGTTGAAAAATTGTTAAAATAATAGTACACTTTATGTGATACTTTGCAATGCATCTGCAGCCGATTTCATCAAAATTGCAAAGTATACTTATCTAACAAAGTAGACTTTGAAGGAGTAATACATTTTTTTCCCGAAATGCATTACATGTATTTCATATAGAACTAACCACTGCATATATTTGATGATTAAAAGTATGCAGAATTGTTATACTGAATTGATTACATTATCACAGCCCAAATGGCTGTGATAATGTAATAAATTCAGTATAATAATTAATAAATTTATCATAAAATTGAAAATTTCTCCCTCAAAGTATTCTTTGCTAGATAAGTATACTTTGCAATGTTGGTGAAATAGGCTACTGCTTTGCATTTCTCTCAGCTTTGACATCATTCTTGGAAACAATTGTAGTCTTTATACAATATCAGTATAGGTGCTCATTGATCAACCACTATTGGAGTTCGTTTAATACCAATCCATTTAAGATGGGAATATACATGTAAATGAGGAAACCAATTTGTTTAACATTTCCATGTTAGTTGTGCCAATGCCTAGTCATCGTGTTGTCACTGAAGTATCCTTTCTACTGTCAACAACATAATTTGTTGGCATTTACAGACAAAATGTGTCTTACGGAATTGTTCACTTTCCCAGATAAACCATAAAATTTATTGTAAAGCTACATTTTTTCATAACAACCTCTGTGTGCCATGTTGGTTCACACATAGCGCAAAAATGTATGGATTTGACTACCTATTCTGTACATGTTTTCAACAAATGGGGATTGATTTATGTCTTCTAGCCTCAAACACGTTCAAAGTAAGATTAGTGCTAATCCTATTACTTTTAGGGGATGGGATAAATGATGCTGGTGTGGCGAGGGCCTGGCACCAGATCAGGTTGTTCTAATTTCAGGACTGAATATATATTTTGATTGTAAATATTGAGTTCTGAAGTTGGGATTTACCCCCCTCGGACAGGTGGATACGGGACACGACCCCGTTGACCCGTCTGCGTGTAGACTCCCTGAGGCTTGTACCTCTATGTCAGAAAAGCGGACGTTAAACCCTATTCACTCACTCACTCACTCAAACACGTTCAACTAGCTGTTGACATTCTGTAGCCTAAACAACCATTTCAAATGTGGAAATAAGCATCACATATCGCAAAGAGAATTAGGCTACGATAAACATGAAACAAAAAAGTGTATGTACTGAAATACATAAATGTATAACGTGTGATGCATTGTAATTTAAAGGAATTGTAATTCACTCTGCGTTATGTGATACTTATTTTATCTTTAACTGTTCTATTGTGAAATTATTTTATCTCTTAAGTGAGATAGCTTCCTCCTTACTTAAGTAGATCCGGGATTAATATATCTGTATTTAACATGAGAACTCGCACTGCATCTGTCATTAGACTAATATTTCTGGTTGATAGCATCTGTTCTAATTGTCTTGGAGGGACCTCATCCAATTAACGCATCATCCATCATCATCATTCTCATTGAAGTACATGTGGTCAGTCATAACACACACAATCATCATGTTGTGTGTTTAAAGTTCAGGTATCTATCAGTGATTCTGTTTACTGGTGGCACCAATACAAAACGTGGACATTTTTGCATGTAACATGAAGTCCGGTCTTGAGGATGCAGTGAACACTGAATGTACAGTGAAACTTCTCTAAACCGGACACCCTGGGAGGTCCCCAGGGTGTCTGGCTTAGAGAGGTTTCACTGTAAATCAGGCATTTGATCATTCCGAGACATAGTTGTGTGCTATGCGATCAACAACAGACAGTGTCACCTGAGATAAATGACCAAGAAAACCATCAGCAATTATACCACAGATGTTTTCTTGGTGTCCGGTTTAGAGAGATTCCAACTGCAATTGCGACATGCGATATAAATTATACTCCGATTGTGCAGAAGCCCCTGAACTTTTTCTAAGAGAATATATTCAATCATTGATTTTTATTGTTCTTGTTTTGAAACATTTTTGCAACTGTGCTACATGCCTGTATGCTAATTGAACACAATGTCAGATGATGGCCTCTAAATATTGAAATTGCTGTCTATGTTTCATGTGTCTTGAAACTTGGGTTTTAAAAAAACTTGTATTAACTTCAATTCCTCATTATCATTCACGGAATGTATATTTGTCAAGTCATTTGAAGCAGAAGATTTTATTTTGTTTATTATTAATAGTATTAACATTACACCTATTGGTAGGCCAGTGAGATTTACTAGAGCTGCTGTGCACTAGCACCAGTTCTAAAATAACTGACTAGTTTCAGATTTTGACAAGATTGTAGAATTGTGGTTTTATGTGTGAATTGTTAAAGTACACGTTCTGTTAATAATTCCTGCTACTACCGGTAGTAATTTTCTATGTTTGAATATACATACATATTTACGGCTCATAACGTCATTGTCATCTGGCAGTATAATCTCCGACTCTAACATTTACATGTCTTATTATAACCACCTTCATCCATAGTGCCCAGTAGATGTAGAGATATGTGACTGCCACTTAGTGATTACAAAATCAGGCTCATTGAGTTTTATATGTAGTGCATGATCAGCTGTAACAGTCTGGCATCCTTGTGCAGATGTAGAGTTTTCATTAACCCATACCAGAGTACCCATGTATGGGTAGATCTATAAAACATTTCCTAAACATTTGTCTACAATGTTTCTTATTTCTCATCGAAAGCATATGTTGTGACCACTCATTTGAACCGTCTCGATGAGACGGTTCAAATGGTGGCCACATCATATACTGTCAGGGAGATATGAGTAAAGTATTCAGATTTTTCCATCACAAAATGGGGAATCACCAGCATGAACTGTGTTACAATATTCAGGATTATTTAATAGTGGACATTGTTGTCCCTGATCAGGCTACATGGATGTGCAGGCTGATCTGGGACAATGCTGGATGGACACTCAATAAGCCCTTTTTATAATGGCACTTGTTATATTATACATGTACATGTATGTGTTTTAGTACATACAATTTGTCTGTTTCATGTTTGCCTACCAGTTTGCATATTGCATTACACAGATGTGTTGCATGTTAGAATTATACAAACGCTGTTCTTTACTTATTTGAACACATTAATAAGATTTCAGAAAATTATTCCAATTCTTTACCTATAGTTTGCTGTTATGCAGAATTTTGCTCAAATTAAATAATAAGAAGTGTGTATATAACTGCATGGTTTTGAGTGATTGAGCTCTGCTATTTTGTGAAAATGTGTTCCGGAATGCAATCTTATCCTTAAAGTAATAGGGAATTGTTTATGGTTTCTAGTTTGGCCTGCAATAATAGGAGACGTCATATGTAGATTTGCTATTTTATAGCACTTTGCGGTGTCTTGTGTGGAATCAGCCACATATAGACCACTTTTATATAAAAGGTTACAAGATCCGGCCTAGAACTACTAGGGTCATCATTAGATTTAGAATCAGCAGAGGTTAACCCTTTCAACAGCACATACCTGTATAGTGGTATTGGCAAACATTGTAGATCCAGATGAGCCGGCTCATGACGAACCGTCTCATCAGGATCTACACTTTTTGCAATGAATTTTCATATTTTTGAGAACAAAAACACACCCGTTACACAAATGGACTAGTCTGAAAATCATTTTGTGACGATTGGATTGGTTGCAAAGCTAACATATCAAAGTCCATTCCAGTTACCTAGCGGTGAATGAGTTAATGTTTGTTCAAACTTTCCAACTAAGCAACATGGACCTCAAGCCAACAAATTTTGCCAATTTTAACTTGTTCTCAGGGAAGCTACTCATCATTTTCCAAGTTCAATGATCCATTCATAAGACTGATCTACATGGTTGCAGGTGGGAGCGTGCCATGGGTAATTTAACGACCGGGGTTCATCCTTTCTGGAATTCTGACTGGAGACCTGGTTTGGCCCTCACATACGGCTTCTGAATTTTGTATGTGACAGTTGAATCTGGTTATAGCCTTATGTGAGTACATGTATTACAATTAATCGTAATCCTATTTTAGGGGAAGGGGCCAAGTGACTTGGTGTGGTATGGACCTGGGACCAGGTCAGGTTATTCTAATTTCAAGGCTGAATATATTTTTTCTCGATGTACGGTAAATATTCCGTTCTGATTTTGGGATTTTCCCCTCAATGCAGCAGGTTAAACGAGATGGAAATTGTTTGCCCGGCCTTACACGACCTTATATGTAGATAGGCCGTCAAACACTAATAAACATAAAGAAACAAACCTGGTCTATAGTACCTGTCAAGGTCATTACCAAGGTCAGGAATGATCGAGACAAATTGTCTCCCCTATTATCATATGAACCAAGTATACTTCAATTGTTATGATGTTATGGCCAATATAGCTTGATCGGACGAACGAAAAGTGGTAACAATGCAGTTGAAGTGTAAGGGATAGGCTAGAGTAGATAAGTACACGTAGTCACTTAATCACTTATAATGTACACTATATTACATGGGGAACACACAGGAATACATGATACATTGATATGCGAACATCACTGTACTGTGCATGATACTATTCAATTACAAGGTTGTAAGCCAATCGACTGTTATACTTTAACGCAACTTAAAAGCTATAGACGAATAAACTCGGTATGTGGTGTCTCAATGGTCCCGTAGTGGATAATAGTATGAATGCACAAGTACTTTGATGATCGCTAATCAAAGTGAAATAACATACAAGTATAACATGGCAGAACGAACATTGGAGGACAAATGACAATCATCTGAGCTACCCCAGTGCTGGCGTATCTCAATAGATAATGGTAACCTCTGAGTATCAAGGTCCCAAGGTCTGCCTCACCCGCAGTATGAGGTCTAGTCACCAATATGGCTATTATCCAACTTCAAGTGGATTAATCCATAAACAATATATGTAGTCTTACTACGATCCCTTAGCCATGATATGCCATGATAGGAGTATTACCATACACTATCAAAGTATACATATGTATTGCCTATGCAATGTATTTCCAAAGTCTGAATGTCATAAGTCCAAGCCGGATGTGGTTACATCACATGATAGTCAATAACGATAATGTTCCGGAAGCTGGTACCGGAAGTAAAGTTCCACAGGTAGTATTATTACCGGAAATGGTGGACCAGATGGCATCACTCGACTGTAGCAACCCGGATGTGGTGGACCGGATGTAAAGTATCCATGGTGAATCAATTGGTTGTAATACCGGAAGTGGTAGACCGGATGTAAAGTTCCGATATAATACAAATGGCGATTATCACGTTGGCTAAGACGCCGGGAAAAGTTTCACATGGGTGACATTCAACTCGGTGGTAGTATAATGATATGATATGTGTGTATGGCGTTTCACTTCACTAATCTATGGCTGTGACTGTCTGCTGAACGCGATGTAGCAATCACACACTGCTCTATACAGGCCTGTACCCGGAGCTGCTACACACACTGCGCCAGACAGACGTACGGACACTCGGACGACCTGGTACTCTGCACTGACTGGGGTCTGCCCTCAACGAGTGGACCAAAACGTCCAATGTGGCTCGCTGGAGCGATCTCAAGAGGCTACAAAATGAAATGAGCCTCCCATTACTGGACGAATACGCACAGACAGACAGACAGGATGCACAACGGACTAAACGGGAATCGAACAACGGCAAATCACAGCTGAAATAAAAAGTTGTAGGTACATACCAAAATCCTCCGTGTCACTGGTGAATACAGTACTATTCTTCTGTTACCAGAAAATATGTGTCCCACAAACACATTGCGAGACATCGCTTATATACGCACCAGTGAAACCACGCACGGAATACTGAATATGCCTACCCCTCGTTCGACATCTCACATAAATATTACAAAACCATGGCTTTTGCCATTTCACCCGTGGGTTATATTTGGCATAAATATATGTTCCCACGCCATAAATTCAACGAAACTAGTGTACAGCCCTCGCGGAATAAATACCATCCAACATGGTATATCCCACACTACCATAAATCTGTACACTATAGACCCAGATCTCATAATGCGAAATCTACTCGACTGGTCTCGACATGCGAAGGTCGCTTTTTGGCCCCGCCAAACCCCTCCATATCGGTACTACGGGCTGTACACTCAGATGAGAGTGTAGCACATACTAAACTCAAATATCGTGGTCATTTACGGAAATATCACGACACAAAGCATCACCAGTATGGGATCTGATATATCCGTGTTGGCCAGTACCAGGCTATGCTGAAACACTAACCCGTAGCATACATAACAGGGCAGAACATGGTATGGTCTGCGCTATATACTGGCTTCACCTACAGAAGGTCCCTTATCTGGTGAACAACTGACACGCGGACAAACTCGGCCGCGTACGGATAGTGGACGTGCGTAATACCAAAAGGGGTATTTTCCCTAGCGAACCCAGCACACGCAGTCAACAAGTTCTCTACCACACACATGCATAGTCTGTGGCAAATATGGCGTGACATCAGTAAAACATTGCTCATAAAATGGACGTGTATTTAAATCCGCAAAAAGGACACGCATAAACGTATTTCCACCAATACAACATAAGCCCCCTTATTACACGCACATTGTACATGACAAATGTACATGCTAAATCACAGGTATGTAAAAATCACAGGTGTGTGAAATCACAGGTATGTGGAATCACAGGTATGTGAAATCAATAGTACGCACAACAATACAACACAGTACCACACATCACAAATATACAACTCTACGGAAATCCCGAATATACAAGAATGCACGTGTCACGCGACAGTACCGCTGCCGAATCAAAGATTATACTCCGTTATAACCCGCTTGTTATAATAAGAGACTACCATGAGTAAAGTGATTTGGGCGATATCACCATGGATACAGGGGGTATAGGCGGCCATGTGATCTTCTGGGTGGTGAGATTATAGCAGAATCTTGAATCTGGCTCTATTTATCACCCATCCATATATGTGGCTGTGACTGGTGAAATAGGTGTTCATGTGGTTTGTGACCAGTGTAGCTCCTGATCAAATACCATACTCCTGTAACCTGATAGCGATCTATATTGCTTGTTAGAAGTATGACAGGTGTGTCATGTATGGAATGGCGAACAATGCATATCCTGATCAGACTGTGCGGATGCACAGGCTGATCTGGATCTACACTGGTCTCAAGACCCATTTCTCCAGTCACAGCAACATTTGAACCCATTCAGAAGATGAGCCTGTAATAGTCATAATTGTCATACCCCATTCCTTTTCATAAATAGCGACCGAAATAGGATTCATACTGATGTGATCTATTGTATTGGACAACACTCAATTCATCCTAGTCGGATTATTTGTAATGAGACAGAGTCATATTCCCTCGGACCCAGCTACAGTGAAACCTCTCTAAACTGGCCAAGGCTATCCTGTTTATAGAGGTTCCACTGTAGTGCAGGTACGTAAACACATGTGTGTGTTGTAATCATGAACATACATATTCATTAAATATACCACACAATGAATTCCATCAAACATAAACGTACACATGTTTCCTGGGTATCCAGTTTAGAAATGTTCCATTGCATATTTTGTTACACATGTCGAAATGTACATTTTCTTAGCGAGGGGCCCTGTTGTCCTAAGGTTGTCCGGTTAGCGCAATCGGCAACGGTCGCGCTTCTCACCAATGCGGCCCCGGGTTCGATCCTCAGCCGGGGCAGTATGTGAGGTAGTATGGTGGTCACCATATAGGACATGTGAATTTCCTGCGGATACTCTGGTTTCCTCGAACATAATTGACTGCCCGTTCGCCTTCATCTGTGCCAATGAAAGCATTTGTATAAGTGCTCTCGCGTGCTGTAAAATAAATAAAGTTTAAACTTGTGTTGTCCCAAAGCCCATTTTGTCCATCAGAAGTCCATTTATCTTGTGCTGTCATTTGTAGGCAATCCAAGAACAGATGAAGTTACACGGTCAGGAGCCGGTGTCATTTCAAGATGTAAAGGACGAGATATTTGACATGGTCAAACCTCTCGACCCACTGAAAATAACACTCGAGGATTTAGTATCCAGGTACCAAATTCACCCTAAATATTGGAACACAATGAGGGGTTTCCCAATGTATACCTATACATTGTTACTAGTGATAACTCAGCAAATCATACTAACCCTAAATACTGGGACACTTGTTTTTGGACACCGTCCACACAATAACTCAGTTCTACTTGACGGATCGAACCAAATTTGATATACATGTTTATCATGGCAAGACGAAGAAGCATATTGATTTTCAACATTTTCCTATGACTTATCTCCCCTTGGCGGCCATTTTTGTTACGTCTGCTTTAGCAGAAGTCCCGCTTTTTCCGTTGTCGTTGTCCGAAATGTCAAAAAGTTTGTACAAGCTTCGTCATCATGGTATAACTTTAATATTACTTGATGGATTGCTTCAATATTTGGACACTTGATACATATGAGCATTGGGAACACACTCATGCTGCCATTAACATGACCTTCACCTTTTTTTTCCTTCACATGGTTGTGAAAACACTTAGCCATTTTTTTATGTCAAAAAGTTTCTTCAACCTTGTCCTTTTTCGTATTTTAAACATGCACTTCTCCGACGTTTTTTGTGATGCTTAGTACATGCCCATGATCATGGTACAGTTAAATGCCTCAGCAGGCGCGACATTGCTTCCGTGGCGGAATTCTTGGTTACTATTCGTACCCTGTATCGTTGTCCACACAATAACTCGAGTTCTACTTGACAGATTGTAGCCAAATTTGGTATACATGTTTATCATTGCAAGACGAAGAACCATATTGATTTTCAGTGAATTATCTCCCCTTGTTGACTGGCCATACCTCGACGGGCATATATTGTGACCTTCGGCACTCTTGTTATCAGATCTACTTAGGTCAACAGCCAAGGTCAGACAAAAAAAGGCTTAAGTATGAAGTGGTCCTAGAAAAGCCATCCATGCAGCGTGATCTGGATTCACACTGTTCAAACCATCCATTGCTGTAAAATGTTGTCAGTGTGCATAAGTGTTAGCTGATCAGTAGCCTATTTCACCAACATTGCAAAGTATACTTATCTAGCAAAGTATACTTTGAGGGAGAAATTTTCAATTTAAAGATAAATTGATTAATTTTTATACGGCCGTTTGAAAAAACAGGAAGTATTATGTATTCAACTTGTACGGGCGGGCGGGTGGGCGGGCTCAGCTTGTCCACGCAATAACTTGAGTTCTACTTGACGGATTGTAACCGTATACATGTTTATCACGGCAAGCCGAAGAAGCCTATTGATTTTCAAAAATTTCCGATGACTTATCTCCCCTTGGCGGCAATTTTTATTTTTCGCACTTTGTATCCTTGTCCACGCAATGACTCAAGTTCTACTTCACCGCTCATAACGAAATTTGGTATACATGTTTATCACGGCAAGCCGAAGAAGCCTATTGATTTTCAAAAATTTCCAATGACTTATCTCCCATCTCCCCTTGGCGGCCATTTTTAATTTTCGCACTCTGTATCCTTGTCCACGCAATAACTCAAGTTCTACTTCACCGATCGAAACCAAATTAGGTATACATGTTTATCACGGCAAGACAAAGAAGCCTATTGATTTTGAAAAATTTCCGATACTTATCACCCCTTGGCAGCCATTTTTAATTTTCGCACTCTGTAACCTTGTCCACGCAATAACTCTATTCTATACTCTATAATAGTTCTATTTGACCGATCATAACCAAATTCGGTATAAATGTTTATCACGGCAAGACGAAGAAGCCTATTAATTTTCGCACTCCGTATCCTTGTCCACGCAATAAGTCTAGTTTTACCCGACGGATCGTAACCAAATTTGGTTTACATGTTTATCATATCAAGATGAGTTTTCTCCCCTTGTTGACTGGCGTATATTGTGAACTTCGGCACTCTTATTATCATACTGAATTTATTACATTATCACAGCCATTCTGGCTGTGATAATGTAATAATTTCAGTATAATAATTCTGCATACTTTTAATCATCAAATATATGCAGTCGTTAGACCTATATGACATCATTCATTTCGGGAAAAATAAATGATTACTTCCTCAAAGTATACTTTGCTAGATAAGTATACTTTGCAATTTTGATGAAATCGGCTACAGGATGTATACAAGTCAGAAGTGAAAAGTTTCTTATGAAATTAGTCTACATGTTTCATTAAGACCTAACATGTTTTTGTCGCGGTCTTAGTCTACATATATATTATGCTTGTACATGTATATTATGATTTCATGTAATAAGTTTGTATATATATAAAGTCAATACCCACTGATGTATTTGTTTTCAGTGGCAAGGGCGACACAGTATGCAGTATTCTGATAGACCTGAACGACTTCTGGACATACGAGAATCGCGAGTATTTAGTTCCAGATTCATCGGACGAGGTGGAAGTTTAGTTAGCAATCATTTACATCTAGACTAACACACAATGATGCTTGTTCTGGCTGAAGTTTGTTGCATTAATGTTGCGACCATGATTTTTAGGATGGAATAGAGCTGATCTGTTCTCACTGCCTGATATTGATCTTATCTTCGTAGTGTTAAAAAACAATTTTATATCAGCGCCATCTGATAAGGTCCTGAAACGATCTGGGGCCGATTTCACTAAACTTTCTATGACTAAGAAGTTTGTAAGTGCTGCAAAAGTGAAATATACATGAAGATTTGCAATAACAACCGATCTTGGCAGATCTGTCGTGGATGTACTCCCAGTCAATGTACATGTAGGTGGAAAATGTTAACATTATGATTAAGGAACCACTTGAATTTGAGAAGCAAATTCGTAAACATCTTCGTACAAAGTTTAGTGAAGCATGGCCCAGTTCAGTAGCCAGTGTACATATGAGACATGAAAACACATCTTGGTATTTCATTAGATTGTCTCCTTGGAGACAATTCTAATGAAATACCATGTTGTGTTTTCACGCCATGTGAATTTGTACCCAAGAACATGTGCGATTTTTCATGAAACATATTTTCAGAAACTGATATTTTCTGTAATTGATGTCGCAAGATGATGAAATGTTCATAGCAAATGCAAGATTTCCTCTTTAGATTATATTTTTCATGAGATATCACACATGTTCTTGGGTACAAAATCACATGGCGTGTCTCATATTTGATATGTAGGATGGACATCATCTACACTGTATTGGAACCTACTTCCGTCAGAACATGGCTCAATGCTGTTGAACCTGTGCATGAGAAATAAAGTCCACTCTATTGTCTTTCGATATAAAGTTTATCAGGCAAGGCTAGGAAACGTGTAGCCTGGATCAGACTATGTTCTTTTGTGCCACAAAACCCATAAGCCCCATTTCTCCAGTCACAGACATATGTGGCCGTGACTGGAGAAATGGGGCGTATTTGTTTTGCGACAAGTGTAGATCCAGATCAGCCTATGCGTCCGCACAGTCTGATCAGGATCTGCACTGTTCGCCATTCCATCAATGAAACACCGGTCCTGCTTCTAACCAGGAATATAGATTGTTATCAGGATACAGGATTGTGTTATTTGATCAGGAGCTACACTGGTCACAATTCCCATAAGCCCCATTTCTCCGACCCATATCAGTTTACATATATCGATGGTCTAGTAACATAAGGTCGTAACTGCTATGCTAAAGCATAGCAGTTACGACCTTATGTTACTAGACCATCGATATGTTTGCGAATATTAGCATTTCTCACGCACCGGTTCATCAAACTTATATTGAACTAATTTTAATGTTGACAGTCTGTTTAACCAAGGGGTGCTATCATTTTTGCATAAAAATGAAAACAGTGATCTATCCGTGTCACTGTAGCATCTGATAGTGATATAATTTTACCTATGGAGACAAATTTGTCAGGATATTTGTATGCAACGATGGTGTTGATTTTGGTATTAAGCAAACTGCTGGCGTGTACGACATTGTTTTGGCCGGCTGTCATATTATCTCCCTTGTCATATTTTGATGATACTGGTTTCGAAAATTAACCGTATGACACAAGCCATGTGATTTTGTACCTAAGATGTGCGATATCTCGTGAGAAATATTTGCAAAATTTACGATATTGGCCATCAATGACGTCAAAAGTTTCATAGAAATGGAATATGCATTTGTTATGAAGAAAATATCACAGTTTCTGTAAATATTTTTCATGAAAAATCACACATCTAGGTACAAAATAACATGGCTCGTCTCGTATCTACTGTCAATGGGATCCCTGACTGCGACATGGCACTTTTCAACAACTGGAGATATTGCACAGTCACTCGGTAGGATCGGAATGTAACTATTTTATTCATGGCAGTTTGCCTGCATCTGTAACTGAATGGCGAACAGCATAGGCCCTGATCCGACTGCGCATATGCGCAGGCTGATCTGGGGCTATGGTGGTCGTAAATGTCGTAAGGTCTCTTGTTCCAGCCAGCAACCCAAATAATATAAACTTGTGACAAAAATAATTTTATCAATTTAAACATAATTTACATAACATACTACGGTACATTTTTGTCGCACCCACGTTTAATAGTAGAAAGTGAGACATAGAGGTCTTAATTCCGTGTTGAGTGTGGTTGTAGGCATAAACAATTACGTCCAAATGTTGAATATCTCCTGATCCATTAGTCGGATCATTACCAAACTTCATCAATAGCATACTCACATTGATGGCTATCCACCCAATCTAATTGGGTGACCTTGATCTTGGTGACCTTTGCATTGAGACACTTGCCAGTGATCGCCTTGTTTCGAATCAAAATCACTAATTTGAAAATATGATGATTAAAAGGGAGGTATTATCAGAGACGGTTTAACTTAGACATACGGTAAATGATTTATACAGTATTCACCAAATAGTTTGGTTTTAGCAAATTTTGCATGTTCGGAATAGTACTTGATTAAAATATCATTGACACCATAGATATATCACTATGGTCATATTGTAGATATTATACACCAGTTACATCAGACCTACTTGAACAATAACTGCAATCTAATTGCAATCTACTCCCATACGATTCCATTCGTAGGCTTCCTCTGCAGAATAGCGAATCAGATCAGTAAAAGTATGCGGAATTATTACATGTATACTGAATTTATTACCGGTAATTTTTATTATACTGGTAATTTTTATTATACTGAAGTTATTGCATTATCACAGCCATTTTGGCTGTGATAATGCAATAAATTAAGTATAATAAAAATTAATAAATGTATCCTCGCATTGAAAATTTCTCCCTCAAAGTGTACTTAGCAAGATAAGTATACTTTGCAATTTTGGTGAAATTGGCTACTGATCAATACGCACTCGTACGGGAGTACAGTAGATTGCGAGAGTTACTGTTCACAACTATCTACGTGTATGTAGTTAAATGGGTGTTGCAATCAAGTCATCTACATCCACCACTTAAGTATGAAATTGTATAGCTGTTGTAGTCACTATGCCAAAATGCTGAACAGGTTTGCCTTCATATGAATATCTGTATGTTTTTCACTGTCACTATATGAGTAAATAAATTGTAATAAAACCCATTTCATGCAGATTACAGAGTTACAAGTATTCTAATTTAAAAAAATAAAATTGATATTGAAATATTATCCTTCATATTTCTGCTCAAATGTTTATGCTGTGATCACTCATTTTAACCGTCTCGTTGAGACGGTTCAAATGAGTGGTAACAACATATACTTTTTAGAAGTAAAAAAATAATTTTGACTTAAAGAAAATGGTGTGTCCTCCGCGTGAAATGGGTTAAATGAATGTAATGTTGATAATCCTGCAGCCACTCTCTGCCATAATCTCTGGACATTTTTGTTTAACTTTCTTCTGCTTATTCATATTATTACACATATATTTCTTGGGTGGGCAAGTGTTTCCTCTGGCCTCCTCCTTTTACAGAGGAAGATGAAGTTTCACCACATTTTCTGTAAATTTTCAGAAAAATTCTCTCGTGTGACCACGATTTCTCAATGTCGATCTTATTCAAGTGTGATCAAACTGTACACTGATTCTCTCGGTCTATACTGATCAAATTATATGTTTTATCACCATCTGTACCGACGAAATATAGAATTTTACCCTGTTAACCTGGCGTAAAATGACCGTAGCTGTTGATAGGCAGTTAAACACTATTAAATAAATAAACAAATTACTTTTATGCACTTAAAATTCATATACATGCACATGTATATTTCTGTCGGAAACGTGAGAAGTTGTACACAGTTTCTAATCAATTTGATTGATTTAATGTCATGAAAATTCTTCTTCCACTTTGTGGTTACTTTTCAATTGTATGCTTATTAAGGAAACTTACTGCTGTGTAATGTTTTAATGAATATTTGTGTGGGAGCAAGCCATCCATTTTAACATTTTATACATTACTAATATGTTACATGTACTTGAAACCTCTCTTTGAACCAGATCTGATAAAACGAGTGTTTGTTTAGATTCAAATGGACTGGTCAGCAAATGCAATACGCATTTGCTGACCAGTCCATTTGAATCTAAACAATTTACCAGTAGCGTAGGTTCTATAGTTTGTATCCATTGGTCAACAGTCATTTTGAACTTTATGGGTCAACCAATTTCATGCTAAAGTTACACAATTTTTCTGACGGAAAATTTAAAATATTTTCTTTTTCCTACACAGAAGAATATTTTGTGACCGTCTCGTTGAGAAATGAAAAAAATAGAAAAATAAATATTGAATTAAATTATTTAGTTACCTGTGAATGGGTATCGTGCATGGGTCAATGTGACTCTCGAGGTTGATAGGCCCCCAAATAAGGGTAACCAGGATTTACCCTGGTCAGAAATAAAATATCCAGTTTTTATCCAGGTTATGTCATGGAGATCTTGGACGACAATGAAACCTGACAAAACCGGACACCCTGTTACGCCCCCAGGGTGTCCGGGTTAGAGAGATTATACGATCATTCAGGGGCCATTTCACCAAACTTTGTACGACTAAACTGTTTGTAAGAGCAAAATTATGATACCGGTAGTCTGTAAATTTCACATCAACAATGTTTTCTTGTAAACAATTATTGGATTTACATTTATTGAGCATAGGCATGCTCAATAAATGTAAATCCAATAACTGAATTTCCAGACGATCCTAAATTTGCACTTGCGAACATTTTAGTCATACAAAGTTGAAACGGCCCCCAGGTGTATTACAAATCTTTTAGTTATTTGATCACAAATGGGCCAATGATGTTTATATCCAGCGTAAGCCGCAGATCAGCCTGCCAGTCTGATCAGGACCTATGCTGAACTTGGCTGCTAAGCGACATGTGTTCTTTGTAATCATAACTAGACATTGCCATCAGCAAAAAATGGCAGACGGACATTTTATGAGTGTCCGGTTGTGAGAAGTTGTACTTTTTTTCACTTTGTTGGCCCTGAATAGTGATTTATCCCATCAGCAGTGTGTATGTGCCGTGAAACACGGTGCCTTGAAACCTATTTGATATCCTGCCAATACGACCTAATCACTGCGTATGAACATGTGTGGTTGTCATACTAGTCGATTGTCCGATTTCGAGGATGCAGCTGCGGTTATTTTTTGCATTTTAAAGCTATGTGTAGGTGTTGACGGGATAAATAGAATAGTAGGTTAGTGCCGTGAATGGGAAAAATTATCTGGCGCGGCACGGAAACTGGATGGCCTCCTCGCCCATCCCGTTTCCTAAGCCTTGCCAGATTGTTTTCCCATTCATGGCACTAACCTCCTATTCTCTATCTACACTATTATGGGCCACGTGTGAAACAAAATATTGTCATCGGCTGTTTTTCATGCTTAAGTAAAACATATCATGCCCTATTTGATATGATTCGATATGATTCTCATATGCTGTTGAAAAAGCATTGAAAATAAGTCGAAACAACTGCCAAAAATGTTTTGATCCAGCGCTTCTATACCGACAATGTCCACTAATGTGATGCTACAAAGGATTTTGTTGCGACACGGGACATTTTAAATAACAGCAGACGACAAGTTTTGTTTCTGTGTAAAATACCATTCTATTTGTTTCATTTTGCTGCCTTTGACAAAATTGGTTAGTGGATTGTCGGGTCCACCTTATATGAACCCCCCACCCCCACCCGCCCTGCTGGGCCTTATGTGTGCATCCAGTGTAGGCCCAGATCTGCACAATCTGATCTGGGCCTACCCTATTCGCTTTTCAGTTACAGAAGTAACCTCGTGCAATCAGCAAAAGGAATACAGTCTGAGAACCATTGGAACTCATTCTAAAGTGCTGTCAAACTGTGTGTTTATTGATAAAAATGTAAATTAAAAAATAACAGCATCTGGCAATATTTAATGTGCTGTTAAAATTATGTGTTATGTGATAAAAAAAATGTAAATTAAAAATAAACAGCAGATGACCCAATTTAGTTCAACATTGTAAGGGTTAAAATGAAAATTATTATCGGCAATATAAGGCGATATGGTTTGTTTACCGAGAGAACATCCCATATGCATTCCAGTCATCATGTGAGCATGCACAACCTGAATGCTTCTGTCATTTGTGGCTGTGACTGGGGAAATGGGGCTTATGGGTTTTACGACCTGTGTAGATCCAGCTCCGCCTGTGCATCCACACAGTCTGATCAGGATCTGCACTGTTCGACATTCCATCAATGAAACACCTGCCATGCTTCTAACAAGCAATATAGGATGATAATTCCAGCACAAAAATATTTACACAATTCCCTAACATTTGATTGGCCCGTAGCAAGTCTCTGTCCAAAATTTATATCCCAGTAAACTCCCACGCCGAACTACTTTCCGTAACCGTGAGGCGCAGTTAAAATAATTATTAAGAAAACGGAAAATAAACACATTTTCTTGATGAATGTATTTCAAATGCTGGAATTATAAGGAATGAATGGCCTTTTTGTGGAATTTATCGGGGATATAAACTTGGAAAAGTTGCGGGAATACTGGACAAGGCCTTAAAAAATTACAATTTTCGAGAGAAAAAAATCCAAAACAAAGTTGTTTTTTCGAAAATTGTAATTTTTTATCGCTTCGTCCAGTATTCCCGCGACTTTTCCAAGTTTATACCCCGATAAATTTCACAAAAAGGCCATTCATTCCTATAATATCCACAGGTGGAAGACTCGGACCTACGACACCAAAAATATGCCTATTAAAAAAAATCCCATTACCCCACCCACTTGGTCTCGTACATTACCATCTTCTATTTCTGTATACAAGATGGTAATGTACGAGACCAAGTGGGTGGGGTAATGGGATTTTTTTCAATAGGCATTTTTTTGGTGTCATAGGTCCCCCGAGTCTTCCACCTGTGATAATATCAGGCTACAGGAGTGTGTTATTTGATCATGTGCTATACTGGTCACGAACCCCACAAGCCCCATTTCGTCAGTCACGGCAACATTTAGTGTTGGATCATTCTTACATTGTTACCCAACTCATTTACAGCATGAGTTTCAATCAAAACGTTGTTTGTAAAGCAGCATGTATATAAGTATTTTAGATGTTTGTATATTTTTATTTCTTGTTATTATGTTAGTTGTGTAATTGTTTGTAGTAAGTTCATGTCCAAGTTCTGTTAAAATCCCAGAATATGCAATTTTGTAGGAAAGCATGTGGTTGAATATTTAATGTTTTACAAACATGTGCGTATTGTGAATGCCATTTGAATCACTTCATTACAATTGTCAAATCGGTGATTATGACATTTGCATATTATTTTGAGGAAAAATAAGAAATCAGCTAATACCGGTATATGGAAATTGGCCATGCTTAGCCCAAAAATATAACCAAACGCTTCTGATTCTAGAATAGGATGCGGTACATGTTTGATGAAAGGCAGTTAACCCTTCGACCGCTACACACAACAAGTGTCGTCTGCTGTTGCAGATATAAAAATATTGCCTTATTTCTCAATAAAAAACATGGTTTGACAGCCCTTCAGAATCATTTCCAATGGAAATGATTCTGAAGTGCTGTGAAAGCATGTTGTAAATTATTCCAAAGTGCTTTCAAAGCATGATTTTGGTGATACAAATGTAAATAGAAAATAAACAGCAGACGACAAAAAAATTAAGATAGCGGTGAAAGGGTTAAAACCTTTTGGTGTACTGTTAGTAATAGGGGCCTGGCATACGATCAAGATCTTGCAATTACAAATGTATAACATTATACTTGTATCGTTCTTCGCTCTGGCTATGGCCATCTTTTCAGTTTTATTATACATGTAAGTTAACCCTTAGACTGCTACACACAACAATTGTCGTCTGCTGTTGCTTTTATATATTGCCTTATTTCTCAATAAAAAACATGGTTTGACAGCACTTCAGAATCATTTCCAATGGAAATGATTCTGAAGTGCTGTCAAAGCATGTTGTAAATTATTCTAAAGTGCTGTCAAAGCATGTTTTTGATGATAAAAATGGAAAATAGAAAATAAACAGCAGACGACAAAAAATTAAGATAGCGGTGTAAGACTTAAATTCTTTTATTTTTATAAATCAGTGTAGTTTAGTCTCTATTTCTTTTACTCACATACAAGTGATTACTGTGCATCATCATACAGAGGAAAATGTTTAGATAATATGTGTCGTGGACCATTTTCATATTATGGATTATATTGGCCGGACTCCATCGTATCACATCACCTTACTTCACTGATATTGACTGTGAAAGAAATTTAGGATCTCAAACGAGTTTCCATTTGATATGAGATTTATGAAACAAGTTGGTGCACAATTTATGCACCGAGCCTCTGAGTAGGTGCATAAAATTGCTGACGAGTTTCATAAATCATAATTTCAGTTGGTTTGTGGGTGGCAGGTGGGAGCATGTGATGGGTAATTTAACGATTGGGATTCATCCTTACCGGAATCCCGACTGGAGACCTGTAGCCTATTTCACCAACATTGCAAAGTATACTTTACTAGCAAAGTATACTTTGAGGGAGTAATCATTTATTTTTCCTAAAATGCATTATTTCATATAGAACTAACAAATGCATATATTTCATGATTAAAAGTATGCAGAATTATTATACTGAATTTATTACATTATCACAGCCAAATTGGCTGTGATAATGTAATAAATTCAGTATAATAAAAATTAATAAATTTATAAAATTGAAAATTTCTCCCTCAAAGTATACTTTGCTACTAAAGTATACTTTGCAATGTCGGTGAAATAGGCTACTGGTTTGGCCCTCATGTACGTCTTTGTCTTTCTTGTATGTGGAGTTGAATCTGGTTATACCCTGTATATGAGTAATATGATTAATCATAATCCTATTACTTTTACGGGAATGTGCCAAGTGGCATTTGTGTGGTATGGACCCACCAGGTCAGGTTATTTCAGGGCTTAATATATTTATTTTTTTCTCGATATTCCGTTCTGATTTTAGTATTTTTCATCCCAATGCAGCAGGTTGAATACGGGATTGAACTCGTTGGCCCGGCCTTAAATGACCTTAGCTGTTGATAGGCTGTTGAACACCAACAAACAAACAAACTCACAGTTGGTTCAGGGATACACGTTTCATCATTAAGTCTATCAATCATTTAGGATATTCTATGGATACGATACCCTATCGTTGATTATTTTATTTATTTCTCCATAAAAGTATATGTTGCTACCACTCTTATATGAACGGCTGGTAGGAACACATACGTTCGGACTGAAAGAGAAAATAGTGAATAATTATACCCCCACAAACAAAGTTTTTATACCCCCACAAACAAAGTTTGTTGGGGGTATATAGGAGTCAGCTTATCTGTCGGTCTGTCGGTCTGTCGGTCGGTCTGTTGGAAATTCCCTTCCGCTCTATATCTTCTACACCCATGCATGGATTATCAAATGGCTTGGCACAAATGTTTCTCATGATGAGAAGGTGTATCGCGATCAATAACCACGCACCTACGTCCAAGGTCAAGGTCACAGTTGAAGGTCAAAGGTCAAACCTATTGAAATTCCCTTCCGCTCTATATCTTCTACACCGATGCATGGATTATCAAATGGCTTGTCACAAATGTTTCTCATGATGAGAAGGTGTGTCGCGATCAATAACTACACACCTACGTCCAAGGTCACAGTTGAAGGTCAAAGGTCAAACCTATTTAAATTCCCTTCCGCTCTATATCTTCTACACCGATGCATGGATTATCAAATGGCTTGGCACAAATGTTTCTCATGATGAGAAGGTGTGTCGTGATCAATAACCACGCACCTACGTCCAAGGTCAATGTCACAGTTGAAGGTCAAAGGTCAAACCTATTGAAATTCCCTTCCGCTCTATATCTTCTACACCGATGCATGGATTATCAAATGCCTTGGCACAAATGTTTCTCAGGATGAGAAGGTGTGTCGCGATCAATAACCACGCACCTACGTCCAAGGTCAAGGTCACAGTTGAAGGTCAAAGGTCAAACCTATTGCAGGCGGCAGACAGATAAACTGCATAGTTTGTGTACACAACTCCTCTGAAACCGTTCACACACTTTTTATGCCGAACAAATATTTTTTTTACAAAAATGTCATCCTTTTAACTTAGCCATTTTTTCTATTTTTATTAATTTGATTCATTGCGTTCTTGACAAACTCGGCATAGAGTTTTTAATCAAAATCATATTAATCCATTACTCGTGTAAGATCCTCTATAACTGATGAATGAATTTTCAAATGTTTTCAGATTATCTCATTTTCATTGACCACGTACGCAGGTAAAAGGTCAATGTCACACATCTCTAAGGCCAGCATTAAATAATGATCATGAAATTTTATTCAAACCTATAAAACTCTTCTAATGTTAAGCTATTTGTAAGTCCAACTGTTTGTGGGGGTATTATGATCACTCCTGTGATAGTTCTAGTTATTCATAGTACTGTACTTGTATCCGGTCTATACAGTGTACTGGGTTAAATATTGTATATCACCTAATCTTGATCTATTGATTCTGATGGCAACTTCATTTTATCCCAGTTTGTCACACACTGTCTCATGTTTGTGTACGTGTAATAACTTGTTTGTATGTGTAATAACTCTTCAGTGTTTACATGGCATTTATTTTGTAAATAAACAATGAATACACAATGTCAACATGTGTTTAGTTGACTTCCCAGTTCCAACCCTGCCTTTTCAATGTGCATGATCACGTGGTTACAACAACAACAACGTCGCCCACTCGAAAGTAAGTATTATTTGATATTTTCCTTAATATACAATGGATTTTGATGAAATATGGCGCTGCAAACATGTCTTCATGAGCTACATTTGGTCGTCCAGGGAGTTCCAAATGCATTTGATGTGCCATATTTCATCAACAAAATAAGGACACTATAAAAGAATACGTACTTTGAATCGTTACTTGTTGTTAGTACCATGTGATCATACACCTTGCTTTTGTTATCCAATAAGGAGCTGTGTATGGAGACTCCCAGACTAGTGTATTTTATTTATTTATTCAATAAAATATATATAATATCCGTTCAGTTGTTAAAAAGTATCATCAGAGGCGAAATGAAAGTTCGGCTGACAATTAAAAGTAGTAGATACGAAATAAGCACGCTTGTCACGGTTGGTATGATAATGTAACGCACTATGTGGAGGAAGTGTGTTTCTGTACCTGGTGACAGCCAGTAGAGCGATGAATTGATTGTACGGTAAACCAGAGGTTCTGGGTTCAGGTGTAATACGCATTTTATCGTCCTATGATATGCATATATAGCTTGGAAATAATTGTTATTGGAATCAATACTGATTTCGAGATTGTATTAGCTTATCTTTTTTTAGCGAAAATAGTATGCGTTCATAGACGGTATTTGGATGACAGACGTTGAAGCATTGGCGTAGCCCGAGGGGGAGGGGCGGGGTTCAAGGGGTGAGAACGATCGAACCCCTTTAAATTTGGTGTGTATTTTTAGCTCACCTGAGCGAAGCTCGTGTGAGCTATTGTTACCGCAATGTGTCCGTCGTCCGTTCGTGAACATTTTCAAACGTCTTCTCGGTAACCATTGGGCCTATAGTCACCAAACTTCATGGTCATGGTCATGGTCCTTAGGTAGGGGGATTACAAAATTGTTAAAATGACGTCATTACGTAATCCAAGATGGTTGCCGTCTAAAAATAGCACAAATTCTTCAAAAATCTTCTCGAGAAGCGCCAACCGGATTTCGACAAACTTGGTAGGAATGATCGATGTACAATGCTCTTTCAAAGTTGTTAAAATGGTGACCCCGGGGTCAACAATGGGCGTGGCCCGTGGGGTCAAATTGGGGTAAAATTTTATTTTTGACCGAATATGGTCATGTCAGATATCAAATCGAAGGTATCAACGAGGCGATCACTCTGGTGCATTTTTGTCGAAATTGGATGGTTATGTCATCCAAGATGGCCGCCGAAAGGTCAAAATGTCATTATTTTGACCGAATATGGTCATGTCTATATCAAATCGAACGTATCAACGAGGCGATCGCTCTGGTACATTTTTTGTCGAAATTGGATGGTCATGTCATGCCTTTTCAGATTTGTTAAAATGGAAGTCGTCGCTAATCCAAGACGGACGCCGTCTAAAAATAGCACAAATTCTTAAAAAAATCTTCTTCTCATGAACCACCAGCCGGATTTCGACGAAACTTGGTATGAATGATCGACGTAGAATGCTCTTTCAAAGGTGTTAAATTAGAATAACCTGACCTGGTGCCAGGTCCATACCACACCAAAGTCACTTGGCCCCTTCCCCTAAAATAGGATTACGAATATCGTAATACTCACATAAGGGGTATAACCAGATTCAACTGTCACATACAAAATGCCAAAGTCGTATGTGAGGGCCAAACCAAGTCTCCAGTCGGGATTCCGGTAAGGATGAACACCGATCGTTAAAATACCCATCGCGTGCTCCCACCTGCCACCCACATGTGTATATTGAATCCGCGAGGCCACACATATGTCAAGCTGATTCAATACTTTGCAGAATGTTACTTCAGCTTACTTGTGCTTTGACAATTTTGAGTTGAAATAATCAGTGACGCCGCGTGTGTAGCTATGTTCAAACGGATGCCGACGGCGGTCATTAATAGTTCGGCATAGCAAACAACTTATCTGATGATTTGACCGCAGGCAAATAGGGAAGTGGATCTTGGGACATGTGTATTCTGAATTCAATGAAGCCACACATATTCTATGCTGATTGGTTGAATCCATTTTGTTTATCTGTCCTAGTCAGTGACAGACGTGTGAAGCTACGTTCAAACGGATGTCAACAATAATGCGACAGGTGTATATTGAATCCGCGAGGCCACACCTATGCCAAGCTGATTGGTTGAGTCCAGTTTGACAGACATGGGAGAATAGTGCTTTCTACAGTTCCGAAAATCCAATCTTGATGTGTTTGTTTTTACACATGGATGAATGTTATATTGCAGGACTAAAATTGTGTAACTTAATGTCCACTCGCTTATTTTTCCGTAAATACTGTTTTCGAATACTAAAATATAACTAAATCATATATTTTGTTCGTTGACAGATAAAAAGTATTAAAAGTATATATTCAAAGTTCACATGTACAGTAAATTCTTTACTATTTCTAATCTATTTTCCTACCGACTTGTTTCAAATAAATAGAAAATGTTTGGACTTCAGGGCCGTAGCCAGAGGTAAAAATCTACCGAGGCAAATCTTATGAAACGTGTATCCAGTGAGAGCGCGTAGCGCGACCCGCATCGTAAAAAAAAAATCGGTAAAATTTCTACCGAGGCATTAGGCAATTAACTGCCGTTCGCCTCAACGTGGCTACAGCCCTGACGTCGCTAATAGGCGCACATATTTTAAGGATACGAGGGCATTGGTGTTTATGTTTACAATAACCCGTTCTGATGCAATGACAGATGCCGCGAAAATACTCGGAACCGGAATTAGTATTGCAATGCATTGTTGGATGACTTGCACTGGTTTGGTTAATTTAACCAGTGGTTAAATCTTCCAGAAACTGGTTAGTTAACCATATGGTTAGCGGGTTTTATACAAACGGTTAACCAGTCTGGTTAACTAACCACGCTGGTTAAAATGTAACCAGTGGTTAGGCGCTAACCTGTGGTTAATTTAACCAATGTTTATACAATTGGCTGCTGTATGCTAAACAACTATGTTGACACAAACACTTTTTATGGGACAATTTCAGTGATTTTTGTTTTATTTTTAATATTATTTTTTACTAAAAGGTTTAGGGTCGGCGGGAAAATCTAGGTACGGTCGGGTAACCGGAAACAAACATATTTTTTAGGCCTTCGTAACGGTAGTCATGGCACTGACCTTTAGTTTACATGTACATAATATGCAGAAGTACATGTACATGTATTGACGACTTGGATGTCAGTTACTGATACACGCTGAACATTTTAATTTGAGCACTACCATGTTAACCCTTTCCACACCACACGCCTATGTCCCTATATTTGCAAACAGTATAGACCCAAATGGGCCGTCTCATAATAAGCCGTCTCATCTGGATCTACAGTTTGCACGGCTGATCGAGACGGCTCGTTACTTTGTGGATATTTTCAATTTCTTTAAATAAAATTCCCACTTTTCTGATTAGTGAAATAGAATAAATTACATTCCAGTTACTTGGGTATGAAAGGGTTCAACTCAATTGCCAGTGTCCAGGCGTGCAGTGTTTGTGAGTTGTTCGAAGCAGAGCTCTGCTATCTGCCACTTAGCTGCGTTGTGTAACGGTTCAAGGACCATGGATTTCTTGAAGCATTCCATGGCATTGCTCGTGTCGTGCTCTTGTCGGTATATCCACCCCAGAATGTTCCAAGCTGTCCCCGTGTGGTGTATTTCATCTACGTGCGTGGTAATCACGGATTTTAACTGCTCGAGGGCAAGATCTTTCTGGCTATTGTCATGCATCTTGGAGTAGACGAGATACCGCATGCAGTATAGAAACACGGTGGCATCCACTGCAGCCACATCGTGACGATCTTTCATTGGTTCATCCGGCGACGGAGGTCGTGTGCCCACACACCTGAACATTTCATACTGCAGTGACGTTGGTGTGATGGCTATTTCCGTGGGGAGGAACTGGACACAAAAACCTACTTGCCTGTTCAATGTGTCTATAGATCCAAGTAGCATACCACAAGATGCGTCGTTAGTTGGGTATTCCCAAGATTTAGCGACATCCAGAACACAGACGCACATGTTAAGCACGAATGGCCTACAGTCATTTTCAGCTCTAGCTAAGATGCGCTCCACGGTTTCATAATCAGCCAGTCTGTAGTATATCGCCGAATGTTTCAGTCTGCTTGACAGCAGGTCGGATTCGAGGCCTTTGGATAAATGCTCCTGTATCCGGGTATTGGACTTAATGTTCATCCTGGATCCAGTTGTCTGGAGGACCTGTGATACCAGATGGCAGGCAAGACTGTTGTGGATGAATGGCGTGATGTACTGTAGAGCGTCCCGCGTCTCTGTCTCTGAATGCTGCGGTACTGTCTTTATCTTGTCTAGTTCGTGTAGCAGCATCTCGTGGGACTGAATACACGATGTAATGTCCATATTCCCGCTGGTCAAATAGTGGTCTAGAAGATTGATTTCCGCTACGTGACAAACTGAGAAAATCGAAATATAAATGTTTGATCCATCCAGCGCAGACCACAACATAATGTCATCTGTGTCAATGTTTTGCCCACTGAAATATGCCATTAGTTGCTTACCTATATCATTGCATTTTATTTTTAATCGTACTTGTCTGTCTAATTTGCCTCTAAACATATTTTGGTCCTTGATGAAGTAGTTTGGGCAATAGCCGTGCCTGAGCCAGTGCATGAGTGTGCCCAGACAGTAAATGAGGCACCGCACTAGATTGTTGCGCTGCCAGAAATCAGCCCGCGTTCTCTCTATGCAGTAAAACAGACAGGTCTTCAGATGGTATGACGTAATGGAATCACCTTTAATATCTGCCTCGATTATATCCGACTTAATAAGCTTGAGCAAGACGTAGCATTTATGCTGTACTTCGTTGAGATGGAACATCAGCTGTCGCTCCTGGTGAGAGAAAGAAAGCCTCCATTCCATGCCTGCCTTGTAGCTGTCTGGGTGACCTACATTCACGAATAGACAGCTCTTTGTTTCTGCCATGTGGATCATGTTACTCGGTGGCCAGTTGTGTTCTCGTTTCCGGTGTAGCCATTCTGTGGCGAGATGAGGCCAACTGGTACACTGAACAGCAAACACGTTGTCAATAGGAGTGTCTGTTTGCATTCTTACTGCTGGGCCGCGTCTCTCTTGTGCAACATTTATACATCTAGACAACATATACATGGTCATCTTTGTAAAATTGGTACATACAGCACGGCCTGCATTGTCAAATCTTGTCATCAGGGACCCCGATACATAATCCAGCTGTTGTTTATGGATATCACACGGCGTACGATCGTACACCAGCTGCAGTTTGACGTAGCCTGGCACCGTGTTGCTATCCCAGATCGGCAACAGACACAAACCAGCACCGGCATCACGCAGGCTGTTCAGAACTAGAATATCTTCAATTACGTATACCATATCTAGGTCCTGTTTGATGTCCGGTGTAGGTGTGCCTTCACAGCTACTCCCGAACAAATACATAGACATATCAATGTTGTTTGTTAACATATTCTCCACTTTATGTGCTATCTCGAATACTAGGCCCGTGCGTACCATTGAAGCCCTCATGTCTTCTGACACCCCACTGCGGTCCAGAAACGCCCACAGATGATGAGATAAGCGTTGGTGTCCGTCTGCCATTTCTCACCTGAATATACACCAATGTTCAAATAGAGGATCTTACGATTTAATATGAACGAGTTCACTGATTTCATAAAAGACGAGGCTATGCAGAGTTCCTTATGAAACCAATGTTCAAATAGAGGATATTACCAGTCAACAAGTTTAATAAATACCATATTGAATCAAGACATGTTCAAATGTATTAACTGCATGCCTAAATCGTTACAACCATTCTAACCCTAACTATTGGGACACTCTTTGCTTTGTTGTGGGAAACCATATTTTAGTTACTGTTCACATATTGGATTTTAAGGAATTACATTCCTGAAACATCCAATATGTGAACACTAACATACTTATAGTTCAGCCAAGTGTACAATGCAATGTCATATCCGAGTATTGATTTTCAATTTCCTGTCGAACAGTTAATGATGTCACTTGATGTTAAAAACTAAAGATGTTTTCCAGAAGAAAATCGTTGTTTTGCCAAATGGGGGTTACGTCGAAGCTTGGTCCTATATATGTGGTTGTGACTGGACAAATGGGGTTTGTGTGATTTGTGACCAGTGTAGGTCCTAATGAAATATAACGTACACTCATGTAGTTTAAATACGATATAGATTGCATGTTAGAGTGTTTTATTGAAGGAATGCCGAAAAGTGCAGATTCTGTTCAGACTGTGCGGATGTTACAGACTGAACTGGATATACACTGGTCGCAAACGCCCTATAAGCCCCGTGTTGTGTTTGGCTTATTGCACCTTCTCAGTCGATGTACGATGTAAATATAAATACATGTATATACAGACTGGTATCCTACAGCTGTTGAAAATTGCCCAGTATAAGTATATGTCCATTTTGTCACCCACTGTCGCATTACAGTATGTAGTTTGTAACTATAGGTCATTCTTATATGTTTACATTACAGTACAGTCCCATATATATGTATCAGCGGTCTAATAAACTGGAGTTCTAAGTAGTCTGTTGAACTATTACGTGTATTACGCGTAATTATGCATACATTTCGGAAGTACTACTGATACGTCATATACCCACGCACATGACCGCAAAGGGAAATAACTGTGGTAAACAAAATAAGGGGAAGTTAGTCATGCAGTCACGGCTGGAAAAACTGGCCGGAATATGAAATCCGTAAAAGAACGGCACATACTGGTCGGATTACTGTAAAATTTGTTTTATTTCATATATAAATGATGAATACATAAGCGTATCGCGAAAACAGAAGCTTGTTATACCTCTATGATACCTCTACCTCTATGGTGATTACTGGGCTCTAAGGGAAGGAGGTATCTCCTTTTTAAGCCCAAAATCTTGCAGTAATTCTTCGGTTACTTGGAATGGTTCATTCTTGCGTAGTGTATAGAGCATATTTAGGGTACAGGTTTGTGGTTCAAATGTCACAGTCGGTAAGATATACGTATATAGTATACATATATATATCATGGTTAAAACTGGTATATAATATCATGGTTCCAGCACTGGTCCAGCTTAGTCATTTGTGTCTTTAGCATTCACAACATATTCAGGGAGTGAATTCCAATCGTTGGTATTCTTTGAGAGAATTGATGTAACCGGAATGATGTTGTACATCGTGGTTTAGCCAGCTTATATCCATTCCCACGGGTCGTATAATGACATAATGTAAACAATCTTTCTGAAGGAATGTCTTCTAAACCACGAATTATTTTAAGTCTGTATCATATCCCCTCTCCTCCTTCGATGAGATAATGTCGGAAGCTTGAGTTGTTTCAATATGTCTTCATATTCGAGGTCCTTTAGTTGAGGTGCAATTTTGGTTGCCAGTTTCTGAACTTTTTCGACAGTAATTATGTCTTTTCGCAAGAAAGGATACCAGATTGTATTTCCGTATTCAACATGTCGTTGGACCATGGCTTTATAAAGCATAATAAAAGAGTCATTTTCAATATAGTCAAAGGATAGAACAATCAATGAAAGTATGTTGTTAGCTTTATTAACCTTGGATGCAATATGGCTACTGAATTTAAGGTATTGTTGTAATATAATACCCAAATCTTTCTCTTCAGTTGCAGTTTCTAAATTAACAGAGTTCATCGAGTACAGATGTTCTCGGTTCTGGCGACCATAGTGAATAGCTTTGCATTTCGAGACATTAACAATTAGTTGCCATAGATCTGACCAAGAGCATAAATAGTCTAAGTCTTGTTGAATTACGTCATAATCACTGTCTTTTGAATACAACTTTGTAGCATCAGCAAATATTTTAACTGTGCTATTAACTACTTCAGGTAATTCATGTATGTAAATGATAAATAGTATGTGTCCCAGGACACTACCATGGGGTACCCCACTTATAACGTCCTACCATGTAGAGCTATTGCATTTAATTGTCACGTATTGCCGCCGTTCCATCAGGAAGTCTGTGACCCACAGTAACATATTACCTTTAATGCCACATGGCGAAAGTTTGTGTAATACACGTTGGTGAGGCACACTGTCAAATGCTTTTGCGAAATCCAAATACACTGTATCCTAAGAGTCATTTTCCTCAATAAACGTGGACCAATTTTCCATTACATCGAGTAGCTGAAGGACACATGAACGGCCTGAACGAAAACCAAATTGTTCATTGGATATAAGATTGTTTCTATTTAGATGGTCAACAATGGAAGCATGTACTAGCTTCTCAAGGCACTTGCAAACAACTGAGGTGAGACTTACAGTCGTTTTACTTCCTTTCTTAAATAAAGGTGTTACACGAGCATCCTTCCATAATCTTGGTATTTTACCACAGTCAATAGATTTGTGAAATATCAATAATATCGGAGTTGTGAAGATTTTAGCCATCATTTTCAACAATAATGGATTCAATTCATCAGGGCCCATTGATTTACCACCATCAAGTCCTAGGAGTATTTTTTCAACACTGCTTAATTCAAAAGTTATACTATCAAGGGGTATATCAAGTATACGATCAGGTATGTGTGGAATATTTGTAACATCTTCTCGAGTGAAAACACTTGCAAAGAAACTGTTCAACACTTCAGCTTTATCCTGATCAGTCTTGGTTAAAGAACCATCGTCACGTTTGAGATTTGTTACATTAGACACAGTTTTAATCTTGCTGTTTACGTATTTCCAGAAATGTTTACTTTCAGTCTTTGCCTTAGCTGCTATCCTTTTCTCATAGTTACGCTTTGCTGAACGAATACATTGAGTTGTCGCGTTTCGTATCCTGTTGTATTGCAGGGCACCTGGTAGCTCGGTAGCGTGACCATGCATGTCTCTTTTCTTTGATGCACTTTAACGCGTCAGCGGTAGATGACTAAATCCTGATTATTTTCATCTTTCTTCCTGTTTTCTAGTTCCGTTCTCGTCGCCTTATTTCGATCCCTTTCTTCCTTAGTGAGATCTGGGGTAATATAAATGTTACTCTACCCATGAGACACTGATCCATCACCATTCTTCCGCCGAAGAAATTGTGTTCCTCCCAGAAGTCTGTGCTTACTGGAGACGGACTCAGGCTTAACCTTTAACAGTCGTGGTTTATTTGATCCTGGCCTACCTAATCTGACAAATGCCTCAATAGTTGTAAAAATGTTTTGCAACTTTTCAAAATCCTCTTTCTTTTTATCGTCGGTTGTTGCCTCTGGAATATTGTGAATGATCACATTGCATTTTCGTTCTTCCCGCTCACGAACCATTTCAATTACATGTGCTACCTACTTCTGAACTTTGCTAACTACTTCTGAACTTTATCATCAATGTTACTTTCTAAGGTCCAAGGATTTTATTTTAACTTCATACTCCTGTAGCTTTTGTTTTCTTTTGCTCCTCAAGCTGCATAACAATCTCATTTAGCTTTGGCAAGAGACGCAAACACCCATCACAGTTGAAAGGAAGGTTTGGTGTGGTTTCACTCCTCGATCAACACATACAATTTTCCAGATACATGGCCACAATCTAAACAAAACCAGTATGTGCAAACATTGCAGTTCATAGATCACGGACTCTTCTTAAAAGGCTGCTCACACTGTCCACACTGCTTTGTAATTAGGCTTTATCGACGGGCTGGGCGAGGGGCATTTTTGTTAATCTTGTTTTTGTTGTCCCTTAATTATTAGCCATTTTTAGTTAATGTTGGCAAAACTTTTATACAATGTTTATTAAACATGTACACCTAATAATTGACTTAAGATGCTCTAAATTCTGCAAGATATTTATGGATTAATTTTACTTTTCTACTCCACATTGTTTCTCCTGTAGTTGTTGTTGTTGTTGTTGTTAGCTTTTATATCTCCTTTAACTTACATTTTTCTCAGGGAAATAACTAGACATACTATATATGTGGAAACAAACATATTGGCGTTGAAATGAGAATTATAATCGAGGAAATTGAATTTAGAAATCAAATTATTTTCCGTGGAACGGTGCTTCCACATCCCTTTCAAAACTCATCTATAATTCGCTCTCCTCTCGGCTACGCCACTGCGGTGTGGCCTAAAGTATTTATAGGATATCTCCAACATGTATTTATATATCTGGACTATGGTGTTCCGTTATTTAAGGCCATCGTAATATCGCTATCGGGTCGATACTACGATGCCACGATAGCGATAGTACGATACCACGATGACGATAACGCGATACCACGATAGTACGATGACGATACTACGATATTATATCGTACTATCGTCATCGTAGTATCGTACTATCGTCATCGTACTGTCGTGATCTCGCAGTATCGACACGATAGCGATATTACGATGGCCTTAACGGAACACTGTTTATCGTAGTATCGTATTTTTGTCATCGTGCTATCGTACTATCGTCATCGTAGTATCGTACTATCGTCATCGTAGTATCGTACTACGCAGTATATGTCCATTTTGTCACCCACTTCCGCATTTCAGTATGTAACTAAATCACATGATACAGACCCGTAGCCAGGGGGGTCGGAGCGGTCAGAGCGGTCGGACGACCCCACCCCCCCCCCCCCCACCCCCCCCCCCCCCACGCCCAGCCTCGAGGTCCACTTTTTTAGCTTCGAGGTCCACTTTTTTAAGACACACCTAGATACCTCAGGCCTCTTGAGCCTTCGAAACGACCCCCCCCCCCCCTTCAAAAAGGTCTGGCTACGGGCCTGTGATATACCATTCTTGCCAAAATAATGAGTATTATTATTTTTTAGAACAATGGGCCGTTTTGTAAAATGTATGATGGTGGGTCTATAGTTTTCGGGGTATTAACACGTTCATCAACTAGCGGTTTTTATCAAACATAACATATATGAGCTAAATTGTTAGTTCAATAGAATGATAAAAATTTCTTTCAATGTTTCTTGCCTTCAAAATAAGATTGTTGTTAGATTACAATTTGCATCAGCTCGTTTAGCAACACATGAGTCAGCCATCTTGAATATTGACTTATGGTTGGAGTTTTCGGGGTATGTTCCGAAAGTGTCAATACATTTGCTAATTCGTCCCGAGTTTGCATTGGCTATAAGATCATCACGCAGATGAATGAGGCACAGTGAAGGAAAACTTGAAACTTTTCTCTTGATTATGATTTTAACAATATTAAAGAGCAGATTAATGGCGGACGCATGAAATCACGAAAATCACGGTAGGTTAGTGAAGAAAATGACCCAAATGGCAAAAAAATACCAGTATTTGGTCCAAACACTGGATTTGGTGGCATTTTTTAAGACCTTACTATAGGTAATGTCATGCTTATTTTAATTACCTGACGTAAAGCACATCGCGGCTACACACATGTCTACAAATTACAAAATATGTGAATACCCCGAAAACTCCGACTACCCCGAAAACTGGCGTCATGCACAGGCAATGTTGAATGTCCCCCACCCACTTGAATTCATGTAGTATATCTATACAGATTGAATACAATGGAATTATTTTAGTAGCCCTGTGGCGTCATGACCATATAGTTACGTTTTGATCTGAGGCCGTGTTGACAGTTAAAACTTGAGTTATCGATCTTGATTGAACCGGAGGTAAATTATTGCAGGTGCGCGCTAATGTTGACGAATAAATCCAAGGATATCGATTAACATTAATGGCTTCCCTGACAACGAATGCTGATTTACAGAAAATATTGACGTGAAATGTCAATTTGTGGGTGTAATTGAAGAAATTATTACACAAGCAGAAATTTAAAATACCATGTTATGAGTGCATATTCTTAGTTGACAAAGAAATACGGGTTATGCCCGATTATTTAGCAAGTTTTGAAAAAATTTAAACTGAGAAATATTGGCATTTTCTCAATTCAAGATACACATTCTGTGGTTTGGGAATGTGACTAGATATGACATTGGGAATCTGAACGGACGCCTTCCAGTGTAGATGCAGACGAAACATAGTTGTTAATGTTTTGAATTAAAAATTGCTTAGCTGTAGTCAAAATGCCGCTTGCACAAACCCGTCTTGAGACCTTGCAAGTCTGTAAACTGCTTCAATGTGTCCGAGACAAAGATAAAAACCAGATAGAGAAAATGACAATGCATGGTGTGCCCCACTTGATCAACTATAATGATGCCTCAGAAGGACAGACGGCACTATCTGTAGCAGCATGTGCGAATGACGATGAGATGATAGAATTTTTACTAAGTCTCGGAGCCCATCCAGATGTGCTGGACTTCAAAGGACGGTCAGCTGCAATGAGAGCTGCCGAGTATGGACATGTTGACTGTTTGGAGAAACTTGCAGAGAAGGGTGCAAATATGAAGCTCACTGATAGAGAAGGAAAAGGTTTCTATCTTCTATAGTCCCTATTCTCATGGATCCGTGCCCCTAAGCACATAAATTCATATTGTGTGTTATATTCGGATTAATTCCTGAAAATGTATACATCAACATAAAGTTCAAACACTTGACTATGAGTGGGCATAAGGAATTCACCAAAATTATTGTTTATGCAAGTCTTAGAGTCCCTAGAAATAACCCACCCAAGTCACCTAATTGATCTTGAAACTTCTCATCAGGTTCGTGCCCTACAACCTTTTTCACATTCGAGTGACATTCCTTGATCACTCATACAATAAAGAAGTGTTGCTGCCTAGATGAATCAAATTTAAATATGGTGAAGTCCAGATTCACCTAGAAATCAACATTTATCACATTTTATGCATAATTTGCCGACAGACCCTCTTCAAATTAAGGAAATATGTAGAAAATCACAAAATAGGTGGTAAATCACAATTGTATGCAACTGTAATTTAGAAAACAGTGGGATATAAATAAAAATACCTTTTTAAAATAATTTTCAATTAACACTATTCTTAGAATATGCTTATTCACTTGTTTTCTAGGGGCACGAATCAATGAGAAGGCAATCCATGAGAATTGGGGCTATACCTTGAAGGATTACTTTAACATTTAAATACATCATATTTGTTCACAAGTGTCACTCTTCACCGGTATGTTGCCCTTAATATGACCAACACTTGCTTAAAACAGTTAACATTAAGAACTTTGCCAAAATTTCTCAATTCCGTCACAACTTTTTAATATATATCCCTTGTATGATTAATATTATATGCATTACATATATCCTGGACTGCTCGAGACTCTAACGATATTAAACAACATGCGTAATACATAATCGAGTATAAACCTTTTTAATTAGTTACATGCAAACATAATCCAATTATCTGTATGTATATTGCGTTTACTGGCTTCAAAAGCACGGAGAAATGCAATTGTTTACTTTCAAAACACGCTCGTCTACAAATGCCCGCCTCCAGCGTACCGTGAAAGGTCGCGACCTCTGACCCTATGACGTCATATGCTCTTCCGGTGCAGGTGCCCGGTTGGAAAACACCACAAATTACGTCTGCATTATGTACCATTGCGTTCAGGGGTCACGATACATATTGTTTCCAACTTAAATTATTAGACAAACGATTGCCAATTTGGAAAATATAATTTGCTAGATTAAACAAATTAAACAATATGAAGTTTCAACTTGTTGGTTTTAATACTTTTTTAAAGTGGTAATGTCTATTTTTGGAATAAGACATTTCAATCCCTTCTGCATGTGGTACTCGATCGTCCACAATGGGAATAACAAAAACAGAGACCAGATTGCATATATCTGCTGATAAATGGAGGTATTGGACTGATGTGGACGAACTTAAAAGTGACAATTTAAAAAAAAATAGGATAAGGTGATGACTGAATGAAAATCCATATTCCTACATTATTAGTACCTTTCTACCTACAAATATTACGTGACCTCCATTGATAAACATGTAAACAACATACGGGTTCAAGCGAACTCATTTATGTGTAAGTTTTCCTATCGAAATCCGGATTTTAATGGAGGGGGTTAATGGGATTAGTGGAAAACACAACATTTAGGTGTGTTGTGTTGTTTGGTAATGTATTAGTCCTGTTTAAATCACATTTTTCTAACTTGGCATTTGGGACCTTTCATCTGGCTTCGGTTGAACGCACAAGTGTAATGGAAGTGACGTAACCCGTAAATCTCGTGATAGAACGAGAAAATAAAAATGGTCTCGAATTTGTGCGGCTATCGAAGTTAGAGGATCGTATGATATATTCACTGTTCTCATGGATTCATGCCCCTATAAGCACATACATTCATATTGGCACTGATATTGGGTACTATATTCTGATTAATTCCTGAAAATGTATACATCCACATAAAGTTCAAACACTTGACTATGAGTGCACATAAGGAATTTGTCAAAATTGTTGTCTATGCAAGTCTTAGAGTCCCTAGAAATAACCCACCCAAGTCACCGAATTGATCTTGAAACTTCTCATCAGGTTCGTGCCCTACAACTTTTTGCACTTTTGAGTGACATTCCTTGATCACTCATACAATAAAGAAGTGTTGCTGCCTACATGCATCAAATTTAAATATGGTGACGTTCAGATTCACCTAGAAATTAACATATATCACATTTTATGCATAATTTGCTAACATACCGGTACCCTCTTCAGATTAAGGAAATATGTAGAAAAATCACTAAATATGTGGTAAATCACAATTGTATGTACCGGTAACTGTAAATTAGAAAACTGTGGGAAACAACTTAAAATACCTTTTTAAAATAATGATCAATTAACACTACCGTATTCTTAGAATATGCTTATTCACTTGTTTCCTATGGGGCACGAATCCATGAGAAGGCACGAATCCATGAGAATTGGCTCTACATGTAATATTGGTATATTTAATAAGTATACCATATGATCGTATAATATTGGTCTGTTTCTTTTTAAATTGTACCGTATCATCGTATAATACCACTTGTTCTAATTTCAGGGCTGAATATATTTGTTCTCGATGTAAATATTCAGTTCTGATTTAGGTATTTTCCCCCTAATACAGCAGGTTAAAATGGGATCGAAGCCGTTTGCCCGGCCTTACATGACCTTAGCTGTTGATAGGCTGTTAAACACCAATAAACAAACAAAACCACTTGTTTGTTTGTTTACATTATAAAAACACACTATACAAATATCATATACAAATATGCGATACACGTACATATATACAATACATATACAGTTCTTTAGGGTATAGCGGATCTCTAAGCAGATTATTGCTGCATACGTCTTTAAAATATAACGTTTGGACAAGTACCTGGTACCAATAGACAGGAAAAAGTGTCTTCTTTCCAAATTGGGTTACCTTTTTATTTCAAGGTTTTTCTCGCATAATTCCTTGTTTACCTAACGCATTGAATTAGTCAGTAACGGATAGCGTTGGGGTTTACCGGATCGCTGTGCGACAGTTGCTGAGGGGGGGGGGGGGGGTCTCAAAACATTCCAAATCATGTATTTGTTTTGTAAATGACTTGGAAACATGCTTACATGTATATTACATTCAGACATGCCAAGTCTCCCGATTTGATCGGGAGTCTCCCGATTAGAGACTCAAAACCCAATTCTCACGATCGGGATGAAAAAAATCCTGATTTGAAAAATGTAAAAAAATAATAAAAATGAAAAAAATAACACAGTTACATTTTACTTTATTTGGTAGATATATACAATTCCAAAAAAACATTTATAGCTTTAAAAAATACATTTGCTATAATGTTTTCAGGTCATATTTTGTTTGAGATGATCCCCGCAAATACGCAAAATCGGCGATCCGCTACTACCGGAATCAGTTGCGTTATTATTGACGTCTGTGTTCAGTGACATGGCGTGATTTATGAACCAAGCTTCTTTGCAGTTATAGAGGATATGATTGCACATCATATTATTCACAGAGTTTGTTTTTTCCAAACTAACTGTTTATACATTTTTAGTGAAATTACTCTGGAGCAACCTACTTTCGCTTTAACTGGTGTAAACTTCCGGTTACGTCATTGTGTTTCTTGAAGCTATACGCACGGCAAGGAAACTGCTATATCAAAGTAAACATGTCATTGTGTGGGGGATAGATCACTCTTCCTAACGGTAATATTTTATTTATTTTAAATGTACATTATAAAAAAATATGTTGATACAAATCTACACCGATCCGCTATACCCTAAGATCCGCTATACCCTAAAGAACTGTATATATAAACATAGTAAATAAATGTACAAATTTAATTGTATACCTGTACGATATTGGTTGTATGAACGGTACGAACATTTTACATTTATATGACATATGCATATCATATAGAAAACACACCGTATAGGTATAGTATGTGTTCCATCATAAATTTATGGTAGTAGATGTGATAATCTCAATAATTTATTTCAGGGATTTTATTTTACTGTATATCACCCACCCAACGTCATGCAAAGTGCCTAGAGATTGCCGTGTCACATGGTGCTGAAGCAAACAACATATCCAAGGATGGGATTCCTGCCCTCTTAAACGCCTGTGAAACAGCAATGGACAATGAAGACATGTGTCTTCTCCTCATTCAGAAAGGCGCAGACCCGAATTCCAAACAAGAGGTAATTATTATAGTAGATGTATTACCACACACGTATGTTATTGTTTTATATCAGTATATAATGATAATTTGGGTTCTAGGACTGTATTAACTTACAAATAACAAATTGAATGATTACTCCATGGTATAATGATGAACAGTTATAATATACAATAGAGTGAATAGACTAATCTTCGATTCTTAGACTATTACTTATGAAATGGAATTATCTATTAATCAAAATTGAAATCTTCAGGAGATTTGTTACTCTACAACAAATTATGTTTTCGATTGATATGTATATTACAGTTTAATTGTAAGTCATGTACATGTACTGTACATGTATATGTATTATATATTTGATTTATTGATTGAAGTGTCTTGTGAGATTATCAGTGACTATTCTGATCAAATTTGGCCAGTTGTGAAATACTAATGATTGCTGACTTTCCACACCAGATTACAGGGTCAGAGTATGACATTTGCCAGAGGAAGGTGCAGGCTTTATCCCTGAGCTCGGCCAAAACAAGGCGCAAGAGAAAGGGTGCCTCTGCCATAAAGATCAGAAAATTCAAAGAGGCTAGATATGATTTATTTATCATGCACCTTGGCAATGGTTTGGTAGAATATTTTTGGTGGCAGGATAGGAACCAGCACAATTGTAATGATGGCTTAATATAAAGAGTGTCCTTCTTTATAAAACTTCCTTCAAATTCATTCTCAAAATCACGCAACTCTATTGGCCAAGGACCAAAAAAAATTCCCGATTTCAAGCATGAGAATGCTGGTTTATTTTGTGTCCTCTTTCTCAATAAAAACATGGTTTCAATGCACTTGAGAATCATTTCCAATGGAAATGATTCTAAAGTGCTGTTAAATCATGTTTTTGATGAGAATAATTGAAATTGGAAAATAAACAGCAGATGAGTTGACACAATTTAATTCAGCATACCGTAGTAAGGGATAAGCACAGGTACAGTAGCCGATTTCATCAAAATTGCAAAGTATACTTATCTAACAAAGTATACTTTGAGGGAGTAATCATTTATTTTTCCCAAAATGCATTATTTAATATAGAACTAACGACTGCATATATTTGATGATTAAAAGTATGCAGAATTATTATACTGAATTTATTACATTATCACAGCCAAAATGGCTGTGATAATGTAAACAATTCAGTATAATAAAAATTAATAAATTTATCCTTAAATTGAAAATTTCTCCCTCAAAGTATACTTTACTAGATAAGTATACTTTGCAATGTTGATGAAATAGGCTACAGATCAGTAGCCTATTTCATCAATATTGCAAAGTATACTTTAGTAGCAAAGTATACTTTGAGGGAGAAATTTTCAGTTTTATGATAAATTTATTAATTTTTATTATACTGAATTTATTACATTATCACAGCCAATTTGGCTGTGATAATGTAATAAATTCAGTATAATAATTCTGCATACTTTTAATCATGAAATATATGCATTTGTTAGTTCTATATGAAATAATGCATTTCAGGAAAAATAAATGATTTCTCCCTCAAAGTAGACTTTGCTAGTAAAGTATACTTTGCAATTTTGATGAAATCGGCTACTGAAGTTGATGCAGAGTACAATGCTGTAAGTTACATTTTTTGATGTGTTGGCTTATTAATTACATCAGATGACGTAGGGGTATTATGGTGTGATGTTGACACAGATTTCAGTAACCCAAATTTTCTGTCACTGTGCAGGGTGACTTTAAATGAACAAAAAACATTTCTAGTTATCCTGACAAATTTTGGTCAGATGTTTCAACCTTTAATGTTGATTAAATCATTCAGATAGGAAATGCTGCTTCACGTTACATATTACATGACAGTAGTGATGCACTACAGAAGATGAGTTTTGATACTTAAATTGACATAATTTGAATTTGGCCGTTGCCCAGCTCAAATGCTAGAATACTTGGGTTGAAGTTTGAGCACATTTTTACGTAGAAAAAAATATTTTCAGAACATCAGAAGAACGTCCATAATTTCGTTTCCTGACCAGATTTTATTGGAAATAATCAAACCATACAATAGTTACATTAATGGTTGTTGCAGTTTGGCAACTATATATTCAGAACTTATTTGTGGCTGTGGGAGAAATGGGGTTCATGGGTTTTGCGACCAGTGTAGATCCGGATCACCTGTGCATTTGCTCAGTCTGATCAGGATCTGCACTGTTCGCACATCCGTCATTCTTCTGACAAGCAATATAGATTGTTATCAGGCTACAGGAGTGTGCTATTTGATCCGTGCCTACACAGCCACATTTTAATATAAATATAATTTTACTGTATATCAACTACCCAAAGGCATGCAAAATATTGCAACCACACCACAAACAAATTATTCTTCAATTTTCAATAAAATCTGGTGGAGAAGTGGTAAAAGACTGTATCAATTTTGATAGGTAGATGTTTTTTATATTTATAAATTGGATGTGGTAGTCTTATACTTAATTGCAGTCCATTGTTTAATATTTCAAATATATTGTGGTGATGGCTGGTAAATACTTGTGAAAGTTTAGTAATAGTTATAGTTCATATATTTAATTTTTAATAAATGAATTTCGTAGCGAGCGCTAGTCTATTAAATATTCAATATTTGACCTATAACATACTTATTGTTTACCCAGCCCAGTCGTGTAGCTCCGTCCCTAAATAGGTTTTGAATTGCTATACTAGTATGTGATTGGCGGTGTGACACAAAGTGAGCACGTGTGTGGGTGGTAATACGCTTTGCGTCTCATGAACTGATGACAACAATGCATAAAATCAGTTTTATATATAGCGCTGAACATTTAATGATTAATTTAATACATATTGGCGAAAGTGTCGCAATATGCGATTAATTGAGACGAAATGCTGTTCGTTCATTGGTCGAGAAACTAGGGTAAACAATAAAATAACTTAAGTGATTTTGTGCATGTGATGTACCAACCAAAGAAACATTTATGCATTTAACCCTCCGCCCCTGTCCACCCATGTTAATTGCCATACTACTTCATTAATGAGAAAGGGGTAATGTTATGAAAAGTTTATGCTGTGGAGAGATATATCCCTTCAGAGTTCTATCCTAGCAAATGTGTGGTATCTGGGTTGGAATGGCCATTCTACAGAGCAGGGCCCAAGCACAGGTTGAAGTAACGGACCGAGGTCTATAAATACATTAAATATGCCTAAAAGCATCAATAAATGAAGGAAAAAAAAGCTAATTTTTTTTTACCCCCTCCATATAATTCAGTATACTGAATTATATGGAGGGGGTAAAAAAGAAATTTAGCTTTTTTTTACTTTCATTTATTGATGCTTTTAGGCATATTTAATGTATTTATTGACCTTGGTCCGTTACTTCAACCTGTGGGCCCAAGGTGAAAACCTTTTCCGTAACCAACTCAGAACCCTACTCGACTTGGCTCACAGTGACAAGGGACATAATCAAATGTTTTGTTTTCAGGTTAATTTTGACCCCACGGTTAAAATTACTCCTCGTATGCTTAGACTGGAGAAGGTAAAGGGTAGATAGACATTTACTATATAAACATATCTATGCAACATTCTAATCTTGATCTTTGCTAGTTATATGTAACTTGCCATGAAAAATGGGCCTACCGGTATTGTATTGTTTTACAAATCCTCTGATGAGTGAAGCATATTCATTGGCTGCCAAGGTTAACCCTTACTACCCTGAATTAAATTTTGTCGTCTGCTGGAAATGTTTTATTTTCAATATTTTTCGATAAAAACCTGTTTTGACAGCGCATGAGAGAGACGATTCTCATGTGCTGCCAAAGCATGTTTTTTTGTTAAGAATTAAGGCAAAAATGAAAAACAGCAGACGACAATTTTCGTCTCCCGTGTAGCGAGGGTTAAAGTGTCTGTGGCATGCATCAAGTATTTCTCCATAGCTCAATAGCAAACAGTGTGGACCATTATCACCATCAGATTTCACAGATGTGTATGGTGATATAGAGCTAAACAGTGTAGCCGATTTCATAAAAATTGCAAAGTATACTTATCTAGCAAAGTATACTTTGAGGGAGTAATCATTTATTTTTCCTGAAATGCATTATGTCATATATAATATAGAACGAACGACTGCATATATTTGATGATTTAAAGTATGCAGAATTATTATACTGAATTTATTACATTATCACAGCCAAAATGGCTGTGATCATGTAATAAATTCAGTATAATAAAAATTAATAAATTTATCATTAAATTGAAAATTTCTCCCTCAAAGTATACTTTGCTAGATAAGTATACTTTGCAATTTTGGTGAAATAGGCTATAGGTCTCAAAAGATACAACTTGTAATAAGCCCGTTTTGTCATGACAGGACACATGTACTAAACTTTAGAATAGATCTTCAGGACTCTTGTACCTTTTAATTATAGCCTAGTTATGCTGACTTATGTACAGGATGTCTCAAACTCATTTGTAGCGCAATATATTCGGCACATTGGCTGACGTACGTCCGTGGGTCCGTCCGTACGTGTGTCTGCCTTAAATCTTTTCTTGGATTTATGTTAAAGGTTTTAAGAACACTATATCTCTGAAACCGCTCCGCCAATTCAATCAAAACTTCACATGGGTGTTTATCATGATCCATATTGTCATTCTATGCCACACCCGTGCGGCCCCTGTGCCCAATGTCAAGGTAAAATTACTTGGATTTTTTTTTTTAATTTAGGTTAAAGTTTTTATGTATACTAGATCTCTGCAACTGCTTCACTGATTAACTTCGCCAATTCACTTGAAACTTCACATGTGTGTTGATCATCATCCATATGTTCATTCTATGCCCAACCTGTGTGGCACCCTGTGCCCAATGTCAAGGTCAAATCACTTTGAAATTTATCTTAACATTTTTTTTCGCACCTGCTTGCAGACTGCGCAATATAGTCAGAACATTGGCGTACATACTTGTGTCCGGGTTAAAGTTTTTTGGTATACTATCAGAGCCTCACCGGGTGCGATATGCGGGCTGTGGCCATCTAGTTTTAGATTTAGGTTAAAGTTGTTAAGAACACTATATCTCTGAAACCGCTTCGCCAATTCACTCGAAACCTTACATGGGTGTTTATCATTATCAATATTTTCATTCTATGCCCAACCCGTGTGGCCCATGTGTGCAATGTCAAGGTCAAATTACTTTATCTTAAAGTTTTTTGTTTTTTATTTAGGTTAAAGTTTTTGTCGTACCCGCTTGTGGACAGCACGATATAGTCGGCACATTGGCACAAAGTATTTGGTTAAAGTTTGTTTTTTGGTTAAAGTTTTTCGGTATACTATCAAAGCCTCGGCGGGCCCGAAATATTTTGAGACACACTGTACATGTGTATCTTCTATCTTCAGCATGTACTACGTACTTATATATTCAGCTTGTGGTACAGTAATGTTGCCTCTTCATATATAATTTAATTCATGTTTTGGGAAATAAAACAATGTCAGTAATAGACTGATATATTTGACTCATTGAAGACTTGCAGCCTCTGTAGTTGTAGTCTTCTTTTGAGTCAAATATATCAGTCTATTGAAGTATTAGTTTTAATGTTAACCCTAACTACGCGCGAGACGAAAATTGTTGTCTGCTGGTTTTAATTTTTGCCTTAATTCTAACAAACAACCTTTTTTGGCAGCTCCAGTGGAGATGATTCTCATGCGCTGTCAAAACAGGTTTTTATCCAGAAATATTGAAAATAAAACATTTCAAACAGACGACAAAATTTAATTCAGCGTAGTAAGGGTTAATGGTCTTGAGTACGGTACCTCAAATGAAATCTCAGTTGTTGAGTATGTTGTTTTAGGCTGTATGGAAACTATATCAATCAACTCCACGATAGGCCTATATTATATGATCAGAATTTGAGGGGTTTGTGCTGTATTCACTTACATACTGTCACAGGATGTGAACAACAGGGGAGGTAAACAGGTAATTACTATAACTGTACCATTAAACACAATTTGTGAAACATAATTCTACTTTGTTGTCGAATTATCATTATCATACTATAACATAATTATAATCTAGATAGAGGTTTCCTTCCTAAGCACTAAATATAATGATTTTAATATGAAATTGAACTACATTTACATGTAGTAGCCATGACTTGCAAAAATCTATAGTGTTTGTGATGCTAGTTATTATGCCCCCTATGCAATAGCAAGGGGCGCATATTGCGTTTCTCTTGAGGTTCTGTACATTTGTACGCCCGTCCATTCATCCGTCTGTTTACGTTGAAAATTTTATAAGATTTTCTCCAGTAAGAGTGCAGTATGCCAGGGGGGCATATCCATGTTTTACAAACGTAATATCTAGTTTTCCAGTTTCATCAGCATCTGCTTTTTATACTGCATGAGAGCCACAACCTGGCAAATGTAAGGTTCGACAATGTCCAGCCGTGGGTAAACGTTTGCCCTGGTACGAGGGAACTGTTTGAACCCCAAGGCCGTAGGCATATTTTGGGGCCGCAGTACACGATGCGTTATTCAGCCGCATCCATTTAAAAATTTCAGTGCGACCGTTGTGAACTGGTCTAGTGACGTAATGGCTCGTTCTGGTAATGACATGCGACATGGCTTGGCCCCGCAATGAGCATTGTCTACAGTCACAGTCAAACAGCATGCGCTGTACGTTTGAACACGGGTGTGAGCGGTGTCGAACAATGGCAGTCATGTAACAATCTGGGTTTAATTTGTTTTGAATGGTGTAACATTATGCTGTGCACACTATTGTAGTCCGATTCTGCCATATTAATCCATTACATGCTGAGGCAACAGTATGTTTCGTACGAAAAATAACCAAATAATTATTTTACTTATGCACAGAAGTATATATTGTTACCACTCATTGGAACTGTCTCATCAAGATGGTTCAAATGAGTGGTCACAACATATAAATTCAGCATGAAATGGGTTAAACATAATTACAATTTATCACAGACAAAAAGATTTTTTTGTCCGGTCGCGGCTCAGAAATTTTACAGTTTACGAACCTTGCATAGACTATGCATGTATACATTGAAGTTGTATCATTTGTACATTGTAATCAATGCATCTATATTGACCTATTCTTTTCAGCTAGTTATGTGGTAGCTAAGTAAGTACCGGTAAAACATTATTGTCATCGGTAAAACACTATTGTCGGCAGGACCAAATAAAATCACCCGTTATTTTTCTTTTTGTTAACCCATTAGAATTTGATTCTTCTTAATACATGTAGTTTCTTTGATAGTTTCAGAAGTATTCGTTGGGACCACCATTTGAAGTGTCTTGACAAGACGGTTCGGATGAGTGTTTGCAACATATACATTTGTTGAGAAACAAAATACAAAAGAAAACATTATTTAAAACAAATTCTAAAAATATATTCTGAATGTGGTTAATCCTTAGACTGCTACACACAACAATTGCCGTATGCTGTTGCTTTTATATCTTGCCTCATTTCTCAATAAAAACATGTTTTGACAGCACTTCAGAATCATTTCCATTGGAAATGATTCTGAAGTGCTGTCAAAGCATGTTATAAATTATTCTAAATCTTAGTAACTGCTATGGTAGATATTGAATACTAGTTGTTTTTTATTAAATTGAAAAAATATGAGAATTAGCATTGTGAATTAATCATATTGAGGGTGATTTCATCAGATCTTTGCTCATTTTATGTCATGTTTCGTCACACGTGTTGTAAAGTCAGAGAACGTTTCTGTTGTCACAATGAATGTATGCCATTATTCTTCTACAATCAGAATGGGTTACATGTTGGTAGCAATTTAGATATTCAGTGCAATTTAATTTAATAAATCCACTTAACGCACCAGTCCAGTTGTAATACCCGCCTGCCACCCCAGACTGGGACACAGCAGAGCATCTGGCTTTGCATGGGCAAAATCCCACCTATAGGCTCCACACTGCGATGCAACAAACTATGTTTTGATCTGCTAAATAGTACCATGGTGTTGTGCCTAGAGCGAGCCCGGGGGACATTTTCCCTTAAATGTAAGTTTATCCCTTTCCTTTTCAATAGGGCCCCGTGCAGGCACCGGGGCGGGATCAACTGATCCTGAGAATAGTGCTGCAGTAGCCATTGCTTGTCGTAAAAGGCGACTAAACTGGCTTAACGATTGGGTTCATACTTTCCGGAACCCACTATACCGGATTTGGCCCTCATGTACATTTTTGGCTTTCTTGTATGTGAGAGTTGAGTCAGGCTATGCCCCATATATAAAAGTAAGATTAGCGCTAATCCTATTACTTTTAGGGGATGGGATAAATGATGCTGGTGTGGCGAGGGCCTGGCACCAGATCAGGTTGTTCTAATTTCAGGACTGAATATATATTTTGATTGTAAATATTGAGTTCTGAAGTTGGGATTTACCCCCCTCGGACAGGTGGATACGGGACACGACCCCGTTGACCCGTCTGCGTGTAGACTCCCTGAGGCTTGTACCTCTATGTCAGAAAAGCGGACGTTAAACCCTATTCACTCACTCCTTTTCAATAGGAAAAGGCCTAAATCATGAACTTGACCCCTTGAATCTGAGGCCTAGGCACGACTCTACAATAATGTCATGTGCCTGACTCAAATCCCTATTGCATGTTTACTTATAATGGTATATTAACCCATTTCATATTGAAGATGGAACATTTTTCTCATGAAAAAAAAGGGTTAAACACACAATCTCACCGAAAGTATATATTGTTACGACTGAGTTGAACCGTCTCATCGAGACGATTCAACTGAGTGGTAACAACATATACTTTCATCGAGAAATAATGAAAATAGAAAAACTGTTGAAAAGTTTCTACCTGTAAATCAGCCTGTACGTCACCTTATGGACATGTTTTCTGTGAAACCCACATTGTTTATCCGCCCTATCCCACACTATGTCCTAGCCTGGGGAGAGCAGGAATTACCACAGGTGGAAGACTCGGACCTGTGACACAAAAAAATGCCTGTTACAAAAAATCCATTACCCCACCCACTTGGTGTCATACAGTACTTATAATCTTCTTTAAATTTTGTAATGGGCATTTTTTTTGGTGAAAATCCATTACCCCACCCACTTGGTCTCATACAGTATGAGACCACGTGGGTGGGGTAATGGATGTTTTGTAATGGGCATTTGTTTTGTATCACAGGTCCGAGTCTTCCACCTGTGGGAATTACCAGTCTGAGAAGACTTGCATAAAGTTTATGTAGTTTGCACATTTCTTACTACTTTTCATTGAACGCATAAATGTATTAATAATGATTCACAGTAGCTAGTGTTAGTCATGATAAGAATGTGTATACATGTACATAATTATAGCTCCACCTTATTTTTCATTCGTCTGCGCATGTATGTTTATGCATCTTGACGTGTCTGTTTGTCTATAACATTCAGGTTAAAAGTTATTGGGTACCTATTATCTCTGCATCTATCCCTTTGATGCAAAATTTAAAATTTGTGGCAAGGGCACCTGGTGTCAGATCAGGATCTTGAACGAGCTGCAATTTCATATTCGTAATACATGTACATTTTTCAAAATGAAATAAATTAAAACAACTCAAAAGTGAAATAATATTTATTAAAAGTTAAATATCTTGAAAATATAATTGTTTACTTCGACATATTGGAAAATATATTTATTACACTCTTGCAAATTATTTGCACAGGTTTCGCTGTGAGAGAAAACCCATAATCAACTCCTTACAAATAATACACCGTGAAGAGAACACCCGTAATTGCGCGCCTGTTTTCTTGGAAACCACGAGCTACCATGCAAAATGTTTAATTTTTATTACAGTCGAAATAAAGTTATTTGAAAATTTGGAAAGGGTCTCGACTAATCTAGAATGTTAATGTGATTGAACACATTCCAAACATGCACTCAAATATGTCTGGTTCATAGAAACAGCTGCGTAATTTGGATTTCAAAAAGTTTACATGACGTCACATTTGACGTCACACAACGTAACGTCAAAACGCGGGAAAACACGTCATTGTATAACTATTCATGCGCACATCACAATTCATTGATTATAATCTAAAAAATAGACAATTTTCATATACATCTGCCGTGGAAGTGTAATAAATTGGATATTCCATCGTACACGTTTGAATAGCGGAAATAATACACTCGTGTCCGTCGGCGTCCGTGCAAGCAACTCGTTCGCTACGCTCACTCGTTGCTTACGCGGAAGCCGACGCACACTCGTGAATTATTTCCCGCTATTCAAAATGTACGATGGAATATCCTCTATGTCATATCATACACTATATATATTATGTTATTTGTATTTACTGAATTTGCATTAATTTGCTATTGTATACATTGTGTCTGTATTGTGGTATGTATCTGGTGCCCAAATAAATGGAGACGGTCACGCTAAATATTAGACATACAAAAATAAAAAAGCAACGAGTGCCCTATACAGTGTATTTAGTGTTAGAATGACTGTGCTGGTTTATCACAATAACAATTTAACAATTAATGCACACAATTCTATAAACTATTGGTTTCCCGAAACAAATTGTGTCTGAATATTTAGGGTTGTTACAGTATAAGTGATTTTTGTCGTTGAGATAATTTATAGTATTCAAGCTTAACCCTTACACCGCTACTCACAACAATTGTCGTGGGTGGGAGCACGCGATGGGTAATTTAACGATCGGGGTTCATCCTTACCGGAATCCCGACTGGAGATCTGGTTTGGCCCTCACATACGTCTTTGGAATTTTGTATGTGACAGTTGAATCTGGTTATACCCCTTATGTGAGTATTACGCTATCCTATGTTAGGGGAAGGGGCCAAGTGACTTTGGTGTGGTATGGACCTGGCACCAGGTCAGGTTATTCTAATTTCAGGGCTGAATATATTTGTTCTTGATGTAAGTATTCCGTTCTGATTTTGGGATTTTCCCCCCAATGCAGCAGGTTAAAATGGGATCGAACCCGTTTGCCCGGCCTTACATGACCTTAGCTGTTGATAGGCCGTTAAACACTAATAAACAAACAAACACAACAATTGTCGTCTGCTGTTGATTTTATATCTTGCCTTATTTCTCAATAAAAACATGGTTTGATAGCACTTCAGAATCATTTCCAATGGAAATGATTCTGAAGTGCTGTCAAAGCATGTTTTTGGTGATAAAAATGGAATATAGAAAATAAACAGCAGACGACAAAAAACATAAGATAGCGGTAGTGTTAAAATCTTCTGTTCAACATAAAATAACATCTTTTATGAGCTTAAATTTAAACTGTTTAATAAACTTTTGTTCATTATGAATAACATTTAATTATGTCTTTCATATCATGTTACAGAAACCGGCTAGACTTTAAATTTACTGTGATCCCATCTCTATATGAGATGTTAAACCCATTCACATTCACTGTTACAGAAAACTGGTAAAACCGCGTTAATGGCTGCAGCTGCAAGCGGCAGTGTCAAGGTCGTGCGTGCGATCCTACAGAACGGTGGTGACATCAATGCTATGGACCTTCGACATAACCACGCGGCACACTTTGCCGCATCCAATGGTCACTTCGAGGTGCTGGGCTGCATGTCTGGGTACGGGGCATTGTTTGACCAGGTGAACGCGGAGGGAAGCACACCCATTCATAACGCAGCATCAGGGGGACACGCGATGTGTCTCAAGTTCCTCGCACAGAGAGGTGAGTGTTTATGTGGTTGTGTGGTCATGTGTGTCTGTGTCTGGAGAAATGGGGCTTATGGGTTTTGCGACTAGTGTAGATCCACAGATCAGACTGTGCGGATCAGGATCTGCAATGTTGCCATTCATCATGCTTCTAACAAGAAATATAAATTGTTATCAGGCTACTGGAATGTGCTATTTGAACAGGAGCTACACTAGTCGCAAAACCCTTAACTCTGTGCATGCTAGCAGCGAAAATATCTGCCAAACGAGTATATGTTTTATTTCTCTCTGTAAATATGTCTTGAAATTTCATTAGAATTGTGTCCTCTGGACACAATTCTAATGAAATTCCAAGACATATTCATGACATTTATAAGGAGAAATAAAAGAAAATATAATGAATTGTCATCTGCTATTTTTGAACTATTTATAGCCCACAACTTTCCCAGCATGCAAAGAGTTAAGCCCCATGTCTCCAGTCACAGCCACATTTGAATTTACTAGTAGTCAGAGGTTTGTTGGGACTAAGTTAACTGGTCAGGGATTAGGCTTGTTTGATTATAACTGTTACAATCAGACAAGCCAAGTGCCTGTGGTTGAGTGACACCATTATAAATAAGTATAATGTCAGTCATTAAAAGTTTATAATATTAACGCATCATCACATTTAAAAGCATATTGATCATCTATATTCAATTATTTTGTTTTTCGCTTTTTGTACTACAGATGTGTTCATCATTTCCGTGTTCAGTCGTGTTCTACCTGCGTTGTCTGTCTGTAGAAGACATCAAATCCCATTAAAATAGTCACCTAATTCCACTTTAAACACTAGTAATTCATCAATTCATGTTAATTTACAAGAATAATGGTATACAGAATCAGAAAATAAGCTTAGATAGCATTTATTGTCGCACCCGCTTGTGGACAGCGCAATATAGTTGGCACATTGGCGTCAGTACGTGTGTCCGAGGTTAAAGTTTTGGGCTAAGTTTTTATGCCCCACCACGATAGTGGAGGGGGCATTTAGTGTTACCCTTGTCCGTCCATCCCGTCCGTCCGTCCCGTTCGTCCGTCCGTCCGTCCGTCACAAAACTTTAACGCGCTGCTAAATGTCTCATAATTTCTTCATCCTTTGACCGATCTGCTTCATATTTCATATACACGTTGCTCTAATGGTCCTCTACCGCCCTGTGCCAAATCCATGATCGTCCTGCCCCCGCCACGCCCAGGGTCAAGGTCAACGCTTGGGTAAATAGCTTATAATTTCCTTGCTCAGATCTGCTTCACATTTCACAAACGCATTGCTCCAATGCTCCTCTACCGTCATGTGACAGATCCACATTCGTCCCACCCCCGCCAAGCCCAGGGTCAAGGTCACAGACTTGGTGAGTTTGAAACCTTAACGCTCGGGTAAATGGCTTATAATTTCTGTTTCCTTGCTCGAATCTGCTTCACATTTCACACACGCATTGCTTCAATGGTCCTCTACTGCCCTGTGACAAATCCACGTTTGTCCTGCCCCCGCCAAGCCCAGGGTCAAGGTCACATACTTGGTGCTTCAAAAACTTTAACGCTGAAGTAAAAAAAATATTTACTTCCAATTTGGCCTCATTTATTATCAAAGCGATATGTGGGGCATCCGTGTTCTATGAACACATTTTCTAGTTTTATATACTAGCAAAGCCTTGGCGGGTACGTCATGCGGGCCGTAGCCATCTAGTATAAATCCATTGCCCATATTCCAGGTTGCAATCCAAAACCGAAGAACAACGAAGGCGACACAGCCAGAGTAATTGCCAAAGATCAGAGTCACAAAGAGGCTACTAAAGAAGCGAGAAAGGCAGAAAAAGTATTCGGAAAGGTGGGCAAAAACAATGAGCCGTGGGCAATTGCGTTGTATGACTTTATCTGTGAAAGACAGGACATTGTAAGGAGTATGTTTGAAAAGTATTATGACCCTGACAGTAATGGCACCGTAGGAAAACATGAATTTGTTGAAACTCTAATGGGAATGACGCTCCCAGTGAATGAAGAGGAACTTACTCGGGTCAGACAGTTACATGATAAAGGGTCAAGTACCACAATCGACTACAATGAGTTTATTCTTGGAAAGAAGTATATAAATAAAAACTATCTAATGAGTGCTTTTGAAGGGAAGAAGAAGAAAGGCAAGAAAGGCAAGAAAGGAGGAAAGAAAAAAGGGAAGTTTAAGCTTGTGATGCCGATTTGTACAAAGGAAGAAGGGGCAAGGACGTATGGAGGTGGCCCACCGGAGATGTATATATCGCGACATATACATTTCACGGACACTGGACGGTTTGACAAGGACGCACCGCCTAAACATCCTCTTCAAGATGACTCCGCATGGTATTTACAGCACCCAGAGCGGACATATCTGAACATCAATGATGCAGCAAAGAGTGGTGATTTTGACTCATTGAGAAATGCGTTTCAGCGCGGGACGCCAGCCGATACGAGAGACAAATACTTCAAGACACCGTTGATGGTGGCGTGTGCAGCTGGTAACATTACCATGGTGAAGTTCCTCATTGAAAATGGGTAAGGGACATTATTATTTACAATGCAATAAATTAATTTTGTTGTCAACTGTTTTTCATCTTTGTATAATTTATTAACAAAACCATGTTTTAGCAGCATTGTAGATGATTCTCATGTGCTCTCAAATCATTTGTAAGCTCCCCGAAAAATTATTTTAGGGGAGCATATAGTTACCGCTTTGTCCGACGTCTGCTGTCCGAGTTTTACGTTAAAGTTTTTCAAATTGCTATATCTCTGTGACTGCTTGGTATATCAACTTGAAACTTCATATACACATTGATCGCCATCCATATTTTAATTGTATACCCTATCCATGATGCCCAGGAGCCCACGGTCAAGGTCAAATGACTTAACTTTTTGTTAAAGTTTTTTCGTTAAAAACAAATCAAATTGCTATATCCCTGTGACTGCTTGGGATATCAACTTGAAACTTCATATACACATTGATCATCATCCATATTTTCATTGTATACCCTACCCATGCTACCCAAGAGCCCAAGGTCAATGTCAAATGACGTTAAAGTTTTTCCAAATTTCTATATCTCTGTGACCACTTGCGATATCAACTTGAAGCTTCAGATACGCATTGATCACCATCCATATTTTCATTGTATACCCTACCCATGCTGCCCAGGAGCCCAAGGTCAAATTACTTATAATTGTTTTTTAAAGCTTACGTCAAAGTTTTTCAAATTGCTATAATTATCTCTGTGACTGCTTGGGATATCAACTTAAAACTTCATATACCCATTGATCACCATCCATATTTTCATTGTATACCCTGCCCATGCTGCCCAGGAGCGCACGGTCAAGGTCAAACGACTTTAAACTTTTTTGTTAAAGTTTTACCATCCAAGTATTTATTGTAACTAATAAACAAAACATTGCGTTGAACCTTTCTAGAATTTATCTCTGTTACCAATTGCGATTATGATGTGAAACTTCATATACACATTGATCACCATTTATTGTGATTAATAAGCATACTACACCAATACCCAGGGTCAAGGACTTTCAATTTCAATCCAGGCGTCATCGGGGAGCATTTGTCGGATTTACCGATCATCTAGTTGTTTATAAATATTGTAAATAATAAAAACACTACTGACAAGAACTGTTCATTCAGGATGAAGGCAGAATAAAAATGCGGGAAACGAAAAGTGTTGTCTGCTGTTGTTTTATATTTTGTCTTCTCTCTCAATAAAAACAGCACTTTTGAATAATTTCCATTAGGAATATAATAATACATGCTGTCAAAGCATGTTTTTGTTGAGAAAAGTGGAAAATATAAAATAAACAGCAGACGACAAAAATTAATTCAGCATTGTAAGGGTTAAATGTACCCCACTCAATCTACCTATCCAATTGTGACTGGGGCAGCTTCTGTCACCCTCCAGAACAATATTTCAGCCTGATCTGAGAATCTAAATTTTATAGAACAGAACAGAACAGAACATATCATTTATTAAAAGCAGTCACCTCTGTCCACATGCAAGTGGCATATGAGAACATGCTGCTTCAGTAATATAGACAAGGTAATGTACAATGTACGGATGGTAAGACAATCTGATGTAGCAGTTGTGGCAGGGAGGATACAGCATAATATATAGTAGAAGCACATGAATGATTCACAGAACTAATGAAGAAGAATGTAGACCTTGAATAGAGTGCTGTGTCTCGCCCTAACTGATCAACCCATTTTATATGAGCATGTTACCTATATTTCAGTGCGAATGTGAATGCGAGGGACAACTTTAAATGGGCACCGCTCCACCACGCGTGTCACGCAGGACAGCTGGACATTGTGGAGATATTGCTGGAGGTGGGTGCGGAGATTGATGCCCCAGCCATGAGTGGAGGCACTCCCTTGACCCGCGCCATAGAGAGCTCGCGGGAAAACGTTGTCGACTTTCTAGTTAAGAAGGGCGCTCGAATGCAGATTGAAAACAAAAAAGGTTTGTACCGTAATAACCCTACATATTCGGACACCATTTGTTTTAGCCAAATATATTGTTATTGTGATTAACAAGTACAACCATACTGTCTGTACATATTTGGACATTCCTTGCTATAAGAAACCATATTGATGGGCTAGTAACATAAGGTCGTAAGTGCTATGCTTTAGCATAGCAGTTACGACCTTATGTTACTAGACCATCGATATATTAATGTGTGATTCCCAGAATAAATTATGTCCGAATATTTAGGGTTATTACAGTATTCTGTTTTATAGTAATTCACCTTTCACCATTTCCTGATCAGGTTTAATAGCAATTGGTATTGAACTTGTCAGTCAGATTGGTGGATATGCATTACTAGAATTCACACCTAGGGTCACATGATCCAGTGTAGTAGGTGTGCCTAACACCAGTAGCCTATTTCACCAAAATTGCAAAGTATACTTATCTAGCAAAGTATACTCTGAGGAAGACATTTTCAATTTAAGAATACATTTATTAATTGTTATTATACTGAATGTATTACATTATCACAGCCAATTTTGGAAGTGATAATGTAATACATTCAGTATAATAATTCTGCATACTTTTAATCATCAAATATATGCATTCGTTAGTTCTATATGACATAATGCATTTCGGGAAAAATAAATGCTTAGGCCAGTTTTTTTTTATTAGTTGGTTTACAGATCCGCCGACCCGATTTTTTGACAATGTGGAAAAAAATAAAAAATTTAATTTCCGATTTTTTTTTAGATTTTTTTACCTCCGATCCAAAAAAAATAATTTATTTTCTTTTTTTTTCTTTTGCTGTGCCGAGAAAAGTAAGTGGCGGAAACCGGATCTTAGCAGCAGCGACAACAACAACAACCTGCGAATGGACGATTCGATATGATTTGATATATCTCCAATATGATATGATTTCAGATTGAATGCAAAAATTCAAAACCTTAACGCTCGGGTAAATGGCCTATATTTTCTGTTTTCTTGCTCCGATGTGCTTCATATTTCATGTATGCGTTCTTCCTAGGGTCCTCTACCGCCCTGCCAAAAATCCACACTCGTGCAACCCCCACTGATATTCGTTTCAACTATATCGCCGCTTCGTTGTCTTGTATTTAATTATACCCGATACGGTATTAATATGTACGCATTACGCAACCCATTCACAGTGATCAACATTCAACAGTATGTGAATATGAAACTGAGTTGCTATGTAGAATATAAAGACACTTGCTGAACCGACTCCCTACGTTAACCGACAAACTCTTGGTCCGAGACGATGCCTGTTAACACAAGTTTCACTCTATCACAATCACTGGCCTTTTTGTTTTTTACAGACCACAAACCGACCCAACCATGAGCCTTAAAAAGGTGAACCGACCCAACCATGTGCCTTAAAAATGTGATTTTTATGGTGTTCGGACCGTCCGTCTGTCCGTCACACGTTCGGTTAACCACTGCATAACAGTTTCTCAAACCGGCCATATCTTCTACATAAGTTGCTCAAGTTCTTCAATATTTCAACACATCATTCATTGGTATGTGTGCTATACCTGCCTTGTCATACTTTATATTACCTTGACCTTTTGACCTTCACAGGGCTGCTGAAAGGACTACTTCAATATTTCCATACTTCATTCATTTGCTGTATGCTACACCTGCCTTGCCATACTACATATGACCTTCACCCTTTGACTTAACACTTTTGGTTCACCTGTTTGTCAGTTTCTTCAATATGCCGCCGGTGGCATCCGCGTTCGACACTTTTTATTTCCCCGACCGACCCAACCCTGTGCCAAAAAGAATAAAAAAATTGAAAACCCTTTTTTTTATTTATTTTTTTTCCGACCGACCGACCCGATCTCGCGGAAAAAAAATCCGTAAACCAACAAATAAAAAAAAACTGGCCTTACTCCCTCAAAATATACTTTGCTAGAAAAGTATACTTTGCAATGTTGATGAAATAGGCTACAGGTCAGGAGACTGTCTTTCAGTGCTGAAAGTTTTTATTGTACATGTAATTTCAATGCATGTGCCCCCTTATAGGTCTAAGCCTGTCTGTTCATGATCTTGCTGCTGAATCTTTGTTAAACCCAAATCAATCAATCAATCAACCAACCAATGAATCATATAGAACAATATAATGCGACATTTATTAAATTCTTTCACTCAGTATAATTATAGCCTTGCTTCTATTTAAATCAGTAAACCTGTTTAACCCTTAGAATGTGGCAAACATAAACTGTTATCAACATTTGTGTTATATATGTTTTTACATGGTTTGACAGCACTTTAGAACCATTTCCATTCTAAAGTGTTGTCAAACCATGTCTTTAATGAGAACAATGGAAAATAAAAAATAAACAGCAGACAAGAAACTTTAATTCAGCATTGTAAGGCTTAACACATACTGAATACTCCCCCATGTAAGCTCCTCCATGCACACCAGTAGCCTATTTCACCAAAATTGCAAAGTATCCTTATCTTGCTAAGTACACTTTGAGAGAGAAATTTTCAATTTAAGGCTAAATTTATTAATTTTTAGCCAGGTTTTTTGAAAAAAAATCCAGGCTATTGGATTGGCGAAAGCCGGGCGGGCGGGCGAGCGGCGGGCGGGCGGCGTCCACAATCAATGTTAAGTTTTCGTGTTTGAGTCCATTTCTTTGTTACTGTACCACCTAGGACCACCAAACTTTCACAGCTTCATAATCAAGGGGTGCCCACCACATATCACTATCCAACATGTTACTTTTTTTTTAACTTCACCCATTTTTTCCGCGTAATCGACTTAGCCAATTTCAATGTTAAGTTTTCGCGTTTACAATGTTAAGTTTTCGTGTTTAAGTCCATTTCTTTGGTACTGTACCACCTAGGACCACCAAACTTTCACAGCTTCATAATCAAGGGGTACCCACCACATATCACTATCCAACATGTTACTTTTTTTTTTAACTTCACCCATTTTTTCCGCGCAGTCGACTTAACCATTTTCAATGTTAAGTTTTCGCGTTTACAATGTTAAGTTTTCGTGTTTAAGTCCATTTCTTTGGTACTGTACCACCTAGGACCACCAAACTTTCACAGCTTCATAACCAAGGGGTGCCTACCACATACAACTATCCAACATGTGACTATTTTTTTACCTTCACCTATTATTTCTACGTAATTGACTTAGCCATTTTCAACGTTAACTTTTTAACGTACGTCTGGTTAGAGTTTTTTTGGTTGGTTAAAACTTTTTCGTTATACTGTATCTCTGCAACTGCTTCGCCCATTACCTTGAAACTTCACATGGGTGTTTATCATCATCCATATTTTCATTCTAACCCGCAACCGTGCGGCCCCTGTGCCCAATGTCAAGGTCAAATTACTTTGAATTTTTTTGTTAAAGTTTTTTCGTGTACTATATCTCTGCAACTGCTTCACCCAATAACTTGATACTTCACATGGGTGTTTATCATCATTGTCGCACCTGCTTGCGGAAAGCGCGATCCTGTGCCCAATGTCAAGGTCAAATTACTTTGAATTTTTTTGTTGAAGTTTTTTTCGTGTACTATATCTCTGCAACTGCTTCACCCAATACCTTGATACTTCACATTGGTGCTTATCATCATTGTCGCACCTGCTTGCGGAAAGCGCGATCCTGTGCCCAATGTCAAGGTCAAATTACTTTGAATGTTTTTGTTAAAGTTTTTTCGTGTACTATATCTCTGCAACTGCTTCACCCAATACCTTGATACTTCACATGGGTGTTTATCATCATTGTTGCACCTGCTTGCGGAAAGCGCGATCCTGTGCCCAATGTCAAGGTCAAATTACTTTGAATTTTTTTGTTAAAGTTTTTTCGTGTACTATATCTTTGCAACTGCTTCACCCAATACCTTGATACTTCACATGGGTGTTTATCATCATTGTCGCACCTGCTTGCGGAAAGCGCGATCCTGTGCCCTATGTCAAGTTCAAATTACTTTGAATTTTTTTGTTAAAGTTTTTTCGTGTACTATATCTCTGCAACTGCTTCACCCAATACCTTCAAACTTCACATGGGTGTTTATCATCATTGTCACACCTGCTTGCGGAAAGCGCGATATCGTCAGCATTTTGGCATACGTCCGTCCGTTCGTCCGTGTGTCCGGTTAAAGTTTTTTGGTTAAAGTTTTTCCATCTACTATATCTATTTTTTTAGTGTTCATGCCTCGCCCCAAGGCGCGACATGCAAGCCACGGCCATCTAGTCTACAAAAAGTGGGTATAATTATGTTATCCAAGTGTCTATGCTTGGAGAAAACCTGGCCTTCGTGGCTTTGCCTCGTTTCTTGTTATTATACTGAATTTATTACATTATCACAGCCATTTTGGCTGTGATAATGTAATAAATTCAGTATACTAATACTGCATATTTTTAGTCATCAAATATATGCAGTCGTTAGTTCTATATAAAATAATCCATTTCGGGAAAAATAAATGATTACTCTCTCAAAGTGTACTTAGCTAGATAAGTATGCTTAGCAATTTTGATGAAATTAGCTACAGGTACTAGGTTGGTAGCTAGAGTAGCCATTTGGTACAAGCAATTTCTCCTTTTCCCACAATGTTTTCAAAAGACATCTTCTGCAGAGGCGTCAAAAGTCGTCTCTATCAGGGAAAGGGTTAACTAACCACATTCGACTCAAATACATTATCTAACTTATACATATTGGAGAAAACGTAAAATAGTATTGTGTTGTTTTTTTTTGTGATATCAGTTAATGTTTGCTGCTAATTTCAAAATATTAGCGCCAACCTAGAGGTAGTGTGTAATATTCATGTGTATTTCCCAGGTCACACCCCGATGGACATTGCCCAGTCGTGGGCGGACCCGCGGGTCCTCAACTGTGTCCAGACCAAGTGGGACACCCTGCCACCCGTGGGTGGGAAGGGCAAGGGCGGGAAAGGAAAAGGGGGCAAGGCCACGCCCGCCAAGCGACCCCTCTCTGTGCCCCTAGGGGATGGACCTTCTGGAACGGCAAGGGTAGGTGTAATGTCGCATGAATTATTGATATAGATTACTGTTTTACAGTGGAATCTCTGTAAACCGGACACCCTGGGTTAGAGAGGTTCTACTGGAATTCAGATACCAGGGGGCCGTTTCACTAAACTTTGTATGACTAAAATGTTTGTAAGTGCAGAATTATGAAAATATAAATTTCACATTTATTACACTCTGTTCTTGTAAACAATTATTGGATTTACATTTATTGGGCATAGGCTGCATATGCAGCCTATGCTCAATACATGTAAATATATCAATTGAAATTTACAGACTATTCTAAATCTGTACTGAACATTTTAGTCTTACGAAGTTTAGTGAAACGGTAACCCAGGGGACGGTTTCACTAAACTAAATATTAAATCAGTGTAATTAAGTACACATGTACCTCTCTGACAGGAAAGCAAATTTGTTATAATTGAGGTTTCTGGGTGTTTCGTTTAGAGAGGTTTCACTGAATATTTGTATACTTATTTATATATATTTTTAGGTTTAAAATACATGTATATATCATGAACCATTGTATGAATAGAAGGACTGGTTAAAATATTCCCTCTCCCATCTCACCCCAAGGTCAAGGTCGTGTCTTAGTATCATTCATATAACTTAGCATCATATCATTTCTCACAAAACCTTTTGACAACAAACACATGCATTGATGGTATATTATCATGAGTTACACAAATCCACAGACCTCCTGCCTCAGCTAATATTATAGTCAAAATCGCATACGTGTGTGTTCATAAAATGTAATTTCATGTAGTGGTATGAATTTCGGTTTCCTTTCCTGGGGCCCTTTTCACTAAACTTCTTACGACTAAAATGTTCGTAAGTGCAAATTTAAGATCGTCTGTAAATTTCAATTTATGGATTTACATTTATTGAGCATAGGATGCAGCCTATGGTCAATAAATGTAAATCCAATAATTATTTACAAGAAAGCATTGTTAATGTGAAATTTACAGACTATCATAATTTTGCACTTACAAACATTTTAGTCGTACAAAGTTTAGTGAAACGACCCCCTGATGCTGGTTTATGGGTATGTCAATGATTTGGCATTCGGGCCCACACATGATGTGTACCACAAGACCCCACTTACTGACAAATCTAGTTTTAAATCTGTGACGGCCACTGTTTAAAACAATTTCAATTCACCATTATCTTCATGGTCCATTATTTTAGGGCCTGCAACTTGAAGAAATGGATGATGAGGATGATGAATAAGTCATTAATGTGTAATACTAGTACATGTAGTTGATTTGGTTTGCTGTCTAGATGCATTTAACTGTTTGCATGCTAGCGGCGAAAATATCCGCCAAACAAATTAGGACTATATGTTTTATTTCTCTCTGTAAATATGTCTTGGAATTCCATTAGAATTGAGTCCTCAGGACTCAATTCTAATGAAATTCCAAGACATATTCATGATATTTAGAAGGAGAAATAAAAGAAAATATGATGAATTTTTGTCCGCTAGTTTTGAACTATTTATAGCCCACAAATTTCCCAGCATGCAAAGAGTTAATGACTTGTGCATGCACTAAAGATAATACTGGTAACTATCATACAGCATGAAGATTGAATGAACCATGGTTGAAACAAGAAATTTCCAGTTTTATTAAACCGCTCTACTTGAAGCTGATTCAGTTTGGTATATATAGTTAATTCTATGTTAATGTAAGGCATTCTTCTTTATTATATACATGTATATCCTTTCAAAATTTAAAAAGAAACAAGAAAAAGTATGTACAATATAAGTTCTTGTTTGTTTCCCCTTATCAGTTGTCAGTGATGGCTAAACTTGTGTTATGCATGTATTTGATTTATTTGGACTTTGGAAATTTCACTATTGTAAAATATAAAAGTAACCTGAAATGTAAATTTAGAGCTTTTAGTCATGATTTACATGAAGTTATATTGTGTATTTGCTTTTTATGCTAAAATGCGTATTTGTTTTGTATGTAAAGCAAAGTGGTACTTTTGCCAAAACCATATTTTAATGTTACATTGTACCATAACACAGCAAATGTCTAATATGCTAATAAAGGTGATGTATTCATTCAATTTACTGCTAAATAGCCAGTCTCAGATTGAAAATTGTGAAAGTTCAGTCCATTTAATTTTTAGCTCACCTGAGCGAAGCTCATGTGAGCTATTGTTACCGCAATGTGTCCGTCGTCCGTCGTCATCCGTGAACATTTTCAAACGTCTTCTCCTCGGTAACCATTGGGCCTATAGTCACCAAATTTCATGGTCATGGTCCTTAGGTAGGGGGATTACAAAATTGTTAAAATGACGTCATTACGTAATCCAAGATGGCCGCCATCTAAAAATAGCACAAATTCTTCAAAAATCTTCTTCTCAAGAACCGCCAACCGGATTTCGACCAAGGGGTCAAAAATGGGCGTGGCCTGTGGGGTCAAATTGGGGTCAAATTTTATTTTTAACCGAATATGGTCATGTCATATATCAAATTGAAGGTATCAACGAGGCGATCACTCTGGTGAATTTTTTGTCGAAATCGGATGGTTATGTCATCCAAGATGGCCGCCGAAAGATCAAAAGGTTCTTTTATTGGAGATTTCAAAATTCTTCTTCACATGAACCTGTTGGCCCATGGTAGTCAAACTTAAAAGTTATGGTCCATGGGTGAAGCCTTTTCAGATTTGTTAAAATGGAGGTCATCGCTAATCCAAGATGGCCACCGTCTAAAAATAGCATAAATTCTTAAAAAAATCTTCTTCTCATGAACCTCTAGCCGGATTTCGACGAAACTTGGTAGGAATGATCGATGTACAATGCTCTTTCAAAGTTGTTAAAATGGTGACCCCGGGGTCAAAAATGGGCATGGCCCGTGGGGTCAAATTTTATTTTTGACCGAATATGGTCATGTTATATATCAAATCGAAGGTATCAATGAGGTGATCACCGCTGGCCGGATTTCGACGAAACTTGGTAGGTATGATCGATGTACAATGCTCTTTCAAAGTTGTGAAAATGGTGACCCCGGGGTCAAAAATGGGCGTGGCCCGTGGGGTCAAATTGGGGTCCGATTTTATTTTTGACCGAATATGGTCATGTCATATATCAAACTGAAGGTATCGATGAGGCGATTTCTCTGGTGCAATATTTGTCGGAATCAGATGATTATGTCATCCATGATGGCCGCCAAAAGGTCCATTTATTCGAGATTTTTAATGTCTTTTTCTCAGGAACCACATGGCCGTTGCTGGCCAAACCTTATAGTAAGTTAAGATCCTTGGGTGAAGCATTTTCTGATTTGGTAAAATGAGAGTCACCGCTTAATTCAAGATGACCGCCATTTAAAAATAGCACAATTTTTTTAAAACACATATGAATTCTCCTCTGGTGTTCATGGAGTCAGGCGAGCGAATTAGGGCAATCATGGCCCTCTTGTTAAACAAGTAGGCTATTTTCACAGGTGAAAGACTTATATGTATTACCCCACCCCCACCCGCCTTTCCAAAAAAAAAATGAACATTGAAAAAACTCACATGATGCAATTTTGTTTGGTCAAAAGTCTTTCACCTGTGCGCTATATTGGCCAATAATTTCAGCACAAAAATATTTACACAATTCCCTAACATTTGATTGGTCCGTAGCAAGTCTCTATCCAAAGTTTATATCCCAGTAAACTCCCATGCCGAACTACTTTCCGTAACTGTCAGGCGCAGTTAAAATAATTCTTAAGAAAACGGAAAATAAACACATTTTCTTGATGAATTTATTTAAAATGCTGGAATTATAAGGAATGAATGGCCTTTTTGTGGAATTTATCTGGGATATAAACTTGGAAAAGTCACGGGAATACTGGACGAGGCCTTCTGGCCTTCGTCCAGTATTCCCGCGACTTTTCCAAGTTTATACCCTGATAAATTCCACAAAAAGGCCATTCATTCCTATAATCAATATTTCTAATATTGCATACTTTTCACAGGACAAATAACTGCTGATGTGACATATTGCCTGCATAGTAAGATCATCTGTCAAAAACATGTATCAATTTGACTCTCTCTTTGACATGTCGGGGACTTGCGCCTTGCTTCAGATCACAAATATTCTTTAAGTGACAGGGCAACCAAAATGTGCAATAACATGTATTTTAAAATCAGTAAAATTGGAGACTCCTCGAAAAACATTTACTGCTAGGATGTGAAGTCTTATTTGAATAGAAACTTCAACTCGTACACAGCAGTATATATTGTGTGTATTAAGTAAGAAAAAGTTTAGTTTTTGACATCTGCAGATATTTAAAAAAAAACAAAAAAAAAACAAAAAAAAAACAACAACAACAATAATAAACTTAAATGTGCTCAAGCTGCTGAATTTTTCACTAAATTTGTGTAACACAATTTTGTAGATGAAAATATTTGCAAAAAAAGGTATTATAGTTTTAATTTTTGGGCTCATTTGTCTCCGACATTGTCTTTAGCAATAGTACTGTGTGATGGGGCTGGGTCAGGTCTTCCATGGCTCAGGGTTTATTTGGCCGGTCAAGTACCAGTACATGTGTAATACAATTGAAGGGACTAAATCTTTCTATGTCACTCTTCTATAAATTGAGAAATGGGTCTTATGGCATTTATGACCAGTGTAGCTCCTGAACAAATAGCACATTTCTATAGTCTGATAACAATCTATATTGCTTGTTAGAAGCATGACAGGTGTTTCATTGATGGAATGGCGAGCAGTGCAGATCCTGATCAGACTGTGCGGATGCTCAGGCTGATCTGGATCTACACTGGTCGTAAAGACTCATAAGCCCCATTTTTCCAGTCACAGCCACACATATGATCTGAAATACGTATTATCAACGTACATGTATTAACCACTTTGTAAGCATTTTCTGTGTAACACCACGCATGAAGTAGCGGCTAATCAAGATTCCATTGATTAACAGTATATACTTCCATTACTGATTGGCAGACATTGAAGACCTTGATCACACTGTGTGCATATGCAAGTTGATCTGGGATTATGCTGGTCGCAAACAAAGAGGTCAAATGTTTTAAACTGAAAACCACATCTCGTTGATATCTATTTCATGTGAAGCTAACTCTGTCTACTGTTAAAAATCTCTAGTCATGTGATTATGCTCTGTAGTTTGATTTGCTGAATCTCGACCAATGTAAGAGGTTCTTGTGAATCATGGGCCGTTTCATTGGTGGGGCTTCAGTTTAGATTAGGCTCAGCCAATCAAACTAGTCAAACATCTCTCTACAAAATAATTTATGATCACATGACCTTCTCTGCTCAATGTTGATTGGTCTTAGACATGGAGTGCTGTTACATTTATTCTACTAATGCTTACAAACTGGCTAATCACATTAATGTGAAGTTCATACATACCAATAAATTGTTCATACTATCAGATTTTACTATGTACCCTGGACATTAGTTTCGGGTACATATAGTTGCCACCCTGTTTGTCTGTTCTGTCTGTCTGTCTGTTCTGTATGTCTGTCTGAGATTTGCATTAAAGGGTTCAGCTACCTTAATCCTTAGACCGCTACTCACAACAATTGTCGTCTGCTGTTGCTTTTATATCTTGCCTTATTTCTCAATAAAAACATGGTTTGACAGCTCTTCAGAATCATTTCCAATGGAAATGATTCTGAAGTGCTGTCAAAGCATGTTGTAAATTATTCTAAATTGCTGTCGAAGCATGTTTTTGATGATAAAAATGGAAAATAGAAAATAAACGGCAGACGACAAAAAATTAAGATAACGGTGTCAGGGTTAACACAATTTTAGATAAAAAATCACTAAACTCACGTTTGTTATAATGACCTCTACATTAAACAGCGTGTAAGGAGATTAATAACTGTAAAACATGTGTATATATACAGTCGAACCTGTTTTTGATGATAAAAATGGAAAATAGAAAATAAACAGCAGACAACAAAAATATTAAGATAGCGGTCTAAGGGTTAACTATCTCTGTTACTGTTAAGTCTGATTGGCTTGAAACTTCACATACCTATCTGTCATCCATCATCCGTATTTTCATTCTATGGCCCACCCATGCGATCCCTGTGCTCAAGGTCAAATGACTTAGAAATGTTTGTCAACTGTATGAAGGGTACATCCATCAGTGTTTATGATTTCTTGTTTTGTTTAATTCTGAAATTTTACTGCTGACATGATTTGTATACATTGGGTACATCAGTTTTAGATGTTTTTGATTAAACACAATACCCATATAATATCCATGTTACATGCACATACATAATTATATTGCTTCCCATATAAATTTGTATAGTTTTGTTGAAATTACATTCTATTAATGATGCTGAATTATGTTCTCATTTGTGGCTGTGATTGGAGAATTGGAGCTTGCATATTTTACGACCAGTGCAGACCCATATCAGTCTGCATATCATCATGCACTAAAAACAATATAAATCCTTTCAAATGTTCAGGAATGTGAGATCAAGCACTACACAGACCATACATGCCACAAGCCCATTTCTCCCATCACAATCACATTTGCTTGAACTCTTTCCACAATCCAAAAACAAAAAAGTTGACCACTGTTACCTCATGGTTGTTACTCTACATTCAGGATCCGACGAGTGCTCGGCAGATTTTGGATGAAGGTGCGCCGCGTCAGAGAAAGGGTTCGATCCTCCGGGCAGCCTCCGCACTAGCCGGGGGAGTCGACGAACAGGAAGATGTGACATACACACCCCTCAAGGCCTGGACTAAACAAGCGACAACCAGAGAACTGATCACCGATAAGGAGGTGAAGAGGGAGAGGTTTGGATGGGAGGTGGACTTCAATGATTTCGAAATGCCCTTTAACAAAAATGTCACAAATAAAGTGGAGGAAATGGGCGGGGCAGACGATTGAGGATTAGGTGTGTGTTTGTGTGTGATATGTGAAGATGTGTCGACTGTGATTTGGCTGTATGGGTGTGGTTGGACTGGAGTAATGGTGACTGGAGATATGGGGTTATGGGTCTTGCGATCAGTGTAGATCATTAGCAGATTTCATCAAAATTGCAAAGTATACTTGTCTAGCAAAGTATACTTTGAGGGAGAAATTTTCAATTTAAAGATAAATTTATTAATTTTTATTATACTGAATTTATTACATTATCACAGCTATTTTGGCTGTGATAATGTTATAAATTCAGTACATGTATAATAATTCTGCATACTTTTAATCATATGACTGTATGAAATAATGCATTTTGGGAAAAATAAATGATTACTATCTCAAATTATACTTTGCTAGATAAGTATACATTGCAATGTTGGTGAAATATGCAACATATCAGCCTGTGTATCCACTGGCTCACTATTGCAGTCTGATATGGAACTTAAATATTTCCACAACTCTGAATCTGATAGTGAACTTGTAGGCTCTGACGAGGCTGTGCGAATATACAAGATAATCTCGCTCTACACTGATCACAAAGGAAATCAACCCAAGTCAGAGAGTGGGCCATACATCATTAAATGATGATGTGAGAGACGAAATTATGTGGACAGATTGAACCTATTTCATGGTATATTACATGTCGTTGATTAAACAGCGTTATTTCTGCATAGCAATATAAGTTTAACCCAATTGGAACAGTTATACAGTTAAGGAATTATTTTTGTCACTTTGCTGTCTTCCACGTTCGAAAAATATGCTGCTGAAAATAGAATTTACTGTAAGTTCTTATATTATACAAGTTTGTTTTCTGCTATATGTGTCCTATTTAATTAAAGTCACCTTTGCTCTGTACTTTAACAATTATTTACATTTGTTCTAACTGTTTTGGCTGTGATTAAAGTTGTATTCATGCTCTTAACCCTTTCCCTGATAGAGACGACTTTTCACGCCTCTGCAGAAGATGTCTTTTGAAAACATTGTGGGAAAAGGAGAAATTGCTTGTAACAAGCAATTTCTCCTTTTCCCACAATGTGTTCTGCTCTATCAGATAATTTAACCATCATTTGACCCAGCATTTCATTCTTTTATTCAGATGTTTTGGATTTGGATGAGTCGAAATATCGCAAAACAGGGAAAGGGTTAAGAACCATACAGAATTGCAACAATTGTAGATCATGATCCTTTTCCATAGACAAGCCATGTTATTTTGTACCTCAGAAGATGTGCGATATCTCACGAAAAAAATAGGTACAAAATTGATATTTTTCATAAATTATGTCAAAATTTGACAAAATGTTCAGAGCAAATTCTGCATTTGCTCTGAAAATTCCGTCAACTTTCGACTTCATCTACAGAAAATATCAGTTTCTATAAAAAAAAATTCATGAAAAATCACACATCCTCTTGATAGATACAGAATCTCAGATTAGAATTTAATTGTTTTGCTGAAAGCAGAAGCACAACTACAATGACAGAAAGGCAAACAGCATAGGCCCTGATCAGCGCATGCTGATCTGGGTCTTTGCCGGTCATTAACATTATAACTGAGGGTCCTTATATCAGCCAGGGCTCAGGTGTCAGGTCACAGTTATCTTGTACCATGTTTTGTGTTTGTATAAACTGTAATTATTGTTCACATTGTGATTATTCCATTCGTTACCATGGTTACTGCTGATTTATTAACTGTTGCTATTTTATTATGCAACCGTGCATATATAGAGGACATATAGAGGCATGCTGGATGTTTGTTGATAAACAGTCAAATACATGTACTGATCAGTAGCCCATTTCATCAACATTGCAAAGTATACTTTAGTAGCAAAGTATACTTTGAGGGAGAAATTTTTTTATGATAGATTTATTAATTTTTATTATACTGAATTTATTACATTATCACAGCCAATTTGGCTGTGATAATGTAATCAATTCAGTATAATAATTCTGCATACTTTTAATCATGAACTATATGCATTTGTTAGTTCTATATGAAATAATGCATTTCAGGAAAAATAAAGGATTACTCCCTCAAAGTATACTTTGCTAGTAAAGTATACTTTGCAATGTTGATGAAATAGGCTACAGACCATGGATGTGCATGCTAGTCTGGGTCTAGAATCGTCACAAAAGTAATGATTGATTGCTTATTTGCATTTGAATAGGGGGAGACAGATACATGCTTTAATTATGTATAAATTACATGTCTTAATTATGTCCGTATGCCACTGGATGATAGAAGGCTCCTTATGAAGTATGCTGGTCAGGCCCAGATCAGACTACTGCTCAAACATCTGGGACCCGTTTCACTAAACTTTGACTAAAATGTTTGTAAATGCAGATTTAGAATAGTCTGTAAATTTCAATTTATGGATTTACATTTATTGAGCATAGGCTGCATATGCAACCTATGCTCAATAAATGTAAATCCAATAATTGGTTACAAGAATAGAGCGTATTAATTGTGAAATTTACATTTTCATAAGTGCTGATTTAGAATAAATTTCAATTGATGGATTTACCTTTATTGAGCAATGGTTACAAGAAAACATTACAGACTATCATAATTTTGCACTTACGAACATTTTAGTCATACGAAGTTTAGTGAAATGGGCCCCTGTTGCAAACATCGTGAAATCTCCTGTCAGTCAATGGTCAAATGTAGTTGCAAACATGTACTGAACTTATAATAGTGTAAATAAATCATTCCAAAATGTAATAAATACTGTTTTTAAATGTTCTCTCATTGATTTGATGACATTGATACATTTTTTGGTTCATTTATGCAATTGTTGTCTAAAGCATTCCATATTCTTAAAGATGCTATTGTTATAAGAATGACAGTATGACATGTGATGCAGTATGACATGTGATGCAGTATGACATGTGATGCAGTATGACATGTGATGCAGTATGACATGTGATGCAGCTCTGATGTTAGGTGGTTTATTTACGATATTGATTTTGAAAAAACACCATATTTTTCGTAAATTATGTCAAAAGTTGACACAAAATTCAGAGCTCCTGCAAAATTGTTTTTCGTATGAGCTCTGATATTTTTATGCCACCGGGTTTCGAAGAAACGGGTGGCATATAGTGTTTGGACCGTCCGTCCGTCTGTCGGTACGTCCGTCCGTCCATCTGTCCGTCCGTCCGTCGTCCGTCCGTCCGTCCGTCTGTCTGTTCATCCGTCCGTCTGTCCATCCGTCACAGTTTTCGGTTAACCACTTTGTCACAGTTTCTCAAATATGCTGCATGTGGCATCCGCGTTCGACAGACACATTTCTTGTTATATTTGCTTTCAATTTTTGGCATCATTTGCAGAAATTATAACTGATTTTCATAATCAGTATTGATCAATGAAACACGATGATATGATAAGGGAAGTACCGTAAATACAAAATCGTAGTCCATACAATGTGTGTATAACTTGTTCATAAATGCATTGAGATGAATATATATATTTTACAATGGGAATATACAATGTACGGTGGTTGACACTCGCAGTCTGCTAATGAGACCATGTCATCAGATTCTGTGATTTGTTGTCTCAAGATTTATTTTCTTCAGAATTGTTTTGTTGTCAGATTTTATAAAAGAGTGGATGGAGAATTTCTGTTGACTAGTTCTGTGATATAAGATGAAACAAACTTCATTCTGGATATGCTTTCAACCCATTTCATGCTAGATTCTCCCATTCACAAGTATCTAAATTTATAAACATTTAAATGAAAGTATTTGTTGTTACGGTGGGTGGCAGGTGGGAGCACGCGATGGGTAATTTAACGATCGGGGTTCATCCTTACCGGAATCCCGACTGGAGACCCGGTTTGGCCCTCGCATACGTCTTTGGCATTTTGTATGCGACAGTTGAATCTGGTTATACCCCTTATGTGAGTATTACGATATTCGTAATCCTATTTTAGGGGAAGGGGCCAAGTGACTTGGTGCGGTATGGACCTGACACCAGGTCAGGTTATTCTAATTTCAGGGCTGAATATATTTGTTCTCGATGTAAATATTCCGTTCTGATTTTGGGATTTTCCCCCCAATACAGGTTAAAACGGGATCGAACCTGTTTGCCCGGCCTTACATGACCTTAGCTGTTGATAGGCTGTTAAACACTAATAAACAAACAAAAACTTGTTGTTACGACTAATTTGAACCATCTCAGCAAGACGGTTCAAATGAGTGGTGACACACATATCCTTCTGTGCAGATTTCTTTTTTCAGAATGTCAGAAAAGTAATTATTTTCAACATGAAAGGGATTAACCTTTAGACCGCTAAAAATACACAACCATTGTCATCTGCTGTTGCTTTTATATCTTGCCTTATTTCTCGATTAAAACATGGTTTGACAGCACTTCAGAATCATTTTCAATGGAAATGATTCTGTAGTGCTGTCAATGCATGTTGTAAATTATTCTAAAGTACCGTCAAAGCATGTTTTTGATGATAAAAATGGAAAATAGAAAATAAACAGTAGACGATAACAAAATTAAGTTAGCGGTATAAGGGTTAATGCGAATATATACTGTTACAAAATAGTTGCAATGTATAACCAGGCCGGTTATGAAGATAACATGTGGCTGTGACTCGAGTAATGATATTTATTTGATAACTTTTTTGACCATTTTTGTCACGCCCGCTTGTGGACAGCGCAATATAGTCAGTCCATTGGCGTGTGGGTGGCAGGTGGGTGCAAACGATGGGTAATTTAATGATCGGGGTTCATCCTTACCGGAATTCCGACTGGAGACCTGGTTTGGCCCTCACATACATCTTTGGCATTTTGTATGTGACAGTTGAATCTGGTTATACCCCTTATGTGAGTATTACGATTATTCGTAATCTTATTTTAGGGGAAGGGGCCAAGTGACTTTGGTGTGGTATGGACCTGCCACCAGGTCAGGTTATTCTAATTTCAGGGCTGAATATATTGTTTCTCGATGTAAATATTCAGTTCTGATTTTTCCCCCAATGCAGCAGGTTAAAACGGGATCGAACCCATTTGCCCGGCCTTACATGACCATAGCTGTTGATAGGCCGTTAAACACCAATAAACAAACACAAACAGTCCATTGGCGTACGTCCGTGCGTGCGTCCGGGTGAAAGTTTTTTTGGTGTGAAAGCCTCGGCGGGTGCGACATGCGGGACGCATCCATCTAGTTTTCATGGCATGATATTATTTAACAGGAAAATAATAAGAAACTAGAGCAGTCGATGGCGCCATCGCAATATAGCCACTTTTCCCAAATGCTACGTCGTGATAATCCATGACCGGGGGTCGAATAAAAAATTCACTTTGCACATCTACACACCATAAAGAAGGCACACACCAAGTTTCAAGTCCCTACCTATTTTGGTTAAAAAGTTTAATTCTTACGAAAAACATGACGTACTGACAAGTTAGGTCCAAAAGGGGAGATAATCCATGTCCCAAGGGTCAGATTCAAAATTGAAATTCATTTCCAGTATCAGTTATAAAGAAAATATATACCAAGTATGAAGCTCCATCTGTTACAGTTTAGAAATTATACAACTTATAAGGCAAATTTGTAGAGTGACACCAGTAACGAAAACAATATACATACCAGTTGTTGTTTTTTTACGTGTCTGGTTATTCTAATTTCAGGGCTGAATATATTTGTTCTCAATGTAAATATTCCGTTCTGATTTGGGATTTTTCTCCCAATGCAGCAGGTTAAAATGGGATCGAACCTGTTTGCCCGGCCTTACATGACCTTAGCTGTTGTTAGGCCGTTTTTCTACAAAAAGTGTGAATAAAATATGATGAAAATTTTGCATAACCAGAATGAAGTAGGTTTCAAATTTGTTGTTTATGTTCATGTTACAATTAACTGTCTTTGTTAGAATACAATATGAGATATTCCTCTTTGATGAATAAAACATTATATCTATTTATTCCAAGTATGTTGTTCATTATTAGCCAACAAGGTGGTAGATTGAACAAATTATGTCCCAACATTTGTGACTAGTTGGTTACAAATTCCTGACCTGTAGCCGATTTCATCAAAATTGCAAAGTATACTTATCTAGCAAAGTATACTTTGAGGGAGTAATCATTTATGCAAATCAAAATGCATTATTTCATATAGAACTAACCACTGCACATATTTGATGATTAAAAGTATGCAGAATTATTATACTGAATGTTTTACATTATCACAGCCAAATTGCTGTGATAGTGTAATACATTCACTATAATAAAAATTAATAAATTTATCTTTAAATTGAAAATTTCTCCCTCAAAGTATACTTTGCTAGATAAGTATACTTTGCAATTTTGATGAAATCGGCTACTGATGTTCTAGTGCTGGACCTTCTCTCTATAGCCACTGCTAATTGCAGTATACTCACATCTGAACATGTCTGTGTTAATGTGGTCTTGATTTTGTTATTACGATAATGTTATTTCTCTATGGGAATTTAACATAGGGGAAAATGAGATTTTGAAATTGACTGAAACATGGCTAAATAGCTTCGAAACTAACGTGTTAAATTTTCAAAATCAGTCTACTATTTCTGAAAGATGTTTTTCTCAATGTTAAATCAACATAGACATCTTCACCCATGTGATGTGAAGATCTCTATGTATTAACATGGGGAAACCTTTTATTCGATAAGTAAATAAAATATTTGACCAAATTTCAGAAAGTAACAAATATTCTCCCACCAGGGCCCCAAGACAACGATATTCGTATAGTCGAGCCCATGCGAGATTTCCTTGTCTCACCCTACACATGCTTGTCTCGCATCAAGCAACGATAAATTTTCTAATAGGGCAACAATACGGCTAATGTGTCTTACAATTACGCCATCAAATAATGAATATGGTTGATGTTTATTGTTTTCAATGGTTGGTAACGTGTCCAGTCATAGCATCATGTCATTTTAATTTTGATGACCTCAGCAATGTGTGATGTACATTTTGGCGTTGCCAAGGTTGTATGGCGATGACATTTCCCAGTTGCTATAACTTCTTTAACTGCATATGACCAATTGACTCGAAACTTCATATGCATGCTTGTCAACATCCATATTTTCATTCCTGCCCAACCTATGCTCCCTCGTGCCCAAGGTCTGATAACTTAGAAATTTGCCGTCTAGTAGATGTGTGCATGTTGCCATTATCCTGTAACTTCTTTACTGTATGAGTGTTTCGCTTGATACTTCATCTGCATGTTTGTCATCTATATTTTCATTTCCAACCCCACCCATCCTCTCACCTCTACGGTAACTTGGAAATTTCCCGTCCAGTAGATGAGTACTTCTTCACCATATGAGCGATTTGATTCAAACTTCATATGTGTGTTTATTATCATCCATATTTTAATTTCCCACCCCACACATGCTCCACCAGCGTCCAAGGTCAAGGACAAATAACATAGAAATTTTCCATCCAGTAGATTTGAGTATGTTTCTCCTTGCTTCTTTACTGTATGAGCGATTCGCTTCAAACTTCATGTGCATTTTTGTCATCATCCATATTTTTATTTCCCACCCTGCCCATGCTCCCACCACCTCCAGCCATGCCCAAAGGTCAAGGTCAAATAATTTAGAAATTTCCCATTCAGGAGATGCACGTGTGTTTCTTCATTCTATAATTTCTTTACAATACGAGTGTTACCCTTCAAAATTCATGTGCATATTTGTCATCATCCATAATTTCATTTTCCACCCCACCCATGCTCCCCCATGCCCAAGGTGAATGTCAATACCATCATTTCTGCTTCAGTAGATTTTAGATTTTGGTTCAGTCTTCCTTCTGCTATAACTTCTTTACCATAAAAGCGACTGGCTTCAAACTTCATGTGCAAGTTGATCATCATCCATACTAGTATAGCCCACCCACCCATGCTCTCGCCAGGACTAAGATCGAGGTCAAATGAGGTTGAAATTTATGGTTTAGTAGATGTGTGCACAATTCTCCATACTCCTATAACTTCTTTATTGTAGAATTCAATTGGCTAAACAATTCAACTGCACGTTTATGTTCCATCCACCACAGCGGTGGGATACATGTCATTTGCAGTGTTGCAATGCTTACCCGTAAACAACGAGCAAGTTTAATTGCAACAGATAGTAGGTCCCAACCCTGCCATAAATTTGACTAATCCTAGTTTGTTCAATAATAAGAGCTGCCAAACCATTTTAATTTGGTCTAGAAAAATACCAAATATGAAAGAACAGTAGACGATACTTTTTGTTTCCGCATTCTGATTGTTAAAAGAATAAGCCAAATTCTCCATCTGAAAAGGTATTTTAATAACCACTATTATGCTCTTGAAAAATGCATTTTAAAGACGACAACAGAAAAGCAGTACACTTGTGCTTTATGTAGTGAAATTCCATTTGTATGTATCACGTATGGGGGTGGGCAAGGGGTCAAATAACACTGAAACCATTTGGAAAAATCTGCAAGATTTATTGTTGGACAGATCTACATGATGTACACAACATAATGGCCATGGTCTAGAACACTACATGTTATATAACATAAACTTGATGACGGACAAACATACTGGTCAATGTGACTGGAGAAACTGGACTCGTGGCATTTGCGATCAGTGTAGTCCCAGATCAGCCTGCACATCCGTGCAGTCTGATCAGGGCCTGCACTGTTCGTCATTCTGTCATGGAAATTATCAAACTGAAGGAGTGAGCTAGCAAATCAAGAGATACACTAGTCACAAATATTGTAAGCCCCATTTCTCCAGTGACAGCCATATTGGCATTTGCATAACCAGAAATGGGCTTACTGACATGTTGATGAATGGCATCTGTGATCAGGGCCCATACCTTCTTAACTCTTTGCATGCTAGCGGTGAAAATATACGCCAAACGAATTGGGAGTATATGTTTTATTTCTCTCTGTAAATATGTCTTGAAATTTCATTAGAATCGAGTCCTCAGGACTCAATTCTAATGAAATTCCAAGACATATTCATGATATTTACGGAGAGAAATACAAGAAAATATGATGAACTTTTGTCTGCAAGTTTTGAACTATTCATAGCCCACAAGTTTCCCAGCATGCAAAGAGTTAAGCATGTACCCCGTTCTCATGCTCGAAATAAGGAAGTTCAACCACCAAGATCAGTCTCGATTCATCAAACTTCCTAATTTTGAGTACAGATTTAGAGAACATGCTTAGAAAGTTTTATAATCACAGGCTCTTGTCCACTGAATATATACCTTTAATCAGTTTGTCTAAATTAGTTTGTTATTTGTTGGCATTTAACTGCCTATCAACAGTTATGGTCATTTAAGGCAGGACCAACGGGTTCGATCCTGTATTCAACCTGCTGCAGTGGGGGTAAAATCCCAAAATCAGAACAGAATACATGTACAACCATGTTTTGACAGCAAATGAGAATCATCTCCAATGGAGATGATTCTCATAGCTGCCAAAGCATGGTTGAGTTAAGAAATAGTTACATCGAAAAATAAATATTTTCAGCCCTGAAATTATCATAACCTGACCTGGTGCCAGGTCCATACCACACCAAAGCCACTTGGCCCCTTTCCCTAAAAGTAATAGGATTACGAATAATCATAAATCCTCAAGGGGTATAACCAGATTCAACCGTCACATAGAAAATGCCAAAGACTATGTATGGAAATAAAAAACTTAAAACTGAGAAAATGCCAAAGACGTATGTGAGGGCCAAACCAGGTCTCCAGTAAGGATTAAATTACCCATCGCATGCTCCCACCTGCCATCAACCACTGAAAATAAGATTGTTTTAATACATCTTGACCTAAGGCTAATCTTACAGGTGTCTTTGGCAATTTTCGAAAGATATTTTACAGCATATTATTATCATTGGCAGAGCCAATTCTCATGTACATGTACTGTGAAAATATCGGACATATTTGTTTCAGAAATATATAATATCTACTGTATGGGAGCGGTATACAGGTCTAACAGGCCGCACCGCCAAAACTATTCTTCTAACACCTGTAGCCAATTTCACCAAACATGCTGAGCATACTTACCTAGTAAAGTGTACTTTGAGGAAGTAATCATATATATTTCCCGAAATGGAGTATTTCATATAGAACTAACGACTGTATATATTTGATGATTAAAAGTATTCAGAATTATTATATAGAGGATATTCCATCGTACATTTTGAATAGTGGGAAATAATACACGAGTGTGCGTCAGCTTCTGCGTAAGCAACAAGTGAGAGTAGCGAACGAGTTCACTCACTCACTCATTCACTCGACTTACACGGACGCCGACAGACACGATTGTATTATTTCCGCTATTCAAACATTTACGATGGAATATCCTATTTATTACACTTCCACGGCGGATATATATGCACATTTAGTCTATTTTTATACAATGACGTGTTTTCCCACGTTTTGACGTTACGTTGTGGGACGTCAAATGTGATGTCATGTAAACTTTTTTAAATCCAAATTACGCAGCTGTTTCTATGAGCCAGATATATTTGAGTGCATGTTTGGAATGTGTTCAATCACATTAACATTCTAGATTAGTCTAGACCCTTTCCAAATTTTCAAATAACTTTATTTTGACTGTAATAAAATTAAACATTTTGCATGGTAGCTCGTGGTTTCCAAGAAAACAGGCGCGCAATTACGGGTGTTCTCTTCACGGTGTATTATTTGTAAGGAGTTGATACCGGGTTTTCTCTCACAGCGAAACCCGTGCAAATAATTTGCAAGAGTGTAATAAACAGAATTTATTACATTATCACAGCCAAAATGGCTGTGATAATGTAATAAATTCAGTATATTAAAAATTTCATAAATTTATCCTTAAATTGAGTGAGTGAGTGAGTGAGTGAATAGGGTTTAACGTCCGCTTTTCTGACATAGAGGTACAAGCCTCAGGGAGTCTACACGCAGACGGGTCAACGGGGTCGAGTCCCATATCCACCTGTCCAAGGGGGGTAAATCCCAACTTCAGAACTCAATATTTACAATCAAAATATATATTCAGTCCTGAAATTAGAACAACCTGATCTGGTGCCAGGCCCTCCCACCACATCATTTTCGCCACACCAGCATCATTTATCCCATCCCCTAAAAGTAATAGGATTAGCGCTAATCTTACTTTTATATATGGGGCATAGCCCGACTCAACTCTCACATACAAGAAAGCCAAAAATGTACATGAGGGCCAAATCCGGTATAGTGGGTTCCGGAAAGTATGAACCCAATCGTTAAGCCAGTTTAGTCGCCTTTTACGACAAGCAATGGCTACTGCAGCACTATTCTCAGGATCAGTTGATCCCGCCCCGGTGCCTGCACGGGGCTCCTTAAATTGAAAATTTCTCCCTGAAAGTATACTTTGCTAGATAAGCATACTTTGCAATGTTGGTGAAATCGGCTACTGAACCCACTATATTTGTTCTAAACATACTGGCAGTCCAAGTGACAAATATGCTACATCGTAACTACCTTAACACACTAGCACACTGTACATTCCATTTTCACATTATCAATGACTATCTTCCATGAACCAGGGGCCCGTTTCACTTTATTATACTGAATTTATTACATTATCACAGCCATTTTGGCTGTGATAATGTAATAAATTCAGTATAATAATTCTGCATACTTTTAATCCTGACTAAATGTTCGTAAGTTGCAAATTTAGCAACGTCTGGAAATTTCAATTGATGGATTTACATTTATTGAGCATAGGCTGCATATGTAAATCTAATAATTGTTTAAAAGAAAAGTTTGCACTTACGAACATTTTAGTCGTACAAAGTTTAGTGAAACGGCCCTCCGGTCGGGGAAGTAGGCGCGATCCAAAAATTGAGACTACGGAAATGTTATCAGAAATATTAACTGCAAAACAATGCATATGTTGATCTGCTATTTTAAATAGAACTAGATTTTTTCTGTAATCTAGGAATTTCCCATTTGGGCAATGACCCCAAATTTTCTAAGACAGTGAGAAAATTTGGGTTACCATAAATGGAGGTTTTAGATTTGTCACACTATACTAGAATACTATCAGGATTGCATACATGCGTGCAATATAAAGAAATTCTGTGAAGAGAACTGTAATTTTTCACTTAGTTTTACAACGGACAGATGGATGGACAATCTGACTTCACTATTATAGGAATGAATGGCCTTTTTGTGGAATTTATCGGGGTATAAACTTGGAAAAGTCGCGGGAATACTGGACGAAGGCCGGAAGGCCTCGTCCAGTATTCCCGCGACTTTTCCAAGTTTATATCCCCGATAAATTCCACAAAAAGGCCATTCATTCCTTATAATTCCAGCATTTGAACTAAATTCATCAAGAAAATGTGTTTAGTTTCCGTTTTCTTAAGAATTATTTTAACTGCGCCTCACGGTTACGGAAAGTCGTTTGGCGTGGGAGTTTACTGGGACATACATTTTGGACAGAGACTTGCTACGGGCCAATCAAATGTTAGGAAATTGTGTAAATATTTTTGTGCTGGAATTATAACTCAAAATTCATTTGCACCAATACTAATTACATGTAAACTACTATAAATAATCACAGAAAACGAGTATCACATTATTTCATAGATCAAACATGTGTATAAATAGTAACAGGACAATATATGTACAGGACTATCGTGATATAATGTGTTCCTGTCACGTCTAGCACACACTTGTACGTGCCTACTGTATTATCAATAGTGTATGTATAAATATCACATTAGCTCATAGTGGTACTAGCTCACAAATGAGTAAGTGAACAGAGGCCTTGCATATACCCTCAGCCACCATATGAATTATACTTAACTCTTTTCAGTCGAAGGATACAACGATTTTTGTAGAAATAATTTCATTATTTTGTTTATTCCTCCATATAAGTATATCTTGTTACCACTCATTTGAACCGTCTCATCGAGACAGTTAAAATGAGTGGTAACAACATATACATTCGATTTGAAATTAAGAACATAGGGACTTTTTTTCTTTCAAATGTACACAGCAAAATGTGCCAAATATGCAATTCATATGAAAAAAATTCATATGATATTCATATGAAAAACATATGAAATTTATATGCCACACATTTTGTAGTGCATCATATTACTATACAATCATATCCAATATGTAATGGGTCAAATGAAAATTTACATGCAATTGTGTGAAAATACAATTTATAATTCACTTGGTCTAAGGTACAGTCAGAGATGGATACATAGAAACAGATAATGGATAATGACTAACAAGCAAGTTGAAAGCCAATCTGACTTATGAATATATATTTGGTACCTGAAGACATTGACACAAATGCTATAGATGAATGCAAGTACATGTTCAGATAGAACTGATTGGAATGACAAAAAACTACGAGTATATCACTCGGCATACTCAGGGATTCCGCTGGGTAAAATGAAAAAATTGCCAATTTTTTATTTTTATCGCCAATTGCGAAAGTGGCGATCGCCAACGGAATCCCTGATACTACATTGCATACATGTTGAAGGGTATTATAACAAGAGGGCCATGATGGCCCTAATTCGCTCACCTGACTCCATGAACACCAGAGGAGAATGTGACATTGAGTTCATGTGTTTTAAAAAAATTGTGCTATTTTTAGATGGTGGTCATCTTGGATTAAGCGATGACTCTCATTTTACCAAATCTGAAAATGCTTCACCCAAGGATCTTACCTTACTATGAATCGGCCATGTGGTTCCTGAGAAAAAGACGTTTAAAATCTTGAATAAATTAACCTTTTGGCGGCCATCATGTATGACATAATCGTCCGATTCCGACAAATATTGCACCAGAGCAATCGCCTCATCGATACCTTCAATTTGATATATGACATGAGCATATTCGGTCAAAAATAAAAAGTAACCCCAATTTGACCCCACGGGCTACGCCCATTTTTGACACCGGGGTCACCATTTTCACAACTTTGAAAGAGCATTGTACATCGATCATTCCTACCAAGTTTCGTCGAATTCCGGCTAGCGGTTCATGAGAAGAAGATTTTTTAAGAATTTATGCTATTTTTAGATGGCGGCCATCTTGGATTAGCGATGACCTCCATTTTAACAAATCTGAAAAGGCTTCACCCATGGACCATAACTTTTAAGTTTGGCTATCATGGTCCAAGCGGTTCATGTGAAGAAGAATTTTGAAATCTCTAATAAAAGAACAACCTTTTACCTTTCGGCGGCCATCTTGGATGACATGACCATCAGATTTAGACAAGAAATGCACCAGAGTGATCACCTCTTTGATACCTTCAATTTGATATATTACATGACCATATTCGGTCAAAAATTAAATTTGACCCCAATTTGACCCCAATTTGACCCCACGGGCCACGCCCATTTTTGACCCCGGGGTCACCATTTTAACAACTTTGAAAGAGCATTGTACATCGATCATTCCTACCAAGTTTTGTCGAAATCCGGTTGGCGGTTCTTGAGAAGAAGATTTTTGAAGAATTTGTGCTATTTTTAGACGGTGGCCATCTTGGATTACGTAATGACGTCATTTTAACAATTTTGTAATCCCCCTACCTAAGGACCATGACCATGAAGTTTGGTGACTATAGGCCCAATCGTTACCGAGGAGAAGACGTTTGAAAATGTTCACGGACGACGACGGACGACGCCGGACGACGGACACATTGCGGTAACAATAGCTCACATAAAAATACGCACATGCATCATGTTACATGTACTTCATGGATGGGTGTTGTCTATAAATAACAAATTACGTGCACGCGAAACACAATGTCAGATCATTGTCTGAACGTACACACGACAGATAATGTAAACACAAATATACGTTAACATAAAACATCACTACAGAAAACGTCAAACAAGTCGAAAACATGGATAATGTAACAATGCGTATAAATGCTACTTCACATTAGTATACATAACTGGGCCGCTCGCTCGTAAAAAGGGTTTTATGGCATTTGCAACAAGTGTAGAACATTGTAATGAGAATACCAAGCTTGTGTCTTTTGATATCAAGTTTCTTGCTGTCACAAGTGTGACTTCAGCCGGTATGAAAGCTAGAACATTTAGGTAACAGTATGTTTATTAGGGCCACTGGCTGACTTGAAGGACACTATAATTGTTGTAACCGTCGTAGCCCCAGATCAGCCCGCGTATCTCTCAGTCATTAAATGGGCATTAACTTCCATTCCAGCAAGGTCATATACAGACAGACAGCATGGAGAAATCGGGGCTTTCAGTATTTGCAACCAGTGTAGATCCAGATCAGCCAGTGCATCCGCACTGTCTGATCAGGATCTGCACTTTTCGCCATTCCATCAATGGAACGCTCATTATGCTTCTAACAAGTGATAAAAACCGTTATCAGGCTACGAAAGTGTGCTATTTGATCAGAAGCTGCAATGGTCACAATGGCCCCATTTCTCCAGTCACAGCCATTCCTTGGAGATGGCAACAACTAATTAACATTATCAGGATTAAAGCTGATCAGTATCCGATTTCATCAACATTGCAAAGTATACTTATCTAGCAAAGGGAGTAATCATTTATTTTTCCCAAAATGCATTATTTCATATAGAACTAACCACTGCATATATATGATGATTAAAAGTATGCAGAATTATTATACTGAATTTATTACATTATCACAGCCAAAATGGCTGTGATAATGTAATAAATTCAGTATAATAAAAATTAATAAATTTATTCTTTGATTGAAAATTTCTCCCTCAAAGTATACTTTGCTAGATAAGTATACTTTGCAATGTTGGTGAAATAGGCTACAGATGCATTGCTGAGTGATATTGCTGTACAATGTATGCAGCGGTCACAACCCATATGTTGAGTCCGCTTAAAATATTGTCGGTACATGAAACACATTTATACCGATGGACAGCAAATGTGATTACGTGGTCATACATGCACAGTAATATCAATGAATCATGATGCAAAACTATTAGTATTCAAATTTGGGACCCGCCTTGAGAAAAATGAGTTATCGAGCATAGATATTACACTGTTCGCAAACCGAATAAGCCATCTTTGTTATGATGTGTCATCTGTATTGGTAGTCTTATATGTGGTCGTGCCCGGAGAAATGGGGCTTATGGGTATTGCAACCAGTGTAGATCCAGATCAGCATGTGCATCCGCACAGCCTGATCAGGATCTGCACTGTTTACCATTTCATCAATGAAACACCAGTTATGCTTCTAACAAGAAATATATATCAGTATCAGGCTATACGAGTGTGCTATTTGAACAAGTGCTACTCTGGTCACAAATCCCTTAAGCCCCATTTCTGCACTCACAGCCACATATTCAAATGACATTTCACTGAAAGTTGCAATTTGAACTCAGTACTATTAACTGTTGAATCGGTTAACCAATTATAAAAGAAATACGCGTTTAGGCATTTGTAAATTTTGAAATAATTTATTTTATATTTTTTATATTTGTCATTGAAAGTACATGTTGTAACCACTCATTTGAACCGTCTCGATGAAATGGTTCAAATGGTGTGGTGATCAGTTATTTAACCATAGGTTAAATAACAAATTTATTTATATTTTTTCCATAAGTGATATGGTTCAACCTTAGAATGTAACGGGTTAAACCAACAAAGTATACCATCAGGGTGAGAAAATACTGCTATAATAACATACATGTAACTAGAAAATGTGTTCATAGAACACGGATACCCCACATATCGCTTTGATAGTAAACAAGGCAATATTCGAAGTCCAGAAGGGGGAGATAATCCATGGCTCAGTGTCAAAGAAAAGATAGAAATTCACTTTGTGCAGCTACACACCATAAAGAAGCTACATACCAAGAATCAAACCTCCAGCTATTATGGTTTAGAAGTTTTACAAGTTACAAGGCAAAATTGGGAAATTCTAAGTCGAAAAGGGGGAGATTATCCATGACCCGGGGGTTGAATCGAAACTCAAAAAAAAACTTTGCACATCTACTCATCATAAGGAAGCTACATACCAAGTTTCAGGTCTGTAGCTAGTACAGTTTAAAAGTTTTATGAGTTACAAGGCAACATTGGGAAATTCTACGCCGAAAAAGGGGAGATAATCCATGAAGCGGGGGTCAAATCAAAAATAAATTTTGCGCTTCTACTCATCATAAGGAAGCTACCACACCAAGTGTCAGGTATGTAGCTAGTGCAGTTTAAAAGTTTTACGAGTTACAAGGTTGGTGACTGACAGAAGGACGGACGGACAAGGGTAACACTAAATGCCCCCTCCACAATCATGGTGGGGCATAAAAAGCAGTTTCATTCCACACAGACCTAACATATCACACAAGCTGATATGGAGTAAACTGGCATTTGTGACCAGTGTAGCTCCTGATCAAATGGCAGACTCCTGTAGCCGGATAGCGATCTATGTTTCTTGTTAGAAACATGGCTGGTGTTTCATTGATGGAATAGCGACCAGTGTAGATCCAGATCAGACTGCGCGGACGCGGATGGGGGGGGGGATGTTGGCAGAATGGCACCACCAAATTCGAGCATGGAATTAGGAACGTAATGAATACAGATCTAAATCAAACTAGAAACATGCGCCAAATACCTCTAATTAATGCTAATTCCTTCTTGCATCGGCATAGGCTTAATAAGCCTAGAGAGGTTTTGCTATCAAAGCTGGCAGATACTTATTACAAATTGCTTTACATCTCCAAACTCAATGCACTGCACATGAATGTGATTCCACAGGAGAAATGGGGCTTCATTGGTTTTGCGACCAGTGTTGATCCAGATCAGCCTGCGCATCCGCACAGTCTGATCTGGATCTACACTGGTCGCTATTCCATCAATGAAACACCAGCCATGATTCTAACAAGAAACATAGATCGCTATCCGGCTACAGGAGTCTGTCATCTCTGACTGAATGGCAGACATTGTAGACTTTGATATCACTGATCTAAGTCTACACTTGTAGCAAGTGTCACTGTCGTTGACCAGTGTCCAACAAAACCGAGAGAGTTTATAAGATGCAATAATACTCTGTGTATGTATACTAATTGGCACTACTTGACACAATCTGATAAAACTGGGCTTATTGGATTGTTTGACCAGTGTAGATCCTGATCACGCAGATCACTCAATAATGAAAATATATATTCAGCCCTAAAATTAGAATAACGTGATCTGGTGCCAGGTCTGCACTACACCAGTCACTTAGCCCAACCCTCCAAAAGTAATAGGATTATCACTAATCTTATTACTCTTATAATGGGCAGGTAGAACAGAATTCCACTCTCGTGTACAAGAAAACGAAATGTACGCGAGGGCCAAAACCAGGTACTATATTAGTAATGGATGCTTTGCAGAACTGGCTAAAAGTGTAGACCCTGACCAACATTGCAGTAGCGAAGGCAGATCAGGGTGAATACAAGCCTGGTTTAGTCAAATTGTGGCCCAAATTAACATAATTCAAAACTAATGCTGTGTGGCTACACATACTCTTTCTGTGCAACTGTGCACTAGATGCAAATTAAATTTACCCTATGGAGAAATCAATGCTGTGAGATGGAAAACATATTAAAATACTTTGGCACTACATGTGTTGAATATCATTTATCAGGAAACCAGTAACTAGATGGTGATAAAAACGAAACAATTCACAGAACTTGACAAGTTGATGTCTATCTACCACAGGCAACCTGAATAAAACTCAGTACCATAAGTGTGAGGAACAAAGATATCAAGATCAAGATCTGTGTAAAATTTGACGAGATAACTTGAGCACTCGGCTGAGAAAAAGGGCCTTATGACATGTGCGAACAGCGTAGGCCCTGCGCATCTGCGCAGTCTGATCAGGGCATACGTTGTTTGCCATAAAGTCACTGCCATACTGCTGGTAGCATATAAATTAGTTAATGTGACCACATACCTGTGGATCTACTCATTGTAAATACCGCAGGCCACGTTTTTTCAGCCGGCGGCACATGTGTACATGTAATGTGTACGTGTACATGTAATTGTAACAGATTGTAATACATTTAGAACAAGACTGCCGTAAGTCACAAAATACGCCCGTCAAAGACAGGCCAGACAGCGAAGATGCAGAAATGTGAAGCTGTCACCAAGGCAAGAAACATTAATGAGAATTTGAAAATCTATAACATTATTTCTTCCTCTTGTTGTGATAAACAGGTATACTAATTTAGGTAGAATTTGTAGAATTTTATACAAAAATGTAGAAAAAATGGCTAAGTTAAAAAGGTGATGCATTTTTTTTTTAAAACAGTCATATAAAAATACTGTGAAATTGTGCATCTTACCCTCAAAGCAGGAGCCAGCAATGAGAGGAAGGTGTAGGCCAAGTCTCGTCAAGATCTGTGTCTGATAATAAAACTATATAATCATGTACTCAAATCTTGTATTCGAAATCAAAATTTGATTGGTAGGAGGCTGTGCTCTCAGCCAATCAGACAGCTTGATTTGAGTACATGATGGGATGCTTTATAATCATGGGACCAGTATTTGATTAGTTCTTTTCCGTAAATGAATCCAAAAGTTTACAGAAATTTCAATTGGCGCACGGCGCTCTTTAACCATTACATAGAGATTAGCCATATATGGATCTAAACATTTATGAATATATTTCTGTTATTTTTCTTATTTCTATTCCAAGGTATATGTTGTGACCATCATTTGAACTGCCTCAATGAGATGGTTCAAATGGTGGTCACAATATATGTTTTGTGGAGAAATAAAATGTTTGCATGGGAAAATTAATATTTCAGCATAGAAAACCTTTGTCAATTTTAATGTTCTTTACAGAAAATATTTTAACACAATCAATGGTGACAGAAGAAAATGTGATATGAGGGGTGTCCAGAGCAAGGTCCTAATTATAATCTAAATGATAACAGGTAGGTATCAAGAATGAACAACATGGTGGACATTCTTTCGTCAAATAACTTCAGATGTGAGTTTTTAATAGTCTCGGGTAAAATCAGGAGGTTGAAATGTTCAGAAATTTAAAAACTATGTAACATAAATTGTGCCTTAATGTTTGACGTCATTTCTTAGCAGTTTTTTCTGCGATAACTTAAACGACACAAGATTTTTCTAAAACATGGTGCAGTCAATGCAGTAAAGTTTTTTTATTCTGCTGCTGTAAGTGGTCACTTGTTTCTATACAAGTGATAGTCTGTAAATTCCACATTAACAATGTTTTCTTGTTAGCAATTATTGGATTTAAATTTATTGAGCATAGGCTGCTCAATAAATGTAAATCCATCAACTGAAATTTCCAGACGATCCTAAATTTGCACTTACGAACATTTTAGTTGTACGAAGTTTAGTGAAACGGGCCCCTGTAGCCTGATAGGGAACTATACTCATTAGTGCTGTTGGATAGACATAATTTTGCACATACAAACATTTTAGTCGTACGACGTTTAGTGAAACGACCTCCAGGAGTCCACTTGCAGAAGAGAAGAGAAGCTAGACTGATCACAAATGTCAAAAGCCATATTTCTCCGGCACAAATTTCAACAATCCGGATCACAGGTACACTATGACTCTACCTGAAGACTTACATCAAGGTCAACATGACATTTGGTTTGCTATCTAATACAAGGGGGGCAAGTGTGTTTGTTTGTTTGTTTGTTGGTGTTTAACGGCCTATCAACAGCTAAAGTCATTTAAGGCCGGGTCAATGGGTTTAGTACTAAATCCCATATATTACCTGTACAAGTACATGTACATTTTCAAGTACATGTACAAATGGGGGGAAAATCCCAAAATCAGAACTGAATATTTACAATAACACTAGATGGCCGCGGCCTGCATGTCGCGCCTTGTGGCGAGGCATGGACACTAAAAAAAAAAACAACGAAAAACTTAACCAAAAAACTTAACCAAAAACTTTAACCAAAAAACTTAACCAAAAAACTTAACCAAAAACTTTAACCAAAAAACTTAACCAAAAACTTCAAAGTAATTTGACCTTGACATTGGGCACAGGGGCCGCACGGGAGGGGGGTAGAATGAAAATATAGATGATGATAAACACCCATGTGAAGTTTCAAGGTAATGGGCAAAGCAGTTGCAGAGATATAGTATAGCGAAAAACGTTAACCAAAAAACTTAGCCAAAAAACTTAACCAAAGAACTCAACCAAAAACTTTAACCAAAAAACTTAACCAAACAACTTAACCAAAAACTTTAACCGGACACACGTACGTACGTACGCCAAAGTGCCGACTACATGAATATCGCGCTTTCCGCAAGCGAGCGCGACAAAAACTATATATTCAGCCCTGAAATCAGAATAATCCTGATCTGATGCCAGGTCCTCGCCACACCAGAATCACTTGGCCCCTCCCAAAAGCAGTAGGATCAGTAACAATCTTACTACTTTTATAATGGGCAATAACCCAATTCAACTCCCAGGTAACAGAAGAGCCAAAGATAAAAACGTACCGGAGGGCCAAACCAGGCAAATAGTGATTCCTATAAGGAGGGGCAAGTGTACATGTTCATCCCAATACGTATCTAGTGTGGACAAATGAAATCCAAATGAGACATTATTTTTTTGACCTGGAATGAGATATGTTGTTACGATATAACATCTAAAGTAGAGCCTGCAATATTGCCATGTACTTTGTTTATCCCTCACACAATCAACAAAAATATCTTCTTTGAAATTATTGCATTTAGTATTAAATAGAGAAGCGTACGTGAGCGATGTTTTAATATAGTATTTATTAAACTAGTTTACTAATTTCATAAGAAACGTGGCTATGCCACGTTTCTTATGAAATCAGTCAACAAGTTTAATAAATATCACAATAAATCATAATAAAGAGAAGATTGCATTTATTGCATAAGCTCATCATCATATCTGGATTCTGCACTGATCACCTAATAAGTTTTCTGTAATGGTCTCAATTGCACGTTTATTACACTACTGTATTCTGATTTTTAATATACTGTGTTATGCAATAAGACCATAGCATGTTCTTCCTCTGTTAAGCGTCCGCGTGCGGGTAGGTTTTGAGAGTGGTTCTATGAAAAAACAAACAAACTGTGTATGCTATTTTACACTATTTATTGGTGAAGTATTATGAAAATTGATTTGGGACTTGTCTAACTTTTAAATCCGGTCATGAATTTACACTTAATAAGTTTGAGTGTTTTCTTATTATTTAGCGGCAATTTAAATTTATGTTAAAAACTTCATCAATCTTTTGCACACTGCAGGCAGTTTTTAACATAAATTTACAATTCGTTTTTTTCTTCAAAGCCTTGTTTGTTTTTACCGGATACGCAAGTAGGTTTTGGCGATCCAGGTGGACGCTAACAGAGAAAAAGAATGGCATGGCCTAATTTATATTATGTAGTTTACGGTGATATCACATGATCACAAGTAACCCAGTGATTGCATATTGCTCAAGCGGTCTTGCGAAGGGACATAATCCAGTGACATTGCAGAAACTCGTCTCTATAAAGGGCAAGTGTATTGTTAATAACCAAATATGTGTTCACCATGTTACTAATATTTTCTTCTATTTCTACAGTATGTATTAACATGGTTCAAATCACTGTTCACAACATATATATTCCTATAAAAATAGGAAAATAAGAACGATTCATTTTGGTGTATTCTGAATGTAATTGGTTAACAATTATGTAATTGTGCCTTCATTTTACTGATGACAATTCAATATTCATCTAAAATTACTCAAAATATTACCGAGATTCATTAGTTTTCATAAGACACACAGGAATGATAACCAGATATGGACACATGGAAGATACAGTACATGTACTTCCAAATAGCACGTATGCTTAGGAAAGCATTACATAGATGTGGCCGTGACTGTGCAAACAAAATAGAACTGATGTCATTTGTGGTCGGTCCGACTCCTGTAGCCGATTTAATCAAAATTGCAAAGTATACTTATCTAGCAAAGTATACTTTGAGTAATAATTTATTTTTCCAGAAATGCATTATTTCATATAGAACTAACCACTGCATATATTTTGATGATTAAACGTATGCAGAATGATTATACTGAATTTATTACATTATCACAGCCAAAATGGCTGTGATAATGTAATAAATTCAGTATAATAACAAGAATTCCGCGGAATCAAATGTCTCGCCTTGTTTCGCCTTGACCTTGACCCTGACCCTGGGGCATTGACCTTGACCCTGGGGCCCCGAGAAGAGTCCTATATTCATGTACATATCATAGTAAAGGTATGTATAAAGTTTGATGACTGTACCTGATAAGGTGTTGAAGTAATGACCGTAACACGAAAACTTAATATTGAATGATAACGCCGCCGCCGCAACCGACGACTCCGACTCCGGAAAAGCAAAACCTTAGTCTCGCTTTCCTCTTCCGCGGGAGACACAAAAATTAATAAATTTATCCTTAAATTTAAAATTGCTCCCTTGAAGTATACTTTGCTAGATAAGTGTACTTTGCAGTGTTCGTGAAATATGCTACAGGTCTTCTAGCATCCTCATGAAGCCTGACACTGATCTAGAGTCTCTGTTATAAGCAGGACATGTGCTTCACCAACTTATATAAGATCACTGTAGATGCGCAGTCTGATCTAAATGTCCACTGGTCGCAAATACCATACACCCCATTTCTTCAATCACAACCACTTATGACTCTGTATAACCCGCCTTGCAACCTCGGCCCGCAACGAAATGAGTAGGCACATCCTGGATGCCTGCCTGACCACCGGACCCTGTAGCACAATCTACCCACATAAATGTACTTTGGCAACAATTTGAATATCTATAGGATGTCTAATGTCCGCGCACTGTTAAAATCCTGCACCGCGTCTGTCGAGGGAGGGTAATTGGTAATGACCAAACATATTCTTGGCTTTCGTACTGGGATTCTGAAATAACAAGTTATCGTAATAAGAATCAGACACCATTTGTGTTGGTTTCCCAAAATAAATTGTATCCATACCCATTGATAAACATATGATAAACAAGAACAACTACTCTAACCGTAAATATTTGCACATTCTTTGATGTGAGAAACCATAATTATATTAACCCTTAGACCGTATCTTATTTTTTTTGTCACCTACTGTTTATTTTTTATTTTCAATTTTTTTCATCGAAAACATGCTTTGACAGCACTTTAGAATAATTTAGAACATGCTTTGACAGCACTTCAGAATCATTTCCATTGAAAATGATTCTGAAGTGCTGTCAAACCATGTTTTTATTGAGAAATAAGGCAAGATATAAAAGAAACAGCATACGACAATTGTTGTGAGTAGCGGTCTAAGGGTTAATGTGCATTTCCCAGAATAAATTGTGTCCTACTAATTAGGGATATTACAGAACATCAGTGTTAACCCTTAGACCGCTACTCACAACAATTGTCGTCTGCTGTTGCTTTTATATCTTGCCTTATTTCTCAATAAAAACATGGTTTGACAGCACTTCAGCATCATTTCCAATGGCAATTAGTCTGAAGTGCTGTCAAAGCATGTTGTAAATTATTCTAAAGTGTTGTCAAAGCATGTTTTTGATGATAAAAATTGAAAATAGAAAATAAACAGCAAACGACAAAAAAAATAAGATAGCGGTTTAAGGGTTAAGTGACTGTATACAGAAACTCACTCACAGACGAGCCAAAAGTTAGTTTGCTTCATTTTAGTCATAGTATTTGAGCACACTGTCCAAATAGATATACCTTTCTGAAGTATTTTTTAATTAAAGAACTACATGTAGTATGTATGTTGTATACAATTTTATTATTTTAAAGGTTTCATGCCCACTCAGTAGGCACAAAATGTTATTTATAGGAATTAAATAAGTGTATAATTGTGTCACTATTCCACCAGTTCTAAAAATTAAAAGTGCCCGCTATACAGATACATGTATAATCATTTAGTAATATTTATTTTACTGATAGTGATGCGCGGTGGTATCAGGCTATTTTCATATGCAAACGAGGCATGATATTTTTTTAATTATTTATAGTAATTAAATGCGTCACCGGAAAAAATATTTTCAACAGATTATAAAGTATGATCATTGCACATCAAAAAATAAATACAGAGAATAAATAGTAATTCCGTTAACATTTTAAGGAAACACGGTTATCGCCCCTGATATCAGTGTGGAAATTTACGTCTGATATAACATGTATAATAATGTCAAATCAATACGTGGGGTAATGATGAATGAATGTTTATTTTGTCAGAAAATGTCTCAGATGATGTCTCTGATTTAAAGAACGTTTTGTGTGTACTGAGTGGGAATGTACCTTTAATCTACTTGGTTTGAGAGAATTAATATTACAGGTATGAAGAATAAATATCAGTTTCAACAACTTACTGGAGTGTTTACTATAGCTAAATGCAAGGCTGTATCTGCATGGGCGAATTCAGGGTGGGGGGGGGGGGCGGCGGACCCCCCCCCCCCCCCCCCCTAAAATTTGCATAGTAAAGATTTTTTACAAGTTACAAGGCACGTTTTTTGCTCCAAAATGCGCCAGAACGCAGGAAATGCGATGTAGATGTCAAAGATTTTACGGGGGGGAATGCCGGACCTCCTTAGCGCTATCCCGAGCTCCGCTTGGTCTACGAATGTGCTACGCTCGTTCGATAATATAGTCAAATATTGCAAATATTGCAAAATAGTTACGCCCTCCCTAACCCGAAATCCTGGATCCGCGCCTGATGTGTGACAACTTAAACAAGCCATTTATTATTGCTTATACATGTAATTCCAGCTCACTCATATTTCCTAAGAATTAAACAACAAAAGTCTCTGCCAATGCTAATTCATTTTATATGATATTTTATCTTAAAATAAAATTAGCGACGCCAGCACCACAAACAATAACATGGTTGAATACACAAGATTGACCTAGACACTCTGGTCATGCATTGGTCACATGTGGCCAATGAGAATTTGTAAATTGTGTAAATTATTTGGTGTTGGAATTTCCAAATTTTAAAAGGAAAAAATATAATAAATATTATTAAATTTTCAACTGTTTATTTTTCCTGTTTTGACCATGTTTTGACAGCAAATGAGAATCATCTCCAATGGAGATGATTCTCATGGCTGCCAAAGCATGGTTGAGTTAAGAAATAGAAACGAGCATATGGCAAAGCAAAGACCATTTGTTTCCTACCATATAAGGGTTACGCCTTACCTTGTGTGTTTTGTAGGTGGAGCTTATACTCGGTAGTAGAGACAGCTGGTTGGAATTATGGGTAGAAAAGGATGATGGGAAAGATGAGGCGTGGTATGATGGGTTGATCGTGCTTGCATGGAGGGGGACTCGTGGAAAAAGCCCGGTGTGGTTACTGCTGTACTGGTCGTTCTGTCGTCTCCGTCGCTGAAAAATATTGTTTTCCTTGGTTTCAACACTGCAGATTGTAAAGCCAACATTTGTAAACACTGGAGATCCAGATGAGTTGCTTATAATGAGCTGACGAGTGACGAGCCATCTCATCAAGATCTGCACTTTTTGCAAGTAATTTTTTAGAACAAAAACTCCCCGTTTTCATAAATGAACTAGTCTGAAAATCATTTTTGATGATTGAATTGGTTGCAAAATTTACATATCAAAATCCATTCCAGTTACTTATGCATGAAAGGGTTAATGATCTAGCATGAAACGGTCTATGCCAGTTGTTTAGGAGTGAAATGGTTAAAACAATCTTTATTTCATACAAATACATTGCATATACAGCTGAATCTCGTTATCCCAATATCGTTTATCTCAATATACCTGCTTATCTCAATATACGTCCCAGGTCCCGGCAGAATTCCCTATATAGATCATATATTTTACTCCTGATAACTCGATATCGGATATGTCGATATATCGGTTTAGTCGAAGTGGTTAAGTCCCGATAGTATGTTTCCTTCACATTTGTATTCTGATATGTCGATGCGAAAATTAAGCGCCCGGCGCGAATATCTCAGGTAAGTTTTCACACGTCTATAGAAACCAAAGACACCGCCACCGCAAAAATGCGTTTAAAGTTGCATGTCCAGTTAAAGCAGTTCACTTAAAACCATAATTAATCAATTAAACTTAATGTGATATCAAATCTCTTTTAACAGAAAAATGAATTAAACGGTGTAGCAATAAATAAATCGTAGATGTAATGATTAGTCATTGATGTTGAAAATCGCTTGTTTACACTAGCTCAGTAGCTGCGAAGAAGCATAAACAAATTGTGTCTAATTCACCGGAAATTGTAAGAAGCATATTTGATATATTTAGTAACATACGCATGTGCATTGTGTAAAAAGAAAGTGAGCGATTTATGAAAACCCGGCATTTCTGAAGCGATTTTGTTCGGATTTGTTTTCGCGAAATTTGGCGAATTGTTATCTCGAAGTTCGGATATGTCGATATATTTTCACCAGTCCATTCGATAAATGGATTTGAAAATAAGCTAGAAGCTTATATAAATTTATATTCATACAATTGAAGGGGCCAGTCGAAGAAGGAGGCAAACTTCACAAGTTATCATCTTATACATTAATGAACTAAAATCAAGAAAAATCTATTCGCTCACAGCCACTGTGTCATGAATCTGTAGATCATCTATACATACCACAAACAGCACAGATATGCAGAGAATAAACAGTTGGAGGGTGTGACTGCATATGAATTTTAACGCACATACATACATAATGGCACTTAGAAACATTAACCCTTAGACCGCTACACATAATAGTTGTCGTCTGCTGTTGCTTTTATATCTTGCCTTATTTTTGAATAAAAACATGGTTTGACAGCACTTCAGAATCATTTCCAATGGAAATGATTCTGAAGTGCTGTCAAAGCATGTTGTAAATTATTCTAAAGTGCTGTCAAAGCATGTTTTTGATGATAAAAATGGAAAATAGAAAATAAACGGCAGACGACAAAAAATTAAGATAACGGTGTCAGGGTTAACACAATTTTAGATAAAAAATCACTAAACTCACGTTTGTTATAATGACCTCTACATTGAACAGCGTGTAAGGAGATTAATAACTGTAAAACATGTGTATATATATACAGTCGAACCTGCTCGGGCGGTCACCTTTAATCAGCGGTCACCGCCGTTAAGCGGCCACTACAAATTCCCCCCGCGCATTTTTACTATATAAAACGCTTTCATTCAACGGTCACTCGTCTAACGCGGCCAGCGGTCATTAATTATCGTCCCAAACTAGTGATCCAATTTCATTAAACGGTCACCGCTAATTCCGATTTCAATGTACCCTGCGGCGGTCGTTACCGAAGCGCGAATTAACAATGATGTCAGCAGTCAATGCGGGTAATTAAAACACCAAACACGTCGCCGTGTTGGCGATATTGAGAGGGTATGTTTCACAGGTGCAAATTGTGTTGCCTGAGCTGTCGGCGCATTATTGAAAGAACACCCTATCGCATCCGGGTTCTTGCACCCTTGTCCGTCGATTCGTAACAAATGTTGTAAAAAGGAACAGCCCATTGCCAATTACCAAATTGACAATTGAAAACACAAATAGCTGATATAATTGGTGTGTATTGCTCAGGACCGAGTGTAACCGGCTCAAATATAATTTAAGCAAATGGGCTCATATGTCGAATATGAGCCGAATGTCGCACTTATTGACTGCTTTTGCTGACATCGCCTAGGCATTATTTACATACACAATTGGAAATGAATCCAAATTCGACTTGACCAATACCGACAAAAAAAAAAAAAAAAAATAAATTGCGTAACTTATCCCACACCATTTCCGATTATACCACATTATGCCCTATTATCTAGTACAATAAGCTGTCTACAATATGAGTCTTGCAGATTAGCAGTTGCAGTAGGCTGTAAAATAACAACAAAAACGTGAACATTGATGTTTTTATTTGTTGATGGATTTTTTATTTCATTAAATGATATAATTCAACTAAATATTTGTTACTTGTTAAGAAGAAATCCGCTCATTACATGTTCAGGTTCAATTTTGAAAATATTAAATAAATATAAAGATACACATTTATATTGCATTAAAACATACATATTTAATCAATATGGTACTCTAAATTAATCATTAATATTATTTATTACATTTGTATTATAAAGTCAACATACATGTCTATGTTATCTTTATCTTCATTTCAATTTTCAAAATTTACCTGAAATGTACCTGAAAACACAACCCTCTATTAAGGGATCACCTCTGTTAAGCAGCCAGTTTTGTCACTTCACTTGGGTGGCTGCTTAAGACAGGTTTGACTGTATCTATATCACACCGTCTGTAAGCTGGTGTATCAATAAATTATATTTCCTTCATCACATGACATGCCATAGCGGGTAGTTTTGTAATTAAAGGTACATGCCCACTCAGTAGGCACAAACTATTTTTTATAGGAATTAAATGAGTGTATAATTGTGTCACTATTCCGTCAGTTCTAAAGATTACGAGTCGCCGCTATACAGGTATAATCATTTAGTAATATGTATTTTATTGATAGTGACGCGCATTGGTATCAGGCTATTTTCATATGAAAATGAGGCATGGTATTTTTTTATTATTTATACTAATCAAATGAGTCACCGGAAAAAATAATATTTTCGACAGATTATAAAGTATGATAATTGCACATCAAAAAATAAATACTGAGTATAATAGTAATGTCCGTTAACATTTTAAGGAAACACGGTTATCGCCCCTGATATTAGTGTGGAAAATTACTGTTGATATAAAATGTATAATAATGCCAATCAATACATGGGTTAATAGTGAATTAATGTTTATTTTGCCAGAAAATGTCTCAGATGATGTCTCTGATATAAAGAACATTTTGTGCCTACTGAGTGGGCATGTACCTTTAATGAACATGAATCTATAAGCAGCATTACCCCAATATTAGGCATTTGTTAAGACTGTACATGTGTCAGTTAACATCATTCCAAACCATTATAAATCCTAATCAGTTTGAGAAGTGCCACAACAAGGGGTTTATTGTGTTAACAACCAACGTATCCCATGATCAAACTATGCATAGTATGCACAGACTGATCATGGCCTACACTGTTTACTATTTTGTTCAGAAAGTTTCCTCCACCAAGGACTCGGTCCATAATAATATCACTCTCATGCAGCCTGATAATCAATTTATATTGCTGGTTAGAAGCGTAACGGGTGTTTGACTGATGGAATGACGAACAGTGCAGATTCTGATCAGACTGTGCAGATGCACAGGCTGATCTGGATCTACAATGGTCATAACACAATAAGCCCGATTTCTCATGTCACAGCCACAGATTAGGCTACATACAAATGTTAGCTGATTAAGCACACAACAAGCGTCTGTTTGTTGCACATATCCCTGAAGGCCTCACCCTAGATTTTCATCAGGCATCGCCAGCCCAAATGACTTAGTTTGTTCAGCGGTATTAGGCGTTTGTTAGGTTTTTAGGTAGTCACATATTAATATAGCATCAACTGTCCATGGATGGTGTTATTATTGTCACAATGCAGGACCCATGCTCATAAAACTTTCTGAGAAAGTTCTCCAAATGTGTACTCAAAATCACGCAGTTTGATTGGCGAAGTACGACAGCAGCACAGCCATGACCAACTGACAACTTACTGATGTCGAGCACACACACCGAGACACGTTTTATAGTCATGGAACCAAACTCTTTCTAATCTTACAAAGCATGGGAATGTTAATGAATTGACAAGGGTCATTGTCATTCCAATTGTCTATGAATATGTAAATCCTTTACTTACAATTGCTGCTAATATGTGCCAATACATAGTGGAACCTCTCTAAACCGGACACCCTGGGAGGTCCCCAGGGTGTCCGGTTTATGGAGGGTTCCACTGTAATCCAGGTGTATGGACACCCCAAGACAGGGACGTAACTGTCATGCTTGCACTAATGACAATGAACCTTCTGGTATTACAATGTTCTCCATTGCATTTGGCCATACATTTTTATGCCCATACACATATTGGTCTTCAAAATATCCTCCTGTTCAGACCACTATCAAGCTAAAGGCCTATATAGGCTGAAGATGTGAAGAGCGATAAATGTTTATTTTATTTCTTTTGCATAATTATATAGTGCCATTTCCTTTGTGATTCTGAAAATTGTTTTCTCCATTTTCACTACAGTGTATGTTGTTACCACTCATTTGAACCATCTAAACAGGTGAATTTATACATAAACTTTTACAAATTAACCATTAAAATGCTGAATTAAATTTTGTCGCCTGCTGTTTATTTATCAGTTTCCTTTTATCATCAAAAACATGTTTTTACAACTGTTTTGAATCATTTCCAATAGAAATAATTCTAGGTGCTGTTACATCATGTTTTTATTGAGAAAGAAGACAAACAACAGCAGACGATAATTTTTGTTTCCCGCATTCTAAGGAAGTGTTAATCAACAACATAGTTATACCAAGCATGCAATGGATTGATATGTGGCTGTGACTCGAGAAATGGAAATCCGGATCTGCACTGTTCGCCATTCCATCAATGAAACACCCGTCATGCTTCTAACAAGCGACATAGATCGCTATCAGGCTACAGGAGTGTGCTATTTGATCAGTAGCCGATTTCATCAACATTGCAAAGTATACTTTACTAGCAAAGTATACTTTGAGGGAGTGATCATTTATTTTTCCTGAAATGCATTATTTCATATAGAACTAACAAATGCATATATTTCATGATCAAAAGTATGCAGAATTATTATACTGAATTTATTACATTATCACAGCCATTAAATGGCTGTGATAATGTAATAAATTCAGCATAATAAAAATTAATAATTTTTTAAAAAAAATGGCTGTGATAATGTAATAAATTCAGCATAATAAAAATTAATAATTTTTTTAAAAAATTGAAAATTTCTCCCTCAAAGTATACTTTGCTACTAAACTATACTTTGCAATGTTGATGAAATAGGCTACAGAAGTCACACTGGTCGCAGATCCCATAAGCACCATTTCTCCAGTCACAGCCACATATGAGACACGCCATGTGATAATGTACCTAAGAACATGTGCGACATCTCATTTAAAACATTCACGATATTTTCCTTAAATGACATCGACAGTTGAAGAAATTTTCCGCATTTGCTATGACAATTGTGTCATCTTTCAACATCATTAACGGAAAATAATTCCAGCACAAAAATATTTACACAATTCCCTAACATTTGATTGGCCCATAGCAAGTCTCTGTCCAAAATTTATATCCCAGTAAACTCCCATGCCGAACTACTTTCCGTAACCGTCAGGCGGATTTAAGATAATTCTTAAGAAAACGGAAAATAAACACATTTTCTTCATGAATTTATTTAAAATGTTGGAATTATAAGGAATGAATGGCCTTTTTGTTGAATTTATCAGGGATATAAACTTGGAAAAGTCGCGGGAATACTGGACGAAGGCCGGAAGGCCTCGTCCAGTATTCCCGCGACTTTTCCAAGTTTATACCCCGATAAATTCCACAAAAAGGCCATTCATTCCTATAATAACACTTTCTGTAAATGCACATGTTCTTAGACACAAAATCACATGACGTGTCTCATATCATGAAAGTAATCGCAAATAATGTAAGTAAAAAGCACCTGAACCGTCGGATGCGCACACAATACCTGATATACCTTCCTCTTATCCTTGAACAGCTGGTGAGCGGGTAGCGACTGGGGTTTGGGTAAACTTGCGATCAGGTGAATATCCGGGTCCTTCTTCTTATCGTACTTTTCTGAGCGTGAGCTTTCAATATCAGGAGGCGACACATTATCTCTACCCATAATGTCAACCTGTTCTATTTTGACTTTAGCTAATGCTGCCTGTCGTTTGTCCGTTTCCCTGAAATTTGGTAACATCAACAATATGTCATGCTTCAGAACTAATGGTGTCCCAGAACTCAAGATAAGGTTCGTATTGGCGTATTTTAAACACCTACTTTAGCAGAATATGCATTGATTATCAAAAGAGGGAGTAGAACATTTTCAAATTGAGTAGTGAAAATTTACTTAGTTGAGCTGCAAAAAGCAAACAGAGCTTTTTGCAGCTCAAATAAGTGATTTTTTTTTTTTTTTTATCATTTGTTCCCTATTTTAGAGGGAAGAAAATGAATAGTACATTTGTAAAGTTACGCATTGAATTGAAATCTTGGGGTATACTACTTCATTAGATACAAAACATATCAGGAGCTCAGTAGCCGATTTCACCAACATTGCAAAGTATACTTTTCTAGCAAAGTATACTTTGAGGGAGAAATTTTTCCATTTTAGGATAAATTTATTAATTTTTATTATACTGAATTTATTACATTATCACAGCCATTTTGGCTGTGATAATGTAATAAATTCAGTATAATAATTCTGCATACTTTTAATCATCAAATATATGCAGTCGTTAGTTCTATATGACATAATGCATTTCAGAATATATACATGATTTCTCCCTCAAAGTATACTTTGCTCGATAAGTATACTTTGCAATGTTGGTGAAATAGGCTACTGCCGTACTGGTGTCCATATATATATATATGAAAAATATATTCTACTTTTAGAAAGCCAAATATTTGTTGAGTTGTGTCAAGCGGACTCCTTAAAAACCAAGCCAAATGAACATTATGCCATTACATAAAGAATTAATTTATAGATAGAGCATTCGGCAGCCTATGAATTTTCTCCATAAATTGCAACATGATTTTCTACCTATACATTTCTACCTCTCAACATTTTGCAGAATGCAACAATAAATTACATATTTCATAAGTGGTTTAAAATTTCTAAAAATACTCAGGGAATGTGCAGAATTTAAATTTAAATGTAGGTAGATTTGAAAATTCAAAATAAATTTCAGGAAAAGTCTCATGGCATATTAAGCCAGAAAATCTCACAATGTGGTCGATAATTATGCAATATTACGATTGCTGAAATGTTGGAATGTCTACAAGTTTAGGTTTAGAATCAACGCAACAATTACCTGAGTTCTTTGAAGTATGGATGCCTTAGAGCCTGCTTGGCAGTTATTCGCTCGTCAGGGTCGTATGTACATAGTTTGTATATAAGGTCGACGATGTCCGTGGAGGCGTGGGGCAGCAGTCGCTCTATACCAGAGCCCTTCTTGGACGGGAAGTTGAAATTCATTCCTCGAGATCTAGAAATAGGTATGATATTATTCTAGGAAATGCATAGGAATTCTCAGGCCTACCAAAGGCTTTCTATATGGAATGAGAGAATATAAAGTGAAATGGCAACAGCTCGGCAACAGCTAACATAGAGGTGAGGCAGTAGTTTTCGGTCTCATACGACAGAACAATCAAATACTACGAAAGTTGCATTTCATGCATACCGTAATAATCCTAAATATTCGGACACAATTTATTCTGGGAAACACACATAAACACATGTATTCCCACAATAAAGAGTAATATTTAAGGTTAGTGTGGCTGCACTGACACAATCAATATATTTGGATACAATTTGTTTTGGAAAACCCCTAGGGGTTTTCCAAAACAAATGGTGTCCGAATATTTAGGGTTATTATGGTAGGTCAATTTGACACAAAAGGAAACCATGTCAACCATTTTATCAGATTCAAGATATTGTGGTACTTACTTTTTAAGCTTGCTAAGCACGCTACCATCGGGAGTACCCATGATGTCGTGAATCTTCGCGATCTGGTCTACCTCGTTCGACCCAGGGAACAACGGGTGTAAACTGAAACATAAACGAGATTGTATGCCTTTTAATGTGAAATTTGATTTTGAAACAACAATGTCTTTTGGATAAAATCCAAATTGACGATAGATAAATGAATTAGTTTTGAGAGAAATGTCGTTTCTGTTGAGATGAGGAACACCACTGATATTGAGAAAACTCAAAAATAGTGTGAATTTTATAAAACCTAGCACATTTTGCGCTGTAAATGTGCTAAAATACACTCAGTCACATGGCTGCGTAATATTGTTAACACAATTGTTCAAACACAATTGTTCATTTATGTTTTTTTCTCGTTTTCAGTGGATAAACCATTAGTCATTTTTTATTAGTACAGTGCGACCCCGTTAGTACACGGAAGTCCGGCGACATACAACCTTCCGTGTTGCTTATCCGAACCGTGCTATATCCGTTCTCGCCCAAGACGCATCATAATGTCAACAAACAAGAGGGCCATGATGGCCCTAATTCGCTCACCTGACTCCATGAACACCAGAGGAGAATGTGACATTGAGTTCATGTGTTTTAAAAAAATTGTGCTATTTTTAGATGGCGGTCATCTTGTATTAAGCAATGACTCTCATTTTACCAAATCTGAAAATGCTTCACTCAAGGATCTTAACTTACTATGAAGTTTGGCCATCATCGGCCATGTGGTTTCTGAGAAAAAGACGTTCAAAATCTCGAATAAATGACCTTTTGGCGGCCATCATGGATGACATAATCATCCGATTCCGACAAATATTGCACCAGAGCAATCGCCTCATCGATACCTTCAATTTGATACATGACATTAACATATTCGGTCAAAAATAAAATTTGACCCCACGGGCCACGCCCATTTTTGACCCTGGGGTCACCATTTTCACAAATTTGAAAGAGCATTGTATATCAATCATTCCTACCAAGTTTCATCGAAATCCGGCCAGCGGTTCATGAGAAGAAGATTTAAGAATTTGTGCTATTTTTAGACGGTGGCCATCTTGGATTAGCGACGACCTCCATTTTAACAAATCTTGAAAAGGCTTCACCCATGGACCATAACTTTTAAGTTTGGCCACCATGGGCCAAGCGGTTCATGTGAAGAAGAATTTTGAAATCTCTAATAAAAGAACAACCTTGGATGACATAACCATCCGATTTCGCCAAGAAATGCACCAGAGTGATCGCCTCATTGATACATTCGATTTGATATATAACATGACCATATTCAGTCAAAAATAAAATTTGACCACACGGGCCACGCCCATTTTTGACCCTGGGGTAACCATTTTGGATTAGCCATCTTGGATTAGCGATGACCTCCATTTTAACAAATCTGAAAAGGTTTCATGTGAAGAAGAATTTTGAAATCTCTAATAAAAGAACGACCTTTTGACCTTTCGGCGGCCATCTTGGATGACCTAACCATCCGATTTCGACAAATAATGCACCAGAGTGATCGCCTCGTTGATACCTTCAATTTGATATATGACAAGACCATATTCGGTCAAAAATAAAATTTGACCCCAATTTGACCCCACGGGCCACGCCCATTTTTGACCCCGCGGTCACCATTTTAACAACTTTGAAAGAGCATTGTACATTGATCAGTCCTACCAAGTTTTGTCGAAATCCGGTCGGCGGTTCTTGAGAAGAAGATTTTTGAAGAATTTGTGCTATTTTTAGACGACGGCCATCTTGGATTACGTAATGATGTAATTTTAACAATTTTGTAATCCCCCTACCTAAGGACCATGACCATGAAGTTTGGTGACTATAGGCCCAATGGTTACCGAGGAGAAGACGTTTGAAAATGTTCACGGACGACGACGACGGACGACGGACACATTGCGGTAACAATAGCTCACATGAGCTTCGCTCAGGTGAGCTAAAAATACATGTACACTGTACACTGTGACTGCGAATGAACGACGTCGCCAATGCCTATAATATGCCATAAGTTTTCACTGTTATCTTCGCATGTAATAAATATATTGAATCCAAGAATTGTTAACGTCATGTTTCATTTATTCATCAATTTCATGTAGAATGTAGATCTACGCAGGTCCGTGCAATCCATTATTGTAAATGCGTGTAGAAAAAAGTGTAGTAATGATGACATAGCGAAACAAGGCCAGTTGTCAGGTACACATTTGTGTACATGCGCCGGGGGCGTGTGCAGTGCTGTACCATTTTAGTTAATCTGGGTGGAGTTAATTCTGCGCGACTGATACGCGATCTCCGATTGGTCAGCCTTTACACCTAATTAATATTCCACCAATGGTGAGCGCGAACGCATGCCGGAAAAATGAAATCGAGCACATAACAATTAGCACTGCTTTGTTACTGGTCTTACTGATCTTATTCCCAGTTTGCTCGGATTAATTTACGAAATGTGCAAACGTGATCAGCTGCACATTCACATCGGTGAGATAAAAGGAGGCTATGCGTCCATAAAAAAAAAAATCGTCCATTTTGGGTCTAATTTGGGAAAGAATCGCAAATTTAACACGATTTCTGACAATAGTCGTGTACGAATTTAACACGATTTTGATATACAAATAGGAAAAAAATTCGGGAGCCAAGGCACAACCGTGTACTAAACGAAATCGTGTTATAGTGAAGTGTGTACTAACGGGGTCGCACTGTAATGCAATTTATAACAAAACTACAGTTTGGTTGTATAGACAGACAGAATTAATGAACTCTTTCAACAGTACAGAGCTGAATAAATCCTATGCTTGCAACCTTTGTAAGACCAGATGATATGGCTCGTAATGCTTATCACAATCTGCATAGTTTGCGTGCAGTTTACACTTTTTTACAAAATTACACTTTCTTGATGAATTTATTTTTTTATTTTTTTTCCGAAAATTGTAATTTTTATCGCCAATTGTTTATTTTTATCGCCAATTGCGAAAGTGGCGATCGCCAGTGGAATCCCTGAACACTGAATAATTATTATCACTTACAAGGCAGGGACATGGTTAATTTATCAAACTCACCTAAAACAACCAGCCTACCTAATACTTGATTGATTGGGGTTTTATATCCGATCAACAGCAAGGTTATATAGACGGGAACTTACCTAAGAATCTCAAAGAAGACGCAGCCGACGCTCCACATGTCCATCTTGTACATGTAGTAGCCATCGGTCAGCAGACACTCGGGCGCCCGATACCACCGTGTCGAGATGTACTCCGTGTATGGCTGCTTGGAATACACGCTCCGACACGAACCAAAGTCCGCCAGCTTTAATAAATCTTCCTGGAAAATATAATATTGTATGGGAGAGTGGATAATTCATAACAAAATCAAAAATCAACTCTCAAAGATCATCAGCATGCAACTCTCCCACATTTTTCATCTAAAACGGTTTATTAAATTAATTATAAATAAATGACATTGATGTATGAAGTAAATTCCCTCAACGGTACCGGTAAGTCCCAAAGTGAAAATTAACCTTGACCCTGTAAATTGGGACATGATGGTATCACGTCTAGACCCTCAAGATAAATATTATCAACAATAAGTATGAGCAACGGAATAAGAAAAATAAGTGAGAAGACCTGGAAGGAAAACTATATACTGGTTCAAGTTGGGATTAACTAAGCAGTACATGTCACTATGAGAGATGTCAGCTGCCAAATGTGTATACGAGCTGTTGAAGGAATGGAAATGATTCTGAAGTGCTGTCAAAGCATGTTGTAAATTTTTCTAAAGTGCTGTCAAAGCATGTTTTTGATGATAAAAATGAAAAAAATAAACAGCACGAGTTTCTGGTATATAAAACATTCAAGTTGTCATTTCTTTAAACTTGTCTTAACAGGTTGAATCACACGCAATATTCTATATAATTTACTCTTGGTAAAACATAAGGCAATCTTGTTCATGCATCATATCTGTGTTATTAATAATCAAAGAGCTGACTGGAATTCCCAAGATAAGAATAACGCCACCAACGGGCAATAAGAACCTTGACACATTGCATTTGGAATACAAGCTTATGTGTATACAGCTGATTCTCATTTACTCAAATAGGTCTACGTCAAACAGTCTGTAAAATTCGAACTCGCCCCGCAGTCACGAAATATTTCCTATATAAATCATTCAAAATGTTACCTAAAATTGGAACTACGGCATATTCAAACTCTTGAACAAAAGGTGTGGTCCCTTGGGCAGTCGAACAACGTTAATTAACTATCAATAACTCATACAGGTAAGTCAATTTTTTGGTTTATTTGTTTGCCTAACGAGGTGTGAATTTCGCGATTGATGGTCTTTTTGAATTGTTTCCCTTGAGTAATGACAGGCAGGTTACATTAAAACAAAAATTTAATAATTAAGTGGTGCTCGGCGCATCAAGATAACCGCGTTAATATATTAATCAGAACAGCATTCAAAGTGGATGGGACATGTTTGCATTAAAATCATACAGTATTGATGGTCTTTTTGAATTGTTTCCCTTGAGTAATGACAGGCAGGTTACATGTACATTAAAACACAAATTTAATAATTAAGTGGTGTTAATTAACTCGGCGTTTCAAGATAACCGTGTTAATACATTAATCAGAACAGCATTCAAAGTGAATGAGACATGTTTGAATTAAAATCATACAGGTTGTTTATTTGGTGTTTCTTCCAGAAGACTTCACAGACGTCAAACAGTGGTGGCATTCCTAGATGAAATCAAATCATTGACTATAATATATATTTCATTCTCTCGAACTACGCCCGACTCAAACTTTTATGAGACAGAGGTGTTCAGAATAATGGGCTAAAACATTTGCATCTATGCCGTATCTGTAGCCGATTTCACCAACATTGCAAAGTATACTTTTCTAGCAAAATATACTTTGAGGGAGTAATCATTTATTTTTCCTGAAATGCATTATTTCATATAGAACTAACAAATGCATATATTTCATGATTGAAAGTATGCAGAATTAATATACTGAATTTATTACATTAATGTAATAAATTCAGTATAATAACAAGAAACGAGGCAAAGCCACGAAGGCCAGGTTTTTTCCAAGCATAGACACTTGGATAACATAATTATACCCACTTTTTGTAGACTAGATGGCCGTGGCCTGCATGTCGTGCCTTGGGGCGAGGCATGGACACTAAAAAAATAGATATAGTAGATGGAAAAACTTCAACCAAAAAACTTTAACCGGACACACGGACGAACGGACGGACGTATGCCAAAATGCCGACGATATCGCGCTTTCCGCAAGCAGGTGTGACAATGATGATAAACACCCATGTGAAGTATCAAGGTATTGGGTGAAGCAGTTGCAGAGATATAGTACACGAAAAAACTTTAACAAAAAAATTCAAAGTAATTTGAACTTGACATAGGGCACAGGATCGCGCTTTCCGCAAGCAGGTGCGACAATGATGATAAACACCCATGTGAAGTATCAAGGTATTGGGTGAAGCAGTTGCAGAGATATAGTACACGAAAAAAAATTAACAAAAAAAATTCAAAGCAATTTGACCTTGACATTGGGCACAGGATCGCGCTTTCCGCAAGCAGGTGCAACAATGATGATAAACACCCATGTGAAGTATCAAGGTATTGGGTGAAGCAGTTGCAGAGATATAGTACAGGAAAAAACTTTAACAACAAAAAAATTCAAAGTAATTTGACCTTGACATTGGGCACAGGATCGCGCTTTCCGCAAGCAGGTGCGACAATGATGATAAACACCCATGTAAAGTATCAAGTTATTGGGTGAAGCAGTTGCAGAGATATAGTACACGAAAAAACTTTAACAAAAAAATTAAAAGTAATTTGACCTTGACATTGGGCACAGGATCGCGCTTTCCGCAAGCAGGTGCGACAATGATGATAAACACCCATGTGAAGTATCAAGGTATTGGGTGAAGCAGTTGCAGAGATATAGTACACGAAAAAACTTTAACAAAAAAATTCAAAGTAATTTGACCTTGACATTGGGCACAGGATCGCGCTTTCCGCAAGCAGGTGCGACAATGATGATAAACACCCATGTGAAGTATCAAGGTATTGGGTGAACAGTTGCAGAGATATAGTACACAAACAAACTTTAACAAAAAAATTCAAAGTAATTTGACCTTGACATTGGGCACAGGATCGCGCTTTCCGCAAGCAGGTGCGACAATGATGATAAACACCCATGTGAAGTATCAAGGTATTGGGTGAAGCAGTTGCAGAGATATAGTACACGAAAAAACTTTAACAAAAAAATTCAAAGTAATTTGACCTTGACATTGGGCACAGGGGCCGCACGGTTGGGGGTTAGAATGAAAATATGGATGATGATAAACACCCATGTGAAGTTTCAAGGTAATGGGCGAAGCAGTTGCAGAGATATAGTATAACAAAAAAGTTTTAACCAAAAAACTCTAACCAGACGTACGTTAAAAAGTTAACGTTGAAAATGGCTAAGTCAATTACGTAGAAATAATAGGTGAAGGTAAAAAAATGGTCACATGTTGGATAGTTGTATGTGGTAGGCACCCCTTGGTTATGAAGCTGTGAAAGTTTGGTGGTCCTAGGTGGTACAGTACCAAAGAAATGGACTTAAACACGAAAACTTAACATTGTAAACGCAAAAACTTAACATTGAAAATGGCTAAGTCGACTGCGCGGAAAAAATGGGTGAAGTTAAAAAAAAAAGTAACATGTTGGATAGTGATATGTGGTGGGTACCCCTTGATTATGAAGCTGTGAAAGTTTGGTGGTCCTAGGTGGTACAGTACCAAAGAAATGGACTTAAACACGAAAACTTAACATTGTAAACGCGAAAACTTAACATTGAAAATGGCTAAGTCGACTACGCGGAAAAAATGGGTCAAGTTAAAAAAAAAGTAACATGTTGGATAGTGATATGTGGTGGGCACCCCTTGATTATGAAGCTGTGAAAGTTTGGTGGTCCTAGGTGGTACAGTAACAAAGAAATGGACTCAAACACGAAAACTTAACATTGATTGTGGACGCCGCCCGCCCGCCCGCCGCCCGCCCGCCGCCCGCCCGCCCGGCTTTCGCCAATCCAATAGCCTGGATTTTTTTTCAAAAAACCTGGCTAAAAATTAATAAATTTATCATAAAATTTAAAATTTCTCCCTCAAAGTATACTTTGCTACTAAAGTATACTTTGCAATGTTGATGAAATAGGCTACTGATCAGCATCACAATTCTGCTAAGTCAGTTTTCATATTGCTGTTACTGGTAGAAGTGAAGAGACTATAATTAGGTCATGCCTTTGTTTTTCTCTGTTAAGCGTCCACCTGGATGGCCAAAACCTACTTACATATCCAGTAAAAACAAACAAGGCCTTGAAGAAAAAAAATGAATATAAATTTACCGGTATGTTAAAAACTTCAAGGGTTGTGGAAGTTTTTAACATACATTTAAATTGCCGCTAAATAATAAGAAGTCTTATTAAACTTATTAAGTGTAAATTCATGAACGGATTTAAAACTTAAAGACAAGTCCCAAATAAATTTTCATATTACATGTACTTCACCAGTAAATAGTGTAAAATAGCATACACAGTTTTTTTCATTTTTTTTTCATAGAACTACTCTCAAAACCTACTAGCGGAAGAACTTTGTATGGCCTTATGTAAGATTAAACAGACCGACCTGGGCCTATACTATACTACACAAAGGCCACAAGCCTAATTTTGAAAGACCATGTCACAATGAGATAACAGTCAGAAAGTTCCTTTTTGTCTGTCGGCGCCAACTTGTGATGAAACAGACATGTGTACATGCAATACGACTATCAACATGCCGTGTTGCTATCGTTGCATCATTAATTATACACCGCAAGAGAACAATTGATTTTTGATTCCATGAGACTGGAACCTTATACCCAACGCTCTCATGGAATCAAAAATCAATTGTGCATAAATTGACATAAATTGACAGTCGTAACTACAGAGCTGTCGGGCTGACAGCTCTGTAGTTACGACTGTCAATTTATGCACTCCATAAACAACGTGGATAATTACTATTAAAGGTACTGTCCCAGATGATGGCAAATAGTGAAATACACCGACATTCACTTCATGGTCTACTAGCAACACATATTAACCCTTTCACTCCTAAGTCACTGTAATGGATTTCTATATGTTAATTTGCGGACCCAATCAAATCGTCACAAACAACTGATTTTCAGACTAGTAATATTAATGTTATAATACAATGATGAAGGAAGTTTTTGACGCAAACAATGGCTAATTGTTTCCGCAAAAATGTGAAGGTACAAAAGAAACTTGTACAAACTTTTTAACGCAAAAAAATGGCTAAGTGTTACGCAAAAACGTGCGGTAGAAAGGTCAAGGTCATGTTAATGGTGGCATGAGTGTGTCCCAAATGCTCACATATATCAAGTGTCCAAATAATAAAGCAATCCATCAAGTCATATTAAAGTTATACCATGATGACGGAGCTTGTACAAACTTTTTGACACAAAAAAATAGCTACGTGTTTCCGCAAAAATATGAAGGTGAAAAAGGTTAAGATCATATTAATGACGGCATGAGTGTGTTCCAAATGCTCACATGTATCAAGTGTCCAAATATTGAAGCAATCCGTCCAGTAATATTAAAGTTATACCATAATGAATAAGCTTGTACAAACATGTTGACATTTTGGACGACGACACAGATGACGACAGAAAAAGCGGCGACTTTTGCTAAAACAGGCGCGACAGAAATGGCTGATATTTGCCACACAGAATACATGTACATACCTTTATTAAAATATTTTCTGGCTTTACGTCCCTATGGAAAATGCCATTTCTGCAAGAGATAAAAATATAGGTGTATGAAAACATAGGATATTAACCCATTACAGGCTGGCTACAATTACAGTAGTATGAACATTTGGAGCATTTCATTGGATATGTTTTCTATTATTGTTCGAAAGTACCGTGTAACCACACAAATACATGGTAACTACATATAGTTTTATGGAGAAATAAGCAAAATAATCAATTTTTTCAATAAAAAGCATGGCATCCATAGACTTCAATGGATTGGCTCACAACATTTACCAGCCTACATCCAGCATACTCAGGGATTCCGCTGGGGAAAATAAAAAAATCGCCACTTCAAAAAAAATAAAACAATTGGCGATAAAAAATTACAATTTTCGAAAAATAAAATCAAATGTTTTTTTCTCGAAAATTGTAATTTTTTATCGCCAATTGTTTATTTTTATCCCCAATTGAGAAAGTGGCGATCGCCAGCGGAATCCCTGCATACTACCAGATTAGCATACCCATTTGTGCATTCTTTCGTTCCCACGAATTAACAATTCGTTCCCACGGGAACGAATTGTTAATTTGTGGGAACGAAAGAATTGGATAGTACACTGTTTGCTATCAAGCTCTAAAAGTATAATTTCCGCTGTTTGCATATATATATACACTGTACCATTATTTGAATAATCAGGATCTACAGTTGTCACATATTTGTGCCTGTGAAGCTTATGGGCTTTGCTATCAGTGTAGACCCAGATCCGCCTGCATATATTGGCAAGGTGCGATCAGGGTCAGCCCCGATTGCCATTCTCAATCAAATAGTACAAATATTTGTATTGGGTAACACAAATATGTGCTAGTGGATCAGGAACTAGATTGTCCACCAATTCCACTCTATAGCAATGCAAGGTTCATTTGTCGCTGACTGGTTGATCAATTGGTTGGTTGGTTGGTTGGTTGGTTGGTTGGTTGGTTGGTTGGTTGGTTGGTTGATTGATTGGTTGATTGATTGCTTGATTGCTTGATTGCTTGATTGCTTGATTTACTAATTAATTGATTGTTTAATTGATGTCCAACTTATTTCATTTTTTTTAGATGAAATAGAAACTAGATGTAGATACATGTACTGTTAATGTAACAAGAGTTGTCAGAGGACAACGAAGCGCGCCCGGTGGCAGCAAAGGAACCGAGGGCACATTTGAAAACACAACGTGCTGGATAAGGGAAACAAAATGTATGAGCCATTTACCAGAGCGTGTTAAGGTTTCGAGCGTACAAAGTATTTGACCTTGACCCTGGGCTTAGCAGAGGTAGAGGACCCTTGGAGCAATGCGTGTGTGAAATATGAAGCAAATACAAGCAAAGAAACAGAAAATATAGGCCATTTACCCGAGTGTTAAGGTTTCAGGATGCACAAAGTATGTGACCTTGACCCTGGGCTTAGAAGGGGCGGGACGGACGTGGATTTGCCACAGCACAGTAGAGGACCGTTGGAGCAATGCGTGTGTGAAATATGAAGCAAATCCAACCAAGGAAACAGAAAATATAGGCCATTTACCCGAGCGTTAATGTTTCGAGAAAATATAGGCCATTATAATTTTTGAAGACAGACGGACGGACGGACGGACGGACGGACGGACGGATGGACGGATGGGCGGACAGACAGACGGACGCCTACGACGCCGAGGGTATGCCATAAGCACTTCTTCCTTCGGAAGGCGCGCTAAAAATTATTTTATTTAAACGGCACACATTAGGAATACAATTGAGAGAAAACAGTGCATGCCTAAGTAGGTACATGTATGTATAAAGTGCTGTTTCAACAGTTCTTGTTACGGAAAGAAACACATGGATAGCAAGTTGTGTCACAAAATATTTCAGCAGCCACCACTAGAATGTTGTTAGAAAATTAGTAGGTAAGTAACTGGTTGGTTACATTAGCATGCTAAACAAGGATTATTTAACCCTCACTACGCTGGAGACAGAATTTGTCATCTGCTGATTTTCATTTTTGCCTTAGTTCTTAACAAAAAAACAGTTTTGACAGCACATGAGAATCGTCAAATTGTCTCCATGCGCTTTCAAAACAAGTTTTTGTCAAGAAATATTGAAAATAAAACATTTCTGGCAGTTGACAAAATTTAATTCAGCGTAGTAACGGTTAACTAACTAGAAATGTGGCCTGTTGGCACACGAATGCCCCCGCTGGCAGCCAAAGAAAAACGAGGCATATTTGATTATAAGCCATTTACCCGAGCGTTAAGGTTTTGAACGGACCAAGTCTGTGACCTTGACCCTGGTTTTAGCGGGGGTGGGACGAATGTGGATTTGTCACAGGGCGGTAGAGGACCATTGGAGCAATGCGTGTGTGCAATGTGAAGCAGAAACGAGCAAGGAAACAGAAATTATAAGGCATTTACCCAGCGTTAAGGTTTCGAACGCACCAAGTCTGTGACCTTGACCCTGGGCTTAGCGGAGGAGGGACGAATGTGGATTTGTCACAGGGCGGTAGAAGACCATTGGAGCAATGCGTGTGTGCAATGTGAAGCAGATCCGAGCAAGGAAACAGAAATTATAAGGCATTTACCCAGCGTTAAGGTTTCGAACGCACCAAGTCTGTGACCTTGACCCTGGGCTTAGCGGGGCGGGACGAATGTGGATTTGTCACAGGGCAGTAGAGGACCATTGAGCAATGCGTGTGTGCAATGTGAAGCAGATCCGAGCAAGGAAACAGAAATTATAAGCCATTTACCCTGCGTTAAGGTTTCGAATGCACCAAGTCTGTGACTGTGACCCTGGGCTTAGCGGGGGCGGGACGAATGTGCATTTGTCACAGGGCGGTAGAGGACCATTGGAGCAATGCGTGTCTGGAATGTGAAGCACATCCGAGAAAGGAAACATAAATTATAAGCCATTTACCCAGCGTTAAGGTTTTAGGATGTACGTACGTACGTACGTAGGTACGGACGCCGGTAACACTATATGCCCCCCTCACCATTCGGTGGTGGGGGCATAATAAACACTGAAAGCAATATGCCATATCTTCAAACAATACATGTATTATGACGACTGTAGCTATATATTGGCTATACATGGACGTTCAGCCAATCAAAGGTCTCTTACAATGTAACCAGTCTAGTCCCTGACCAGCCTGTGCATGCACATAATCTGATCAGGCCACTGCTCACCATTCGGAAGCTGGTTAACTGCCATCAACAAGGCAATTAGATCCCAGACAGACATCTAATCCCAGACAGTAAACGCTAGATGGCCAAGACTAACAATTGTTGCAAATGTTGTAAGGAACTTTTTTGCAGCCCGTGACCAAGGTAACATATACAGTGGAACCTCTCTAAACCGGACACCCAGGGAGGTCCCCAGGGTGTTAGGTATAGAGAGGTTCCACTGTATATGTGTAGTCATGTGATGTACACATAAGTTTCCTTAACCCTTACAATGCTGAATTAAAATTTGTCGTCTGCTGTTTATTTTTTTATATTTCTTACAAAAAAAACAACAACATGGTTTGACAACACTTTAGAATCATTTCCACGGGAAATTATTCTAAAGTGCTGCCAAACCATATTTTTATTGAGAAAAAAGCAAAATATGAAACAACAGCAATTTAAGGGTTAACAAAGTTAGTGGCCTGTACAGCTGCAAGCATACCTATGCAAAATAAACAAAACTAACCAATCTGTCGTTATATTTTCTCATAAGGTCTACTGGTACTCAGTATCAAGGTGCATGATCACGTGGTTACAACAACAACAACGTCGCCCACTCCAAAGTAAGTATTATTTGATATTTTCCTTAATATGCAACGGGTTTTGATGAAATATGGCGCAGCAAACGCGTCTTCATGAGCTGCATTTGGTGGTCCAGGGCGTTCGGCACAGACTTATGTCGTTTTTGCGAAGAATCGATTTCCGTGTCTCTGACACGGAAATCGATTCTTCGCAAAAACGACAGAAGTTTGGGCAAAATACAGAGACCACCAAATGCAACTTAACAAGACGCGTTTGATGCGCCATATTTCATCAAAATCCGTTACGTAATAAGGACACTATAAAAGAATACATACTTTGAATCAGAAATTTCAGTACATGTTGTTGTTAGTGCCACGTGATCATACACCTTGAGTATGAAACAGTTCAAACTTGGCTGATCAAATATGAATGTAACTGTCAGTCTATCAATATCAGAATGGAATGGAATGGTGCTTAACTGCCCATCAACACAAAAGAGTATCATTTAGGGCCAAGCAATGTAGAAGAAGAATAACAAGACGGCCATGATGGCCCTAATTCGCTCACCTGACTCAATGAACACCAGAGGAGAATGTGACATTGAGTTTTAAAAAAATTGTGCTATTTTTAGATGGCGGTCATCTTGAAAATGCTTCACCCAATGATCTTAACTTAATTACTATGAAGTTTGGCCAGCATCGGCCATGTGGTTCCTGAGAAAAAGACTTTCAAAATTCAAAATCTTGAATAAATGGACCTTTTGGTGGCCATCATGAATCATCCGATTCCGACAAATATTGCACCAGAGCAATCGCCTCATCGATACCTTCAATTTTATATATGACATGAGCATATTCGGTCAAAAATAAAATTTGACCCCACGGGCCACGCCCATTTTTGACCTCGGGGTCACCATTTGAAAGAGCATTCTACATCGATCATTCTTACCAAGTTTCGTCGAAATCCGGCTAGCTGTTCATGAGAAGAAGATTTTTTAAGAATTTGTGCTATTTTTAGATGGCGGCCATCTTGGATTAGCGACGACCTCCGTTTTAACAAATCTGAAAAGGCTTCACCCATGGACCATAACTGTGAAGAACGACCTTTTGGCGGCCATTTTGGATGACATGACCATCGAATTTCGACAAAAATTGTACCAGAGCGATCGCCTCTTTGATACCTTCGATTTGATATAGACATGACCCTATTCGGTCAAAAATAAAAGTTGACCCCAATTTGACACCACAGGCTACGCCCATTTTTGACCCCAGGGTCACCATTTTAACAGCTTTGAAAGAGCATTGTACATCAATCATTCCTACCAAGTTTCATCGAAATCCGGCCAGCGGTTCATGAGAAGAAGATTTTTTAAGAATTTATGCTATTTTTAGATGGTGGCCATCTTGGATTAGCGATGACCTCCATTTTAACAAATCTGAAAAGGCTTCACCCATGGACCATAACTTTTAAGTTTGGCTACCATGGGCCAAGCGGTTCATGTGAAGAAAGAATTTTTAAATCTCTGATAAAAGAACGATCTTTTGCCCTTTCGGCGGCCATCTTGGATGACATAACCATCCAATTTCGACAAAAAAATGCACCAGAGTGATCGCCTCATTGATACCTTCGATTTGATATATAACCTGACCATATTCGGTCAAAAATAAAATTTGACCCCAATTTGACCCCACGGGCCACGCCCATTTTTGACCCCGGGGTCACCATTTTAACAACTTTGAAAGAGCATTGTACATCGATCATTCCTACCAAGTTTTGTCAAAAGCCGGCTAGCGGTTCATGAGAAGAAGATTTTTTAAAGAATTTATGCTATTTTTAGATGGCGGCCATCTTGGATTAGCGATGACCTCCATTTTAACAAATCTGAAAAGGCTTCACCCATGGACCATAACTTTTAAGTTTGGCTACCATGGGCCAAGCGGTTCATGTGAAGAAGAATTTTGAAATCTCTAATAAAAGAATGACCTTTTGACATTTCGGCGGCCATCTTGGATGACATAACCATCCGATTTCGACAAAAAATGTACCAGAGTGATCGCCTCGTTGATAACTTCGATATGATAATATTATTATATGACATGACCATATTCGGTCAAAAATAAAATTTGACCCCAATTTTACCCCACGGGCCACGCCCATTTTTGACCCGGGGTCACCATTTTAACAACTTTGAAAGAGCATTGTATATCGATCATTCCTACCAAGTTTTGTCGAAATCTGGTTGGCGGTTCTTGAGAAGAAGATTTTTTAAGAATTTGTGCTATTTTTAGATGGCGGCCATCTTGGATTACGTAATGACATCATTTTACCAATTTTGTAATCCCCCTACCTAAGGACCATGACCATGAAGTTTGGTGACTATAGGCCCAATGGTTACCGAAGAGAAGACGTTTGAAAATGTTCACGGACGACGACGACGACGGACGACGACGGACACATTGCGATAACAATAGCTCACATGAGCTTTGCTGAGGTGAGCTAAAAATAATAGTAAAAAAATATGTTAGATGTGGTAGGCAATCAGATGATCAGGCTAAAAATATTAATATGATGAACAATATAAATGAACAACATGTATAGATGTATCAATATCAGAAAAAATAGTTTTGCAAAATTCTGAAATGATTAACAGTGTAGATCAAGAAAGAATATCTTGTTTCTTAGTCTTTACCCACAACATTAATGCAATTCCACAAACTTGGCTGCAATGTATTAGTACTAATAGTTTTGATAGAATGAAAGTCAGAACACAATAATATCAAAGTGAAAGTCATTGCGATTTACATCCCTGTCTAATCATGAGATTAATGTTAGACCGCTATCTTATTTTTTTGTCATCTGCTGTTTATTTTATATTTTCCATTTTTATCATCAAAAACATGCTTTGACAGCACTTTAGAATAATGTACAACATGCTTTGACAGCACTTCAGAATCATTTCCATTTTTATTGAGAAATAAGGCAAGATATAAAAGCAACAGCAGATGACAATTGTTGTGAGTAGCGGTCTAAGGGTTAAGTATTGCAAACATGCGGCTAGAAAGTCTTGTTATAATTATATGAATTAGTTCACAAAGGAAACAACTATGCCAGAAAAGCTATAATACGGGACTGTGATCGCAGAAATGGGGCTTATGGGATGTGTGACCAGTCTAGTAGCTCTTGATCAAATAGCACAATCCTTTATCCTGATAACAATATACAATGCTTGTGAGAAGCATGACAGGTGTTTCATTGATTAAATTGCGAATGGTGCAGATCCAGATCAGGTTGGTCTGGATCTACACTGGACACAATGCCCACGAGCCCCATTTCTCCAGTCACAGCCACACATGTGATATACCTATAGTGGAAAGAAGGAAATTACTTTGGGACCAATGAAGACCAAGATTAGCCTGTTCAGTCTAATCTGGGTCAACACTGTTTGACATAGTCTGAAAATGTTGGATACGGTAATTAGAAACTACACTTGCCAACAACTCAATATGGCCCATTTGATCAGGATAGGTCATTTATTTCACAGACTTTGTAGTATACCTTGATTTCTTTTATTTATAAGATTTACAAACACATTAGAAATGAAACCCCACACATTAACCCATTACATGCGGAATACACTTTTGCGTGTACGAACATTTTGAAATATTTTCTTTCCGATTTTTCATTCTGGTATTTCTCAATAAAAGTATATGTTATGACCACTCATTTGAACCGTCTCAATGAGATGGTTCAAATGGTGGTCACAATATATACTACCGATGAGAAAATATTTACGATCTCCTAGCAGTATAACGGTATATCCTCAGAACATAATGGATTAATTATGCCAACAGACTATACAGTGGACAGAAGCATAGTATCAAACAGCAACATGGTATTATGAAGCCAAACTCGCATATTTCTGACAAGCCATGAGAAAGGTGGTCTATTGTCTTTTGACCAGTGCAGGCGTCTAAACTACTCGCAAATTTCTCTGGAACCAATCCTGATAATGCAAAAAAATAGTTAACTCATTTATACGCGATACCAATACAGCTGATTCTCTTTATCTCGCAATACCTGCTTATCTCGATATACGTCCGAGGTCCCAGCCGAATTCCCTATACAGATCATGTATTTTACTCCTGATAAATCGATATCGGAAATATTGATATTTTGATTATGTCGAGGTGGAAATCAAGTCCTGATAGAATGTTTCCTTCATATTTGTATTCTGATAACTCAATGTGAAAATAAGTGCCTGGCGCCAAGGTAAGTTTTCACACGTCTATAGAAATCAAAAACGCTGCTGCTAAAATGTGTTAAACGTTGCACAAACAAGTTTAAATGAATTCACTTAAACCATAATTAAACAATGTGATATCGGATCGCTTCAACATGAAGATGAAATAAACGGCGTGGCAATCAAGTCAACTGAACTTGACATTTCTTAACGCTGATTTGATTTGACATGGGTCGAATTTGTTTGTTTATTAGTGTTTAACGGCCTATCAACAGCTAGGCTATCATGTTAGGCCGGGCAAACGGGTTCAATCCCGTTTTAACCTGCTGCATAATGGGGGGAAAATCTCAAAATCAGAACGGAATATTTACATGGAGAAAAACTATATTCAGCCATGAAATTAGAATAACCTGACCTGGTGCTAGGTCCATACCACACCAGTCACTTGGCCCCTCCCTTCAAATAGGATTACGAATAATCGTAATACTCACATAAGGGGCATAACCAGATCCAACTGTCACATACAAAATGCCAGACGTATGTGAGGGCCAAACCAGGTCTCCAGTCGGGATTCCGGTAAGGGTGAACCCCGATCATTAAATTACCCATCGCATGCTCCCACCTGCCACCCACCAAATTTGTTTGTGGCCAATGTGGTCAGGGATGAAATGTAGGTCTTGCATTTTTCGATTGAATAATAACATCATCAGAAAAGACGGCGATCGTTGACATTTAGATGCAGTGCTTATCCTTGATGTGTATTGGGTATGATTTGCAAAACAAATGTTGTGTACCGGATAATTGTGTTCTGCATATGCGATATATGTAGTAACAATGCATACGAGTTTCGTTAAAAGAAAGTGTGCAATTTATGAAAACCTGGAAGTAAAGTAAAATGGGTATTTATCACGAAGTTCGGATATGTCGATTTATTACACTCTTACAAATTATTTGCATGGGTTTCGATGTGAGAGAAAACCCGTAATCAACTCCTTACAAATAATACACCGTGAAGAGAACACCCGTAATTACGCGCCTGTTTTCTTGGAAACGACAAGCTACCATGCAAAATGTTTAATTTTCAAACTAAAGTTATTTGAAAATTTGGAAAGGGTCTCGACTAATCTAGAATGTTAATGTGATTGAACACATCCCAAACATGCACTCAAATATATCTGGTTCATAGAAACAGCTGCATAATTTGGATTTCAAAAAATTTACATGACTCAACGTAACGTCAAAACGCGGGAAAATACGTCATTGTACAATGTATAACTATTCATGCGCACATCACAATTCATTGATTATACTATCAAAAATAGACTAAATGTGCATATGTATCCGCCGTGGAAGTGTAATAAATAGGATATTCCATCATACATGTTTGAATAGCGGAAATAATACACTCGCTACGCTCACTCGTTGCTTACGCGGAAGCCGACCCACACTCGTGTATTATTTCTCGCTATTCAAAATGTACGATGGAATATCCTCTATATATTTTGCTCATTTCTGTCAACTTCGAGATAACGAGAATTACCTGTATATCAATTCTAAAATAAATTTCTACATTTCTCTATGAAATTGTGTTATGACAATGAACTGATCACTCATTTGAACCATTTAATCAAAACAACAATATAACAATTTTATGGAGAAATATGAAAAATAACGAATGAAATGTTTTTGAAATGTAGATGAAATGAATCGGCATGTCACAAGAAATTTATTTTCTTCAGTAACGGCCATGAAAACTATTTACAAAATTTACAATATTTTCCATATGTAACATTGAAAGTTAATAAAATATTCACAGCAAATGCAGAACACGATCCACATTTAAAATGAAACTTTCAATACCAGCTTCAATGAATATTTTTCATGAAAAATTGTAAATCTTCTTAGGTACAAAATCACATGGCTTGTCTCATATTTCATAAAAAACAGCACTGGTCAATGTCCCAACAAGCCCCATATATGTCATGACATGCCATATTTACCTATGCATGTGATCTACCGATTTACATAATTGGAACATGTAATTTTTTACAGTCATTTCTGGCAGAAAATGCCGTTTTCCTACAAAGACAAAAAGCATAGGAATACAATGTAGATGAAACCAATTATTGCATTAAATCTGCCTCTGCTGTTTAATAACACTACAATGATAATAAACTTGTGTGATAAACATTTAAATGACGCCGCTGCAGAAAACATATTAACTCTTTGCATGCTGGGAAACTTGTGGGCTATAAATAGTTCAAAACTAGCGGACAAAAATTCATCATATTTTCTTTTATTTCTACTTATAAATGACATGAATATGTCTTGGAATTTCATTAGAATTGTGTCCTCCGGACACAATTCTAATGAAATTTCAAGACATATTTACAGAGAGAAATAAAACATATAGTCCTAATTTGTTTGGCGGATATTTTCGCCGCTAGCATGCAAAGAGTTAAGTGATCAGTACAGCTTCAATTAGAACCAAAATTACTACACCGCTTCATACCTCTCGCGAGGGTAGCAATTTAACCCCATCTCTTTAATGTAACGCATGAAAGAGTGATTTTTGCAATCGGTTATCCGGCCTGTTTGATATGTTAGCGATATAAAACTGTCAAAGCTGTATCAATATATTATTAATAAAGAACATACACATGTATAAATTGGTTATTTTACCATGTCATGGTGTTTATCTGACATTTACATGTATATCTTGTAAATTTGAAAGCTTCATTTCGTTATGTTGAATGTTGAAAAACAACTAGAGAACAGATGGCTTCCATGGGAAAATGATTTCCCTGTTCTATTATTCTTGGCAATTTACTAGTTCTACGTCAAAGATTTGTTTAAAGGTATAAGCTATACAGTTTACTAAATTTTGACATAACATCAACAGGTTTGGGTATGCACTTTGGTTGTTCACATTTTTTGAATGGGTCAAATTGTAGCCGTAGATAACATATCGGAGGCGAATTATTGTAGCTAAGCTACAATATGATGTAATGCATTTGTGTTGATTTAATATGATACTTAGTAAGCCTGTTGACTGATTTCATAAGACACTTGGCATAGCATCGTTTCTTATCAAATGTGTAAACTTGTGTAAACGAAATATAATGTATCATATGAAATCATCACTCTTGTAAGATCCTCTACGATTTAACCTTTAGAATGCGGGAAACAAAAATGGTCGTCTGCTGTTGTTTTATATTTCGTCTTCTTTCTCAATAAAAAAACATGGCTTGACAGCACATTAGAATCATTTCCAAAGTGCTGTCAAACCATGTTGACGAGCAAAATGCAATGATAAGTTTTAGATGATTGATGGTTTGATTGATTGATTGATTAGCCTCACCTGTTTTTGTTCTCAAGTTACCATGGTTACAGCCCTGTTCCCTATAACGTACGTCAATGTAGCACATGCACATCTGAATATATTTTGAGCTCCGCTTTTGTGAGAGAGGTATGGACAAGGGTATTAAGCTTAACCCTTAACAGGCGGGAACCGAAAATTGTCGTCTGCTGTTGTGTCATATTTTCTCTTTTTTCTCAAGAAAAAGCATGGACTGACAGCACTTTACAGAGCTCCAGTTAAGGTGCGTAGTTTGATCAAATTTGGGGGGAATTTTGTTATTTCTTCACCAAAAATGGCAATTTGGGAGTGCTTTAGAATCGTCTCATTGAGACGATTCTAAAGAACTCCCAACTTGCCATTTTTGGTGAAGAACTAAGAAAAATACCTTGAATATTTGGTCAAATTACGCATCTTAACTGGAGCTCTGACTTCAGAATCATTTCCAAGGGAGATGATTATACATTGCTGTCAAACCATGTTTTTGTTGAGAAAACAGGCAATTAAAAAATAAACAGCAGACAACCAAATTTAATTCAGTATTGTAAGGGTTATAATGCCCACACCACATAACGTAGTGAAACCTCCGAAGTAAAAGCAACATAAAACCTTGTGTGTGGTGATGATTAAAAAATCTAAGTATACAGGCGCGGATACAGGTGGGGGGGGGGGGTTGGTCCAGGGGAAAATCTACAATACTCTAATAGTTGGATGACTTTTTTCGTGGCCTAGGTGTCCGGAAATCTGCTGCGATCTCGCATTTAAAAATTTCTTGGGGGAGGACCGCCAGACCCCCCAACTTTACAATTTCGCGCTCGCGGATAGCCGACTTGTAATTACAGACCGCCCCTGCAATTATTTCTGTATCCGCACCTGGTAATGTATATTAAAGATTCCAGGAGTCATTTATTGGTGCTAAAATGGACACACCTACCATGAACGACTGCAATAACGACCTCCAACCAGGTAATTAATGGCATTGTCTTGTGGAAATGTTACTGATTAATTACATTCATTGGAGAAACATTTAAGGATGGACCATATTAACGTGATGTCTACTAGCAATGAAAGACTCATAATCCGCTCACCACGGAAACGACGAGTAATTCAGTTAAAATTAATAATTCAGACAATGTATACAGTCTTTATATAAAGGTGGTCATTGTAAGATCATTTATATAGCTTTTGCGTCATACTGGGTTACAAACCATGGCTGTAGGTGCAGGCCTGCCACAATATCACCAGTAGCCCATTTCATCAACATTGCAAAGTATACTTTACTAGCAAAGTATACTTTGAGGGAGTAATCATTTATTTTTCCTGAAATTCATTATTTTGTATAGAACGAACGACTGCATATATTTGACGATTGAAAGTATGCAGAATTATTATACTGAATTGATTACATTATCACAGCCAAATTGGCTGTGATAATGTAATAAATTCAGTATAATAAAAATTAATAAATTTATCATAAAATTGAAAATTTCTCCCTCAAAGTATACTTTGCTACTAAAGTATACTTTGCAATGTTGATGAAATAGGCTACTGGCCAAGGTTAAATTTTCTTTCATATCGGAATAAATGGGAATGTTCATGAAAATAACAAAATATTGAGGAAAAACACTGATCTCAAGCTTTAGTAAGGTAATTTTTTTGAGGAATGTAAACCTGAAATCATGAAATGTCAGATTTTATCAAGAAAAAAATAAATAAATGGAAGTGTATGTTAATTTTAATGAAAAATATTGAATGTTGACCAAATAGTATTCCGTGACTAGAGACATGGAGCTTATAGGATTTGTGACCAGTGTAGCTCCCAATGAAATAGCACACGCCTGTAGCGTGATAACGATATATCAGGGATTCCGCTGGGGAAAATAAAAAAATTGCCACTTCAAAAAACTGGCGATAAAAAATTACAATTTTCGGAAAAAAAAATAATAAAAAAAATAAAATAATCCGAAAATTATATTTTTTTATCGCCAATTGTTTATTTTTATCGCCAATTGCGAAAGTGATGATCGCCAGCAGAATCCCTGATATGTATTGTTTGTTAGAAGCATCATGGGTATTTCATTGATGGAATGGCAGATCCTGATCAGACTGTATAGATGCACAGGCTGCTCTGAATCGACACCGGTCGCAACACCCATAAGCCCCACTTCTCCAGCCACACTCACATGCAGGTTACACCAGTTATTATCAATTTCAGGATGAATCTAAGAGTTTTGTAGCATGGCGTCTTTCCTAAGACAGCTGTAAAAGGATTCCCAACACCGGCAGAACAAAATATGACACAAACGTGCTGTAAATTCCATTTCTGGACAATGTTGTACACCTAAACCAATCAACATGCTGGTAAAACAAGTTAACCCTTTAAGGCTTACACAGCTATCTTAATTTTTTATCGTCTGCTGTTTATTTTCCATTTTTATCATCAAAAACATGCTTTGACAGCACTTTAGAATAATTTACAACATGCTTTGACAGCACTTCAGAATCATTTCCATTGGAAATGATTCTGAAGTGCTGTCAAACCATGTTTTTATTGAGAAATAAGGCAAGATATAAAAGCAACAGCAGACAACAATTGTTGTGTGTAGCGGTCAAAGGGTTACTTATTGTATGCTTACACTCACAAATCACAGGTGTGTTGAGAGGTAAGGTTTTATGCCTGTAGTTACCTTTGTCACACCCCTCAAACTATCTATGATAGATATGTAATAGTGATAGTTCACATATTGAAGTTTTAATAAACTAATATCGAGCGAGTGATAAATTAATTTATTAAAAATTTGATATGTGAACTATAACTTACTTATTGGTTGCCCCGCCTTCTTCGTGTACACATGTCTGTTTCAATGCAAGTCCCGCCCATACACGCTTTCGAATTACGATATTACTACGTTATTGGCTGTTTAACACCGAAGAGCACATGTGCACGTCACAACAGGATGTGTGCCACGCAAAATTTCTGACAAGCTGTGATGTCTGGATCTAAATATAACTTTCTATATATTGGAATAAGTAATGAATACATTTAGTAGATATTGGAGACATTGTCGCAATATGTGATTAATCGAGAAACTATTGCAAACAAACACTTGTGTAACACATGAAATAAAATAAATTAAAACTGTGCAGGGAGCTACGAACTGACAGGGGGTGAGAGGCTATATGTACCGCCAGTGGAGAACAGGGATCTCCGACATATGCAACCAAAATACCCCAAGATCAGCACAGTCTGATCAGGGTCTACACATACTTAACTCTTTGCATGCTGGGAAATTTGTGGGCTATAAATAGTTCAAAAATAGCAGGTGACAATTCATTGTATTTTCTTATATTTCTCCCTATAAATATCATGAATATGTCTTGGAATTTCATTAGAATTGCGTCCAGTCCAGAGGACGCAATTCTAATGAAATTCCAAGACATATTTAGAGAGCGAAATAAGAAACATACTCGTACCTTGTTGGATGTTATTTTCACCGCTAGCATGCAAAGAGTTAAGTGAATAAATGGCTGACAGGTATAGCCTCTGATGAAACTGCACGGATGTGCAGACTGATCTGGACAAACATTGCTATTTCCCTTTTATTAGCCGACAGTCGTGCTCTGAGAATACAATTTTGCTCAGTGTTGACCTATCTAATTTATCTACTTGATAAATGTGCATGTCAGCTGATCAGGAATGACACTGGTAAACATCTCACCAAACCCATAGTTGTCATGGTGAGTCACATCCCTAGGAAGAGCAGGGTACCGTATTTATTCTAATAATAACTCCCACTCCCATATTTTAAGACAAAACATTACGAACCATTGATGTTTGAATTGTATTATTAGTGAAAATAACATAATAATATTGCCATTTAAAACATCAATTAACCCTTAGACCGCGCTCTAATTTTTTTTGTCGTCTGCTGTTTACTTTCTATTTTCCATGTTTATCATCAAAAACATGCACTTTAGAATAATTTACAACATGCTTTGACAGCACTTCAGAATCATTTCCATTGGAAATGATTCTGAAGTGCTGTCAAACCATGTTTTTATTGAGAAATAAGGCAAGATATAAAAGCAACAGCAGACGGCAATTGTTGTGAGCAGCGGTCTAAGGGTTAATATTTCCATTCCATACATCTATGTTTTAGCAATTGTTATTTTCCCTTAACCCATTTCAGTCTGAGGATACGATAATATTTGTTGAAAAAATCTCATTATTTTGTTCATTCATCGATAAAGGTATATGTTGTTACCACTCATTTGAACCGTCTCATTGAGACGGTTCAAATGAGTGGTAACAACATATACTTTTGAAAGGATATAAAGAAAATACGGATATTTTTCTCTCAAAAGGTTCATACTACTAAAAGTGTATCCCGTCTGTAATGGGTTAATAATGCAATTTCAAACATGAAAGTTTTATTCCCGAATAATTCACAATCAAGTCAGTTTAAATATAGCCTCTGGAGGTGGTTATTAGAATAACTGCAGTATTGGCTTGGGAACTAGGGAAAAATGTCTATCTACAGATAGCAGGCTAAAACTGTTTGGAAACTAGGAAAAATATCCGTATGTGGCTGCGACTGGAGAAATGGGCTTATGGTATTTGTGGCAAATGTAGTTCCTGATCAAATATCCTGTAGCCTGATAGCAATTAATATTTCTTGTTAGAAGCATAACCGTGTTTCATTGATCGAATGGCGAACAGTGCAGATCCTGATCAGACTGTGCGGATGCACAGGCTGATCTGGATCTACACAGGTCGCAAAACTCATAAGCCCCATTTCTCCGGTCACAGCCACAAATATATATGGATAGCAAGGCAAAACCACAGGTTGAAGTAACGGACCGAGGTCTATAAATACATTAAATATGCCTAAAAGCATCAATAAATGAAGAAAAAAAATAAGCTAAAAATTTTTTTTTTAATCCCTCCATATACTCCATCTACAATAGATGGAATATATGGAGGGAGTAAAAAAAAACAACAACTTCAACCTGTGGGCAAAACTGCTTGGAAACTAAGGAAATATCTATAAATCTATGGATAACAGGGTAAAACTGTTTTGAAACTAGGGAAACTAGGGAAACTAGGGAAACTAGGGAAACTAAGGAAACTAGGAAAAGTGTCCATACATCCAGGATAGTAGGCAGCACTACAGAGCACTGGGGGAAACTTTCAGGATCATACTGGAGTTGTGCCCCTTACCTATGCATGTGATCAACTGATTTCACCAGCTGATACATGTAATTACGCACTTTTCTCTCTGGTAAATAGTGCCGTTTCCCTAGAAGATATAACATGGATTAGTTTATGTGATACAGGTATTTCTATCTAATTTTAGATACTTTTCATGGATCTAGAGAGCATGCATTTAACGCCTTGACCTCATACAAGTGCGTAATATGAAAGCTATATATAATACACCCGACCCTATGGATATGTTGATTACTGTTAAATTAAAGAAATCATGAACAATCATATGAGCTGTTACAATTAACCCTTAGACCGCTATCTTAATTTGTTGTGGTCTGCTGTTTATTTTATATTTTCCATTTTTATCAACAAAAACATGCTTTGACAGAACTTTAGAATAATTAACATCATGCTTTGACAGCACTAAGGGAAATGATTCTGAAGTGCTGTCAAAACATGTTTTTATTGAGAAATAAGGCAAGATATAAAACAACAGCAGATGACAATTGTTGTGAGTAGTGGGCTAAGGGTTAACCTGTATAACAGTGTTTGATTTATGCAGCTCAAATAAGTGAATTTTTTAATTTGTTTTATTTTTTATCACTTGTTCCCTATTTAATAAGGAAGAAAATCAATAACACATTCAATATGTAAAAGTAAAATATGCATTGAATTATTATTTGAATTCGAAATATGGGGGTATAATACTCTATATAGATACAAAACTTATTTGGAGCTCTGCTCATTGATCTGCAGAGTTTGGTAAAACCAGTTTCAAAAGAAACTATGACTTGTGAAATAGGGCTTATGGCTTTTGTAAGCAGTAAACACACAGACTAGCCTATGCATCTTCTAAAAATGGTATAGTATAATAATTTTACAACAAAAAAATAAAGAAAGTTCACATTTTTTCCTTACTGGTGCATGTCTAGCAAAAGTAATTATGCCATTTTAAGCCAAGCAAAATTATCTCCCCTGCTCCTCTGATAGCATGTACTTGATTATAACGCACGTTTTGGAAATTTATCAAATAAAATGGTGCGATTGATTGATAGTCATTCACTGTACATGAAGCGAACAACAATGTTGGATATCTGAGACATCATATGAGACACAGTCACTTTAACGGTTACGGTAATTTATTATGTGACTAAAGAATTAACTTATACCACCCGCTTCAAACCTGTCACATTACAAAACCGACATTGTATTTACACCTCAAAGTCTCCCAAAGTTCACTTGTGTATTAGTTATTATAATATTCAATATCAGATTCGTGAAACCTTGACTAATGTTTAAATTCTAGAATTGACAGAAAAGGTCATTGGCATATGAAAGTTTTTATATGGAACAAAAGGTAAATTTATGTTCAATGGAAAAAGGTGTAATCCTTTTTTTCCTCCCGAGACATAGTTTACCCTATCGCAAATGGAAAATCAATGCATACATCTAAATTTCTAAATAAACAGACAGGAGTGGTATTAATGCATCTGAATACATTATAGTAATATTCAAGTGTGACTGTGAGTAATGCTTATGAACTTTGTGACCAGTGTAGACCCAGATCAGACTGCGCATCTGCACAGTCTGATCAGGGTCTGCACAGTTTGCCATTCAGAAACATCCAGCATGGTTCTATAAAACAGTGTAGACCAGGGGGCCGTTTCACTAAACTTCGTACGACTAAAATGTTCGTAAGTGCAAAATTATGATAGTCTGTAAATTTCACATTAGCAATGTTTTCTTGTAAACAATTACTGGATTTACATTTATTGAGCATAGGCTGCATATGCAGCCTATGCTCAATAAATGTAAATCCATCAATTTAAATGTCCAGACGATCCTAAATTTGCACTTACGAACTTCTTAGTCGTACGAAGCTTAGTGAAACGGGCAAGACAGACCTGGGAAGTAAGCTAGACAGACTGGTTGGAGACACATTCCATAGACCCAACATTGCCAGCTATGGTCACATGTTACCTGTCACTTGGATTGTATAATCAGTTTAACACATATTGAAATGTCCTTAAATCTTCAGTGCAAGTGCAGGTGTAAATGTAAATACTTTGACATATTATTTTGCCATTAAATGTATTGTAACAGTTGAGGCTTTAAAGGTACTGTGTCTCATATCATGTCTCAGCAATCTAATATGTTGTTTAATGCACAGTAGTAAATTACATGCATGTATATAAATAAATTGTACCATTTTATTTGATCACATTCTCAACAAGAAATGCGTCTGTCGAACGCGGATGCCACCTGCAGCATATTTGAGAAACTGTAACAAAGTGGTTAACCGAAAAGTGTGACGGACGGACAGACGGACGGACGGACGGTCCAAACACTATATGCCACCAGTTTCTTCGAAACCCGGTGGCATAAAAACATGCGCTATATTCAAGTACATGCTATCAGAAACTGTGATAAGCAGGGATAATTTGGCTTGGACTAATTTGGCATTTTTGCTATACCTACATGTACAAGTACCAGTAAGGAAGAAAAAAGAAATTTCTTTATTTTTTGTTGTGAAATGACAATTCTACACAAAATTCAAAATGAATTCACATTATAGATGCTAGTTTAATTAATTTAAATATAATAATTTAGTAACCATCGATAGAAAAACATATTTATAATACTGAAAAATAACTAGCGTTGCGAACGCTAGTTATTTTTCCGTATTATAAACATTTATTTTACCAATTACATTTTTTACATAATTATATTTCTGATCAAGTATGTCATCTGAACATGTGATGGTGACATCATATAAACATGAATAAAATAGTATTTTATTTTGGATATCAATTTCATGATTTCACCGCCTATTGTATCAGTTAAGATAAAAATCCCATAAGCCCTTTTCCAAGTAATCGTATTTAAATGCAAACTATAGGCTTGTTTACGCACAATATTTTCCAATAATCTAATTGGCAAGCCTGGTGTATTATGTAACACGTGTCTCGTCAAACCAAGATTTATATGTTCATGCCCTAGGTGGTAAATGAACATATTACCCCAAATTGAATAATGATATTAAATGCATTGATCCCATTATATCGACGTCTATGTATACAACAGAATCATACACGCAACTGAATATTGCGTCTCTGGCTTATGGGTGTATGGTACGCTAATCCTCTTAATACAGAGATCAATTCTAATATGCACAAACAGTGTAGATCCAGATGAGATGGCTCATAATGAGCCATCTCATCAGATGATCTGCACTGTTGTTGGTTATTTCTATTACTTTTTAAAACGAGAAAATGTGTTTATAGGACACATATGAATACATGTACCTATAATTTTGATGATAAAAATTGTTTTCATGGAAAATTGAGAGATAATTTATGATCCTGTGATGGAATCTGAAAATCAGAACTCAATTTGCGCATCTACACACCATAAAAAATATACCAAGTATCAAACCATACTTACAAGTTATACAGCAAAATTGCTACTTCAAACGGGGGAAAATCAAAATTCGCTTTGCTCAACTAAACACTTTTTTATAATGGTTTGCAACTTTTAAGAGTTACAAGGTTAGTGACTGATGGAGAGGATAGGCGGACTGGACGGACAACAGTAACAAACACGACATGCCCCTTCCTCTATCGTGGTGCAGTATATAGAGAATACCAGTCTAGTGTATTTTGACATCAAGTTTATCAGGTAACGGTAGGAAACACGTATGAATTCTGAGGCTTGCCGAGAAATTCCTACCGTTTCAGAGCCGAGCTTGATAAACTTGATATCAAAAGACACTATCATTGTATTATATTTATCACGTAACGTTTTTGTTAATAATGAACAATTATGACGTGGTTTGCATTGAAAAATATGTGGACTTGTTTCCCTGATGTCATTCCACTAACGTAATTCGGTAACGTCATGTTACGTTGTTCGACCAATGAAACATAAGTTTTCAATTTGTTGTAACCCGGATATTTGCATCAGGTCAATGCCGGAGGTCATTACGTATCCGACGAATACAAAGTTTGTTACTTGATAAAGTAATTTATTAGTTAACAAGCTTTGTATTGGCCAGATACGTACCGACTGACATAATGTCGTGTCCGGCATCGACCAGGCATTGAAAACATCCCTTTCTTTCGCCGAACGGCACCGCAGACGATGACGTCAGTGTAATTACTATTTTATTGACCATTGGCTAGCATGAAACGTTACCTGATAAATAGAATACCAGCCTAGTGTCTGTTGATATCAATTTTATCAGGCTCGGCTCAGAAACGGTTTGGAATTTGTCGATGCATCTCGGAATATGCCTATATATGCCTCTGTCACACAAGTGATCTGATCTGTGGTTGAAGTGGGGACCAAGTAATGGCTATCCAACATATGCAAAGTGGTTGTTAAAGAATGAAATTCAGACATGAACTTCACGAGAGTGGTGAAAATACAAATGTAATTTCCTTGGTTTATTTTTTTGAAAACAGACCAGCTATAAAAATCGCATATCATTCACTTATGATACTATTTTTTAAGTAGGACCTTTTCACATAATTGGCACACCTAGTACTTAACCAGAAATAGAATACAATGAGTGATAATAATTCAAAAATGTCATATAGAATTTATATGTTTCCAATATTGAACTTGACTTTCATGCACTGCTATTACTTCAGGAACTCCATAATTGTTTAACCCTTACACCGCTATCTTCTATTTTCCATTTTTACCATCAAAAACATGCTTTGACAACACTTTAGAATAATTTACAACATGGTTTGACAGCACTTTAGAATCATTTCCATTGGAAATGATTCTGAAGAGCTGTCAAATCATGTTTTTATTGAGAAATAAGGCAAGATATAAAAGCAACAGCTTATGACATATATTTTATGATTTACAACCTATGTAGCCCTTTTTTAGCTTGCACATCAGTATAGTGTGATCAGGGTTTATTCTAGCGCTGTTCGCTGTTCAGTCACTTCTTTATATGTGGCTGTGACTGGAGAAATGTGTCTTACAGGTATTGCGACCAGTGTAGATTCAGATCAGGCTGTGCATCCACACATTCTGATCAGAATCTGCCCTGTTCACCATTCCATCAATGAAACACCCGTCAATGGGGCTGTGACTAAAGAAATGGGACTAAAAACTTTTGTGAAGAGGCAAACTCAAGATGTGCTAACATACTCTTGCAATCTGTTAAGGTCCTAAGGATGTACATACATGTATATTGTTAAAGGCTTGCCAAGTGTCACACAGACTAAAATGGTGTGCATGTTGATCTGGGTCTACACTCGGCGGAAAGCCCATAAGAGCCACATATCCAATCACAGCCACATAATGATGTAGTCATACAGTCAACAGTGATCAAAACCTATTCAGAAACGTATGTGGCTGTGACTGGAGAAATGGAGCTTATGGTTTTGCGACCAGTGTAGATCCAGATCAGCCTGTGCATCCGCACAGTCTGATCAGGATCTACACTGTTCGCCATTCCATCAATGTAACATCTGTCATGCTCATAACAAGCAATGTAGCCCATTATCAGACTACAGGAGTGATATTTGATCCGGATCTACACTACTCACAAAGCCCATATTAAAGCTCCATTTCTCCAGTCATAGCCATATACAGTGAAATCGCAATGACTTGAAATGCGATGGCTCGTATTGTCGGGCTCGCTCGAAATGGCGTCGCAGTCCCGATAATTTTCCCTATACAGTGCGACCCCGTTAGTACACGCTTCACTATAACACGATTTCGGTTAGTACACGGTTGTGCCTTGGCTCCCGAATTATTTGCTTATTTGTATATTAAAATCGTGTTAAATTTGTATTATCTGTGTGTGTTTGAAGTTGAAATAAAGGTAGTACATGTATGTACCTACATTAGTTGTTGTGTTTAATTAAATAATTGACCTAATTTAGAGACGTTGTTTGTTTGTTTGTTCTTTCCCAAATTAGACCCAAAATGGACGAATGAATAGCCTCCTTTTATCTCACCGATGTGAATGTGCAGCTGATCACGTTTGCACATTTCGTAAATTAATCCGAGCAAACTGGGAATAAGATCAATTATTGGTCCCAGTAACAAAGCAGTGCTAATTGTAAAGAATTCCATGCTCGATTTCATTCGCACTCACCATTGGTGGAATATTAATTAGGTGTAAAGGCTGACCAATCGGAGATCGCGTGTCAGTCGCGCAGATTAACTCAACCCAGATTAAATAAATTGTTACAGCACTGCCCACGCCCCCGGCGCATGTACACAAATGTGTACGTGACAACTTTATTATATAACTGAGATTTTCGCCAAGAATGATTTGACTTTTCTGCAAATATATCGGAAAGTTGATAACATTTTCAGAGCAAATGCGTAATAATTACTAATTTAATATCGTTTACAGAAAATGTGACAACTGGCCTTGTTTTGCTACGTCATAATTGAGCCAGTGCATGAGATAATCAACTTTATTATATAACTGAGATTTTCGCCGAGAATGATTTGACTTTTCTGCAAATATATCGGAAAGTTGATAACATTTTCAGAGCAAATGCGTAATAATTACTAATTTAATATCGTTTACAGAAAATGTACACTATTATCAGATTCATCTTCATCGAAAATCTCACGTGATAAGCCTGATTACCTCATTCATTCATACGTTCATATCGGTCATTGGGTCATTGGCGCAATATTATAACACATCGGGCAAAACATGTCTGACAGACAACAGGTCTATGGGGCACTATACAGGTCTGTGGTGTTGAAAGGGTTAACTCTGTGTGTACTCAAACCCACAGGTGGAATAGTCTGACGTGTGACACAAAGAAAATGACCATTACAAAAATATCCATTACCCCACCCACTTGATCTCGTACTATCTTCTATTATTAACGATACCAGGTGGGTGGGATAATGGGATTTTTTTAATAGGCATTTATTTTGGTGTCATAGGTCCGAGTCTTCCACTTGTGCTCACCATAATGAGTAAACACAGATTGCAACGCACGAGCTTGTCACGTGACGTTGCAGCTGATGGAACAGGATATCGGTCATTGGGTCATTGCGTCATCGAATGATGATGGCTACACGCGTTTATTACACTTTTTTTCTACACGCGTTTACAATAATGGATTGCACGGACCTGCGTAGATCTACATTCTACATGAACATGATGAATAAATAAAACATGACGTTAACAATTCTTGGATTCAATATATTTATGACATGCGAAGATAACAGTGAAAATTTATGGCATATTATAGGCATTGGCGACGTCGTTCATTCGCAGTCACAGTGTACATGTATTTTTAGTTGACATTATGATGCGTCTTGGGCGAGAACGGATATAGCACGGTTCGGATAAGCAACACGGAAGGTTGTATGTCGCCGGACTTCCGTGTACTAACGGGGTCACACTGTATGTTTAATGTATTTTACATGCGATTGCTTGACTCCTCGAAAAATGCGATCGCTCGAAACAATTGTCAAGTCCCGCGGACACATTTCTCGCTATTTTGCTATACGATGACTCTAAATTGATGTCGAAGTTTCTGTTTGGCTAATTTTCACACCTCCGTGTCCGACTTATTACGATCAAAGGCCGAGCCGCGCTCTACCTGTCTGTGAAATGTGATTTCTTTGCAAGTGCAGTTAATTGCCTAAAGTGGGGCAATTTGATCGTTAACGTTGTTGATGGCGATCATTTTGTGAATTTTATATTAGATTATTCGGAAAAATAATTTATGGAAACTCCATTGTTATGCTTGTACATTATTTGTGAAATAAAAGTTATTGTATTCTCAATTTGTTGTTGTTGTTTTGTGTCCCATAACAGCTCAACGGCATACAGCGATTTATTAAATATTCTGGGTTTCGTCCACTCGGAGTATTTAATAGAGTCTGTCGTAAGTCATTGGTCGTTTTTCGTTTTAACTCCCTTGTTATTCGAGAGGCTACCCGGGAGTTACAAAAAAAACGCCCATTGAAAAGACCACTGTTTCGAGTGACGTCACAACCACCTGCTGCATTAATTATGTGCGCCGCTATTTATAGTGAATACTGGACCTTTTCTCCTTTTCGACTTTGATAATAATTGAAACAAGAAATGCGTCTGTCGAACGCGGATGCCACCTGCAGCATATTTGAGAAACTGTGACAAAGTGGTTAACCAAAAAGTGTGACGGACGACGGACGGACAGACGGACGGACGGACGTTCTTACAAATGGATACTTATGTGGCTTATCACATGTTAAATATTAGCCACATAAAACGATTTTTAGCCACATAAAAGGATTTTTTAGGTGGCTAATTGTAACCAACCCTATCCTTTACTAAGTCCATAACCCTGTGGGGCTAGCCACATAAGTACCCTAATGTGTGCCCGGACGGACAGACAGACGGACAGACGGACGGATGGACAGACGGACGGGCGGTCCAAACACTATATGCCACCCGTTTCTTCGAAACCCGGTGGCATAATAAAGACAGTTTTGTAAATACATGTAGTTTATTTAATTTCGCATGATAACTAATCTGCGAATAAATATTATAATTATCTAAAACATGGATACATTGTATTGTGCTTTCTTTATTTCCTAAATCCGACAGGTACAGTAGTCGGCAAATATAACAAAATCGAAAGATGCGATGGCTCGAAAGATCACTCGAACAAAATGTGCGGTCCCGTTGCATTTCGAGCCATCGCGATTTCGCTGTATAACATTAGATAGACTGAATTGTAACATCGTGTAGATCCTGATCAGACTGTATATGCGCAGGCTGATCTGTATCTACACTGGTGGTACACATCATAAGGTCCATTTTCTCAGATGTTGCCCATATGAAGGCCTACTTATTCATTTACAAAATCAAATTTTATCATTTGTCTTGTCAATGTCATAAAAAATCCAACTTACCTCGTATAAGTTCATATATGTTCATATCCATTAGCTCACATATAAGAACCAAGGTACCCGACTTTTTGTCACTGAAAGAAAACAAGGGCATCGTTATCACTAAGATATCCCCTCACTGACAGCCCTGATAATAAAATGAACAAAGTGAACAAATATCCTCATTGACCTTGACCTTTGGTGTATGCGAAACAAATAAAATCCTTAGACACACATTGTGGCAAAATATTATTGAAATTGGGTGGGTTCATAAGTTATTAAGAAATGGAGGTGTTATTAACTCTTTGCATGCTGGGAAACTTGTGGGCTATAAATAGTTCAAAACTAGCGGACAAAAAATTCATCATATTTTCTTGTATTTCTCCCTGTAAATATCATGAATATGTCTTGGAATTTCATTAGAATTGAGTCCTGAGGACTCAATTCTAATGAAATTTCAAGACATATTTACAGAGAGAAACTAGATTTGTCAGTAAGCGGGGGCTTACGGAATACCCCCCCGCGTCAGCCCTGACCTAGAATGAATTAGGCTTAACGAAGGTAAACATACATTCCAGCTCGCATACTATCATTTTCAGATAAAAGACTATGTCAGCACATATGGAGAGTGCAATGGTGGTTCCAGTTGAAAAAAGCAAACTAGACATTCTAAGTTCGTGACCTTGACCCCTGGCATAAATCGGGGTCGTAGGTTTGTTGCAGAATGATGTATGAGTGTCAGAGAAGGGCCGGGTAAAATATCACTGCATTCCGCAAAGGGAAAGAGAAGTTATAAGGAAATTTACATTTGTTAAGTTTTAGTTTTTTTCTAAGTTTATAAGTCCGTGACCTTGACCCCTGGCATAAATGGGGGTGGTAAGTTTGTTGCAGAATGATGTATGAGTGTCAGAGAAGGGGTGGGTAAAATATGAAAGATTTCCGCAAAGGGAAAGAGAAGTTAAAAGGAAATTTACAATTGTTAAGTTTTCGTTTTTTCTAAGTTTCTAAGTCCATGACCTTGACCCCTGGCATAAATGGGGGTCGTAGGTTTGTTGCAGAATGATGTATGAGTGTCAGAGAAGGGGCGGGTAAAATATGAAAGAAAGATTTCTGCAAAGGGAAAGAGAAGTTAAAAGGAAATTTACAATTGTTAAGTTTTCGTTTTTTCTAAGTTTCTAAGTCCGTGATCTTGACCCCTGGCATAAATGGGGGTCATAGGTTTGTTGCAGAATGATGTATGAGTGTCAGAGAAGGGGCGGGTAAAATATGAAAGATTTCCGCAAAGGGAAAGAGAAGTTAAAAGGAAATGTACAATTGTTAAGTTTTCGGGTTTTTTTCTAAGTTTCTAAGTCCGTGACCTTTACCCCTGGCATAAATGGGGGTCGTAGGTTTGTTGCAGAATGATGTATGAGTGTCAGAGAAGGGGCGGGTAAAATATTAAAGATTTCAGCAAAGGGAAAGAGAAGTTAAAAGGAAATTTACAATTGTTAAGTTTTCGTTTTTTCTAAGTTTCTAAGTCCGTGACCTTGACCCCTGGCATAAATGGGGGTCGTAGGTTTGTTGCAGAATGATGTATGAGTGTCAGAGGCGGGTAAAATAAAATATGAAAGATTTCCGCAAAGGGAAAGAGAAGTTAAAAGGAAATTTACAATTGTTAAGTTTTGTGACGGACGGAAACATAAACACGGTACTTATGTGGCTTATCACATGTTAAATATTAGCCACATAAAACGAGTTTTAGCCACATAAAACGATTTTTTAGGTGGCTAATTGTAACCAACCCTATCCTTTAACAAGTCCATAACCCTGTGGGGCTAGCCACATAAGTACCCTAATGTGTACCCGGGAACACGGAAACACGGACGGACGGATGGACGGACAAGCTGACTCCAGTATACCCCCCCACAACTTCGTTGCAGAGGGGGGGGGGTATAATAAAACATATAATCCTAATTTGTTTGGCGGATATTTTCGCCGCTATCATGCAATGAGTTAACGTGCATACGCACATACATGGACTATAGCTATATAAAAAGGAGGTGATTGATTGGGATTTTACATGAGCAGACTGTGGCCGAGGGGTCACCATCGGACTGCCGCGCTGGCGACCCGGGTTTGATTCAGGGTTCAGTTCCAGGACGTCAGTATTTCTGAGATACTTTGTATTTCCTGCTCTACTAGTCCTTTCGGATGGCGGTCCCATGTGTCAGATTTGAAGGAGACTTTGAACACGTTAAAGAACCAGAGGTGACTATTCTAATAAGAGCTACGCCTCCATGGGGCCGGTTTCCTCTGTATCTACCTCCTTCCTTTCTCTCCTTCTTGGGAGACGGCATGCAAGGTCATCGAGCCAGTGCCGTCGTTAAATCCAAGCATTTAGCACTTAATTTTTATTGGGGTTTAACATCTGTTCAACTGCAAGGTCATATAAAGAAATGGGAATGCACATTCATCATAGAACTTACAATCTGGCCAGTAGAGAACATAATTCCCAAAGGAGATCTGTGTAAAGATGAAACTAAATCAATATGGAATAGCTGTAGATAACTTCTTGAATATTTAATAAATTTCGAGTAAGAAATAAGTTTATTAAAAATTCAATAAGTGAACTATAACTGTCTTATAGTTTGGCCCGCCCCATCGCATGCACATGTTAGTTTGAATGGACACATGTTAGTTTGAATGGAGCACCACGCCCTACACACTTTCAAATTATGATACTATTACGTGATTGGCGGTTTGACACCAAATCAATCGGGCAAACTAGAAGACATGAAGCGTGTCACAGGAAATTACGTCAACAAGGCGGAACCTCTAGGTCTAAATATAACTTTGCACATATCAAAACATTTAATGATTAATTTGATAGATATTGGTGGCATTGGTTGAGAAACTAGGGAAAACAATAAATCATGATAAACGCATGACACTCGTACATAGGCGGTCGGGAGTCTTCAATGCGGCACAAACATGCACTCCACGACATGCGGTGTGTGTTTTTAAAATACTAATAGGAAAAGTTTGAATTTGGATTTAAATAGATAATGCAATTATATTTAGTCACAACAGTATCAGGAAAGCATGAGATCGTGCAAGATACTCACAATATGGTCAATCTTTAAAGTTGTATCAGGACAAAATAATAGCAGTATCATAATGGAGGAATTTACATGCGGAAAACTCCTATATGGGTTATGAACTACTTTTTTTGCTATTTTTCTTATTTCTTTTCAAAAATATATGTTGTTACCACTCATTTGAACCGTCTCGCCGAGACGGTTCAAATAAGTGGTTACAACATATACTTCCGTGCATAATTAAGATAATTATTTAGATTTTTTGTATGAATGCGTTATGGTATTATCGATATATATATACTCACAATATGACCTCCTCCAGCTCGAGGATATTGCCGTGTGACGCGAGTCGCCGCATCGCCTGGATTTCCCGCAGGTTGTTTACTTGTTCCAAACTGAAATGGCATATCAATTGCACGGGTGACTATTTACAAGGTTTTCAATCTTTTTCAACAAACAGTATTTTATGGAGACAATTCTCAGACATATGCTGTTAAATCCAACTTTTGTTCAAGGGACTGTGTCTTATATGATAAAATGCTCATGCTTTTAGACGGCATGAGACAATTTTCCTGCCTTATGGAATTGTAAATATTTGTTCTTAGTTTTCTAGAAGTATTTGAACTTAATTCACTCAATAACCCTTTTTCAAAGTCAGTACATTTAATCAGCAAATAAAATCACTTGGATTGGTGCATAATGTTGGAACGATGTCAATATCAGCACGGCCTGACAAATTGGGGCTTATTTTTGGCTATGGCTGACTGGAGAAATGGGCCTTAAAGCAGCTATGCCCGGTACGTAGCTCTTGATCCGCTAACACATTCCTAATGATCTATTGGCTGTCTACAAAAGGGGTTGTTATATGGCCTGTCAACAGCTAAGGTCATTTTAGGCCGGGTTAACAGGGTCGAATCCTGCTCCCAAAATCAAAACTGACTATTTACATAAAAAATATATTTATATTCAGCCCTGAAATTAGAATAACCTGATCTGGTGCCAGGTCCACACCACACCAGAATCAATTAGCCCCACAACATACAAATAATATGATTAACATTAATCTTAATACTCTTTCAATTGGTATAATCGGATTCAACTCTCACATCCAGAAAGCCAAAAACATACTTGAGGGCCAAACAAGGGATATTGGGATTTCGCTAAGGATGAACGCCATTGTTAACCCTTACTACGCTGAATTAAATGTTGTCGTCTGCTGGAAATGTTTTATTTTCAATATTTCTCCAGTGGAGACGATTCTCATGTGCTGTCAAAACCAGTTTTTTGTTAGTGGAGACGATTCTCATGTGCTGTCAAAACCAGTTTTTTGTTAAGAATTAAAGCAAAAATGAAAAACAGCAGACGGCAATTTCTGTCAACAGCGTAGGAAGGGTTAAATTACTCTTGGATACCTTCAAACATGCTGCCCTCCAGAGGTGAAAAACCCCAATTCATTAGATTTACAGTAGTTGTTTATTTAATACTGTTTAATGGCCTACCAACAGCTACCGTCATTTTAGGTCAGATTAATGGGGTCGAATCCCATAATTCATCTGTACAGATGCCAATTTATTAAAGTTTGGCCAAAACAAGTATGTGGCAGTCACTGGAGTAATTGGTCTTATGGTAATTGTGGACAGGTGGAACACTCGAACCTGTGACACAAAAAAATGCCCATTACAAAAAAATCCATTACCCCACCCACTTGGTCTCATACAGTACTATATTCTATAATAGACTGTGCAATCCAAGTGCACATATTCTCAATATATCTGGGATTTTTCGTTTGTCATTCAGTTTCTCCAGTAGTAGACAGAAATGTCCCCTAACTGAGAAAAGAAACATGCCATGGACGACCACCCTAGCCCAGACCAGACTACATTCGTGCAGTCTGATCTGTAGCCTATTTCATCAACATTGCAAAGTATACTTTAGTAGCAAAGTATACTTTGAGGGAGAAATTTTCATTTTTTTTTTTAAATTTATTAATTTTTATTATACTGAATTTATTACATTATCACAGCCATTTAATGGCTGTGATAATGTAATAAATTCAGTATAATAATTCTGCATACTTTTAATCATGAAATATATGCATTTGTTAGTTCTATATGAAATAATGCATTTCAGGAAAAATAAATGATTACTCCCTCAAAGTATACTTTGCTAGTAAAGTATACTTTGCAATGTTGATGAAATGGGCCCCAGGAGGCTACGCTGGTTGCGATTCAGTCACTCTACAGGGGCCCATTTCACTAAACTTTGTAGGACTAAAATGTTCGTAAGTGCAAATTTAAGATCGTCTGGAAATTTCAATTGATGGATTTACATTTATTGAGCATAGGCTGCAATATGTTCAATAAATGTAAATACAATACTTGTTTACAAGAAAACATTGTTAATGTGAAATTTACATAATTTTGCACTTACGAACATTTTAGTACCACAAAATTTAGTGAAACGCCCACCAGATGTTTATGTCACTAGATAACCACTGTTTGATCAGCCTAATGACTGTAGGAGTAGATCCCCAGATAAGCTGCGTGTTTAATGATTATACCCACTAATTTCAAAGTCAATGTGTATTTTATTGCAAATGTTTAACTGAACTTACCACATGTTTTGCCTTTTCAAACTACATATCACACAATATCACACAAAGTTGCAAATTCATTTATTTGAGCTGAAATAAGTGATTTTTCAACAGCTTTAGATCATTTGTACTACTCAGTTTGAAAATCAATGAGTATTTTTTAAATTTTTGTGAGTATTTAGTAATCACACATTTGCAAATTCAATGAGTATTCAGCTTAAATAAATGTGTTAAATACATCAATACGCGCCTTATCTGGAGATGATCAGGAGCTACACTGGTCAGTGACGTCATATGGATCGTTTTAGCCACAGGTGGAAGACTCGGACCTATGACACCAAAAAAATGCCTATTAAAAAAATCCCATTACCCCACCCACTTGGTCTCGTACATTACCATCTTCTAGTGGGGTAATGGGATTTTTTTTTAATAGGCATTTTTTTGATGTCATAGGTCCGAGTCTTCCACCTGTGGTTTTAGCAGCCAGTGTCCCATATGAGAATCAGACAATAACTACAAAATTAACCCTTACATAGCTATCTTATTTTTTTTGTCGTCTGCTGTATATTTTCTATTTTCCATTTTTATCATCAAAAACATGCTTTGACAGCACTTTAGAATAATTTACAACATGCTTTGACAGCACTTCAGAATCATTTCCAATGGAAATGATTCTGAAGTGCTGTCAAACCATGTTTTTATTGAGAAATAAGGCAAGATATAAAAGCAACAGCAGACGACAATTGTTGTGAGTACCGGTAGTGGTATAAGGTTTAACTTTTGACAGATTTCTTATTAGATATGTAAACAACATTTGAAGTATTTCAATTTGTTCAGCACATTCATTGTTCACAATGAAGTGGTGTGACAATGGAGATAAAAATAACTCTTTATTTCTTTTTGATATAAGAACTTAACTCTTTGCATGCTGCGCAATTTGTGGGCTATAAATAGTTTAACAAGAAACGAGGCAAAGCCACGAAGGCCAGGTTTTTTCCAAGCATAGACACTTGGATAACATAATTATACCCACTTTTTGTAGACTAGATGGCCGTGGCCTGCATGTCGCAGTAATTTAAATTTAAAGTAATTTGAACTTGACATAGGGCACAGGATCGCGCTTTCCGCAAGCAGGTGCGACAATGATGATAAACACCCATGTGAAGTATGAAGGTATTGGGTGAAGCAGTTGCAGAGATATAGTACACGAAAAAACTTTAACAAAAAAATTCAAAGTAATTTGACCTTGACATTGGGCACAGGATCGCACTTTCCGCAAGCAGGTGCAACAATGATGATAAACACCCATGTGAAGTATCAAGGTATTGGGTGAAGCAGTTGCAGAGATATAGTACACGAAAAAACTTTAACAAAAAAAATTTAAAGTAATTTGACCTTGACATTGGGCACAGGATCGCGCTTTCCGCAAGCAGGTGCGACAATGATGATAAACACCCATGTGAAGTATCAAGGTATTGGGTGAAGCAGTTGCAGAGATATAGTACACGAAAAAACTTTAACAAAAAAATTTAAAGTCATTTGAACTTGACATAGGGCACAGGATCGCGCTTTCCGCAAGCAGGTGCGACAATGATGATAAACACCCATGTGAAGTATGAAGGTATTGGGTGAAGCAGTTGCAGAGATATAGTACACGAAAAAACTTTAACAAAAAAATTCAAAGTAATTTGACCTTGACATTGGGCACAGGATCGCGCTTTCCGCAAGCAGGTGCAACAATGATGATAAACACCCATGTGAAGTATCAAGGTATTGGGTGAAGCAGTTGCAGAGATATAGTACATACGAAAAAAACTTTAACATATTTAAAGTAATTTGACCTTGACATTGGGCACAGGATCGCGCTTTCCGCAAGCAGGTGCGACAATGATGATAAACACCCATGTGAAGTATCAAGGTATTGGGTGAAGCAGTGCAGAGATATAGTACGAAAAAACTTTAACAAAAAATTCAAAGTAATTTGACCTTGACATTGGGCACAGGATCGCGCTTTCCGCAAGCAGGTGCGACAATGATGATAAACACCCATGTGAAGTATCAAGGTATTGGGTGAAGCAGTTGCAGAAATATAGTACACAAAAAAACTTTAACAAAAAAATTCAATGTAATTTGACCTTGACATTGGGCACAGGGGCCGCACGGTTGGGGGTTAGAATGAAAATATGGATGATGATAAACACCCATGTGAAGTTTCAAGGTAATGGGCGAAGCAGTTGCAGAGATATAGTATAACGAAAAAGTTTTAACCAAAAAACTCTAACCAGACGTACGTTAAAAAGTTAACGTTGAAAATGGCTAAGTCAATTACGTAGAATAATAGGTGAAGGTAAAAAAATGGTCACATGTTGGATAGTTGTATGTGGTAGGCACCCCTACTGCGCGGAAAAAATGGGTGAAGTTAAAAAAAAAGTAACATGTTGGATAGTGATATGTGGTGGGCACCTCTTGATTATGAAGCTGTGAAAGTTTGGTGGTCCTAGGTGGTACAGTACCAAAGAAATGGACTTAAACACGAAAACTTAACATTGTAAACGCGAAAACTTAACATTGAAAATGGGTAAGTCGACTACGCGGAAAAAATGGGTCAAGATAAAAAAAAAAGTAACATGTTGGATAGTGATATGTGGTGGGCACCCCTTGATTATGAAGCTGTGAAAGTTTGGTGGTCCTAGGTGGTACAGTAACAAAGAAATGGATTCAAACACGAAAACATTGATTGTGGACGCCGCCCGCCGCGCCCCGCCGCCGCCCCCGCCCGCCCGCCCGCCCGCCCGGCTTTCGCCAATCCAATAGCCTGGATTTTTTTCTAAAAAAACCTGGCTAAAAATAGCAGACGACAATTCATTGTATTTTCTTTGATTTCTCCCTATAAATATCATGATTATGTCTTGGAATTTCATTAGAATTGCGTCAAAGCATGTTGTAAATTATTCTAAAGTGTTGTCAAAGCATGTTTTTGATGATACAAATGATAAATGGAAAATAAACAGCAGACGACAAAAAAAACTAGAAATGTGGCCTGTCGGCACACGAATACCCCCACTGGCAGCCAAAGAAAACGAGGCATTTTTGATTATAAGCCATTTAGCCGAGCGTTAAGGTTTAAAACGCATCAAGTCTGTGACCTTGACCCTGGGCATAGTGTGATAATCCATGCATCGGTGTAGAAGATATAGAGCGGAAGGGAATTTCAATAGGTTTGACCTTTGACCTTCAACTGTGACCTTGACCTTGGACGTAGGTGCGTGGTTATTGATCGCGCTACCAAACATGACACCATTCTCATCCTGAGAAACATTTGTGCAACGGCACCTTGATATCCATGCATCAGTGTGAGAATTTGATATATGAGTAGGAAGGGATCAATTTCAATAGGTTTGACCTTTGACCATCAACTGTGACCTTGACCTTGGACATAAGTGCGTGGTTATTGATCGCGACACACCTTCTCATCATGAGAAACATTTGTGCCAAGCCATTTGATAATCCATGCATCGGTGTAGAGATATAGAGTGGAAGGGAATTTTGATAGGTTTGACCTTTGACCTTCAACTGTGACCTTGACCTTGGACGTAGGTGCGTGGTTATTGATCGCGACACACCTTCTCATCATGAGAAACTATGCAGCCTACCACTGGTGATATCATTTTCAGACTATTCCATTTATCAGGAAAATGATATTTGCATAAAAATTCAGGAAGTATCCACAAACAGTGCAGATCCAAATGAGCCGGCTCATCATGAGCCGGCTTATTTGGATCTACATTGTTTGTTTATATTAGAATTTACGTTTGTAATGTTGACATTTGTTAATATGGAGTGGTAAATTGAATGAAATTAGGTTGCTATTTGTGTCGGCCAGTAACAATACTGACATGTAAAGTCAATAAATAGCTCTTCTGGCTGACAAACTGAACTTACATGAATAGAATCAGAGCTCCCGATAAGGTGCGTATTGGCGTATTTTACGCAATTATTTTAGCTGAATACGCATTGATTATCAAAAGTGGGAGTACAAAATACGAACAGCAATGTGAAAATACGCATTGATTTTCAAGTTCATGAGTGAAAATACTGTCATAAAGTTGAAAATTAACTTAGTTGAGCTGCAAAAAGCTTTTTGCAGCTCAAATAAGTGAATGTTTAAATTTGTTACATTTTTTTATCACTTGTTCCCTATTTAGTAATGAAGAAAATCAATAATTAATTTGTAAAAGTAAAATACGCAATGATTTTGAAAGCAGGGGGTATAGTACGCTTTAGACACAAAGCTTATCTGGAGCCCTGTAGAATAGTTTATTGCATAGAGGCAACTGCCTCATGCGCATAATTACATGGCTATGATATAATACACATACAATGTAAGATGTATGGTGCCTGCATATTCATGCTAGCTTAGTAACAATGGTGACAATTCTCATCTGCTGCCAAAACATGTTTTCATCAGGATGGAAAATGGAAAACTATATTGACGCATATGTACAGTGAAACCTCTCTAAACCGGACACCCTGGGTGGTCCCCAGGGTGTCCGGCTTAGAGAGGTTTCACTGAAAATCAGACAGTTGATCATTCTGAGTAATAGTTGTGTGTTCTTTGATTACAAACAGACATTATCATCTGAGATAAATGACCAAGAAACTCATCAAAAACAAGATCACATGTGTTTTCTAGATGTATGGTTTAGAGAGGTTCCGCTGTCTGTGGTCATAGACAATCGGTCTGACGGCTTTGGCAATATTGGTTACAATAAGACATTAACACAGACTTTACAAACAAATTTTTAACCCAAATTTGAAAGTAATATGACCTTGACATTGGGAATGGGGACCACATGGGTGGGTATAGAATGTAAATATGGATGATGATAAAGAGGTATGTGCAGTTTCAAAACAATCAGATTTGTGGAGATATTTGGTACATTTATAAACAATATAACAAAAATGCTGGACGTACGAATGTGTCGACACATGGACACACGTCAATAGCACGGACTATATCGCACATACCGCAAATGGCGCAATAATAAAAACTAAACTGTCAACGATAAAGTTTAATTCAGAATTGGTAACGGTTAAATTCCGAGACCAATACAGATATCTCGGCTGTTGTTGCAGAAACAATAGCCAACATGATCTTTTTGATCACCAATATAATCATTGTAAACTAGATGAATATTTAACCCTTAGACCGCTATCTTATTTTTGTTGTCGTCTGCTGTTTATTTTCTATTTTCCATTTTTATCATCTTGACAGCACTTTAGAATAATTTACAACATGCTTTGACAGCACTTTAGAATCATTTCCATTGGAAATGATTCTGAACTGCTGTCAAACCATGTTTTTATTGAGATATAAGGCAAGATATAAAAGCAACAGCAGACGACAATTTTTGTGAGTAGCGGTCTATGGGTTAATTATAATGAAGCTACAGCAGGAAGTAATATTGATATCACATATTCTCCAAGATTGGATTGGATTGGAATATTGTTTAACCCTTAATTTGACGTCTGCTCTAGCCTCTTTATTTCTTATTTTGCTATTTGTTAAAGGTACATGCCCACGCAGTAGGCACAAAATGTTCTTTATACAATACAATACAATAGTTTATTGGATGATGTAGGCCTCTGGCCCATAACATGTACAATTGAACAAATATCAGTGAACATCTAATGGAATTATATCGTGTTACACTTGTTTAACAGATGGTAAATATATACGGAAATTGTGTAAATCGTTTTGTGAGTATTTGAACCCATAATTCTATAAAATGTGTCTAAAGACCTGTTGGAATACATTTGAGCAGGTAGGTAGATCAATCTAATATTATCGTATAGTTTACAATGAAAAAACGCATGGTATTCATCTTCCAGAATTTCTTGATTTGTATGTATTAGGCAATACGGACAAATCCGTAGCTCACTCTGTATTCCAGCATGTCTGCCGACTTCAATGTTTAATTAACTTGTGGTTGGAGCACCTAAATTTTGCCATCGCTTTTCTCAAATTAAATGGTAAAGAACATGTAATATACCTTTCTACATTCAAAAGACATTTAAAATGTTTATAATGAATACATTTAGCAGAGATGTCAACATCGCTATGCCAAGTTTGTTGACAACAATCTATAACACGTTGTTTGAATTGATGTAAAAACATAGTTAAGTCCCCTACATCTTGAGATAGCCAGACTAACCCAAAGCCATATTTGTATAGAAGTTTTTTAACATTACTGGCCCAATTTACCCGTCCCATATCATCGTGTGCTTTTAGCATCAAATAACAGTTTCTAGGATACCGATGGTTTGGCATTTGTAGAAGACGGCACCAGTATGCTATGCATTTAGAGTAGTACGATGTACATAGTGGATATCTACCGCAATCTCTAAGCGCCATTGAATCATTTACAGTACGGAATAATCCAAGAAATGACTTACAAAAGCTGGTTTGTACTGACTCTATCTGTTCTGAAAGTTCATAACCCCATATCTCAGCCCCATAACAAAGGACGGGTGTAACCATGGTATCGAACAGTTTAAAAATATCTTGGTAATCAAAGTAACCGAAGTTGCCATAATTGATTTTCGCGCTTGCGCTGCTAACGTATCCTTAGCACGTGTCCATATCAGTTTTGGGGTGAATAAAAGTCCCAAATATTTATAAAAGGAGACAGTTTCTAATTGTCGCGCTTGGTAAGACCAGTTCTCGTATGATCGTAATATACCGCCATTTCGAAAAACTATGACCTTTGTTTTATTCGTGTTAACTTGCATTCCGGTTTGCTGGCAAAATAATTTGATTACGTTAATTTGTTGTTGCAATTTTACAACTGATTCTGCACCGTTTGCTATGTTGTCAGCGAACATAAGACAAAGAATATCAGGTATGTCATTATTAATAAATATGCCAGCGCCACAACGTTCACGTAAGAGTGTTGAAAGATCGTTTATAAATAATGAAAAAAGTAGAGGGCTACTGACACACCCTTGTCTCGTACCAATCTGACAAGGAAAATAGGCTGTTAAACCACACGTTGTCTTAACACCTGCTGACAAATTGCTATACATTGATTGTAAAGCCCGTAAATATTTTCCCCCTATTCCCTTTAATATTAGACTTTCCCATAATTTATCATGTCGTATCCTATCAAATGCTTTCGAAAAATCTACAAATAAACAATAAAACCTCCCTCCCTGTTTCGATAAATATTTCTGCGTCATTGATTGTAATGTAAACATATTATCTATCGTAGAATACCCGGCTCGAAATCCAGCTTGTGATTCATCGATTACCTCGTTATCGACTGTCCACTTGGTTAGTCGAGAGTTCAACGTAGAAGCAAATATTTTACTCATCGCATTTATGAGAGATATAGCACGGTAATTATTCGGATTATCATAAGACCCATGTTTATGGATTGGACATATGATTGACTGGCCCCAACATTTAGGAAATATTCCCGAATCAAAAATGGTGTTAAACATGTTTGTCAACAAAGGTGCTACAGTATCTGATGTATGTTTGAAGAAGTCAATTCCAAGACCATCAGGGCCCGTAGATTTCTTAGATTTCAGTTTAGATATAGAAGCAATTACCTCTTGGTCTGTAAATGGAACATTGAGCGTTTGTGCACTGGGCGATGTTTCCGAATCACGTGATTCCGTTTCCGCGTCCTCCGATAGCGAAAATAAATTTCTAAAATATTCAAGCCATTCAAGCGGTGTAATTTTTGTATCTACCGGCTGATTTCGACCATTTGATGATTTAATGGTTTGCCAGAACTCTGTTGGATTATTTTGAGAGTTTACAAGTTTACGGCGTTGATTTGATTCGTATGCTAATCGTTTATTTTTACAAAGACTTTTGAACATATTTCGGCAAATAATATAGGCAGTGAGATCTGTACTTTCATTAGAATTGCGGAATTTTCTAAGTAAACATTGTTTTTGAGTTTTCTTCAAATCACACTCGCGTCCCACCATACTGCATTTTGTGTGGCGTTAGCGTTGCTAGTTGTAAGTGTATTACACGGTCTCATGCATTCAGCAGCGGACTGGTTAAATGTTGACAAGGGCCATAACTCCTGAGTCGATATTGTCATTTATCGTAGTAAATAGAGTATCGCGTTCATGTGTTATACTAGCTGTAAAGTTTGAATGAAAATTTCAGACTTCAGTTCATTCCAGCAAAATTTTGTATAATTTGTACTATAATCATCAGTATTGGACGTAATTTCCGCTGTCTGGTTCTTCATTTGAAAGTGTAAACCGCAATATAATGGGAAATGGTCTGAATCGTCGCGTTCCTCTACTCGAAAATGTAGAATTTTGTCAAATAACTCGGTAGAAGCAATATTGTAGTCCACCAGGCTACACCCGTCGTTTGCTGTACATGTAAATTCCCCATGAGGATCCCCAACAGTTCTGCCATTAACAATATGTACATTTAAAAGACAACATAGTTGCACCAAGGACTGACCAAACAAATTATAACTAACTTTATCTTTGGTCTGTCTCGGGATGTCAAATGTGTCACCATCATATGGAACGTCACCGAAAATAATATCTAAAGAATCATCTGGTATATAATCTAGCATTTCCTTACATCTTGCATTAAAATCTCCAGCAATAAACAGTGAACAATCTGGGTATTGAGCACGTGCAGCAATTAAATATGTTTCTAACTGCTTCACACCATTCTTTTCCTCACAATCATTGTAGGAATTAAATAAGTGTATAATTATGTCACTATTCCACCAGTTCTAAAAATTACGAGTGCCCGCTATACAAATACAATCATTTATTAATTATCAATTTACTGTTAGCGACGCGCGGCGGTAACGGTCTATTTTGATAATGTGCGGGGACGACGACTTTCACATCACGGCTTGCAGTGCGCATGCGCAGTATCCTACATGCACCAGTAGGCTTCCCAATATGTAAACAAGAATATCAACATGTCGAAACGTCCAGGACGGAAATTGTATGAAACGGCGTCGGCCAAAAAAAAAGGCAAAATGTCTGAGGGACAGGCAGTACAGAGAGAAAGAGAGAGAGTGGTTAATATTGGCGACCAGATCACCAAATGGAAAGAGTTACGTGGAGATTTAGATTTGGACTCGAACAGAGATTTTTCTTCTCAACTTCCGATACTTCACTGCGCATGTCAAAGATGTGATATAATTGACCGTGTCACGTGACGCGTATTGGTAAAAATAGCACGAGGTCGGAAAATACCCTTTCTGGTCGCGGCATGTAAAATGCGATTTAACACCAATTAATTAATTAATTATTAATTAAAAATAACTCGTTAGTGGGTAGACAAATGGCTCATATAAGGCATGACAGAAAATGAAAAATAGTAGTACCCGCTGCGTGGGCATGTACCTTTAAATGTGTTAACAGCACTTTAGAATCCTGTCAAATAAAAAATCATTTCGGCTGCCAAACCATGTTTTTATTGAGACAAAATATGAAACAACAGCAGACAACAAATTTTGGTTCCTGCTTTTTAACCCTTACTACGCTGAATTAAATTTTGTAGTCTGCTGAAAATGTTTTATTTTCAATATTTTCAATATTTCTTGATAAAAACCTGTTTTGACAGCGCATGAGAATCGTCTCCACTGGAGACGATTCTCATGTGCTGCCAAAACAGGTTTTTTATTAAGAATTAAGGCAAAAATTAAAAACAGCAGACGGCAATTTTCGTCTCCCGAGTAGTGAGGGTTAAGGATTAATTACAAAAAGATTCACAGCACATGTACAAGGGCATATAATGAATGGTTTACACGTGTCCTAGGGGATGATCAACAGACTTTGAATTATCGGTTTTCTTTCACTGTAAATTATACTCAGAACAGAAATGATAGGCTAATTTCCCTTCTGTATATATTCGTAATTATTACACACTGGATAGTTATGGAACAGAGGTCCAGATAAGCTGCGTATTTGCTTAAATATCCAATTGAAATTACAAAAAGAAACAATTGAAATCAGAAGTAGCGAGTATCAAAAAGCAATTACAATTTTGTGGTACATTTATCATGCTGCAGAAAACAATAAACAGACCACAAATATAGCATATGTTTCTTATTTTCCATGAAAACACATCTTGGTATTTCATTAGAGAATGAAATGCCAAGACATGTTTTCATTTCGAAGAAAACTATTCAATAATTGCTGTCTGTCGATGTGCAAACAGTAGTGTGATTTTATTTTACCCAATTAAAATGTTAAATACCCAATTACTTTATTTATCTGGAGCCCTGATGGAAGCAATACAAGCTGGGAAATGATGTGGTAATACATGTGTAATACCAGTGTAGACCCAGTCAACCTGCACAGATGTGGCTCTTACTGGAACAAGGCGATCGCCGGGGAGTGTCTCACCCACCAGTCTCCAGATAAGGAATTAGTAATTGAGTATTTTCACTCCCAACATTTCTGAAGCAATTGGGTATTTCAAAATTTTAATTGGGTAAAATCAAATCACACTACTGTTTACACATCAACAGATACCAATTATGGAATTAGTTTGCTTTGAATGAAAACTTATCTTGGCATTTCATTAGAATTGTCTCCTTTGAGACAGAAATACCAAGATGTGTTTTCATGGAAAATAATAAAAATATACTATATTTGTGGTCTGTTTATTGTTTTCTGCAGCATATGATACAGGTACCACAAAATAAAATTGTTAGTGCTTTTTGATACTCGCTACTTCGGATTTCAATTGGATTTTTCAGCAATTTTAATTGGGTATTTACGCAAATACGCAGCTTATCTGGAGCTCTGCCCACTAAACAAGGCGGTCACCATGAAGGTCAAGGTCACCAAGGCCAAGGTCACAATATGAGGAAGTTCAAAATTATTGATACGATGGTCACGGTCACCAAGGTCAAGGTCACACAAACGGCACTGGGTGGATAGCCATCAAAGTGAGAAAGCTATTGGTGAAGTTTGGTAATGATCCGACTAACGGATCATGAGATATTCACCATTTGGATGTACATTGAAAATTATTGACAGGAAAGTCAAGGTCACTAAGGTGATGGTCAAGGTCACCAGAATGTCACCGGATGGATAGCTATCAATGATATTCAAAATTGTTGATACCAAGATAAAGGTCACCACGATCAAGGTCAGCCAAATTACATCTATCAATGTGAAGAAGCTATTGAGGAAGTTTGTTGGAGATATTCAACATTTGAATGTACATGTATGTCCAAAATTGTTGACATGAAGGTCAAGGTCACCAACATGAAGGTCAATGTCATGTGAATGACACTAGATGGATAGCTATGAATGTGAGTAAGCTATTGATGTAGTTTGGTCATGATCCGACCATACAGATATTCAACAGTTAAGACTTGCTACGGTCAATATCTGCTTAAGAATTACGGCAATTTTTTCTTGTGGAAGTGACAAGCTTGTTAACAACAGCCAGTAATAGCGGCAATAGAGTCATAAATGCATAGATTTTCTGATATATAGTACAAAGGCAAGTTAGTTGGTATCTAAAACAGAAATCAATTGTACTACTCTGACTGAGGTATGCTGTCAACAGAAACTGATCTCCAGATAACTGATTGATTAAGAGATTCCTTTCATTCATTTGTTCGTTCGCTTGTTCCATTCCATTTGATTGATTGACTGATTGATTGGTTGACTGATTGATTCATTCATCAATTAACTGACTGACTGACTGACTGGCTGGCTGCTGGCTGGCTCGCCGGTTCGCCCACTCACACACTCACACACTCATTCATTCATTCATTCACCGGCCGTCGGCACTAACAGGCCCCCGATCATTAACTCTTTGCATACTGGGAAATGTGTAGTCTGTAAATAGTTAAAAAATAGCAGACGGCAATTCATTGTATTTATTTTGATTTCGCTCTAAAAATAGTATGAATATGTCTTGGAATTTCATTAGAATCGATTCTAATGAAATTGCAAGACATATTTACAGAGAGAAATAAAACATATACTCCTAATTCGTTCGGTGGATATTTTCACCGCTAGCATGCAAAGAGTTAAACCCATTTACACCTATGTTACTAGCTTCCACTGCGCATGTGCCGAAAGTTTGGTTCCCTGTGATTTTTAAATTTTCGAGAATCAGTGGGGAAATTATTGCCGATACGAATTAAATCGTATTCCATAGAAGGACATATGTAATCAAACACTTTCCTAAATATGACGCCACAGGTGCGGATCCAGGGGGGTGGGTCCAGGGGATCCGGAGGACCCCCCCCCCACCCCCCCCCGGCCAAAAAAAAAAGAGAAGAATCTACAATACTCGAATAGTCGGATGACTTTTTTCGTGGCCTAGGTGTCAGGAAATCGCATCTGCGGCGATCTGGCATTTAAAAATTTCCTGGGGGAGGACACCCAGACTTTGCAATGTGCATCGCGCTTTGCGCTCGCGGAGGTCGGCCACGCGGACTGTAATTACAGACCCCGTCCCTGCAATTATTTCTGTATCCGCGCCTGCGCCATATGTACGTAACACACTGTTGTATACATGAAGGCAGGTTTATCTGGCGTGTGTTCATATTTGGAAAATCGATATTTTGCGTTAACGTTTACCAGATTCAAATGAAGCATAGCGTGACGTAGACACTCAACATACAGGCGGCCGAATAGAGTTGAATGAAAAATACCTAGTCGGCCGTACTCGACGACCCCATTGTAGCATAACCAGAGGTTTACAGATCCGAGGCATACCGAATACTGGTCAAACTTCGGATGCGCAGACTGATCTGGCCATTCTGGGTCTTCACTGACAGCAAATACATAACTGCTTTGTAAGATTATTGTACGAACACAGATCTTGTGACCTAATGTAGGTAAATGTTGTTCACACAAACAATGTTTCATAAATTGTTAAATATGCCGAGGTGGCCGAGTTGACCTAATAAAACGGCCCGAGAACAGCCGACAGGTCGAATTGACATGACTACCTTTGCCCGGTAATGTTGAATGGTTGCCAAATGTATGGGAAGAATATGGCAAATTACTTGTCAAAATGCGTAACACAGTCTAATCTATTTATAAATACGGGAAAATCCCAAAATCGGAACTGGGTTTGCAAAGCGTGTATGTATACGTCTTAGACGGCTGAAAAAACCCGACCCCGCTCTATGTATGTGATCAATTTGATTGATTGATTAATCAATAAGGAATAAGGGCATAAACATATTATGATCAATCGATTCAATCGATTTATTGATTGAATGCCGATGGGGTTTACTGTAAACATCTAACTGAATGATTGATTAAATGACTGATTGGCGTTTGTATTAAACCTCAGAATGCGGGAACCGAAAATAGTCGTCTGCTGTTAATTCATATTTTGTCTTTTCTCTCAGTATAAACATGGTTTGGCAGCATTTTAGAATCATTTCCATTGGAAATGATTCTAAAGTGCTGCCAAACCAAGTTTTTGATGAGAAAAATGGTAAATAAAAAATATTTAGCAGATGACACAAATTAATTCAACATTGTAAGGGTTAAATGAGGTATAACATGTTTAACCCATTTCATGCTGAGGATACTCCGATTTTTGTTGAAAAAATCTCATTATTTTGTTCATTCATCGATAAAGGTATATGTTGTTACCACTCATTTGAACCGTCTCGTTGAGACGGTTCAAATGAGTGGTAACAACATATACTTTCGAAAGGATATACATGTAAAGAAAATAGGGATATTTTTCTCTCAAAAGGTTCATACTACTAAAAGCGTATCCCGTCTGTAATGGGTTAAGAACATTCAGGGAGTTTCGGGGAAATGCAAGCAAGTCCATGTAAATGAATCTACTTGTATGTGCTGCACTACTTTAGACCTTCAATTTCATACACAGTAGCTTACTATATACGGCTGGGACCTGCTGGGTATATATTTTAATTGTGGCTGTAACTGGAGAAATGGGGCTTATGGTCTTTGCGACCAGTGCAGACCCAGACCAGCCTGCGCTTCCGCGCAGTCTGATCAGGATCTGCACTGCTCGCAATTCAGTCAGGCAAATGCCCATCAGGGTTCCATCAAACAGTATGTCATTACATGTATCAGGTTGCACATGTGAGATAGAGGATTACAAGCTATGCTAGCTTCAAAGGCCATAAGCCTCATTTCATCCGTCACAGCCAGAATTAACATCTCTATCACAAATTTGAAGGCAGTAATATACAGATAAGCATATCAAAGTGTGCTAACCTTGCGCTTAACCCCAATTGTGTATGAAATATTTACGAAACTGCAGTGCCGACGGTCACAATACACAATTCATGTCCTTCAAGGTATGGCCAGTAAACAAGAGGACATAACTCACTGTTCTTCCTCCTAGCATGCTAAACGAGTATACCAAATTTGATTAAGATCTGCCAGTTAGAGGACAAGCTGTACAGAGTGAATACTTAATATGTCCCGTTTTATCAAACAGGCGAACAAAAAATAGATATGAAATAAATTAGTTTTCCACGTTCGCAGGGGTAAAGTACTCTAAAATGTGAACTTCTGTTACTCTTCATCGAGTGCTCTTGACTGCAGAAAGTGCTCCAATAAAACCTGGACATTTCACATGGTTGGATAAAATCAATGATAGTGCAATGATTCCAGAGTAGACGCAGAGCTCCAGTTAAGGTGCATAATTTGGAGGTAAATTTCTTATTTCTCCATCAAAAATGGCAAATTGGGAGTGCTTTAGAATCGTCTCGATGAGACGATTCTAAAGCACTCCCGATTTGCCATTTTTGATGAAGAAATAACAAAATTTCACCCCAAGTTGGTCAAATTTTAACCCTTAGACCGCTACACACAACAATTGTCGTCTGCTGTTGCTTTTATATCTTGCCTTATTAAAAACATGGTTTTAACCCTTAGACCGCTACACATAACAATTGTTGTCTGCTATTGCTTTTATATCTTGCCTTATTTCTCAATAAAAATATGGTTTGACAGCACTTCAGAATCATTTCCAATGGAAATGATTCTGAAGTGCTGTCAAAGCATGTTGTAAATTATTCTAAAGTGCTGTCAAAGCATGTTTTTGATGATAAAAATTAAGATAGCGGTGTAAGCGAGGGTTAAATTACAGACTAACAGTATGACATGGTTGAAATATTTGTGTTTCGAAGGTTCCATGGAGTAATGACACACAATGTAGTCTATTAAATTGTCCTAGATCTACCGGTACATCAGCTGCCAAGACAAAATAACATTTCTCCTTCCATTAACCCTTACACCCGATATCTTTTTTTTGTTGTCGTCTGCTGTTTATTTTCTATTTTCCATTTTTATCATCAAAAACATGCTTTGACAGCACTTTAGAATAAAGTACAACATGCTTTGACAGCACTTCAGAATCATTTCCAATGGAAATGATTCTGATGTGCTGCCTAAACATGTTTTTATTGAGAAATAAGGCAGGATATAAAAGCAACAATAGATGACAATTGTTGTGAGTAGCGGTGTAAGGGTTAATAACCAAGGGACATTGAACTCTCCACCTCCCCTCATCTTGCCATTGTACAGTTCCACCTCCCCTCATCTTGCCATTGTACAGTTCCACCTCCCCTCATCTTGCCATTGTACAGTTCCACCTCCCCTCATCTTGCCATTGTACAGTTCCACCTCCCCTCATCTTGCCATTGTACAGTTCCACCTCCCCTCATCTTGCCATTGTACAGTTCCCACTGGCCCGGCGACTTCACTGGCTTTATTTCAACTTCTACATTTCAGATTTGATGTAAATTATTAAAGCAGCTGCTCTCAAATTGATATAAAATGAACACATTGCATGGATGGAAAATATTCATAATCCACGACACAAATGAGACACACCATGTGATTTTGTACCTTTTTTGTGCGATATCTTGTGAAAATTATTTACAAAATTGACAATATTTTCCGTAAATGACATAAAAATTTGACAAAATTTTCATAGAAAGGATTCCGCTATGACAATTTCGTCATCTTTCGATGTCATTTACAGAAAATATCACAGCTTCTGTAAATATTATTTCGTGAAAAATCGCACATGTTCTTAGGTACAAAATCACATGGCATGTCTCAAATGTGCAATCTAAAACTGAAATGAACTTAACACATACCAAATATCAAGCCCATATATATCGCTAATAGTTAGAAGGCATGATGGATGCACATGGTTAACATTAACTCTTAAACGCGGGAATATTGTCATGTGCCATTTTTCATCTCACACATTTCTTAACAAACCAAGAAATCAGTAACACTGTACCCCTCAAAAACTTCAATTCAAATTTCTACGTCATTTGACCCTGACGTTGAGCACAGAATAATATAGAATGAAGGTATGGATGATGACAAATAAGTATATGAAGTTTCAAGCCAATCCGAGTTACGATAACAGAGATAGTAGGTAGCAAAATGTTTTAACGCAAATCTTGGACAGACAGATGGGACAGACAAACAGACAGACAGATGGACAGGGTGAATATAAAAAAAATTATAAATGCTAACATAGGGAGATAATTCATCAGAATCTTTTGCAAATGAATAAGGTTCGTCCTTTTGCCATGATAAACATTAACACTACAAATTTGGTTTAAGATCTGTCAAGTAAGAAAGCGAGTTATAGCAAGGACAAGGATATAGAATGTGAAAATTAAGAATTGTCACCAGCAGAAATTTTTGAAAAACACTTATTATATACTAACCCTTTCGACACTACAGACCTGTATAGTGGTGTTGGCAAACAGTGTAGATCCAGATGAGCCGGCTCGTGACGAGCCGTCTCATCAGGATCTGCACTTTTTGCAAGTAATTTTCATATATTTTTTAGAACAAAAACATCCGCTTTTATAAATGGACTAGTCTGAAAATAATTTTGTTATGATTGGATTGGTTGCAAAATTAACATATCAATATCCATTCCAGTTACTTAGGGGTGGAAGGGTTAATAGGGTTCCTCCATTCTGCTCAGATACCATACCTGTCATATGTTTGTTTCATCTTTTTACAGGCCCAGTAGGTGCCATCTTTGATGTTCTGGCATTTCAGCACCTCAGAGAAGGTGCCTTCACCTTTCTTGCCGAGGATGCGATATTCTGAAACGGACAAACTGGTTTGTAAAACAAAATCAGAGCTCCAGATATGTGCGTATTGGCGTATTTTACGTAATTATTTTAGCTCAATACGCATTGATTATCAAAAGTGGGAGTACGCAATACTCACAGCAATGTGAAAATACACATTGATTTTCAAATTGAGCTTTTTGCAGCCCAAATAAGTGAATGTTTAAATTAGTTATGTTTTTTTTAGACACAAAGCTTATCTGGAGCCCTGCAAAATGCCATCACTGGTGAACATGCACAAAATTGCAATCAAGCACCCATGATCTTATTGATGATCTTATTGAGGGGTAAAAGTTAAGGTTTTTTCCCTTGGTTAATATATACCAAAACGATTTAAAAACGCAATAAGGAGGAAAACATGTTATTTATTCAACCATTACATAATTTTGCAAAATATTGGATAAATAGCAATTCATTATCTATCAATCCAAATCACCTGGAATCAGAACATGAAAGTCACTTGGTGCACTGCAGTCACATTGATAATCACATAGGGGTGGCCAATAACTTGAGCAGAGCTCCAGATAAGCTGCGTATTTGCTTAAATACCCAATTCAAATTGCCAAAAACCCAATTGAAATCAGAAGTAGTGAGTATCAAAAAGCAATGAAAAGGCAGAAAACCATAAACAGACCACAAATAAAGCATATTGTTCTTATTTTTCCATGAAAACACATCTTAGTATTTCATTAGAATTGTCTCCAAGGAGACAATTCTAATGCAATTCCAAGACAAGTTTTCATATAGAAGCAAACTATTCAGTAATGTGTTTTATTTTACCCAATTAAAATTTTGAAATATCCCATTGCTTCAGAAATGATGGAGTGACAATACTCAATTACTAATTCCTTATCTGGAGCACTTAAATCATTTCAGTATACATAAAATTATGTGTTCGAAGAAATGCGAAGGTCAGATAGACAGTATTCAAGTATCGCACGCAAGTGAAAAACAAACAGAGCTCCAGTTGCTGTCTGAAATAATTTTGGACATTATTTAACATTTCGTATGCGACGAAATATTTTAAAAATCTGACATCATGACCGGAAATGACGTAGTTTAACGACTGCCAGCTCTGTGTAAGAGAATATGCCGGAAAAATCAAGAGAAATCAAGAGATTATATTAAAGTTTGTATTTTAACACAAAACACGAGCTATTGATGATGAGAGAAAGTCCATCATCGGGATGACAATATATGAACGATACAGTCGGATAGACAATGGACATAAAGGCGCGAAAGGCTAGGCCAGACATGGACATACAAAAGTGACGTCGTCAGACTTTTCGTGAAATGCCAGATCGGTTGAACTCATTGTGTGATTAAAAAGATTTAAATATGAGGAGACATATGGCTATATGGATCCCGATGATGGTGAACATGTAGCAGAAGGCCAGGCGAGTTACCAATTTCTCTCGAGTTTTAGGATAGTTGAAATGACATCTGTACATTTTTCCAATTGAGTGGTTACAGTGGATGAATCTATTATCAAATATCGTCAATTGAGGCGTTATTCAATCCTCCATATGTATTCGCCCAATCTTGCCCCATGTGATTTCATTTTTTAATACCGTACATGAACAGCCGCGAAAAGGGAATCCACTTTGACAACGTCAGCAGTCAATAATGTTACTGCTCGTATTTCAGGTGGTATGTTTGAACAAAGGTGAATTGCATTGCCTGACTTAGCTGTCGGAAGTGCATGTAGTGTAAAAAAAAGATGTTATACCGTTTATTTTGAAAAATAATAACCCATTGTGCGAGCACGAATGAATTAAAGCATGGACATGTTCTTCTTCCATTGAACAATATGGAGCATAACATTAACATAACATCATTTTGACGTCGGGCCCCATATCGTGTGATGACGTTGTGTTGGTAACGATACAATTGCCCATGATATATTAATGATGAGTTGTGCATATGAACTCGATGAATCATTTATCAATCATCATGGATGTGAATTTTCAGTTAACCCAAGGCATATGGATGTTGCAGCATAATAATACTGGTTATTCAACCAACACTGGAAATCGATACCTCTTACAAGCAACCTATCCACGATGATCGGTGGCTGGTAATAATGTGATGTGTTGGCAGTTTCAACATTAGCCACACGAGTGACCGTACAACTTTATGTACATATTGTGCTTGCAAATCTTCTAAAATTATCCCGCAGGACCATAACCCAAACCGCGTAAATATAATACATAATTGGATGTTGCAGTTGCAGGTTATGCATATGGGATGCCCATCCCCCATATAAATCCGCCACAGCTGGAAGCTCACTTTAGATATGTGTGACGAATGACTTTGAAATCATGATAAAGTGGTGTTATTTTAATAACTACAGACCAACATAGATAGAAAGAAGTGATAAAAAGATCACGTACAAACTTTAAATTTCTTTTTCTTTTCATTTCAATATGAAATACATTTCAGACACATCGATTGGCATTCAGGGATGAACTATATTCCCAAAGGGGCGCTTGTCCCCGAATCCCCAATCCCCACCCTTCGTCGCCGGATCATATGATTGTGCCCACAAGTAATTTTCAGGTTAATTGTTTTCTATTCCAATATTATATCATAAGGTTGTATACGGAATTGCTGCAAATGGAGTATTTGTGTGTAGACGGTGCACGTGTACATCTGCAGTAGGCGGCTTATAACATTAACTTTGTGACAAAACACGACGTCGGGCAGATTTGGTAGCGTGATACCTTATAATTATTGCCAGGTGGCTTTCTTGTGGATCGCATTACCATCGCCTGATTCAGACATGCATTATTATGCAATCACGTGACAAGCTGATGATTTGATACTACAAATCGTGTGAAAAGCAAGTTTATGACCATCAAATTTCCAATTAATTTCAGGACTTTTCGAAAACTCCACCGACCTCACTGTGTGTTTTGTGCATTATGTATTGCTTATACACAAACAATCAACAAGCTGCATTGAAATCACTGATTCTGAATCTATTAGAGATTTTGATGCATTTGTTTTGCCAACTTCAATACAAACACCAGGATATATATGTCATTATATAGCTGCGTGTCTACCTCCGTTTATGATAAATGAGTGGCATTAAATGACATATCATTCGCTAAGTACTGGCTAAACTGTTCAAAAGTCTCAATTTACCAAGATATTAGATGGTAATATCGTTGACATACACTATATAGGGTGTTCATATTTAAGATTATTTAGGAATCAAAGTGCAATGTAAGTGAAGACTTCGCTGATATGTAGCCAGTTAAATTATGCGTTCACCATTTTGAATTCATGAGGACAACCGACGAAAAAGAGTGACAATGTCAAAGAACGACAGTTAGGCGACAATGTACAGCGGCTCAAGCATTTGTAAGTCATTGATGCTGCGAGGAACTCGTGCAAGTATCCTTGCTATACTATTTTGCCACGACACCATGGTCATAACGTCAAACATGGATTCACGTTTAGTGACGTCACAAGTGCGTGATGTCACGCCATGACATCATAATATGTGTACTGAGGCATCGCGTCTAATATTAGTGAAAGTTTCAATAAGTTATAATTTTCCGTTTTCTGTTTACTATTAATGTTAACTGACACCAATAAACGTAAATGGGAGGGCAAAATGTAAACTTTTACGGCGACGTTAGACAATATGAATCGTCGTTTTTCCGACGTCGTTTACCGCTTTTCACGACGTTGTCATTAAGCCCGGTTTTCGTATGGCGCGGCCCATATGTACTTGTATATGAAGAAACGCGAAGGTAGGATAGATAGTATTCAAGTAATCGCATGGAAATGGGAAAAAATGTATGTTTCTTGTTTCTTGGTGTTTAACAACCTATCAACAGTTAAGGTGATTTAAGGCCGGGCCAACGGGTTCAATCCCAGATTAAACCTGCTGCAGAGCTCCAGATAAGCTTTGTGTCTAAAGTTCGAAAATCAGAACGGAATATTTACAAAATATATTCAGCCCTGAAATTAGAATAACCTGACCTGGTGCCAGGTATACAACTCAAGTCATTTGGCCACATCCCCTAAAAGTAATATGATTATGAAAAATCGTAATACTCACATAAGGGGTATAACCAGATTTAACTGTCACATACAAAAATTCCGAAGAGGGCCAAACGAGCAGCCGATTTCATTAAAATTGCAAAGCATACTTGTCTAGCAAAGTATACTTTGAGGGAGTAATCATTTATTTTTCCCGAAATGCATTATTTCATATAGAACTAATAACTGCATATATTTGATGATGAAATGTTGATGAAATAGGCTACAGGTCTCCGGTCCGGATTTCGGTAAGGATGAAATGTGTGATATTTCAGAGGGTTTTTCCCATGTTGATACATGTATATCACATCGTTAAGGTGGGATAAATGGTAATTTATCTGCAATGATGATACATTATAATGACCACAGAACACATACATGTGTCTTTCAGTGAGCATTGGGCGAGTGTATACTGAGTGCAAACTGAGTGGACTTGCATGAAGTGGCCCAAATTGGTTGATTGGGAGAGTGGAAATTTGTGTTAGTTTTTAACTCTTTTAACACTATACAGACCACTACAGACAGATCTGCAAGCAGTTTAGATCCAGATAAGCCGGATTGTAACGAGTCTTATTAGGATCTGCACATTTTCATAACTCTTATTAAAAAAAGCAACACTCTTTTTATAATTGCGTAGATTGGAAAATAAACATATCACAGTGCATTCCAGGGGGCTGTTTCACTAAACTCTGTACGACTAAAATGTTCGTACGTGCAAACTTATGATAGTCTGTAAAGTTCACATTAACCATGTTTTCTTGTAAACAATTATTGGATTTACATTTATTGAGCATAGGCTGCATATGCAGCCTATGCTCAATAAATGTAAATCCTTCAACTGAACTTTATAGACGATCCTAAATTTTCACTTACGAACATTTTAGTTGTACGAAGTTTAGTGAAACGGGCCCCAGGTATTTAGGGTTGAACAGATTAACCCTGAAACCAGACAGTGTGTGATGATACATGAACATAATTTCGGTAGAAATAGTAGAGTATGTGTATGTTATTTGTTTGTTTGTTGGGGTTTAACGGCCTATCAGCAGCTAAGGTCATTTAAGGCCGGGTCAATGGGTTTAGTACTAAATCCCATATATTCTTAACACAGGAGGACAAAATCTCCCCCGTCTTAAAAATGCAGGTAGGACAAAATCCCCCCCCCCCCCACCGTCCAAAATCACAGGTAGGACATAATCTGCCCATCAAATTAAAAAAAAACAATATGGTTTGGGACCGACATCAGTATACAAATGTACAAACGATACATACATATTCTTGTTTGACGTTTATTGTGCAACTGAAAATACTTCATTTAGATGTACTTGTTTGATTGTGCAACTGAAAATACTTCATTAAATGTGCTTGATGTTTGATGTTTATTGTGCAAATAAAAGTACTGAATATGATTTAACTTGATTCTTGACGGGGGGATTTTGTCCTACCTTGAATTTTGATGGGGGGGATTATGTCCTACCTGTGATTTTAGACGGGGGGGGGGGGGGTGGGGGGGGGGGGGGATTTTGTCCTCCAGTGTCAAAAATCATGGGGGGGATTATGTCCGGAGGGGATTTTGTCATACACTCGTACAAATGGGTGGAAAATCCCAAAATCAGAACTGAATATTTACAATAAAAAAACTATATATTTAGCCCTGAAATCAGAATAATCCTGATCTGATGCCAGGTCCTCGCCACACCAGAATCACTTGGCCCCCTCCCAAAAGCAGTAGGATCAGTAATAATCTTACTACTTTTTTTATAATGGGCAATAACACAATTCAACTCCCAGGTAACAAAAGAGCCAAAGATAAAAACGTACCTAAGGGCCAAACCAGGCTAATCGTGATTCCTATAAGGAGGAACCGCTACCGTTAATTTACGCTGTCACATTCGCCCGACCAACCACCCACGTATGTTATTTGGCTGGAGTGTTTTCACATACAGATATATAACATTTTTTTAAATATTATTTCAAGTTCACCAATCTTTTAACTCATTGAAAGCGTCTCTTGAGACAACGTGTGTGGTAAGTGTACGAGATAACTGCCACATTCATGCTCTCTAAATCTTATCATTACATTATAAACCTGAAGAAGGGTCAGTATCAAGTTGACTGTACTTCAAACGCCATATAAATGTCTAACGGTACTCCAACGGGCTGCACGAATGTATATTACAGTCAGTATATCCCTTATAATGCTGAATTAAATTGTATAGTCTCCTGTTTATTTTCCATTTTTCTCTGCAAAAACATGGTTTAACAGCACTTTAGAATCATTTCCAATGGAAATGATTCTAAAGTGCTGTCAAACCATGCTTTTTACGGAGAAAAAAGACAAAAATATTACGGTCAGTACATATTACGGTCAGTATATCCCTTATAATGCTGAATTAAATTGTATGGTCTGCTGTTTATTTTCCATTTTTCTCTGCAAAAACATGGTTTGACAGCACTTAGAATCATTTCCAATGAAAAATGATGAAAAATGATTCTAAAGTGCTGTCAAACCATGTTTTTTACGGAGAAAAAAGACAAAAATAAAATAGAAGATGACAATTTACGTTTCCCGCATTCTAAGTGCACAGATTTGCAGCTAATGTCCAAACAGTAGGGATAATACCACAGGTGCAAGTAACTGACCAAGGTGTATACATGGATTAAATATACTTAAGAGTATTAGTAATTGTAAATAAATAAATTAACGACTGTTTTGTTACTCTCTGTTACAATAATATCCCTTGTAACACTTGTAACAGAGAGTAATAAAACAGTATTTAACCCTTTCACCTATAAATAACTGGAACGGACTGTGATTTGTTAATTCTCTGACCAATTAAATCATCACAAAATGATTTTCACACTACTCTATTTATGAACAAGAAATGAGGCAAAGCCACGAAGGCCAGGTTTTTTCCAAGCATAGACACTTGGATAACATAATTATACCCACTTTTTGTAGACTAGATGGCCGTGGCCTGCATGTCGCGCCTTGGGGCGAGGCATGGACACTAAAAAAATAGATATAGTAGATGGAAAAACTTTAACCAAAAAACTTTAACCGGACACACGGACGAACGGACGGACGTATGCCAAAATGCCGACGATATCGCGCTTTCCGCAAGCAGGTGTGACAATGATGATAAACACCCATGTGAAGTATCAAGGTATTGGGTGAAGCAGTTGCAGAGATATAGTACACGAAAAAACTTTAACAAAAAAATTCAAAGTAATTTTAACTTGACATTGGGCACAGGATCGCGCTTTCTGCAAGCAGGTGCGACAATGATGATAAACACCCATGTGAAGTATCAAGGTATTGGGTGAAGCAGTTGCGAGATATAGTACACGAAAAAACTTTAACAAAAAAATTCAAAGTAATTTGACCTTGACATTGGGCACAGGATCGCGCTTTCCGCAAGCAGGTGCGACAATGATGATAAACACCCATGTGAAGTATGAAGGTATTGGGTGAAGCAGTTGCGAGATATAGTACACGAAAAAAACTTTAACAAAAAAAATTCAAAGTAATTTGACCTTGACATTGGGCACAGGGATCGCGCTTTCCGCAAGCAGGTGCGCAATGATGATAAACACCCTGTGAAGTCAAGGTATTGTGAAGCAGTTGCAGAGACATAGTACAACACCGAAAAACTTTAACAAAAAAAATTCAAAGTAATTTGACCTTGACATTGGGCACAGGATCGCGCTTTCCGCAAGCAGGTGCGACAATGATGATAAACACCCATGTGAAGTATCAAGGTATTGGGTGAAGCAGTTGCAGAGATATAGTCACGAAAAAAACTTTAACAAAAAAATTCAAAGTAATTTGACCTTGACATTGGGCACAGGATTCGCGCTTTCGCAAGCTGCACAATGATGATAAACACCCATGTGCGACATTGATGAAAAAATTTAACAAAAAAAACACCTTGACATTGAGGTCTTTCAACATTGGGTGAAGCAAGTTGCAGAGAGATATTGTACATACATACGAAAAAAAAACTTTAACAAAAATAATTCAAAGTAATTTGACCTGGGGATTGGGCACAGGATCGCTTTCCGCAAGCAGGTGCACAATGATGATAAACACCCTGTGAAAGTCAAAGGTATTGGGTGAAGCAGTTGCCAGAATAGTTACAGAAAAAAAGTTTAACAAAAAATTCAAGTATTTGACCTTGCACAGGATTCGCGCTTTCCGCAGCAGGTGCGGACATGAGAACATGTGAAGTATCAGAAAATATTTGGTGAGCAGTGCCGATATATAGTACACGAAAAAACTTTGAACAAAAAAATTCAGTATGCCACAATGGGCACAGGATCGCGCTTTCCGCAAGCAGGTGCACCCATGATGATAAACACATAAGTATCAAGGTTATAGGGTGAAGCAGTTGCAGAGATATAGTACACACGAAAAAAATTTAACAAAAACATTCAAAGTAATTTGACCTTGACATTGGGCACAGGGGCCGCACGGTTGGGGGTTAGAATGAAAATATGGATGATGATAAACACCCATGTGAAGTTTCAAGGTAATGGGCGAAGCAGTTGCAGAGATATAGTATAACGAAAAAGTTTTAAAACAAAAAAACTTTAACTAGACGTACGTTAAAAAGTTAACGTTGAAAATGGCTAAGTCAATTACGTAGAAATAATAGGTGAAGGTAAAAAAATGGTCACATGTTGGATAGTTGTATGTGGTAGGCACCCCTTGGTTATGAAGCTGTGAAAGTTTGGTGGTCCTAGGTGGTACAGTACCAAAGAAATGGACTTAAACACGAAAACTTAACATTGTAAACGCGAAAACTTAACATTGAAAATGGCTAAGTCGACTGCGCGGAAAAAATGGGTGAAGTTAAAAAAAAAAGTAACATGTTGGATAGTGATATGTGGTGGGTACCCCTTGATTATGAAGCTGTGAAAGTTTGGTGGTCCTAGGTGGTACAGTACCAAAGAAATGGACTTAAACACGAAAACTTAACATTGTAAACGCGAAAACTTAACATTGAAAATGGCTAAGTCGACTACGCGGAAAAAATGGGTCAAGTTAAAAAAAAAGTAACATGTTGGATAGTGATATGTGGTGGGCACCCCTTGATTATGAAGCTGTGAAAGTTTGGTGGTCCTAGGTGGTACAGTAACAAAGAAATGGACTCAAACACGAAAACTTAACATTGATTGTGGACGCCGCCCGCCGCCCTTTCCGCCGCCCACCCGCGCCCACCCCCCCGCCCGGCTTTCGCCAATCCAATAGCCTGGATTTTTTTTTTTCAAAAAACCTGGCTAAAAAAGGGATTTTTTTTTTCTCTAAGAAAAGAAGAAAATTACTAGCAAATAGTACAGATCCTGGCGAGATCAGGATCTACATTGTTTACAAACACCGCTGAAGAGGGCTGTAGTGATGAAAGGGGTAATTTATTTTATTGTAATTCTAAAAATATGTCTGAATTACAGTTGAACCTCTCTAAACTGGACACCCTGGGGACCTCCCAGGGTGTCCAGTTGAGAGGTTTCACTGTATGTTAAAATGCTTCAATTTAGAGAGCTGTCTTGCAATGTGTATATGTCTGAATTACAGTGGAACCTCTCTACACCCTGTGGATCTCCAAGGGTTTCCAGTTTAAAGAGGTTCCACTGTCATTAGAATATAAATCAACTGCATATTTCTCTTCTTTTTTTTTCCCTGACTATGGTGCAGTGAAGCAGTACAATTGATTCTTATGTTGCTTATCAAATATGGGTGTTTATTTGAATGCACCACGCATATAGTAAATATGGGCGACTATTGAAATTAAAGTCCCCAACAATACGTACTCCGGGTGAATTTGCACATAGAAGCAATTATATATGGACACTATTTATAAATGGTTTTATTGAAATCTGCTGGTGTATGAGTAATAATTACACACACACACATTGTAACGGGATCTATAAAAACGTCAGGTACCATGCAAAGATATTCCTAGTTAACTAAATACGGGAAATGCAATGCAAAGAAATTAAACAAAGGCATAAATATGAATTCAATTTATCTTGAATGGACGAGTTTTGTTTGTTCGGGTTTTACAGCCTATCAACAGCTAAGGTCATTTAAGGCCAGGTCAATGGGTTTAGCACTAAATCCCATATATTACCTGTACAAGTACATGTACATATTCAAGTGCATGTACAAATGGGGGCAAAATACCAAAATCAGAACTGAATATTTACAATAAAAAAAACTATATATTCAGCCATGAAATCAGAATAAACCTGATCTGATGCCAGGTCCTCGCCACACCAGAATCACTTGGCCCCTTCCCAAAAGCAGTAGGATCAGTAATAATCTTACTACTTTTATAATTGGCAATAACCCAATTCAACTCACAGGTAACAAAAGAGCCAAAGATAAAAACGTACACGAATCAAATGGTGTATACTTCTGATGAGAAATAAAGAAATTATTTAAAGTTTTCCATCAGAAAAACTGTATATCTTCACTATGTAAATGGGCTAAAGCATTATTTATAAACAACCTTCGCGTCTTCGTGAAAAACAAGAAAATATGGCCTGTCGGCATACTTATTGATCGGACACATGGATGGCAAGACACACAGACACACAGTCCAAACACTATATGCATTCTGGCTCTACCGAGACTGCGGGCATAACAAGGACTTATAAAGCACACCTAACTTTGTCTACACGACGTATGTTACAAGAATATTTATTTAGACTACACAAGAAGTGGAGCACAAGGCAGTATATTCATCATTATATTTGGTATGTATGGTATAATATCAAATACTTTATCATGGTATTAACACAAACTGATTTAAAATGTGATAAAACTTCTGTAACACTGGTCAGGTTACCAATGCACTTTACATAAGAATGTCTGTTAAAGAGCAGGAGGCTAATATTCAATGTTTCAGATAAACAGTATAATTATGTTACCAAAATAGTAATTCAAGCCGTACAAATATGCAAATTGTGAGTTCTTTAGAATCGTCTCCTTGAGACGATTCTAAAGAACTCCCAATATGCATGTACTTAAAAGAGAAATAATAAAATACTAATGATCTTACTTCCTGAATATGTTGCTTATCTAGATATCAAGTCTATTGACAATTGTCAGCTCACGTATAACGTTACTCGCTTTGTCACAATGTGGTTAGAATATTTCAAAACATGCATATATTATTATAATCAAGTACACAACTTGGTTTGAGCTGAAGCAATATCTAAGACATTGACAGGTATAATGTATTTTCTAATTCATAAAAAGAATGATCCACAGTACCGGTATTATATGCACTATACAGTAGTCAATATACATGTACATGAATTGCACTATTTGAAACAACTGGTTACATGTAAAATGGCTCAATGGTGATGTACAACAGGATGCACAATACCATTAGATATAATAAATTATTGAATTCAGAGAAACACTTAATTAATTAATTGATTGATTGGTTGGTTGATTAATTGATTGATTGGTTGGGGCTTTATACATCTGTTTAACTCTTTGCATGCTAGCGGCGAAAATATCCGCCAAACGAATTCGGAGTGTATGTTTTATTTCTCTCTGTAAATATGTCTTGAAATTTCATTAGAATTGAGTCCTCAGGACTCAATTCTAATAAAATTCCAAGACATATTCATATTTACGGGGAGAAATACAAGAAAATATGAGGAATTTTTGTCCGCTAGTTTTGAACTATTTATAGCCCACAAGTTTCCCAGCATGCAAAGAGTTAACAGCAAGAGCATACACAGATGGGAAAGTTCTTATATGAGGAACACCATACAATCAGCACTGAATATACAATAAAAACGTTCAGCACTGTCCTGATCCAGTGCCAGGCACATTTACTACATCAGGTCATTGGCCCTAGATGTGAATGTCAGTAAGAGTCACCAGTATGAAGTTTTAACCCTTGCAATGCTAAATTAAATTTTGTCGTCTACTATTTATTATATATGTTCCATTATTCTCATCAAAAACATGGTTTGACAGCACATTAGAATCATTCCAATGGAAATGATTCTAAAGTGCTGTCAAACCATGTTTTTATTGAGAAGAAGACAAAATATATAACAACAGCAGACAATAATTTACGTTTCCCGCTTTCTAAGGGCTAAGGATCATTAAGATATGCATACTCTTCCTTCCTCCCAATGTGCCTCAGTAGGGTCTGCTGAAACATCTGGCATGATTACATAAGCCATAAAAAATACCTTAAGTACTTTGGTTCTCAGTAGCCTATTTCATCAACATGGCAAAGTTTACTTATCTAGCAAAGTATACTTTGAGGGAGAAATTTTCAATTTAAGGATAAATTTATTAATTTTTATCATACTGAATTTATTACATTATCACAGCCATTCTGGCTGTGATAATGTAATAAATTCAGTATAATAATTCTGAATACTTTTAATAATCAAATACATGCAGTGGTTAGTTCTATATGACGTAATGCATTTCGGGAAAAATAAATGATTACTCCCTCAAAGTATACTTTGCTAGATAAGTATACTTTACAATTTTGATGTAATCGGCTACTGACACAGGGTTTATGGATTGTGAAGCGGGAGGGTGGATTGTTTTAATATTTTTTTGTTTGAGATGTTCATCTCTGATTTTAAATAAATACAGAGAATAAATAGTAATGTCCGTTAACATTTTAATTAAGGAACCACGGTTATTGCCCCTGATATCAGTGTGGAAATTTATTATATCTGATATAAATGTATAATAATGCCAATCAGTACGTGGGTCGTGGGGTAATGGTGAAGAATGTTTCTTTTGCCTGAAAATGTTATATCTACAGAATATACAAAACTATATGTCTCCCTATATTATAACCTACTGAGTGGGCATGCAACTTTAAGACGTGATCTTGTGACATGATTGGATTTAACATATTTTTTCATGGTAATGTTTTTTATTGATCATGTGGCGAATGTATAGTCCAATTTTATTTTTCCACGACGATAAAATGCTCGACGTGCAGGGATTATTCAGACGCGGCGATATCTGAGAATCAAAGTCCTTTTTTTATGGCCTTATCTCACCGATTTATGAGAGTAGGAAGTAAGTTTGTAGGAAATATCTCCATTTATTTACAGAAAATATGGAATGTGGACAAGAATGTGTGCTTTATTTATTGCAGATTAGCTTCCTATGGGTCACCAATTCAGAAACATCCAACGTCATTCCATCACTCAGGCTATAATACCAGGGATTCCGCTGGGGAAAATAAAAAAAATTGCCACTTCCAAACAAATAAAACAATTGGCGATAAAAAATTACAATTTTCTGAAAAAGAATCCAATTTTTTTTTATTTATTTTTTTTCCGCCCGAAAATTGTAATTTTTTATCGCCAATTGTTTATTTTTATAGCCAATTGCGAAAGTGGCGATCGCCAGCGGAATCCCTGTAATCCCTGTTAATTTCCTATATATACCCTGGTCTCGTTGATACAGCCATATACATGTACACTGTATTTTGGAACACAAAGATTCATAGAAACTATTCACCTGATATTTGAATTATGTTATAATAAACTAGAAATGTGGCCTGTCATGTCAGCACACGAATGCCCCCGCTGGCAATCAAATAAAACACATTTTAAAAACACAATGGGCCAGAGAAGCGTGGATTTGTCACAGCATGAAAGCAGACCATCAGAGCAATGTGTGTGTAAAGCAGATGCATGTAAGGAAACAGAAAACAAACATTTTAAGACATTTACCCAATTTTCGAAGTATGTGACCTTGAGCCTGGGCTTAGCGGGGGCGTGATGAATGTGTTTTTTTCATAGGGCGGTAGAGGACCATCAGAGCAATGTGTGTGTGAAATATCTAGCAGTTCCTTACAAGACATTGTAAGACATTTACCCAAGCATTAAGGTTTCAAACGCACCAAGTATGTGACCATGACCTTGCGCTTAGCTGGCGTGGGATGATCGTGGATTTGTCACAGGGTGGTAAAGGACCATCAGAGCAATATGTGTGTGAAATATCTAGCAGATCTGTGCTAGGAAACAGAAATTATAGAACATTTACCCGAGCATTAAGTTTGTGACGGACGTGACGGACAAACACAGGTAACACTATATGACCCACTCACCATTCGGTGATGGGGACATAAAAACAGTTTTGTCACTGTGAAAGTTATGAGGACATATTACGATAAGTCAAGTGGCTCGAGAAAATTTAACAAGTGTGCTCGAAGATCAGCATGCACATGAAACCCTCAGCTGAAAATTTCCAATGGAAATGATTCTAAAGTGCTGTCAAAGCATGGTGTAAATTATTCTAAAGAGCTGTCAAAGCAAGTTGTAAATTATTCTAAAGTGCTGTCAAATCATGTTTTTGATGATAACAGCAGACGACAAAAAAATAAGATAGCGGTGTAAGGGTTAATATACAAATTTTCAAGTATGATCTTTCCACATCAAAATAAATACAGAGAATAAATAGTAATGCCCGTTAACATTTTAAGGAAACACGGTTATTGCCCCTGATATCATTGTGGAAATTTAGGTCTGATATAAAATGTATAATAATGCCAATCAATACGTGGGGTAATGGTGAATGACTGTTTATTTTGCCAGAAAATGTCTCATATGATGTCTCTGATATAAAGAACATTGTGTGCCTAAAGAGTGGGCATGTATCTTTAAAGCATATTATTCCCAATTTATTTTCTTTCTCCCACAAAAGTACAGGTTGTGACCATTCATTTGAATGAGTGGTCATATATCATTTCATGGAAAACTGAATACAAATAACAAGAAATCAGTATCACTTATGGATGTAACCCTCAAAAATGCATTCACTAATTTATAAGGCACTTGACCTTGATGATAGGGTCCACATGGGTAGGTTATAGAAAGAAAATATGAATGACAACAAATAAGTATATGAAGTTTCAAGGCAATCCGACTTACACAGTCATCTTTCTAACACGTTAGGTTCTGATGAATATATGCAGGGATTCCGCTGGCAATCGCCACTTTCGCAATTAGCGATAAAAATAAACAATTTGCGATAAAAAATTACAAGTTTCGAGAAAAAAAAAGATTTTTGAAGTGGCGATTTTTTTATTTTCCCCAGCGGAATCCCTGTATATGTCAAGTGGTATACGACCTAAAGTAACAAGGTAAACATTTTGTCAAGGGGAGATAATTCCAAAAGTACAAAATCCAGAGTTGTCTTTGTTGCACCTGAAGTATCATGAATATACGCCAAGCGAGGGACAACGTATGAAGCGGACAAGTACCTAAATCAACAAGGTAAACATTTTGTCACGGGTAGATAACTCAAATAGTACAAACTCCAGAGTTGTCTTTCATGCATGTGACATGCCTCTGGGTCATGATGTACACATGTGTGAAGTATCATTAATATACACAAAGCGGTATACAACTTATGATCTGGACAAGGAGCTAAACCAAAAAGGTGATTATTTTGTCACAGGGTGAAAAGTATATAAGTACAAAATCCAGAGTTGTCTATCTTGCATACAACACGCCTCTAAGTCGTGATGTGTGAAGTACTCCAAAAACAGGGATTCCGCTGGGGAAAAAAAAAAATTGCCACTTCAAAAAAAAAAAAATTAAAAAATAATATAAAAAAATCGAAAATTAAAAAAAAAAAATCGCAAATTGTAATTTTTTATCATCAGCTGTTTATTTTTATCGCCAATTGCGAAAGTGGCGATCGTCCAGCGGAATCCCTGGCAAAAGTACAAAATCCAGAGTTGTCTTTCTTGGAGGTGACATGTATCTAGGTCGTGATGTACACATGTGTGAAGCATCATGCATATACAAATGTATGTGCCAGGTGATATACGACTTATGATCCAGACAAGGACCTAAACCAACAAGGTGAACATTTTGTCAAAGGGAGATAACTTAAAAAGTATACAATCCAGAGTTGTCTTTCTTGCATGTGACAAGTCTCTAGGTTGTGATGTACACATGTGTGTACTGAACTGAAATATCATGAATATATGCCAAGCGGTATAAGACTTATGCTCCGGACAAGGACCAAAACCAACAAAGGTGAACATTTTGTCAAGGGGAGATAACTCCGAATGTACACATCAGAGCTCCAGATAAGGTATGTATTGGCGTATTTTACGCAATTATTTTAGCTGAATACTCATCGATTAACAAAAGTGGGAGTACACAATATGCACAGCAATGTGAAAATCTGCATTGATTTTCAAATTGAGTAGTGAAAATACTGTCATAAAGTTGAAAATTCACTAAGTTGAGCTGCAAAAAGCAAACAGTGTTTGCTTTCTGCAGCTCAAATAAGTGAATGTTTAAATTTGTTATATTTTTTTAATCATTTGTCCCCTATTTAGTAATGAAGAAAATCAATAATCCATTCGTAAAAGTAAAATGCGCAATGATTTTGAAATCAGAGGGTATAGTACGCTTTACACACAAAGCTTATCTGGAGCTCTGACACATCCATAGTAGTCTTTCTTGCATGTGACATATCTCTAGGTCATGATGTATACATGTGTGAAGTATCATGAAGATATGTCAAGCAGTATACAAGTTACAGACTTAAACAAACAAGGTATACATTCGTGTGCCGTATGGACACATAGACAGGGGTAAAACATAAGCCCCACCAACCCCGATAAATAAATTGGTGGGGCATAAAATAATAGCAGACGCAGATCCAGGGGATGGGTCCACCAGGTCTGGACCCACCCCTGCTTCCGGCCAAAAAAAAAATAAATAAAGACAAATGTTATATTTTCTGGTATTTCTGGACTGGACATTGCTTCAATCTATCCCTGAATGCACTTTCTGGGCGTTCAATTTAATGGGTGTAAGGCTTTATTATTTTCAAAATTTTCTTCATCCCCACCACCTCCATACAACGAGGGTTGCGCTACTTGCTCCCACTGTTTGGACCTATCCCCTGCTAAAATTCCTGGATCAGCTCATGAATAGGGGCATAAAAAATAATTAAAAAGTTGACCGTTTATTTTTTTAGGCATGTAACAGAAAACACAACTTTTTTTACAGGCCTGACAAATGGATGGACAGACAGTTTAAATTCTAGTACAACGCAGGGCTTCCCATTGGATATGTAATAATAACGATTTGGTGTCACTGAAATTGTGGCCTAATGATGAAAAAGTGAAAGTGAATGGGTTTAACATCCCAGCAACAGGAAAGTTCATTTATGGACGGGACATCGGTTTCAAGTCTCATCCGAAAGACCAGAGGGATGGAAATACTATCATAGTATTGTTTGATTCCTAAGGCGAGGTTTGAACCCACAACCTCCAAATTGGAAGTCAGGTGTTCTAACCCCTAGGCCACAACCCATCCCTGCCGAATGATGCAATGGGTTATAACCTATTTAGCATGTGACATTTGCATGAAACACCTGTACCACAGTCTCTTTGATTGGTCCCACTCAGGGTAGTGCCTAGAGCACACAGCGCTCCAGATAAGGTGCGTAATTTGGGGGTAACTTTCTTATTTCTGCATCAAAAATGGCAGGTTGTGAGTGCTTTAGAATCATCTCAATGAGACGATTCTAAAGCACACCCAACTTGCCATGTTTGGAAATGACAAAATTTCACCCCAAATTGATAAAATTACGCACCTTAACTGGAGCTCTGGCGCATTCAGTAGATGTTTCCCACCAGAGCAGGCCCGTACGCAGAAGGTGTGCAACAGGTGCGTACGCAACCCCCTTAACCAGTTCAACACCACAGGCCTGTATAGTGGTATTGGCAAAAAGTATAGATCCAGATGAGCCGGCTCGTGACGAGCCGTCTCATCAGGATCTGCACTTTTTGCAAGTAACATTCATAGTTTTGAGAACAAAAACAACTCATGTTCATTTATATATATATAAAATGGACTGGTCAGAAAATCGTTTTGTGACGATTGGAATGGGTTGCAACTATTCCAGTTATTTAGGGGTGAAATGGTTAATCTGCCGAGGTCTGTCCGTGAATGTGCAAAAAAACAATGTTTAGCCGTTCGCGAACGCACCCCCCCCCCCCCCAAATTAATTCCTGCGTACGGCGGGCCTGCAGAGAATGCCAATGGCAATGTCCCTTCAAATATATGATTCATCCATGCATTTATAATGGGAAAGTGACACAAACATTAAAAATGTCCGCTTGGATCTGATACCTCTTCACAACACTCACTGTCATGTGTATACATATTACCCCACCCATGTTTTTAACCTCATAAACGGGCACCTGCAAACAGCTTTGACCACTTACTCTGTAAAAAGATGTTCATCCAGACACTTTTTGTGCATTCCTTCAAATTTAGTCAAAGTAAATATATAGTATCCTGAATTGAGTTACCACCTTTTATTGGTTTTAACAACATGTCAAAATAAAATTATTCATATTTTCAACCAATTCCACACATTTTCGCTTGATTGACAACTATGTCCACAACTTCGGAATGCCTCGGATTGCTATGTACGCAGACTTATCTCCCTTACACATTCACTGAGTTGAGGCCCGCTAGTGCGTTTGGAGAAGCAACAGAAACGAATATACCGCCGAAGAAATCAAAGTACTGAAAGTACTGACTGGCGGGAGACAAGTAGCCACTTGTGAATTTGCATACTCAGAAATTCCTTGTTAGAAATATATTCGATGTTGATTATTGGATGTACAATCTGCAAATTTGGAGAACTTGATCAGTTACTGGTGTTTGTAAAATACAGCCTGCTCTAAACACAAATAGGTTGATGAAGCAAAGGTGCTTTATGTCCGACTAATAAACCGTTTTACGAGGTATATTGCAGACGTATTTATTGGGGTAGAACCCAGAATTGAAGTGGTGATATACGCCTTTATACGGTCTGCTAATCCCAAGGTAACCAACTCCTTCTGTTCTCCCGCCCACTCTGACAGAACGTGGTTGGTCTGTTCCAGCTCATTTTGCCGATGCAATTTGGACAAACAAACATAACGTTATTCTATTGTCTGTTTCAACTGAAAGCGCCGATGGATAATACGAAAAACTTTTTTTTTAGCAATTAATCTCGAAACCTGGCGAGATAGCTCGGAAATGATCTAACTAACAACAAAAAATTATTATGTGAAAGTCGGCCCAGTAAAACAAAAATTATGGAAGAAAATTTCTCCCTTAGAGAATGATGCCCATAAAATCAATATTTGATCGATTTTGTTAAAAAAATATTTTTGGCAGCATAGGTTTTTCGTAATGTGAAGAAGAAAAAAACGGGGAAATTTTCATATTTTTAGTATGTTTATTTGGCCAAGATCAATCGGCACTTTGCAGAATAGGGATACAAACCGAGTAATCCAAATTGCATACCCAACAGGAACTCTGGAGGTGTGACATAATATTATGTGAAATCTTTTCAAAATTATGACTGGGCGTAGGCCTACATACGTGTATGCTGCATGAACGGCAAAATGTTTTCATGAATTTTGTTTCGCTCACCCAGAGGGTAATTTTTCGAAAATCGCCCGTAAACCACAATATGAAAAAGAAATGGTCTTCGATGTCGCATTGCGACTGCGTGGTACACGATACGGGGGGCGTCTCAATAACAGCAATTTGTTCTCTTCAAAAGTAAAGTTGGGCATGCCAACTATTTTACACATAATGTTGAGCATTGCCATTGCTATTAATAACTTGCTTTCAGTTCACTCGCTGACTTTAAATGTCACCTGACTGTTGTTAATTGCGAACGCAAATTGAGCCTATTGAGACGTCCCCCGATGAACAGAGAGCCACTTCCGAAAGTAGACCCGTGCAAACGGCCAGAATCACGATCCCAATAGCGTGGAGACAGTATGTCTCCCGCCAAAAAACAACTCTAACGAAAATTTAATTGCTTAGGAAATTTATATAATTTCTTTATTTATATTATTTTTGTGAAGAGCATTGTGTATGCGATGGCTAATGAAAAGTAGAGCCGCTATTATAGCGTACGAGCAGATCTGTTAACAGGTAGGCATATACATGTATATATATTACCGTAAACTCCCGTCATAGACATTTGTTGGCTATCCCAATAACGCATCTGGCATATAATCTGCTTTCTAGTCTAGTTCTCCCTTCCAGCAGAGAAGATACATTATTACACAATGCCTGCCCCGGAGAGTGAGACTTGGGGACTAGAAATTGACGTTAAAAAACATTACCAGTGACAGGCGCGGATCCAGGATTTCGGGTTAGGGGGTGGGGGGGCGTAACTATTTTGCAATACTTGACTATATTATCGAACGAGCTATGCTCGTTCGATAATATAGTCAAGTATTGCAAAATAGTCGACATAGCAGAGCTCGGGATAGCGCTAGGGGGGTCCGGATTTTTTTTGAAATCTACATCGCATTTCCTGCGTTCTGGCGCATTTTGGAGCAAAAATATTGACACTGTCACAGTATGTTTAGACATAATTTTTGATTGAAAACGTTTAAATTTTGAAACAATAAGACAACGACCGAAAAATGCATGGAATACATGGCACTTGGCATGAAACGTGCCTTGTAGCTTGTAAAAAATCTTTACTCGGCGAATGTTAGGGGGGCGCGCGCCGGGTCCGCCCCCCCCCCTAAATCCGCCCATGAGTGAGATATGGACCAGACAGTAACATATATCCTAATATGGTGGGGAAGTTAGATGTATGCCCTTATTATTATTGATCTGTACACGTTGTCACAACCCTTGGAGAAATAGTAGGGAGATAAATAATTCTAAACACAGAGGACGTATATTTTGATACCCAGTTATGGGATACGTGCACATATTCCGAGGCTCGTCAAGAAATTCCTACTGTTTCTGAGCCGAGTCTGATACGCTAGATATCAAAATATTCTATTTACCAGATAACGTTGTGTCGTAGGGCAAGAGTAATATATTGTTCGTTGAATAGAAGTAGTTGTGACCAGGATACCTGTATAGGGGCGTCGGAAGCAAATACATATTGGGGAGGCGAATGTCGACCCGAGCGAAGCGAAGGAGTGGTAGGGGGGTCTGGGGGCATGCCTTCCCCCCCCCCCCCCCGATTTTTTTTAAATTCTAGATGCCATTTCCTGCATTCTGCTGCATTTAAGATACAACTTCAATAGGTATCTCATACACATTTTTGTAGATTTATTTTTTTTATTGATTTTTTTGCCAAAATATTGGGGCGGCGGCCGCCGCCCCTGCCACCCCAGCTCCGGCGCCTCTGCCGTAGCTAGTCAATGCAGATTACATAATAGTTTATCACTTAACCCTTTGAACCCGAAAGCCCTCTATAGTGAAGATGAGCCGTCTTTTTAAAAGGAAATTTTCATTTTTTTAGAACAAAACAATATCCCCTTTTCATAATGGACTAGTCTGGAAATCATTTGTGACTGTCGGATTGGTTTCACAATTAACATATCAAACTCCATTCCGGTTACTCCAGGGGTGAAAGGGTTAACGCATATTCGGTCAATGCATAGTCAGTTACCTGATATACACAACTATGAGGATAACAGCATACCTCCTTTTCCGTATATCATTAGGACATCTTTCCGTTTAGTATCATTTGCTGTAGTTCCAGGATCTTTAATAGAGCCCTCTTGTTCACTCGTATCCTTTTCTGATGCCTTTTCTGATTTTGCCATGATAGTATTTCTATCGAAAAGGCCATACATATATAGTCTAGGTAACAGAACATTCCATTATCCTCTATCCAAATGGGATTGTAATTTCCATATTTACCACTTCCACAGACACAAACGTGTGTCGCTAATAACTAATTTCACAGTAATAAGTAATTCGTCCAGTGTTGCCTATTAGTTGGTGTAATCCTTTCCTGTATACTGTTAATCCAAGCATATGTATGGGAAACTGAACTATGAATTGGGTTTTCCAATATATTATCAATTTATGTAGTCAACCAAATTGAATAGAGAACATTATATGTCTTCGATTACAGCAGAAGTTTTAATTATGCTATTCAATGAAACCACACAAAACTCAATTGTGTATCTTGTCATGGCATGCTCAATTACTGCGTCTTTACAATAGACTATGTTTTCTCATGTCTACACAAACAATGTATTTAGTAATAATTCTCTCATAATATGTGATTCGTCATGATAAAACGTGACTTACTTCGATTGCGAGTAATGCATGCCCAGATCAGGTACTCGCTGTTTTATCAGGATATACATTATGATATTCGCTGTTGGATCAGCGAAAACATTTCAGATGTCTGTAACGGAACATTCACCTCGCGACTAGGGTGCATGAGTACGATAAATGGTCAGTTGCTACTGTTGTGAAAACAAAATGTCCCATTGTTGTCACGATGGGTCACATAATGTGACCGCAATTGGAGAAATGGGGATTATGGTGTTTGCCGCAAGTCTGTTTTCTGGCTAGAAACAAAATTGCTACCCCGCTCCATACCTCTCACGAGGGTAGCAATTTAACCTTATCTGTTTAATGTAACACATGGAAGAGTGATTTTTGCAATCGGTTATCCGGCGTGTTTGATATGTTAGCGATATAAAACTGTCAAAGCTGTATCAATAAATTATTAATAATAAACATACACATGCATACATTGGTTATTTTACCGTGTCAATGTGTTTATCTGACAATTACATGTATATCTTGTAATTTGTAAGCTTCATTTTGTTATTTTGAATGTTGAACAACAACAAGAGAAAAGATGGCTTCCATGGGAAAATGATTTCCCTGTTTTATTATTTCTGGCAATTTACTAGTTCTACATAAAATATTATTTGTTTAAATGTATAAACTATACAGCTTACTCATAGTTTTGACCTACATGCAACATGTTTGGGTATGCACTTCGGTTGCTCACATTTTTTGAATGGGTCAAATTGTAGCCGTAGATAACAGATCGGAGGCGAATTATTGTAGCTATTTCCTGGCATGCTTGCTGACTTTTGTAAGCTGATCTTTACTGTTTGTTTGACGCGTGACGCATGTTTCATTGACTGAATGGCAAAACTACACACCCTGGTCAGATGATTACTGGAGAAATGTGGCCTATGGGTTTTGCAACCAGTATAGATTCACATGAGCCTGTGCGCCCACACAGTCTGATCATGATCTGCAATTTTCGTCAGTGAAACACCCGTAATGATTCTAGCATGCAAAATAGATCGTTATCATTATCAGTCTACATCATAAGTGTGCTATTTGATCTGGAGCTACGTTAGTCACAAATCACATATGCCCCATTTCATAGGTTTGTGCAAATCGCAACACTGCAGAATTAACAGGTGCGGAGCGAGCCCAGCATCACAGCCAAATTCGGTATTTTTAATCATGTAGGGCTTTTGACAAATCTGTGTCATAGACACTTTGTGTTATGAACAACAAAAGCCTCTTCAAATCATACCGAATTTACTCCGACATTAAAACATATTTATTATCGGAGTAAATCGTGTATGGTGGCATATTTCTGCCATCTACTTAACCTGACATTTTATCTCGTCTTGATCAGATTGTATATGTCGTCGATACATATCGCGTCAAGACTGGATAAACGTATATTAAGTCGTCGTATTGTTTTTATGAGAAAATGTAGAAATCAAATTATAATTCGATGTCACTGGTGGGCTGTATCAGGTCTTTGACGTGATTTCCAGTTAGTTATCGCGTCCAATTTATCTCGCCCTGACCAATTAGTAAGTCGTATTGACGGGATAATTATGTAGTTAAGACGACTTATAAGGTGTATTACGACAACTTAACTATCACGTTATCACGTTAAGTAGATGGCAGAAATATGCCACCATCAATATGATATGATTTAAAAGAGACTTGTGTCGTTCATATTACGACGTGCCCGCTGTGATCTGTGTATATATGAAAACTATTTTTATTATGAACTGTCTGGGGCTTTTCAATTGCAAACGGCACAAGAACGCACAGACCACAGTTTTCCACAAACGAGTGTCTATGTTGTAATTCCCGACTACCGACAATTAGATCATTTATGCATGTCCTCGAGATTTTGCGAGTGGATTATCGATCGTACATAGGGACGAACGTGATCTAACTGTGTAATCAATTCATTATATCCATGCATTGCCCATGTGCTGTGTAAATGCAGAAACAAAACTCGAAAAAGAAGCCTTAAAGATGTGATAGGTTTATTATAATCCCACTTGTTGAAGCAGCATTTTACTCTAACCCAATGTTCTGACTGTCACGTAGGCAAACTGGCTGTGTGAAGTTAGCACTGCAATCGCAGATCGCCAATCAACATTCAAATCGAATTCCGTGTTGAATGTAGAGCTGTGAAGTTAAACCACTTCACTGAACATCTGGCTAGTTCCAATACGCTGCTGGCTCTGCAATGGACATTTGTACGTACAGTACAAAGTGAATGTACAGCTGGCTAGTGCAAATGCAATGTTGGCTCTGCAATCGACATTCAAACACGTATTTCCGTTAAATCTGAATATCGAGCTGGGTATTCTCAATGTACAGCTGGCTCTGCAATCAACATTCAAACATGTATTTTCCGTTCAATCTGAATGTATAGCTGGATACTTCCAATGTACAGCTGGCTCTGCAATCGACATTCAAATCCGTATGTTCTGTTGAATCTCAATGTATAGCTGGGTACTTCTAATGTACAGCTGGCTCTGCATTCGACATTCAAACTCGTATTGTCGCTTGATTCTGAATGCAGAGCTGGGTATCCCCAATGTACAGCTGGCTCTGCAATCGACATTAAAACTCGTATTGTCGGTTGATTCTGAATGTAGAGCTGGGTATTCCCAATGTACAGCTTGCTCTGCAATCGACATTCAAGCTTTTACTAGCGATTGAATCTGAATGTAGAGCCAGATACTTTCAATGTACAGCTGGCTCTTCAATCGACATTCGAACATGTATTAGCAGCTGAATGTAGAGCTGGTTTTTTCCAATGTACAGCTGGCTGTGCAATCGACATTCAACCCCGTATGTTCGTTAGACTCTGAATGTATAGCTGGGTATTTTCAATGTAGACCTGGCTCTGCAATCGACATGCAAAAATATATTTTCCGATGAATATGTATGTAGAGCTGAGAACTTCCAATGTACAGCTGGCTCTGCAATCGACATTCAAACTCGTATTGTCGGTTGATTCTGAATGTAGCGCTGGGTATTTCCAATGTACAGTTGGCTCTGCAATCGACATTCAAACTCGTATTGTCGGTTGATTCAGAATGTAGCGCTGGGTGTTTCCAATGTACAGCTGGCTCTGTAATCGACATTCAAACACGTATTGTCCGTTAAATCTGAATGTAGAGTTGGGTACTTCAAATGTACAGCTGGCTCTGCAATCGACATTCAAACATGTATTGTCCGTTCAATCTGAATGTAGAGCTGGGTACTTCCAATGTACAGCTGGCTCTGCAATCGACATTCAAACTTGTATTTTCGGATCAATCTGAATGTAGAGCTGGGTATTTCCAATGTACATGTACAGCTGGCTCTGCAATTGACATTCAAACATGTATTTTCGGTTGAATCTGAATGTAGAGCTGGGTACTTCCAATGTACAGCTGGCTCTGCAATCGACATTCAAACATGTATTTTCCGTTGATTCTGAATGTAAAGCTGGGTACTTCCAATGTACAGCTGGCTCTGCAATCGACATTCAAACATGTATTTTCCGTTGATTCTGAATGTAAAGCTGCGTACTTCCAATGTATAGCTGGCTCTGCAATCGACGTTCAAACATGTATTGTCCGATCAATCTGAATGTAGAGCTGGGTATATACTTCCAATGTACAGCTTGCTCTGCAATCGACATTCAAACATGTATTTTCCGTTGATTCTGAATGTAAAGCTTGGTATTCGCAATGATGTACAGATGGCTCTGCAATCGCCATTCAAACTCGTAATGTCGGTTTATTCTGAAAGTAGAGCTAGGTATTTCCAATGTACAGCTGGCTCTGCAATCGATATTCAAACAAGTATTTTCAGTTGAATCTGAATGTAGACCTAGGTACTTCCAATGTACAGCTGGCTCTGCAATCGACATTCAAATATGTAGTGTCCGTTCAATCTGAATGTAGAGCTGGGTATATACTTCCAATGTACAGCTGGCTCTGCAATCGACATTCAAACTTATATTTTCTGATCAATCTGAATGTAGAGCTGGGTATTCCCAATGTACAGATGGCTCTGCAATCGCCATTCAAACTCGTAATGTCAGTTTATTCTGAAAGTACAGCTAGGTATTTCCAATGTTCAGCTGGCTCTGCAATCGACATTCAAACATGTATTTTCAGTTGAATCTGAATGTAGACCTAGGTACTTCCAATGTACAGCTGGCTCTGCAATCGACATTCAAATATGTATTGTCCGTTCAATCTGAATGTAGAGCTGGGTACTTCCAATGTACAGCTGGCTCTGCAATCGACATTCAAACTTGTATTTTCTTATCAATCTGAATGTAGAGCTGGTTATTCGCAATGTACAACTGACTCTGCAATCGCCATTCAAACTCGTAATGTCGGTTTATTCTGAATGTAGAGCTGGGTATTTCCAATGTACAGCTGGCTCTGCAATCGACATTCAAACATGTATTTTTGTATTTTCCGTTGATTCTGAATGTAGAGCTGAGTATTTTCAATGCGCAGCTGGCTCTGCAATCGACATTCAAACTCGCATTTTCTGTTCAATCTGAATGTAGAGCTGGGTACTTCCAATTTACAGCTGGCTCTGCAATCGACATTCCAACTTGTATTTTCCAATCAATCTGAATGTAGAGCTGTGTATTCTCAATTTACAGCTGGCTCTGCAATCGCCATTCAAACTCGTTCTGTTGATTTATTCTGAATATAGAGCTGGGTATTTCCAATGTAATGATGGCTCTGCAATCGACATTCAAACTCGAATGTTCTATTCAATGTGAATGTAGAGCTGGGTACTTCCAATGTACAGTTGGCTCTGCAATCGACATTCAAACATTTATTTTCGAGTGAATCTGAAAGTAGATCTGGGTACATCCAATGTACAGCTGGCTCTTCAATCGACATTCAAACATGTATTTTCGAGTGACTCTGAATGTAGAGCTGGGTACTTCGAATGCGCAGCTGGCTCTGCAATCGAAATTCACACCCGTATGTTCAGTTCAGTCTGAATGTATAGCTGGGTACTTCCAATGTACAGCTGGCTCTGCAATCGACATTCAAACTCGTATTGTCGGTTGATTCTGAATGTAGAGCTGGCTATTTCCAATGTACAGCTGGCTCTGCAATCGAAATTCAAACTCATGATATCGGCTGATTCTGAATGAGAGTTGGCTATTTCCAATGTACAGCTGGCTCTGCAATCGACATTCAAACTCGTATTGTCGGTCGATTCTGAATGTAGAGTTGGCTATTTCCAATGTACAGCCGACTCTGAAATCGACATTCAAACCCGTATGTTCTGTTAAATATCAATGTATAGCTGGGTACTTCCAATGTACAGCTGACTGTGCAATCGACATTCAAGCATGTATTTTCGAATGAATCTGAAGATACAGCTAGGTAACTTCCAATGTACAGCTGGCTCTGCAATCGACATTCAAACATGTATGTTTTCGAGTGAATCTGAATGTACAGCTAGGTAATTCCAATGTACAGCTGGCTCTGCAATCGACATTCAAACATGTATTTTTCAGTGAATCTGAATGTAGAGCTGGGTCACTTCGAATGCACAGCTGACACCCGTATTGTCCGTTCAATCTGAATTTAGAGCTGCGTACTTCAAATGTACAGCTAGCTCTGCTATCGACATACAAACATGTATTGGCCGTTCAATCTGAAGGCAGAGCTGGGTACTCCAATCCAATCCATCCCAATCCAATTAAAGCTGGCTCTACAATCGACATTTCAAACTTGTATTTTATTTCGGATCAATCTGAATGTAGAGCTGGGTATTCCCCAATGTTACAGCTGGCTCTGCAATCGCTATTTCAAACTCGTAATGTCTAGGTTTTATTCTGAATGTAGAACTCGGTATTTCAATGTACAGCTGGCTCTGCAATCGACATTCAAACATGTATTTTCCGTTCATTCTGAATGTAGAGCTGAGTATTTCGAATGTACAGCTGGCTCTGCAATCGACATTCAAACATGTTTATTTTCCGTTGATTTTCTGATGTAAAGCTGGGTACTTCCAATGTACAGCTGCTCTGCAATCGACATTCAAACATATTTTTTTCCGTTGATCTGAATGTAAAGCTGCGTACTTTCCAATGTATAGCTGGCTCTGCAATCGACGTTCAAACTGTATTTGTCCGATCAATTCTGAATGTAGAGTGGGTATATACTTCCAAATGTACAATCTTGCTCTGCAATCGACATTCAAACATGTATTTTCCGTTGATTTCCTAAATGTAAAGCTTGGTATTCGCAATGATGTACAGATGGCTTCTGCAATCGCCATTCAAACTCGTAATGTCGGTTTATTCTGAAAAGTAGAGCTAGGTATTCCAATGTACAGCTGGCTCTGCAATCGATATTTCCAAACAAGTATTTTCAGTTGAATCTGAATGTAGACCTAGGGGGTTTTACTTCCAATGTAACGCTGCTCTGCAATCGACATTCAAATATGTAGTGTCCGTTCAATCTGAATGTAGAGCTGGGTATATACTTCCAATGTACAGCTGGCTCTGCAATCGACATTCAAACTTATATTTTCTGATCAATCTGAATGTAGAGCTGGGTATTCCCAATGTACAGATGGCTCTGCAATCGCCATTCAAACTCGTAATGTCAGTTTATTCTGAAAGTACAGCTAGGTATTTCCAATGTTCAGCTGGCTCTGCAATCGACATTCAAACATGTATTTTCAGTTGAATCTGAATGTAGACCTAGGTACTTCCAATGTACAGCTGGCTCTGCAATCGAACATTCCAAATATGTATTGTCCGTGCAATCTGAATGTAGAGCTTGTGGCGTATTCCAATGTACAGCTGGCTCCTGCAATCGACCTTCATCAAACTTGTATTTTCATTATCAATCTGAATGTAGAGCTGGTTATTCGCAATGTACAACTGACTCTGCAATCGCCATTCAAACTCGTAATGTCGGTTTATTCTGAATGTAGAGCTGGGTATTTCCAATGTACAGCTGGCTCTGCAATCGACATTCAAACAGTATTTTTTTTTGTATTTTCACCCGTTGATTCTGAATGTAGAGCTGAGTATTTTCAATGCGCAGCTGGCTCTGCAATCGACATTCAAACTCGCATTTTCTGTTCAATCTGAATGTAGAGCTGGGTACTTCCAATTTACAGCTGGCTCTGCAATCGACATTCCAACTTGTATTTTCCAATCAAATCTGAATGTAGACGTGTGATTCTCAATTTACAGCTGGCTCTGCAATCGCCATTCAAACTCGTTCTGTTGATTTATTCTGAATATAGAGCTGGGTATTTCCAATGTAATGATGGCTCTGCAATCGACATTCAAACTCGAATGTTCTATTCAATGTGAATGTAGAGCTGGGTACTTCCAATTTACAGTTGGCTCTGCAATCGACATTCAAACATTTATTTTCGAGTGAATCTGAAAGTAGATCTGGGTACATCCAATGTACAGCTGGCTCTTCCAATCGACATTCAAAACATTGTATTTTCGAGTTGAACTCTGAATGTAGAGCTGGGTACTTCGAATGCGCAGCTGGCTCTGCAATCGAAATTCACACCCGTATGTTCAGTTCAGTCTGAATGTATAGCTGGGTACTTCCAATGTACAGCTGGCTCTGCAATCGACATTCAAACTCGTATTGTCGGTTGATTCTGAATGTAGAGCTGGCTATTTCCAATGTACAGCTGGCTCTGCAATCGAAATTCAAACTCATGATATCGGCTGATTCTGAATGAGAGTTGGCTATTTCCAATGTACAGCTGGCTCTGCAATCGACATTCAAACTCGTATTGTCGGTCGATTCTGAATGTAGAGTTGGCTATTTCCAATGTACAGCCGACTCTGAAATCGACATTCAAACCCGTATGTTCTGTTAAATATCAATGTATAGCTGGGTACTTCCAATGTACAGCTGACTGTGCAATCGACATTCAAGCATGTATTTTCGAATGAATCTGAATGTACAGCTAGGTAATTCCAATGTACAGCTGGCTCTGCAATCGACATTCAAACATGTATTTTCGAGTGAATCTGAATGTACAGCTAGGTAATTCCAATGTACAGCTGGCTCTGCAATCGACATTCAAACATGTATTTTCGAGTGAATCTGAATGTAGAGCTGGGTACTTCGAATGCACAGCTGACACGTATTGTCCGTTCAATCTGAATGTAGAGCTGCGTACTTCAAATGTACAGCTAGCTCTGCTATCGACATTCAAACATGTATTGTCCGTTCAATCTGAAGGCAGAGCTGGGTACTTCCAATCCAATCCAATCCAATTAAAGCTGGCTCTACAATCGACATTCAAACTTGTATTTTCGGATCAATCTGAATGTAGAGCTGGGTATTCCCAATGTACAGCTGGCTCTGCAATCGCTATTCAAACTCGTAATGTCAGTTTATTCTGAATGTAGAACTCGGTATTTCCAATGTACAGCTGGCTCTGCAATCGACATTCAAACATGTATTTTCCGTTCATTCTGAATGTAGAGCTGAGTATTTCGAATGTACAGCTGGCTCTGCAATCGACATTCAAACATGTATTTTCCGATCAATCTGAATGTAGAGCTGGGTATTCCCAATGTACAGCTGGCTCTGCAATCGACATTCAAACATGTATTTTCCGATCAATCTGAATGTAGAGCTGGGTATTCCCAATGTACAGCTGGCTATGCAATCGCCATTCAAACTCGTAATGTCAGTTTATTCTGAATGTAGAACTAGGTATTTGGATCAATCTGAATGTACAGCTGGGTATTCCCAATGTGCAGCTGGCTCTGCAATCGACATTCAAACATGTATTTTCCGTTCATTCTGAATGTAGAGCTGGGTATTTCCAATGTACAGCTGGCTCTGCAATCGACATGCAAACATGTATTTTCCGTTGATTCTGAATGTAGAGCTGGGTATTTCCACTGTACAGCTGGCCCTGCAATCGCCATTCAAACGTGTATTTTCCGTTCATTCTGAATATAGAGCTGGGTATTTCCAATGTACAGCTGGATCTGCAATGGACATTCAAACATGTATTTTCCGTTGATTCTGAATGTAGAGCTGGGTATTTCCAATGTACAGCTGGCTCTGCAATCGACATTCAGACATGTATTTTCCGTTGATTCACAATGTAGAGCTGGGTATTTCCAATGCACAGCTGGCTCTGCAATCGACATTCAAACTCGCACGTTCTGTTCAATCTGAATGTAAAGCTGGGTACTTCCAATGTACAGCTGGCTCTGCAATCGACATTCAAACTTGTATTTTTCGATCAATCTGAATGTAGAGCTGGGTATTCCCAATGTACAGCTGGCACTGCAATCGCCATTCAAACTCGTACTGTTAGTTTATTCTGAATGTAGAGCTGGGTACTTCCAATGTACATCTGGCTCTGCAATCGACATTCAAACTCGTATTGTCGGTTGATTCTGAATGCAGAGCTGGCTATTTCCAATGTAAAGATGGCTCTGCAATCGACATTCAAACTCGTATTGTCGGTTGATTCTGAATGTAGAGCTGGCTATTTCCAATGTACAGCTGGCTCTGCAATCGACATTCAAACCCGTATGTTCTGTTCAATATCAATGTATAGCTGGGTACTTCCAATGTACAGCTGACTGTGCAATCGACATTCAAACATGTATTAGCAGTTGAATCTGAATGTAGAGCTGGATACTTCGACTGTACAGCTGGCTGTGCAATCGACATTCAAATATGTATTTTCGGGTCAATCTGAATGTACAGCTAGGTAATTCCAATGTACAGCTGGCTCTGCAATCGACATTCAAACATGTATTTTCGAGTGACTCTGAACGTAGAGCTGGGTAATCGACATACAAACATGAACAGAACGTACGGGTTTGAATGTCGATTGCAGAGCCAGCTGTACATTGGAAATAGCCAGCTCTACATTCAGAATCAACGGAAAATACATGTTTGCATGTCGATTGCAGAGCCAGCTGTACATTGGAAATACCCAGCTCTACATTCAGAATGAACGGAAAATACATGTTTGAATGTCGATTGCAGAGCCAGCTGCACATTGGGAATACCCAGCTGTACATTCAGATTGATCCAAATACCTAGTTCTACATTCAGAATAAACTGACATTACGAGTTTGAATGGCGATTGCAGAGCCAGCTGTACATTGGGAATACCCAGCTCTACATTCAGATTGATCGGAAAATACATGTTTGAATGTCGATTGCAGAGCCAGCTGTACATTCGAAATACTCAGCTCTACATTCAGAATGAACGGAAAATACATGTTTGAATGTCGATTGCAGAGCCAGCTGTACATTGGAAATACCGAGTTCTACATTCAAAATAAACTGACATTACGAGTTTGAATAGCGATTGCAGAGCCAGCTGTACATTGGGAATACCCAGCTCTACATTCAGATTGATCCGAAAATACAAGTTTGAATGTCGATTGTAGAGCCAGCTTTAATTGGATTGGATTGGATTGGAAGTACCCAGCTCTGCCTTCAGATTGAACGGACAATACATGTTTGAATGTCGATAGCAGAGCTAGCTGTACATTTGAAGTACGCAGCTCTACATTCAGATTGAACGGACAGTACGTTTTTGAATGTCGATCGCAGAGCCAGTTGTACATTGGAAGTACTCAGCTCTACATACATATTCATAAGAAAATATATGTTTGCATGTCGATTGCAGAGCCAGGTCTACATTGAAAATACCCAGCTCTACATTCAAATTGAACGGAAAATACGAGTTTAAATGTCGATTGCAGAGCCAGCTGTACATTGTCACAAGCCAGCTGTACATTCATATTGTACTGTAAGTACAAATGTCCATTGCAGAGCCAGCAGCGCATTGGAACTAGCCAGCTGTTCATTCAAGTTGTCTACATATCTTAACTTTACAGCTCTACATTCAACTCGACATTCGATTTGAATGTTGATTGTCGATCTGTGAATGCATTTGTAAATGCTTAGTTGCAGGCACATATTATGACAAGCAATCAATGTTTATAGGTAAATAAATACCCAAAAGTCCCCGGATGTTCTTAAATAACACCCCACATAGGTGGGCAGTAAGAGGTTAATTATAATTATGGATGCCACTCATTTTTTCCAGACTAACTTACTATTTTTCAAAAAGAACAACCCTATACGATGGGCAGGGATGGTACGTGGGCTATTCCAGGGTTATTCTGGTCAAAATCTCTGTTTAAGTACATATGTTATATAATATTACAGTATGTTTTTGCCGAACTTTTGAAAGCATATCATTTATTAGATATGTGTACATGCCATTTACTATACTGTTTGCCATCCTTGACATATTGTATTTACATGCATGAAAACGTGTTACCTTCATGGGACATGTGACTCAAAGAGTTCTGAATAAACTATCTATCTACCATATATTCTCTTTAGATAGATTTCCTGTGATGAATACAAAATGGCACAGCATGATGCATTTATGGCATATGTATTGGTTAGATAACAATACAAAGGAGTCCGGTATAAGTAATAGTCCGGATGTTTTTAGGTCACAGACACAGTTTGCTTGTAAATGCTGAATCCATTACGGCCCAATTGCACTTGAGAAACATGTTGTTCTTTAAGTCCAGTGTTTAGCATAGTTGTAGTATTTAAAAGAAAAGCTGAACATTTTGGTCACGTGATGGAAATATGGTTGCAGTGGCCACATAATGTATTCATCTTTCGTACGAGTAAGTGAACCAGAAACATATAAAATACATCTATGTTTCAGGATGAAAATACTATTTTATATGCCTACATGCAGATCAGCAGCCGATTTCACCAACATTGCGAAGTATAATTTTCTAGCAAAGTATACTTTGAGGGAGCAATCATTTATTTTTCTCGAAATGCATTATGTCATATCGAACAAACAATTAACTGCATATATTTGATGATTAAAAGTATGCAGAATTATTATACTGAAAGTATTACATTATCACAGCCAAAATACAAATGGCTGTGATAATGTAATAAATTCAGTACAATAAAAATTGATAAAATTATCCTAAAACTGAAAATTTCTCCCTCAAAGTATACTTTGCTAGATAAGTATACTTTGCAATGTTGGTGAAATAGGCTACTGGTGCAGACAGGTTGCAGGTCATGTACTAATAGGTCCCACAGCATCCATACGAATATAGTGAAAGTAGGAGAGACTGACCTTATTGCAGTTGGATGGGGTTCGGTTAAATTATGTATTATTACTGAAGAAAAAAAGAAACTATACTGTTACCATTTTGTTGATTTCTTTGACGTTTCCTAATATAATGTAATAATGTTGATGGGTATGTTTCAAATGATCATTTGATAATACATATCCATATATTCTGTCCAAAAACAATCGAAGAAGTGAACAGTGGGCATAATCGAAAAATAAAACAGTTTCAAAACTAACTTAATTGGACTTGTACGTGTGGCGGATGTTATCGCTTCCAAATGGATTTTCTTTGGTGGCAAATTAACATCACATGTTCCCTAATACCTGTTATGACCACAGCGTGTGTGGATCACTGCATTGACCTAAATTGACGTAAGTCTGTATAATGGCGTTTGGAAGACCATTATATTCTCTGAAAGAGCATTGGACAATTTATTGGCGTAATGAAGCGCATATCGCTACCGAGGTGGCCGGATTAGCTCAGTAGTATACATAGAGCGTCGGACTGCGGATCGGGAGTTGCCGGGTTCGATTCCCACATTGACCGCTGCGAATGGCAGATTCGGCGTGTCCTTGTGCAAGCCAACTTCATGCTAGCCTAGTCCTATCGGATGGGGACTTAACTAGTCGGTCCCGACATGCAAGGTCACCGAGCCAGTGCCGTCGTTAAATCAAAGCATTTATTTTCATATCGCTCCCGCACGCGTCTCCCGATCTCATCCCAGATGTGTTCGATGCGTTTCAGGTCGGGAGACACGGCTGGCCACGGCAACACGTTCACGTTAACTTTGTTAGCTGCCAAATGGTTGCGAGTTAATAAACGGTATGCGGACGGGCATTGTTGTGTTGCTTGATGCCCGGCCCATGTTGTCTGAGCTAGAAACGAATGGCCTCGGCTGCAAGGATCTCGTTAGTGTACCGCGCAGCATTCCGGCACATTCCCACGAATGACTATCAATCGCGTCTTGCGACCCCGCATTATTCCGAAACGCGACTCGTCACTATATATATAGAGCACGGTGTTCCAGTCACGTCGACGCCCATGACGATGACGTCTCGTCCATTGAAGTCTAGCGCGCCTATGCCGATGTGCAATAATACTGCCCGTGTATGATCTGTATGCCCTTACTGGGAGTGCCTGATGGCACAACAAATTCCGTACCGTCTAACCATAAACGTGGTAGGCCTGCCGACGTCCCGTGACTGTCGAGGCAAAAACCTCTGACGTAAATGCCGATGGCACAATCACCATGTAGCGTCGTTGCACGGGGTAGCCCCTTCGTGGGACGATCAATCACGTCCCCTGTCTGCTGCATGCGTCGGATCAAGGCAAACATGGTTGCCCGGGTGTAACCAAACAAGCGACTGACGGCAAGTGTAGTAGTGCCAGCGCGCAACATCCCAATTGCCATAAATATAAACGCGACATGTTTTCAAAATGAAAACTGATGTGTTTTCGATTTTTTTTCTGCATGCATGCTCTGTCTGCTCAGGTATCCAGTTTACCTATCACGAGCACGTGCACATCGCTGAAAACCGGCTTTTACCCAGTCAACAGAAATATTAGAGACTATATATATAGCTAGGTAGCTGCATTCTAGACCCATATATCAAGTTTATAAGTGTAATGTTCTAACCTGAACGTAAATATCTTTCACCAGGGAGTGTTAAACTTGTGTTTAATATGCATGCAGGGCCTCACTTTGTTAGCAAGCGCTTGCGGATGCATTCGCTTTTGTGATCAGGATCTGCGCATGCTCATTAGAAGCGCAACCAACTTCCGGCAATGGTAAATGTGCTATTTTTACAATAAAACCTTAAAATAAATCAAAATAAATGAAGTTGTAATCATATTTTTGAATGTAATTTATTTAACATACTATTTCACAAATATCTGCGAAGTTTTTCACATATTTATTGTCTGGTGTCTTTGTCTTTTCATGATGAACATGAACAAGAATTTTGCTTATTCACCATTGAAAAAATAGTAGGTGGGGTAATATCACTGATGCTGGCAGGACATTTTCTGCAGAAATGTGCATGTGTAAATTGATCGAACTCACTGAATAAATGAATGATATGGCTTTAATTCACCATATAAATTCATTAAAATGTGGTAGAATTGCATATTTTGCTTATTCGGGTGGCACAATTTACCCAAATCTACCAAATGTCCACAATCTTACCCAAATCTACCAAAATATTTGTGTAATTACTAATACAGTAGCGTAACCATTTGTCGGGATTACCCCTGCGTCAGGAATTTTCGTAAACCGCATTTGTCTCTAATCACAGAAACTTTCACGGTCAGTTTCCCGGACAATTTTTTTTGCAGAAGACACCCAGGCGCGGATCTAGGTTTCTGAGAACGGGGGGGTTGTCGAATAATAATGCTCAGAATAATATTCAACAGTTTGTAGATTGTTATTATCTTGGTGTTGGTCCTGCCTGTAATGTGCACCATAATGAATATGGTAAAATAGCATGTACCACAAATGAAAATTAAACGTGATCTGAAAACATCTTGCATTATGATTATTAGCCTTGTGATAATATTATTGTCATTTATGACTGGCAAATGAAATGGTGGAAAATTGTTTACTGTACACTCTTGATAATTTAGATAACCATTTTTTACTCTGATCCGATGGTGCACCACACTACAGGATGAGAATAACCCAACAACAAAAATCCAGAGTCTAAGGTCACAGTCTATTTTCTACAAGCGCCTGGATGATACGTTAACAAAATGGACGACATGGAAACGAGCAGGACTTTTAGATAAATCTGGTTTCACAGCACTTTTACGATAAGTTGATTGTTTTAAAAAGTGTTGAATAATTGTATTTGTATGCTGAGTAACTGGCCAACGAAGGCTTATTATCCAGAACCTAGGTATATCCACTGTATGAAATAGGCACTACATATGACGGGCGACGTTAGTGTATGAAACTAAATTTACCAATTGATAGCTTTACCATGATTAGTCGAGAACATCATCGTGACGTGACGTCTGCTATTTAAAACTGAACTGTATAAACACTTGTATTGAACCCTAGTTTACATTTACAAACATACACCAGCATTATATTGTTGATTTTAATACAATTTTTTTTCTCCGATATTCATGAATTTGGTCAATAATTTTTTTATTTTTTATTTATGTAAACAATAAAAGCTTAAAATAGTTCTCAACTACTAGTTATATGCATATTGAAATAACCCACAAGTTTTCGCAATCTCAGTCGTCATTGAGCACGACTGTAACTTCGAGAGTTATACACATTTTGTCCATTTTTGGTATCAATTGTGTTTTACATTGACTTGATTAACCCAGTGCTGTGTCAGAGGTGTTTGTATCATGGACTACAGCAACAGGTGCACTAGACGCACACTTGCAATGTATACTTTTTTCTGTTAGTCATGTTCCACAATTATCACGGATCGCTTGACTATGTCTTGTAATTTTAAACTCACAACAGCAAAGTTAAGTGCAGCGTGACGGCTATGGAAATTCTCCAGGTGCGTCCTTCCAGTGATGCTTTTATTTTCTCGATCCCTGGTGGACTATTTTTCGTATTAGTTGTGTCCTTTTTACCTACAGCTTCACTTCAGCTGTTGCTAAGAGGTACTTGTGTCATGGACTGTGAATACAACACAGGCTGTGACGCAACCGAACAGGCGCAATAAAACCACACTTGCAATGTATACTTGTTTCTGTTAGTCATGTCCACAGAGTATCATGGATCGCTGGACTATGTCTTGTAAACAAAATCACAACAGGTGCGGTTTCTATCTAATGATGTTGAGAGAGATATATTGTGCTTCTATCTAATAATGTTGACAGATAGAGAGATAAATATTATGGTTTCTTATCTAATGATGTTGAGAGAGGTGGCGGGGGAGAAGGGGGAGAGATATATTGTGTTTCTATGTAATGATAGAGAAAGACAGACCAGGGCTTAAAAATTCACTCGCCCCGCTCGCCATGGCGAGTCAATTTTCGTGTTGGCGAGAGGATTTTCTTGTCACTGGCCCGATTTGGCGAGTGACAAATCGGGAAAGGCCATTCTGTATTTTCCGTAAATTTACGGAACTGACAAAATTTGCATCTTAAGTTCCATTCTTTTATTGGTTTTCCGCTTTCCGCGATCTCAAAACCGGAAATGATGTTTTTAATGTTTACATTAGAAACCGGGATATTGATCAATTACAGCATCCCTGTACTAGACAATTGGACGTCCAGACAGTTGCTATGCGCTCGGCGGGTAGTTTTTACTCACTCCTAAAACAGACCATGGTCTCGTTCTATTTACCTGTACCTGTATTTACCTGTACCCGCAGCTGGTACCCCTCAGGTTCCCGGCCGCGGAAATGGGGTAAGCGGTATGGCATCCATTACAACCCCATATGTTCTCTTGATGTGTTTGTCAATTCGGTTTTTAAACATGTTTATGCTAGTGGCACTTACTACACTGAGTGGCAAATTGTTCCAGGCCAAGATTGTTCTCTGTGAGAAGAAATTTTTACGTAGGTTTGGCCTGCTGTAGTTCATATAGAGCTTGTGAATATGTCCCCGTGTAGATTCGGTTAGGTTTCTTTCGAATAGGTGATGTTCCAGGATACATTCTCGGCCGGTTAAAATCTTGAAGACCTCGATCATGTCACCGCGATGCCTTCTAAGTTGAAGAGATGAAAGATGTAAAATTCTCAGCCTTTCAGGATATGGTTTTTCTCTTATTTCAGGAATCATCCTTGTTGCGCGACGCTGGACTTTTTCCAGAAGCTGAATATCTTTCATTAAGCAAGGGCTCCAGGCCTGAATTGAATATTCTAGATGGGGCCGTACTAGCTGCTTATAAAGCCTGACGATGATGTCTTTCCGCTTGTACACTATATTCCGATTGATGCAACCCAGCATTCGATTAGCACGCTTAGCAGATTCAGCACATTGAAGAGATGGTTTAAGATCATTTGATATTAAGACACCCAAATCTCTTTCTGTTGAAACAGACTCAAGAACAGTACCGTTCATTATGTATTTGGCATTGTGATTATTATAACCAAAATGAATAACACTACACTTTGACTCATTGAAGACCATCTGCCAATCCTCTGACCACTTACATAGACTATCAAGATCCTTTTGTAATATGTCTATATTTGTTTGACTTTTTACCTTACGATAAACTTGCAGTCATCCGCAAATTTCTTCATGTAACTGAATATACTTTCATCAATGTCATTGACAAATATAATAAATAGTAATGGGCCCAATACCGAACCTTGGGGAACACCACTAGTAACGTCTGACCACACCGAAGCCGCTCCGTTAATCACAACGCGCTGTTTCCTGTTTGAGAGCCAGTTCTCTATCCAGTTAACTATATTCCCAGATATGCCGTGTGCCCGCAGCTTTACGAGTAGTCTATGTCGAGGTACCTTATCAAAGGCTTTTGAAAAGTCCAGGTATATTGCATCTACAGGTTCACCATTGTCTAACGCTGCTGTTACATCCTCCAGAAATTCTAACAAATTGGACAGACACGATTTCCCTTTGGTAAAGCCATGTTGGGATGAATTAATCAAGTTATGTTTATCAAGATGAAGATATAATGTATCTTTCACAAGAGATTCAAACACCTTACATACTTGCGATGTTAAACTGACTGGGCGATAGTTACCACACGTCGATCTCGACCCCTTTTTCTTATAGATGGGTGAAACATTAGCTACCTTCCATTCAGCTGGTACAAATTCTTCTTGTAGACATTTGTTGAATAGAATCGATAACGGTAGACTCAAGTTAGATGCCAGATTCTTCAATAATGTTGAACTAATCTTGTCTGGACCGGGAGCTTTGAAGGAGTTCAATGAATTAAGCTTCTTAAAAACTAGCGACTCAGTGAAGGTGAATGACTGCAAGTTATCATTGTCGGTACAACGTGATTCAATATCGGGAATGTTCCTTGTATCTTCATTGGTGAATACCGAAGTGAAAAAGCCATTCAGTTCCTCAGCCATACACTTATTATCAGAAATCACTGACCCTTCCTGGTCTTTGAGCGGCCCAATACTGTCTTTCACTTTCTGATTCTGTCTCATATACTTGAAGAAACTTTTACTGTCTTGCTTTATATTATCGGCTAACTTAGCTTCAAAGTTCTTCTTGGCATTGTTCAATTCAAACTTTGCGGTATGTAATTGACTTTGATAACGCAACAAATCCTGCTCATTCTGTGAATGTTTATATTTATCCCACAATTTATGTTTCTTACGAACAGCCCTTAAAGCTTTCCTTGTAAGCCAAACTGGTTTAGTGTTTAGTTTCATAGTGCGTTTGGGTACATATTTATCAGTAATATTGTTTATAATATCTGACATTGAGGTGCAACATTCAGCAGCATCTTTCTCTTGTAGGTATTCTTCCCAATTGTAAGTCGATAGTTCATTGCGCATACCATCAAAGTCTGCTTTCTTAAAATCTGGTGCAAATTGCGTATTGTTACCACATATGAATATTGTCGCATGTACATTACACAATATAGCTTCATGATCACTAGAACCTAGAGCGCCTATAGACTGTATGCTAGAAACCATTGAAGGTTCACTTGTAAAAATAAGATCCAACGTATTTTGCTCTCTGGTCGGAAATGATACATGTTGACACAAATACAAATCGTTAAATAAGTCTAGAAAGATCATATCTGTTCCATTTGCCGTCTGAAGTGTCCAGTTGATTGACGGAAAATTAAAATCACCCATTAACAGCACGTGCTTACCCGCCAGTTGACCTAGAATGTCACAAAGTTTCTCATCATTTTCCACGCTACTATTTGGGGACCTATACACACAGCCAACCAGAAGTTTTGATGTAGAATCTATGTCAATTTCACAGAATATACTGTTTGTAAAATCCTTGGCCGCAGCCAGATTCACCTCAGCACATGTAAAATAGTCTTTGATATATAAAAGGACACCGCCACCACGACCGTTTAGGGTATCTTCTCTATCTTGTCGATACAATTTGTACGAGGGGATATGCAACTCTGAGCTGAGAATGTCACTATGCGCCCAAGATTCTGTAATTGCTATATATCAGGTTCATGTATTTCAATACAAGCCAATAATTCACAACGTTTATTTATAATACTTTGAGCATTGATGCTTAAACATGTTAAATCCTCTAACTTCCCATGTCTATTACGCTTGTTTACTTTCCCACTCGCGATACTAAAGTTTGGATTACCTAGGAAACTGTCTGTTTCTGAATCGCTTTCACTATCCGTGGGACTAGAACCATCAAAATTGCTGTTCACTATTAAGATGTCTGTATCATCCGAACTGACACTACCTGTATGATGCTCATGATTGTGCGATTCCACAAATTTAGATTCCTCAATCAAAGGCGAAGATTTAACAAACACACTGTCATGTATATCTGCTGACAGTGTGCCTCGTGTGTTTTAGTAAGGGCATTATCACCAGATGCAATTTGTGCAGGGCGTGTCGCTGGAAGTGTACTGCATTAACTACACACTTTTTACGATGGTCAGCGTACACTTGCGCTAATAATAATCAGCGAATATACTGAATTAAAATAGTTTCCAAGACGCTGCATACATAGCCACTGCAAAATGAATCTGTGTATTGGAAACGCTTAATAAAGTTACAAAGCATCTGGACAATTGATGCGTAGATCATCTTCTAAATGATGCACCCGTGTTTTAATTAAAATTGTGGTTGTGACTGGAGAAATGGGACTTATGGGATTTGTGACCAGTGTATGTTGTGATCAAATAGCACACCCTCCAGCTCCTGTAGTCTGATAATAATCTATATTGCATGCTTGAAGCATGATGAGTGTTTCATTGATGGAATAGTGAACAGTGCAGATCCTGATCAAACTGAGCGGATGCACAGGCTGATCTGGATCTACACTGGTCGCAGAACCCATAAGCCCCATTTCTCCAGTCACAGCCACACATAACACTTGTTCTCATTATATTTCTTGTTGCATAAAATAATTTCAGAAAGCATATAAACATGTTATGTACTATTCTACTGCATGGTTCTAAAATAAGTTAATTGCCTAACCTTTTTCGAAAAGGTATTACTACTTCTTGCATTTTCCTAAAATGTTGGGCAAGTAGCTTTTTGGTCTGGGCGAGTAGATTATAAGTGTACTTGAGAAAAGTGAATATTTTTAAGCCCTGCAGACAGAGAGAGAGAAAGATAAAGAGAGAGAGACAGAATGACAGAAAGAGAGAGACAGACGGGACGGGGGGGGGGACATACAGAGAGACATATATAGGGAAAGAGACGGGGAGAGAGAGAGACATACAGACATACAAAGGGAGACAGACATACATCGGCAGAGAGAAAGACATAGAGAGACACACACAGAGAGACAGGCAGAGATGCAGAGAGAGACAGACAGACAAAGAGAGAAAGAGAGAGACAGAAATAGAAACGGACATAAATAGAAACAGAGACAGAAAGACAGACAGACAGCAGACAGAGAGAGACATGGGTGTGGGAGAGAGAAAGATGTGTTAAAATAAATACGGCATAATGAAACTCCATTTTGTTGCAAATTGTTTTTCTTTTTTTTCATCAAATATTCAATGCTCATTTAAGGCATTTGTACTCCGATCATTTGAAATGCTTATTAAAACGACAGCATATTTTCAAGCGTCTCTCAAGCATTGTTAACGACAACAACACAAACTATTTTTGAATGTGACAACTAGAAAAGTTTGCCTGCTTTATTTAGTATGTTTTCTGACATCGCATAAATTGGGCTAAAATCTAAAATAGCACAGATACCATGACTGTTTCTGCCTTCCGTTGCATTCGGCCCATTCGCACAGTTCCGCAGTTTGTCAGCTGCTGCAACAGATGTTTCGGTAAAATGTGTGCTCCACCCCCCCCCCCCCCCCCCCCCCCCCCCCTGTTAATAAATAAAACTGTATACATCATTATAACGATGTTTGGACTGCACTTACCGGTACATAACATTTGTCATTAATTTGCTCATACCAATGCCCATTCTGGAAGCCGGACTTCGTCAATTTCGCGCACCTGTGGCCCCTGCACCACCTAATCACCTCGTTTTGTGAAGAGCACAAGAGGAAAATTACATGTTGTACTATATAATTTAAAACTAAATTTCAATCGCTTTAAAACAAGTTTGAATGCAGATTTATAATGTTAAATGGTCATTAAAAATATTCTGGCATGAAAATGATGTATTTTGAAGCAAAATGTATCGAGTAATCCCAAACGTATCGGGGTCACGTGACTAGTGATACGTCACACCAACTTCCAGAATTTTAAATGTTTTGCTGCAAATTGGAAATATTTGTATATGAAATAAAGGGAGAGTATGACCATTACCTCATGTAAGTGTCATGAGATTGTGTCCCTTTGCACAATGTGATTCTGTGCCCATTCAATGCTGATGATATATATCTTTGCTGTGTTTTGATGTTAATTCTTTATTGGGCCACCGGCTGAAAAACGGGATTTTACAGCATTCATGTCCAGAGCAAGTCATAAAGTCAACATGCGTGATTATACAATCAGTCGTGCATCAGGCTGAATTGAATGGTGGCCAGTATATGCCCTGATCAGACTGCACTGACTCGATATTTTTCACTCACTGTCTCATAGGATGTCAACATTAGAGAGGTTCTACTGTATTTTTAGTTCAGTAGAAAATCATCATTCCCATTTAGCGATAATAAATTAAAATGGTTGGATTGATTGATGACTCATAGCATGCTAATTACCAATAGTATTTACGTTACATCATAATCATTAGTACAGAGCTCCAGTTAAGGTGCGTAATTTGACCAACTTGGGGTGAAATTTTGTTATTTCTTCATCAAAAATGGCAAGTTGGGAGTCCTTTAGAATCGTCTCATTGCTATTTTCGAAAAAAAAAAGATTTTTGTTTTTGTTTTTTTTCTCGAAAATTACAATAAGACGATTGTAAAGCACTCCCAACTTGCCATTTTTGATGGAGAAATAAGAAATTTACCTCCAATCTACGCACCTTAACTGGAGCTCTGGTAGTAGTATATGGTTTTGCATTTCAGGGACAGCAACAATCGGGAGGTGGAGGTGGTGGCGGAGAGAAGAAGGATGACAAGGTAACAGGACTACTTCCCACCTACCCTTTCAGTGCATGTACATGAATCATGTACTGGAATCGGGTTGCTCGTCTGCAGTCCATCACAAAGCTTGCTGTTTGAATACATTTCTTGTACATGTAGCTTCCGTTTCCTTTCATGGTACTTGAAAACAAGATTTCACAGTTGGATTCTTTTGATTTACATGACCTATTATGCTGTGACAACTCTATGACCTCTGACCCCATGGTAATCCCAATTTCACAGACATACATGTAGTGCTTTCTGAAATCTTATCACATAGATAATTATATATTACACAGTTGCATTTTTTTCAGGGCAGTTTATCCTTATTTAAGCTGTATTTCAAAACATCTTCTCCTGAAACCAACAGTCATTATTGAACAAAAATGAGGCACCCAGTTCATTATGATTAATTTGGTTGATTTGTGAAGCACTACTTGCTTTCCAGGGGGCCGGCCGTTTCACTAAACTTCTTACGACTAAAATGTTCGTAAGCGCAAATTTAGAATTGTCTGGAAATTTCAATTGATGGATTTACATTTATTGAGCATGCAGCCTATGCTCAATAAATGTAAATCCAATAATTGTTTACAAGAAAACTGTGTTAATGTAAAATTTTGCACTTACAAACATTTTAGTCGTACGAAGTTTAATGAAACTGGGCCCCTGAACTTCTAGGATACTCCACCAGCCAGTTTTTGCCATATGGACATGTACTGTTTGTTAGAAACATGATGGGTATTTTAATGAATGAATGACAAACAGTGTAGACCCTAATCAGACAGTGCAGATGTGCAGGCAGATCTGGGACTACACTGGTGACAATGCCGAAAGCCACATTTCCCCAGTCATAGCGACATTTCAGGAGAAGAAGAGAAAGTATGAGCCGCCAATCCCGACCCGGGTGGGTAAGAAGAAGAAGAAGATGAAGGGGCCTGATGCTGCCAGTAAACTCCCACAAGGTACCAGTAGGACCTCTCGAGGCCTGACTCCATGTTAACCTCTGTGTTTATATTTTGGTATGTTTAACTGTACATGTAATAATATATTTCTGATTCACGAGTTCTGCCAGTAACTCCCACAAGGTACCAGTAGTATCCGGCCTTAAATTACCATAGCTGTTGATAGGGAGTTAAACCCCAACAAACAAACAAAAACCTCTCTAAGCCGGACACAATGTTAACCTCTTTGTTTAATTATACACACTTTTTGAGAGGGAGAAATGGGTACATTGTTTTCATCACAGGTGTCTGTCCGTACGTTCTTCCGTCCGTAAATATTCTGGTAAGTAAAACATTTCAATCGTAATAGGTAGGAACTTGAAACTTGGTATGTGCCTTCCTTATGGTGTGTACAAATTTTGATTTTTCATTTGACTCCCAGTCGTGGATTATCTCCCCCTTGTTTACTTAAAATTTCCCAATTTTGCCTTGCAAGAAGTAATTGTAATAGCTAGGGACTTTGGTGTGTGCCTCTCTTTTGGTGTGTAGATGCAACATGAATTTCGATTTTTTATTCGGCCCCCAGTCATGGATTATCTCCCCCTTTTCGACTTAGCATTTGGGAAGAAAAGTGGGTCGACGGCATGCCATCGACTGCTCTAGTCTTGATATGTTTCACTGTAATAATATATTTCTAGTGATGATACCTGTTCATGTTTTCCACCAATAATATGCCAGGAGGTACAGTAGAATGAACATCTCTAAACCAGACACCCAGTAAGCCGTTCTATGTAAATCTGTGAATCTGAGTGGGATTCACACCTGGGGCCAAGTTAACGGATATTCATACCAGGAGCCAAGTGATCAGTAGCCTATTTCACCAACATTGCAAAGTATACTTTTCTAGCGAAGTATACTTTGAGGGAGAAATTTTCAGTTTTAGGATAAATTTATTAATTTTTATTATACTGAATTTATTACATTATCACAGCCAAAATGGCTGTGATAATGCACAGCCAAAATGGCTGTGATAATGTAATAAATTCAGTATAATAATTCTGCATACTTTTAATCATCAAATATATGCAGTTGGTAGTCCTGTATGAAATAATGCATTTCGGGAAAAATAAATGATTACTTCCTCAAAGTATACTTTGCTAGAAAAGTTGCAATGTTGATGAAATCGGCTACTGGTGTAGTAAGGGTGCCTGACCTGGCACAGACTTGATCTGACCACCACATACAGGTGCATTCCTATCTATACATCATCTGGATGTTGAATGGATAACTTGGAAAAGTCGCGGGAATACTGGACGGAGGCCGGAAGGCCTCGTCCAGTATTCCCGCGACTTTTCCAAGTTAATGCAAAACCTCAACCAATGAATGTTTCAGTGACGCCCCACACACGATGTCGCCTGAAGCTGCTGAAGTCAGAGAGGATCAAGGACTACTTGCTCATGGAGGAGGAATTCATCAGGAACCAGGAGAGACTCAAACCTCAGGAGGAGAAACAAGAGGTACAGCCAATTTCATCTTGTATTCACTGAGAACGGTGTAGGCCAACATCAGGGCCCACTCTTATACAGCTTTCTGAGCACATACTCTGTTCTCATGCTCAAAGCGTTCTCCATCTCTTCTCGAAATCAAGCAGTTTAATTGCTGGGCGCTAAGCAGTGCTCAGTCTCGACCAATCAAACTGTCTGATTTTGAGTACATGTTCTAGTTTGTATGGAAAATTGCTTGTTGTTATTCCCTTATTCCCTACATACACACATATCGCAGGTTGTTTGCTTAATTGGTCCACCAGGATGTTTGACACGATTCATTAAGCATATCACACTGGTCATTTAAGCAATTCGTGAGAGTTTATTTATAAAATCAACGCATGTTTGTTTCATTATTCATTTATTGTTATCTCGTGTAATGGGTAACATGATTTCATATTTTTCGGGAAAATATTCGGCCATGTCACTTCATCGCTATTATTTTTCGGGAAAATATTCGACCATGTCACTTCATCGCTATTTCGAACCTAGTCCTGTTTCGACTTTTTGTACAATTTCCATTCGACTTCGAGATAACGGTGCTCGAATGTGTGTTCAAATAGCGGCTATTTCACTTGTCAAACACATCAGTCATGTGTTGTTCTTGTGTGCAATTTCGGCAATATAAAGTTTGCAGAGGCCAAAAAGCAAATTTCAGTTGGTAATCCTGGATGGCGAGATTATGTAGTGGATAGAGCATTGGCCTTCAATACTGGATGTAGTTGATTAGACATGGAAAATACTTGCATAGTACTTCCATCCCACTGGTCTTGCTGGTGAGATTTAAGACCGAAGGCCATCTTTGTATGTGGCTGTGACGGAAGAAATGGGGCTTATGGGTTTTACGTCCAGTGTAGATCCAGATCAGCCTGTGCATCCGCACAGTCTGATCATGATCTGCACTGCTCGCCATTCCATCAGTGAAACACCCGTAATGCTTCTAAATGCAATATGGATCATTATCAGGCCACAGGAGTGTGTTATTTGATCAGGAGCTACACTGGCCACAGATCCCATAAACCCCATTTCTCCAGTCAAGCCACATATGACCTCGGTTGTTGCTTGGACATTAAGCCCATTGCCTTTCACTTATAGTTGCCTACATAAACTCTATTATATCAATCTAGATGTTAAACCCTTCCACTTCAATTTTTAATAAATCTCCCTGCACATTCTCCAGGAAGAGCGGACCAAGGTCGATGAGTTGCGGGGATCGCCCATGTCTGTGGGGACTCTGGAGGAGATCATCGATGACAACCACGCAATCGTGTCCACCTCCGTGGGCAGTGAACACTACGTGTCCATCCTCTCCTTTGTGGACAAGGACCAGCTCGAACCAGGCTGCTCCGTCCTGCTGAATCACAAGGTTCGTGACTGATCACACCTGCGGCTACGTAACACAGTGTTGGAAGGGTGCCTGGCACCAGATCAGGTTATAATTGTTTAGTGCTGAAGTTGTATTGCCCCTAAGTTAGGAAAGACTAGCCTGTGCCTATGCTTATAAACATTCTGAAGATTTGTAAATTCGTACTCTAAATCAGGCAGTTTGATTGGCAGAAACTGAGCACAGTTCAGTCTCAACCAATCTGACTTCCTATTTTTAGCTCGCCTGCACGAAGTGCATAAGAGCTTATGGCATACCCCAGACGTCGTCGGCGTCCACAAACTTAACGTTGGGTAAATGTCTTATAACTTCTGTTTCCTTTCATGGAACACCTTGTTATTTCATACATGCATTCCTCAGATGACCCTCTATCATACTGTAGCAAATACATGACCCACCCCCACCCCTTTCCCCAAGGTCGAGGTCACAAACATAGCACATTCATAAACTTAACGTTGGGGTAAATGTCTTAACATCTGTTTCTTTTCATGGAATGCCTTGATATTTCATACATGCATTCATCTGATGATACTCCATCGTGCTATAGCAAATCCATGACCCACCCCTTTCCCCAAGGTCGAGGTCACAAACACAGCACATTCATAAATTTAACGTTGGGGTAAATGTCTTAACATCTGTTTCCTTTCATGGAACGCCTTGATATTTCATACATGCATTCATCTGATGAAACTATCGTGCTATAGCGAATCCATGATCCACCGCCCACCCCAAATATCTTATGACATCTGTTTCCTTTCATGGAAAACCTTGATATTTCATACATGCATTCCTCAGATGACCCTCTATCATGCTGTAGTAAATCCACAACCCACCACCCAACCCTTACGTCAAGGTCACAAACTTAGCATGTTCATAAACTTAATGTTGGGGTAAATGTTGTTTAACTTATGTTTCTTTACAGGGAACTCTTTGATATTTCATACATGCATTCATCTGATGATCCTCTATTGTGCTACAGCAAATCCATGACCCAACCCCCACCCCTTTCCCCAAGGTCACAAACTTAGCACATTCATACATGCATTCCTCATGTGAATAGCTATCATGCTGTAGAAAATCACCAACTTAGTGCGTTCTTAAACTTAACGTTGGGTTAAATTTTTGTTTTACTTCTGTTTTCATGGAGCGCATTGATATTTCATACATGCATTCATCTTAATATGCTATATTATGCTATAGCAAACCCGCCTTGCACCACTGACCCCAATGTCAAGGTCCACCGCACGCCTCTTAACCCAAGGTCAATTATATATAATATTCATGTTTTTTTATGCAACTGTGCCTAGTTTGAGTGAAGGCTGCCAACAGGCGAGCTTCGTTGTCTTCTGACAACTCTTGTTGATTATGAGAACAGAGTACGTACTTGCAAACATTTATAAGCACTGACAGTTTCCCAGTTGCATAACTTACAAGCGATGTGATTTTGTACCTAAGAAGATGTGAAATATCGAAAATGACGTTGAGTTTCAAGAAGTAACATTCAGAGCAAATGCGCATTTGCTATAATGAACGTTTTGTCAACGTTGGATGTCATTACAGATAATATCACAGTTTCTGTAGATATTTTTTCATGCTCATCCAATCACATGGCTTTTGTATTCTAAGATGTGTTATGTGTGTAGGTGCACGCGGTGGTGGGTGTACTGGGGGACGACACAGACCCCATGGTCACCGTGATGAAGTTGGACAAGGCCCCAGAGGAGACGTACGCCGACATTGGCGGCCTCGACAACCAGATACAGGAGATCAAGGTAGGCAGAGGAAACACTCTATGTTAGACAGCCAGGCAATCTCTATGTGCTGAATTATTCTCCACGAAAAATCTCTGCGTTGTCCGTCTGACGTCCGTACTATCCTTATGACCAGTAGCCGATTTCATCAACATTGCAAAGTATACTTTACTAGCAAAGTATACTTTGAGGGAGTAATCATTTATTTTTCCTGAAATGCATTATTTCATATAGAACTAACAAATGCATATATTTCATGATTAAAAGTATGCAGAATTATTATACTGAATTTATTACATTATCACAGCCAAATTGGCTGTGATAATGTAATAAATTCAGTATAATAAAAATTAATAAATTTATCATAAAATTGAAAATTTCTCCCTCAAAGTATACTTTGCTACTAAAGTATACTTTGCAATGTTGATGAAATAGGCTACAGGATAACTAACAAAGTTTAAGTCCCATTTCCACCAAACGTTGTCAACCTGCTTATTTTGATGATATCACGGATGAGTTAATAAACCATGAATGTGACATGACCGGTTTCAGAGTTATTGCCCTTTGATGTTTCCGATTGGCTGAGCTTGTGACCGCGATAACTTAAAAAGATTTAAGTCTGATATCCACCAAACTTTGTCAAGAGGCTTATATTGACTATATCTCTGATGAATGCTTAAACTGCGTTTGTCACATGACCACTTTCAGAGTTATTTCCCCTTTGATCTTTCTGATTGTTTGTCTCAATGCTAAAAGTTAGGCTTGCATCCGGGAGCATCTGTCCATATTACCAACTTCCTAGTTTTGATTGGTTTCGCTATCCCATGTCATGATAGTGTATTTTCATGATACAAAGTGCACAAACGTTCATTGGTGTGTTAATATGATTTAGAGTGCGACATATCTAATTCAGACTTACTTTCGATCTCTCGTGTTGACGTGTTTAGAGGTCCACTGTATACAGTTAAACCTCTCTAAGAGTGTCTGCCTTTGACATTATCATTTCACAGGCATTGAAGTCGTACCTAGATCTATCTACGTGATCTAAGTGACTAACATATAGGTTTAGAGAGGATCCGCTTTAATATATATCCATCATGACTGCGATTGTCTTCAATGTCACTGATCTTGGTTTCTGGCAGAATCTCCAAACTAGTTCTACATAGGTGACTACAGACCAGGTAAACCCTACAGACCATAGTCAACATGTGCAAACACTGTAGATCCAGATGAGCCGGCTCCTAAGGAGCCGTCTCATCTGGATCTGCAGTGTTTACCAGTAGTTTTCGATTCTTAAAAAATCTGCATTTTCTCATTAATCCTTTTCACGCTGAGGATACGCCATTATGTTTGCGGAAAATCCTAAATATTTTTCTTGTATGCGCTCCGAAGTATATGTCGCGACCACCATTTGAACCTTCTCTTTGAGATGGTTCAAATGAGTGGTCACAACATATACTTTCATTGAGAAATAAAAAGTTTTTATTAAATTTCAAAAGGTGTATTCCAATAAGGTTTCAAAGGAATGGGTTAAAGGATGTAAAGCCAATGTTGGATATTTAGATGTGAAGGTTAATTTTGCATATGCAAATTTCTTGTAGTGTTATTAAGTTTAGTGAAGTGGACTTGTGGTTTGTTTCAGGAATCAGTGGAGCTGCCCCTCACCCACCCCGAGTACTATGAGGAGATGGGGATCCGGCCGCCCAAGGGGGTTATCCTGTACGGAGCCCCGGGCACAGGTAGGGGCGAGATAATCACATGAACTGGGGTCTTTGGTTGAGAAACATGTGGCTGTTTGGTGTGCCGAATCATTAACGAGCACGCTTATCGCTAATGCTGCCTGGGTCCAACCCTTGACGTATGTGCTATGTGAGACTTGGTGGTTGCCAGATCGGACAAAAGGGTTTTCTCTGGGTACTCCAGTTTCCTCCCACATTAAGGATCACCCATGGGTCTCCAACTGTACCGACGAAAGCATTTATATAAATGATCATGGTAAAATAAAGTTTTAAAACATTAGGCATTTGTGCAGCGTGATCAGGGTTTACAATGTTAGTCATTTACAGTGAAGCACCAGGACTGATTTAACATATTGGACATTAGGCTGTAGAAGTGTCCTAGCATGCCAGAAAATAGGCAGGTTCATAAGCGATGGCTGATCTGGTGCTACACTGGTCAGCAAACATTGTAATCACCCTTCTGTCAGCCGGCAGTCCACTAACTTATGAAAGTGTGCAATTATCAGATAAATTCTCTTTTCACATATTACTGTCAAAAATGGTTGCAAACTTAGGACAAACATTCCAAAAATCATGATAAAATGCTTCAAAATTGCTTCAGCTTGTTCTAGCACAATAATCCATGTATATGATTTGTTCTTGGATAACTGTAGAAACGTTTTCTGTGTTTCTTCCTCCATCAACGAAATTAAAATATTCTGCTGTTTATTACATGACTATGGTAACTGGCGATGAGCCCAGGGCTGTACAAATTGATTTTTTAGCCACTTGTCCCGGACAAGTGACTTGACAAAAGTGACTTGCCCGGACTTGTCCCGGAAAATATAATTTTCAGGGCAAGTAATTTTGAAAAAGTGACTTGTCCTCGTAATATTTCTTATACGAAACTGTCCCAAAACAAAAACTATTATCATAGTTGTTAAATATAATACAATTGAGCACTTGGCACATATACATATTATATTAAATATCTATAATAATAAACATTGTATAGTACATATTTATTCTTGTGGTCTTTTGTCACTGTGCCACCGCGGACATAACGTTGCGACAAGTGCATACTCAAAACACATTTATCGACAATAATAAAACATAAAAATCGTTTCCTAAAATATTGAGAATCGTCTCGCGTTTTCGCAATTGAAAAATTCGGATTAGTTTTGTTCATGCATCATGTGCATGTGCGGCGTGTTTGTAAAACGCGAGATTGAATATGATAGAATTTCGCGTTTTCGTCTCCAAAGCTCGAAAACGCGAGGTTGCCACATGTCCCTAATAGGACACGTAAACATTGTCTTAGGAGACGATTCTCATGTGCTGCAAAAACATTTTTACGTTTTTATTAAGAAATAGAACACATGTGGACAAACATCTATATTTCTTGACAACAAAAACATAATTTGACAAAAAAATGATACTCTTCTTAGGAGACGATTCTAATGTGCTGCCAATACACGTTTATTGAGCCAAAAAAAAAACATATTTCGATACGTGTTATTGGTTAGGCTACTGCATCGCATCGTCGACCTATACACAAGATCGTGAAAACGAGTTCTATTGTATTCATTCTCGCGTTTTCGCCTGGCGATCTTGCGTTCATTTTCGAGACCGCGATGTTGCGTTTTCGCCTCGGCCTTTTCATAATGTCGCCTTCCGCTTTTGGAAATACATTTGTTCAAGTCATTATGCAGGCCCGTAGCCTGGGGGGGGGGTCGGAGCGGTCGGACGACGGCCCCCACCCCCCCCCCACCCCCCCCCCCCCCCCCCCGCCCAGCCTCGAGGTCCAATTTTTCAGAGAAAAAAAAATCGGGTATGGAAGGTCACAGTTAGAAGCTCGGCTGTTGCGGAGAATGCAGGAAATTGCATTTCAGACCACCCACCTATATTTCAAATTTTCCGGGGGGGGCATGCCGCCGGACCCCCTAGATACCTCAGGCCCCTTGGGCCTTCGAAACGACCCCCCCCCCCCCCCTTCAAACAGGTCTGGCTACGGGCCTGTAATATGTGTGCGTATAATACATGCGTGTTGAAATTGAGTTTTGCGCGTACATTACATGTACGTACGTACGTAGAATACAATTCGAACAGCATGCTTTATATGCATGTACGTACGTAGAACGCAAATCCAACACGCATGCTGTCTACACATGCATGGGCAAATCGTATTTCCAAAAGCGGAAGGCGAGATCGAGATCGCAAAAACGCGAGATTGTAACAAAAAATAAATATGGCCGTACCTACCCATCCCCAATTAGCACATTTGCGACATATCATTTTCGGTCTAGCTGCACACCTGATGGTGTTTACAATCATCAGTCGCTAATCCAGTTTCACGTGCAAAGTGTGACTGACCTTTAGAATTCTGTGGAAACAAACATACCAAAACCACGCTATGTAGTCGCTCACGTCATCGCATAGCCGATGAATTGATAATTACGCATTAGCTTGTGGAATTTCATATTTGTTTCATTTTTTGATCACCAAGATTTGGCAGCACATGAGAATCGTTTCCTAAGACGATTCTCAAATGTTGTCAAAATATGTAATGTAAAGAAATATCAATGTATTCGGGTTTTCTTTTCACATTTGTCCGATGTCTTAATCAAACATGTTTTGGCAACACATGAGAATTGTCTCCTTAGACGATTCTAATATTTTGTAAAAAGAATTGTCACATTTGTTTGATTTCTTAGACCGTACAAACAATTGACAAATTCAGAAATCCACAACTTAATTTGTGTTTCTCGAGTGGGGTTTCATATGATGGCGAGGAAATACGATCGATTACACACCGTGAAAATCTTGTTGGAACGTAAATGTCAATTGTCACGTAGGCCATTTCAGTTTACCGCGCGTTACGTCAGCTGTTATCCTAAGTACGTATGGTCGCTCGTTAGGAGCATTTCTTTCCTTCGTTTATAAGGTATGGGTTGTGACCTATGGCTTAGAACACCGACTTCCAATCTGGAGGTTGTGGGTTCAAACATCGCCTTGGGAATCAAACGTTTATATGCCGCGTAGAAACGATAATTTAAATTAAGAACCTTAAATTCCATTTCCACCCCGTGAAGGAACATACATTTATTTCTCTAAAGTTAGGTCTCTTGGCCTGTCGACGCAGTGAGACGAAAACGTTAACATACATAAAATAAATCAATAACCATCGATCGCCGCAGAATATTTTCCGTAATTCGCTAATTACTTTCAAATTTGATTAAATTAATATAATCAGGGTCGCTGTAGATTGCTATATCACTTTATTGCGATACACAGGTACTGTGTAACACAGTAGCTGCGAATCGCCAGGACGCCCGCAGCGTTATCGATCGATAAAGTGGTCAGTTTTGGGATTAAGTTTATGACAGTCCGGTTCCAAAAAAACGAGCTTGTGGCGGGACGTTCTAACAGAAAATAGTGACTTGCCTGGGACTAAATTCCAGCATAGAGGCACTTGCCCGAGATTAAAACCGACTTGTCCCGGGCGTCGGGCGTGCCAATTTGTACAGCCCTGGAGCCTATTGTATAACTCGTTGTTTTGTGTTCATTTCAGGTAAAACGTTATTAGCCAAGGCAGTAGCCAACCAGACTTCAGCCACATTTCTGCGAGTGGTGGGCTCTGAGCTTATACAAAAATACTTGGTGAGTTTTAGTATGCTTTATTTCCTGATATAGCATATGTATTCAGTAATAGAACAACAAAAGGAGCTTACTTAGTCTTTGATCTGTGTAGATCCACATCTGGGCAGCCCGTCTTTGTTACAGATGCAAATGACGTTTCACTCTCGACCTTATATCGACAAGCAAGTGGGAAATGTACCTTTTAACATTAAACCAATTATTATTGTCTGTGACTGGAGAAATATGTGTTTTTGGGATTTGTGACCAGTATAGCTGCTGTCGAGCAGAAAGCACATTCCTGTAGCCTGATAATGATATATATTGCTTGTTAGAAGCATAATTAATTATTTCATTGATGCAACGGGGAACTGTGCTGATCCTGCTCAAACTGCGGATGCACAGGCTGATCTGGATCTGTACGGGTTGCAAAACCCATAAGCCCCATTTCTCGTGTCATAGTCACATTTCATTTTAGCTATGTACATTATGTTTCCGCAGGGTGATGGACCGAAGTTGGTGCGGGAACTGTTCCGAGTCGCAGAGGAGCATGCACCGTCCATTGTGTTCATTGATGAAATAGATGCCATAGGCACAAAAAGGTATGATCGATAAATATTTTTGTATTGTTTTAAATACTGGACATGCAAAAAATTGTAATATTAATCTTCACTTCAACATATTTGACATTTATACCTATTCATAACCCAGTACACTCTAAAGAAGTTCTATGTTATTTTTCTCATTTCTCCTCGGCAAAACAATCATTTGAACTGTCTAACGATCACAATAGGATACGTTTGATGAGAAATAAGAAACGTATTCATATTTTTTCCATCACAAAAAAAACGGTGTATCAAACAGTTGCATTTTAATTGCTTTCAACACCTCAGGACATTGCTACGCCAAGAAATTTAGAATGTGCACCTGAATATAATTGTTTAATTAACAAAAGTGAATGTGTTTAACGTCCCAGAAACAGTGAAGGTCATAGAGACGGGAATGCAGGTTAAAGCCTCATCCAACAGTCTCGTGCCTAGAGTAAGGATTGGAACTCACAACCTCCGGAATTGAAGTCCAATGCCATATCCCCTCGGCCATGGCCCATCCCTGTTTAAGTATTAACAATTATTTTGATATGCTTCAAAACAAATTGTATCCTCATGCATTGTTACACTGATAGCCTAGTATAACTGTACTATCCCTTATATTGAAACATACTGTGTTGGGAGAAACCATATACAGTGAAACCTCTCTAAACCGGACATCCTGGGAGGTCCCCAGGGTGTCCGGTTTAAAGAGGTTTCACTGTAACACAGACAGATGACTAGATGTACTTCAAAACAAGCTCTACGATTATAAGCATATATTATCATAGCAATAAAACATATCAAAATTAATAAAAAAAACTCTGTGTCAGGTTTATAGAGGTTCGACTGTACATGTATTTTGTGGGATATACTGGTAATCATGTTTCAGATACGACTCCAACTCTGGCGGGGAACGTGAGATTCAGCGGACCATGTTGGAGTTGCTCAACCAGCTCGACGGCTTTGACTCGCGCGGTGATGTCAAGGTATGCCCGATTCTTCATGATCTGTGAATTTGATTGGAGAAATGTGGCTTATGCATGGTATGGCATTTGTGACCAGCCTCACCAGACACTCGTAATGATCTAATTGATTGTTAGAAGCATATTGGGTGTTTCATCAACTGAATGGCGGACAATGCAGACGCTGATCTTACTTCACAGATGCGAAAACATGGTGTAGAACATACAGTAAAATAGAACATTTGGCAGTCATCAGAGCTCCAGTTAAGGTGCGTAATTTGGAGGTAAATTTCTTATTTCTCCATCAAAAATGGGACGATTCTAAAGCACACCCAACGTGCCATTTTTGATGAAGAAATAACAAAATTTCACCCCAAGTTGGTCAAATTACGCACCTTAACTGGAGCTCTGGTCATAACCTGGTAGTATGATTAGTGTTCTTTTTGGAAAGTTGTGTTATAAAACAATTGAAACCAGCCTTGTGATTTGGTACCCAGAAGTTTTCCGTAAATGACGTCGAAACTTGAAAAATGTTCAGAGCAAATGCGGAATGCTACATACTATGACAATTTTGTCAACTTACGACTTCATTTACAGAAACTATCACAGTTTCTGTAAATATATTTAATGAAAAATTGCAGATCTTCTTGGGTACAAAATCAGCATGGCTTGTCTCGTGAGTATTTGTATGTAAAACTATCTCCAGGTTGTGATGGCAACAAACCGAATCGAGACGTTAGACCCAGCATTGATCCGGCCGGGCCGTATAGACCGGAAGATCGAATTCCCCCTGCCAGACGAGAAGACGAAGCGGAGAATCTTCTTGATCCACACCAACCGCATGACACTGGCCGACGACGTCAAAATAGACGACTATGTCATGGCCAAGGATGACCTCTCTGGGGCCGATATCAAGGTAGTCATGCTTGCTTGAATCTAATGTGATTATATGTGGCTGTGAGTGGAGAAATGGGTCTTCTGGGCTTTGCGACCAGAGTAGATCAAGATCAGCCTCTGCATCCGCACAGTCTGATCAGGATCTGCACTGTTCGCCGTTCCATCAATAAAACACCCGTCGCGCATATAACGAGGAATATAGATGGTTATCAGGCTACAGGAGTGTGCTGTTTGACCAGGAGCTAGACTGGTCATAAATTTCACAAGCCTCATTGCTCCATTCACAGCCACTTGTGTGTCTATGCGCCTGCTGCCTGAAAATATTCCAAGCAGTATACAACTTATGAATACAATTATAACTGCAACAAAAGTACATAATAGCAGGTTCTGCAGTGATTGCAATTCGGTCACCCGCAAATTTGCGGGTGACCGAATTGCAATCATTGCAGAACCTGCTATTATGTACTTTTGTTGCAGTTATAATTGTATTCATAAGTTGTATACTGCTTGGAATATTTTCATGATGTTTTAGACATGTCTTATGGGATGATGCTTGCAAGAAAGACATTTCTGGCCTCCTTTTGTTTCCACTTTCTGCCTTTGACGGAATATTGTTCCTAGTGTGAATTCCAATCCAGAGGCTGTGGGTTCAAACCTACATGTTTCCAAGCTTTGCATGATAAACTTAAGGCCAAAATATAGCACATACCATCTGTATCTCTGTACATTGTCAAACATGACTCGATAGTCTAGTGCTAGAGCATTGGACTTCAACACAAGGTCGTGTGTTCAATCCCAGCCGGGATGGAATTTGGCCTAGGGGTTAGAACACCTGACTTCGAATCCGGATGTTGTGGGTTCAAACCTCGCCTAGGCATCAAAAAATACTTTCATAGTATTTCCATCCCACTGGTCTGTTGGATGAGACTTTAAACTGTGGTCCCGTCTCTATATGACCTCAGCTGTTGGTGGGATGTTAGACCCTTTCACTTTCACTTTTTCAATCCCAGCCATAGGTTTAAGCCCCGTCTCATTTCTGTCCACTGTTAATGTGTTGCAGGCAATCTGCACAGAAGCGGGGTTACTGGCGCTGCGTGAAAGGCGAATGAAGGTAAAAAATGACGATTTCAAGAATGCCAAGGAAAACGTCCTGTACAGGAAGAAGGAAGGATCACCGGAGGGACTTTATTTGTGACCTAATATACATGAACTTCTTCACAGTGATATGATTCGCTATCAGTTGGGGAGTATTTGGGAATCTGTATTGTGTGCCTATAAACACTTACCATAAATGACAGATGTGGTGAATTTTAATTTTCATACCACACCTGGGGGGCCGTTTCACTAAACTGTGTACAGCTAAAATGTTTGTAAGTGCAAAATTATGATTTCACATTAGCAATGTTTTCTTGTATTAAAACAATTATTGGATTTACATTTATTGAGCATAGGCTGCATATGCAGCCTATGCTCAATAAATGTAAATCCATCAATTGAAATTTCCAGACGATCCTAACGAACATTTTAGTCGTACAACGTTTTATAAGTGAAACGACCCCTTGCTCTGTAACTTTTACATACTTTAAATTTCTTATACAGTTTTTTCACAAATTTGAAACTCGATATCAGTATGCTTTGACAAAGTTTAAAACTATGCTGGCATTTTTAAAAACGAATCACTCGCCAGTATGACCACATCTTCATGATTAAGACATTGATTTTCAATCACCCATTTCACAACAAAGGTATTGGTTAATCTTTTAATGGCATATACAGATCCTACATTTATCAACATTTCATAATTTATTCATATTAAAAGATAGATGGATCGAAAATATGTCCAGCTTGTACGAAACTTGAAATGTATTGCTGATAGCAGAACCGTATTATGTGTACATGTCGCTTGTTTTGCGAGTAAATTTAATACAGTTTTCCCTGCGTTTCTTGACCATTCCATTCCATTTTACTTAGTGAGAAGAATGTAAGATATTGTGATTCTACATGCAATATGATGCCATGTGGACTAGAATGACGGTAACGTATTTTTATACCGCAGATTCTTTATATTTCTCCAGAACAAAGTTATATAAGTGTAATGGTACATGTATAACGTCGTAGAAATATGGCGCCAAACTGCCTGACATTATAACGTTGCCAATATCATCTGTCGTCATCCAGGGATGGGTTGTGGCCTGTCTGTTTCACGAAAGCTGCCCAAATTTTACGGCTATATAAACCATGCAAAAACTATTTTATTTTTGATATTAAATTTTATTAAAATTTAATAATTAGTTTTTTTTGTTTTTTTTGTTTTTTTTTTAAATTTGGTCCAATATTGATTTTATTACAAAAAAATACATTTCCCCATGTTAAGTCCCCATAGACATCTTCACTCTATAGACATCAGAGTGAAGATGTCTGGGGATTTAATATGGGGAATTTTATCTAATTTCAAAACTAGTGGACCAATTTTCAAAATTTAACTTTTGAATATGTGTTCTTAGATGATTTCCAAGCTTCTCTAGCCAGGTTTCTGAATCATCTGTCAGATGAGACTTGAAACTGTGGTCCCATCTCTATATGACCTTAGCTGTTGCTGGGACGTTAAAACCTTTCACATTCTGTCGTCATCCTGATGGAAACAAATTAAATTTGTTAACAACGTAGAAATTTCTGGACCAATGTTCTAACTTTTTTGCTTGGATCATTTCCAGTCTCTACATCGAAGTTTCGGAGTTGATTTCCAATTTGTGTTTTCCACTCGGTGTCGAGTTGTCTCTATTTTGATTCGAGCCATGTTGGCGGGCTTGACAGATAAGCCAACCAATCAAAATGCAACAAGTACATGTATGCTTGTTTCCTCGTCCTGTACCATTTATATTGTAACCAAAACATGACATATTAAGCAAAACAGGTGCGACTTGTGTTCCCCCTTCTTCCACTGACCACTTCAGGTGGTGTAGATGAGACACATTATTTAATCAAATACAAATGCAGAACTCCAGATAAGCTGCGTATTTGCTTAAATACCCAATTAAATTTGCCAAAAACCCAATTGAAATCAAAAGTAGCGAGTATCAAAAAGCAATAACAATTTTGTGGTACGTTTATCATGCTGCACAAAACAATAAACAGACCACAAACATGGTATATTTTTGTCTTATTTTCCATGAAAACACATCTTGAAATGCCAAGACATGTTTATATTTGGAAGCAAACTATTCAATGATTGCTGTCTGTTGATGTGTAAACAGTAGGTGATTTTATTTTACCCAGTTCAAATTTTGAAATGCCCAATGGCTCAGAAATGACGGAGTGAAAATACTTGATTGCTAATTCCTTATCTGGAGCAATGCAACTGAGTGTTTTATTCTATGATAGTGTGATGAACAGTGGAGATAATTTGTTAATACATTTCCACTATTTCTGTACCAGGAAGTACAATTTGTAAAATGTAACGCTTTTTAGTTGCTAATTCATAATAATATTATTATATCCCCCGCAACGAGTTGTGGGGGGTATACTGGAGTCAGGTTGTCCGTCCGTCCGTCCGTCCGTCCGTGTGTCTGTGCGTCCGTAAACTTAACATCAGAGAAATATTGTTATAACTTCTATTTCCTTCATCTAAAATGCTTGATATTTCACACATGCATTCCTGTAAGGCTCTACTACCATGATGTGCCAAATCCACGACCGTCCAACCCCCGCTGATCCCATGGTCAAGGTCAAATACTTAGTCTCTTTACAAAACTTAACATCAGAGAAATATTGTTATAACTTCTATTTCCTTCATCTAAAATGCTTAATATTTCACACATGCATTCCTGTAAGGCTCTACTACCATGCTGTGCCAAATCCACGACCGTCCAACCCCCGCTGATCCCATGGTCAAGGTCAAATACTTAGTCTCTTTACAAAACTTAACATCAAATAAATATTCTTATAACTTCTATTTCCTTCATCTAAAATGCTTAATATTTCACACATGCATTCCTGTAAGGCTCTACTACCATGCTGTGCCAAATCCACGACCGTCCAACCCCCGCTGATCCCATGGTCAAGGTCAAATACTTAGTCTCTTTACAAAACTTAACATCAGAGAAATATTCTTATAACTTCTATTTCCTTCATCTAAAATGCTTAATATTTCACACATGCATTCCTGTAAGGCTCTACTACCATGCTGTGCCAAATCCACGACCGTCCAACCCCCGCTGATCCCAAGGTCAAGGTCAAATACTTAGTCTCTTTACAAAACTTAACATCAGAGAAATATTGTTCTAACTTCTATTTCCTTCATCTAAAATGCTTAATATTTCACACATGCATTCCTGTAAGGCTCTACTACCATGCTGTGCCAAATCCATGACCGTCCAACCCCCACTGATCCCAATGTCAAGGTCAAATACTTAGTCTCTTTACAAAACTTAACATCAGAGAAATATTGTTATAACTTGTATTTCCTTCATCTAAAATGCTTAATATTTCGCGCATGCATTCCTGTAAGGCTCTACTACCATGCGCCCCGTGCAGGCACCGGGGCGGGATCAACTGATCCTGAGAATAGTGCTGCAGTAGCCATTGCTTGTCGTAAAAGGCGACTAAACTGGCTCAACGATTGGGTTCATACTTTCCGGAACCCACTATACCGGATTTGGCCCTCATGTGCATTTTTGGCTTTCTTGTATGTGAGAGTTGAGTCGGGCTATGCCCCATATATAAAAGTAAGATTAGCGCTAATCCTATTACTTTTAGGGGATGGGATAAATGATGCTGGTGTGGCGAGGGCCTGGCACCAGATCAGGTTGTTCTAATTTCAGGACTGAATATATATTTTGATTGTAAATATTGAGTTCTGAAGTTGGGATTTACCCCCCTTGGACAGGTGGATACGGGACTCGACCCCGTTGACCCGTCTGCGTGTAGACTCCCTGAGGCTTGTACCTCTATGTCAGAAAAGCGGACGTTAAACCCTATTCACTCACTCACTCACTCTACTACCATGCTGTGCCAAATCCACGACCGTCCAACCCCCGCTGATCCCAAGGTCAAGGTCAAATACTTAGTCTCTTTACAAAACTTAACATCAGAGAAATATTGTTATAACTTCTATTTCCTTCATCTAAAATGCTTAATATTTCGCACATGCATTCCTGTAAGGCTCTACTACCATGCTGTGCCAAATCCACGACCGTCCAACCCCCGCTGATCCCAATGTCAAGGTCAAATACTTAAGTCTCTTTACAAAACTTAACATCAGAGAAATAATTTATAACTTCAATTTCCTTCATTGAAAATTCTTATTATTTCACTTGTGCATTCCTCTAAGGTTGAACTATCATGCTGTGACAAATCTACAACTTTCCAACCCCCGCTGATCCCAAGGTCAAGGTCACATACTTAGTCTCTTTACAAAACTTAACATCAGAGAAATATGTTATAACTTCTATTTCTTTCATTGAAAATTCTTAATATTTCATATGCTGTGACAAATCCCCGCTGATAACCTCGAATTAACGCCCACCTCCTAATAAACGCACCCCTCCAAATTAAAAAAAAAATTAAAATAAAAAATGACCAAGGACCGCCAATTTCAAACACAAATAATCCTTAAATCCTTATTTGTGTTTGAAATTGGCGGTCCTTGGTAATTTTTTTTTTTTTTTTTTTAGTGGCTAATAAACGCCCCCTTTTTGTAAAATGTAACGCCCCCGGGGTGTTAATTCGAGAGGTTATACGGTAGTCTCTTTACAAAAATTAACATCAGAGAAATCGGTTATAACTTCTATTTCCTTGCTCGGATCTGCTTCACATTTCACACACTCATTGCTCCAATGGACCTCTACCACCCTGTGACAAATTCACGTTCATCTACATGGATCTACATGGAACTACATAATTGGGGACCCAACTGATAAAAGGGGCATTGCGCTTACATGGCCACAGATCAATAATTCCAGCACAAAAATATTTACACAATTCCCTAGCATTTGATTGGCCCATAGCAAGTCTCTGTCCAAAATTTATATCCTAGTGAACTCCCACGCCGAACTACTTTCTGTAACCGTGAGGCGCAGTTAAAATAATTCTTAAGAAAACGGAAAATAAACACATTTTCTTGATGAATTTATTTCAAATGCTGGAATTATAAGGAATGAATGGCCTTTTTGTGGAATTTATCGGGGATATAAACTTGGAAAAGTCGCGGGAATACTGGACGAGGCCGGAAATATTACAAATCCGCATAGTATGACGGGGCTTAGTCGCCATTATGTCGGACAATGTTAATGCCATTGTATAGCAGTTGTGAGCACACATAAAACAACACTATTATTGGCCTAAGTTAAAGGTACATACCTACTCGGTAGGAACAAAGTGTTCTTTATACCGGAGACGTCATCTGAGACCTTTTCTGGCAAAATAAACATTCATTCACAATTACCCCACTTATTGATTGGCATTATTATACAATTTATATCGGATGCAAATTTCCACACTGATATCAGGGGCGATAACCGTGTTTATTCTCTGTATTTATTTTTTAATGTGCAATGATCATACATTATAATACATTATAATCTGTCGAAAATATTATTGTTACAGGTAATGCATTTAATTAAATGTAGTATAAATAATTAAAAAATATCCTGCCTCATTTGCATATGAAAATAGCCTGATACCACCGCGAGTCACCTCAGTAAAATAAATATTACTAAATGATTATATCTGTATAGCGTGCACTCGTAATGTTTAGAACTGGTGGAATAGTGACACAATTATACACTTATTTTATTCTTATAAAGAACATTTTGTGCCTACTGAGCGGGCATGTACCTTTAACGTTTTTTTGTGTGTTAATGGCAATATATATTGTTATTTATTTTATTATTATTAGTTTCTAAACAAAAATAGGTACATTGTAACCATCATGCCATTCTTGCTACGCAATATCCACATGTAGTTCCACCAGAGAACATTGAACTTGCTAAGTACATGTATTTGACAAAACAAGCAATTAACAAACAATTAACCAACTCGTGTGGTGTATGGCGAGAACAAACAGGCACAGACAAGTTGTGAATAATTTATTAGGGGAATGTTGATTGTAATTGCATCCTTCCTCGTTCATCAGTTTAAATTGAAATTACATTGTACAGGAAACTGATATGCAAACCAGGATGTGTTATGTAGGTGCCTGATTACTTCCTGCAAGTCTCGAGTAATTTTAATGTATGCAAGTATGTGTGCTGTATTTGTATTTCCGGCCGTTCCATCATCCAGGATTTCGGGTGGGGGGGGGGGGGGGGGGGCGTAATTATTTTGCAATACTTGACTATATTATCGAACGAGCTAAGCTCGTTCGATAAAATAGTCGAACGAGCGGAGGCTAGGGGGGTCCGGGGGCATTTTCCCCCTGAATTTTTTTTTGAAATCTACATCGCATTTCCTTCGTTCTGGCGCATTTTGGAACAAAAATATTGACTCTGTCACAGTATGTTTAGACATGATTTTTCATTTAAAACGTTTAAATTTTGAAACAATAAGACAACGACCGAAAAATGCATAGAATACATGGCACTTGGTATGAAACGTGCCTTGTAACTTGTAAAAAATGTTTACTCCGCGAATTTTATGGGGGGCGCGCGCCGGGTCCGCCCCCACCCCCCTGAATCCGCCCATGCATTCAGGAATTAAGACCAGTAGTAGCACGGCACACACCCCGCAAAAAATGCAATATGTATTATGTAAATAATGTAATGGTCTGTAAATATTCCGTTCTGATTTTGGGATCCCCACCTCCCGATGTATACGATATCGAATCCATTGGACCTGCCTTAAATGACCTTGGCTGTTGATAGGCCGTTAAACACCAACAAACAAGCAGAAGTCGGCGGTTGGCCGCGGCCCTGTTCTTCATGTAAAGTAAACCCGGAGTTCCCGGAGAAAAACCACAGCAACATGCCTGTAGCGCCGCATAGAGCTAACGCACAGCTTAATATAGGAATCACGATTTGCCTGGTTTGACCCACAGGTACGTTTTTATCTTTGACTCTTTTGTTACCTGGGAGTTGAATTGGATTATTGCCCAATATAAAAGTAGTAAGACTATTACTGGTCCTACTGCTTTTGGGAGGGGGCCAAGTGATTCTGGTGTGGCATCAAATCAGGATTATTCTGATATCAGGGCTGAATATATATTTTTTTTTATTGTAAATATTCAGTCCTTATTTTGGGATTTCCCATTTGTAAATGTACTTGAACATGTAAATGTACTTATACAGGTAATATATGGGATTTAGTACTAAACCCATTGGCCAGGCCTTAAATTAATTTAGCTGTTGATAGGCCGTTAAACCCCAACAAACAAGCCCGCCCTCCAGCTCGCCCGTCTCGTCCCGTCCATCCATGCGTCCGTCCGTCACCAACCTTGTAACTCGTAAAACTTTTAAACCGTAGTGGAGGGGGCATTATCGGAAGTGGGAAGCTCTATGTACGGGGCGCCATGCAGGACAGGTTAATTATGTGTACAAAATTGAGTTTTGTAACACTAAAAATCACAAAATTCAATTCTGTGTCACAAAATTCAATTCTGTCAATTCTGTGTCACAAAATTCAATTCTGTGTCACAAAATTCAATTCTGCATACGTTTCGTATACAAAATTCATTTTTGTTATAAAGGATTCAATTTTGTAAGACAGAATTGAGTTTTGTGAAGAAAATTCAGTTTTGTGGGACAGAATTCATTTTTGTCCACAAAAATTAGTTTGCATAGGATAGTCTATGTCATCTCTACGTTGATTGGTTGAGATCGGTCTTAGTCCATTTTACTAGATGGTGGAGTACACTTTCAGGTTTAAATATTTCAATGCGAAAATATAACCCAATGTATCAATATTATACTTCTTTATGGACAGTTATTTTGGTTATATTATGATTACAAATGAGTGGTCACACTATATAAGCATATATACTTTGAAGGAGAAATAAGAAAAATATTCAGAATTTTCCCTCAATTATGTAAACAGGGTCAAACATAAAGTAGCCGGGACATAGCTAGACCTGAGAGCATGCCCATGTATAGAGAATACCAGGCTAGTGTATTTTGATATCAAGTTTATCAGGCAAGGCTAGGAAACGCGTAGGAATTCTTACCGTTTCCGAGCCGAGCCTGATAAACTTGATATTAAAATACACTAGCCTGGTATTCTATTTATCAGGTAACGTTTTATGTTCGAAAATGACATTAGATGACGTCGTATTCTAACAGTAGATCTAACCTTGTGAAACAAATGGTATTGAATCTGTGTCTACTAGTTGTGAAGTTACGTGTTCGCAACTATGTGTCTACATGCATTATTTACAGTATACACCATCTTAGTATCCATGGTATCTACACAAATACTACAAATGGTTTCCTCAAATGGCCCAATACACACATTATGTTTATAAACACAGACAGCAGTCAGAACACAGGTTACAGCGCGTGTATTATTGATTTAACTGGGGCAGATGTACCTTGCGATACACAATAAATGAGGTCATTACTCGCGGGAGATCTACATGTACATGAATTATGTGTACAATTATAACGCAAATGAGTTTAAATACGAATGGGTTTGTCAACGTTTGACTGTTTGGAGACCTTTGAAGCAAAATGGCAGAATGAGAAATGAATCATCGGCAAAATGAGAAATGAATCATCGACATTGAATGTGTAGATCGGCGACCGTGACCCATTTCTCCAGTGCAGTTTCTGACCAATGGTAGTCCTTCTTCTTACATGCGTGTGCAGAATTGACAGAATTGAATTTTGTGACACAGAATTGAATTTTGTTACACAGAATTGAATGACAGAATTGAATTGTGCACATAATTGAATTTTGTGAACAGAATTGAATTCTGTGGCACAAAAGTGAATTTTGTGACACAGAATTGAATTTTGTGACACAGAATTGAATTTTGTGGCACAAACGTGAATTTTGTGACACAGAATTGAATTTTGTGGCACAAAAATGAATTTTGTGGCACAAAATTGAGCCATGTCCCACTTGGCGCCCCGTACTATGCGTCAAGGGGAAAGACACATTTTAAAGTTGATGTGTAAATTCTGGAGCTACGTGCCCGGAGCTCTATGCGGTCTAACAATACACACCCTGTGAAAATCACCAGTTAAATATTCACAATTAAGAGCTTAGGTATTTGTAAATTTGTAATATCGGAGTAAAACATGAATTGCAACATATTTGCTGTCATCAGCATTTACTTTCTAAGCCCATTGTTAGCTGTCTGTCATCAAACGTGTAACAAATGTTTGCACAACCAAAACTAACAATCTTAGAATCATAAAGGTTGTGGTAAATATATTATGTCATGTCTACTTGGATGTTTAACTGTTGATGCCAGTTATTTGTCTCTAACAAAACCAGTGTGGCACAAACATATTTCTTGTTAGGCATACATGTTTTGAAAAATTAATTTCATGTCCGACATAGTATGCAAAGTTTGAGCAAAAGAAAATCGTAACAATAAACAAAAAACAAATGTCTCGTCAGCTTCCGACATGATTTACTGTAATTATTATCTTTTATTTCGAATTCAATATCGGCGAAATACGGAGCTGGTCAAAACAAACCCCGTAAACCGTTGCTTAACTAGCCCATTTGCTATTTGACCAGTGCACATCACCCGTACAACCTAATGTTATCGCCAATGGTACGTAACCCCGCAGGGGACGTAGAATTCTTTTTTTTTATTAATTCGTTCCCACGAAATAACAATTCGGTCCCACGAAAGAACAATTCGTTCCCATAAATTAACAATTCGTTCCCCCAATTTAACAATTCATTCCCACGAAATAACAATTCGTTCCAACGATATAACAATTCGTCGAAGGAACGAATTATTAATTCGTGGGAACGAATTGTTATATCGTGGGAACAAATTGTTATTTCGTGGGAACGAATTAATAAATTGAGGGAACGAATTGTTGTTTCGTGGGAACGAATTAATAAAAAAAATCCATGTCCCCTGCGGGGCTCCGTACCAATAGAGATGTCTGTATTGTTTATCAAAATACCGTCATCGTGAACTTGGTTTACCCACAGGTTGAAGTAACAGACCGAGGTCTATAAATGCATTAAATATGCCTAAAAGCATCAATAAATGAAGAAAAAAATAAGCTAAAAAATTTTTTTTTACTGGATTAAAAAAATAATTTTTAGTTTATTTTTTTCTTCATTTATTGATGCATTTAGGCATATTTATAAATACATTAAATACATTAAATACAATAAATAAATAAACCGTAGTTTCAACATGTAATAAACGATTCTGCTTGTGGGTGATTTCAGTTTGTCAATTTGACTTGAATTATTGTAGAAACAGGTAGGTACCATTATCAGACTGCTACTGAAGCTACACTGGTCACAAACCCCATTTTGTCATGGCGTGTCTCATACGTAGTCCGGCTCTGGTAGTGTCTCCCTAAATGCATGGCTGTTTTCACCGATATTGATTTTGAAGGAAAAAAACATACGGACAGCGTTTTTCGTAAATGATGTTTACACAGAATGCGGTACAGTGAGACCTCTCTAAACCGGACACCCTGTGAGATTCCACTGTAAGTCAGGCATATGTCCATTCTTGAACATACTTATGTCTTTTGCAATCATGAACATGCATTATTATCTGAGATGCGTTACCAACAACCTCGCAAAATGAGATCGCATATATTTTCTTGGTGTCGTGTTTAGAGAGGTAGGATCTCTGACTGTTATGTCATTTTCGACGCATTTACGGAAAGTAGGTCTAACATTCGAAATCAATATCGGCGTAAAACGGCGATACCACAAGGGATGTAATCCCAGAGACGAGTGCACGTGACGTAAAATTTATCACACCAAATACATTTGCTCATTTATAATTGAGCACGTTGTTAGGAAAAATCAAGTGCGCCAGATAAAACTATAGTATATCCGTATAATGGAGATCGTCAATGGCTGTTCCAACCTCCATTAACCCCAATTAACCTTGCAATTAATTACGCGATATTTCTCCTGCGTGTAATACACCTTATTATTATTGGAATATTAATCATGTTGGAAAATCGTAGGTACTATTCGATTTATTTGACGCATGTGGATCTTTTGTGGATTATTTTAATTCACAGCATGCTCCTAGGCGAAATAACGTTATAGAAAATTATAGATATTCCTTGAGAAATGGGGCTTATGACATATGCGACCAGTGTAGTCCCAGATCAGCCTGCGCATCCAAAATTTATATCCCATTAAACTCCCATGCCGAACTACTTTCCGTAACCGTCAGGCGCAGTTAAAATAATTCTTAAGAAAACGGAAAATAAACACATTTTCTTGATGAATTTATTTCAAATGCTGGAATTATAAGGAATGAATGGCCTTTTTTTTTAATTTATCGGGGATATAAACTTGGAAAAGTCGCGGGAATACTGGACGAGGCCTTCCGGCCTTCGTCAAGTATTCCGGCGACTTTTCCAAGTAAATACCCCGATAAATTCCACAAACAGGCCATTCATTCCTATAGTACATAATTTATATTCTTTACATGGAACCGTTTATTCATGAGTCATGCATTCTATACAATTGAAATTACACGTAACCCGAAGCTCCACAAAATCTCTTTATTTGACACCAGGTTGCATTGAAAACAGAGTAATACCAACAAAAAAATAAAACGCTGATAAAGAATTTAGATCGCTAGAAACATGTAAGCAAGCCTGGTTGATCGATTAAATGACTGTAAAATTTGACCAGGCTGTGCTGATCAGGGTCTACACTCCGAATATGCAAATAGTGCGATTAAATATGTTCTCTAAAGCGAAGGAACTTGAAACCAAGTCCATCGTTTAAAGTGCGTTCAGGTGAATTAAGCGTTCGCTTTGTGTCTAACCTTGTGATTAACCTATGTCTATAAAACAGTCACGACTGATTGGCTGGCAATGCAGATGTAAGTTTGTTTTACACACCTATGTTGACAGTTTATTGCGGGTATTTGCCATAAAACGTTTTATTTTATGTGTTGCTCTTATGGTGGCATATTTCTGACATCTACTAAGCTTGATAGCTAAGTCGTCTAAGTCGTCTTAACTACAACTACATATTTATCGTGACAAGGCGACTTACTAATTCATCAAAACGAGTTAAATTGGACGACAGAAGTAACACGAAATCTCGCATAAATAGAGAATAGTAGGTTAGTGCTGCGAATGGGAAAAACTATCTGGCAAGGCTTAGGAATCGGGATGGGCGAGGCTCTGCACTAACCTACTATTCTATTTATCTACAAATAGCTTTAAAATGCAAAAGAATAACCCCAGCCGCATCCTCAAAATCGGAGAATCGACTAGTATGACAACCGCAGATATTCATACGCAGTGATCAGGTCGTATTGACAGGATATCAAAAATGTTTCACGGCACCGTGTTTCACTGCACTGTGTTGACGGGATAAAACGTGATACTGTCCTGCTCTAGTGACACCGATTTTGATTTACAGTGACTGTGTCTCTGGGGCCCGTTTCACTAAACTTGGTGCGGTATGGACCTGGCACCAGGTCAGGTTATTCTAATTTCAGGGCTGAATATGTTGTATCTCGATGTAAATATTCCGTTCTGATTTTGGGATTTTCCCCACAATGCAGCAGGTTAAAACGGGATCGAACCTGTTTGCCCGGCCTTACAATACCTTAGCTGTTGATAGGCCGTTAAACACCAATAAACAAACAAACAAACACTAAACTTCTTACGACTAAAATGTTCGTAGGTACACATTTAGGATCGTCTGGAAATTCCGATTGATGGATTTACATTTATTGAGCATAGGCTGCATATGCAGCTTATGCTCAATAAATGTAAATCCATCAATTGTTTACAAGAAATCATTGTTAATGTGAAATTTACAGACTATCATAATTTTGGACTTGGCGTTATAATCAAGTACATGCTATCAGAAACGGTGATAAGCAGGGGAGATAATTTGGCTTGTAATAATTTGCCAGTTTCATTATATATGTAACCGTAAGGAAACATTGTAAAGTTTCTTCATTTTATCCAATGAGGCAGGACATTTTTAAATTAGATATTTTAAACCAGAATAGATATTGTATCGACATATTATAAGGTATGATCGATCATTGCATATCAAACAATAACTAGACAGAATAACAGTTATTTCTGTTAACTTTTTAAGAAAACACGGTTATCACCCCTGATATAAAAAATGTATCTAAAGAATGGACGAACTAATGTGTCTCCGCATATTACAACCTGGGATGGGGGACAACTTATAGCTTTGAATTGAATTTTGTCGTCTGCTGTATATTTTTCAATTTCCATTTTTCTCATCAAAACATAAGTTGGCAGCAGTTTAGAATAATTTCCAATTTGACAGCAGTTTAGCACAATTTCCAATTTGACAGCAGTTTAGAATAATTTCGATTGGATCTAAACTGCTGCCAAATTATGTTTTGATGAGAAAAATGGAAATTTAAAAATATACAGCAGACGACAATTTTAGGTTCCCGCATTCTAAGGGTTAAAATGGCCTAGTATAGCGCTAAGTCGATGGCAGAAATATGCCACCATACATTGTACCCAGTATCTGGTATAAACAAACTGCGATCTCCGTAGACGGGTATATTTAAGCCGCGGTTTACGTATCCGTCAGTAACAAGCCGAGTTCGTTATCACCCGCTATTCCGGATTATCGGTGTTTTTATTGATCTCGGGGACCATCGCATTATAATAGGAACACACCTGGTGAGGTAACGACATACTCGAGTCATACATGTGTAATAGGAACACACCTGTAGCCTATTTCACCAACATTGCAAAGTATACTTATCTAGCAAAGTATACTTTGAGGGAGAAATTTTCAATTTTAGGATAAATTTATTATTTTTTATTATACTGAATTTATTACATTATCACAGCCATTCTGGCTGTGATAATGTAATAAATTCAGTATAATAATTCTGCATACTTTTAATCATGAAATATATGCATTTGTTAGTTCTATATGAAATAATGCATTTCAGGAAAAATAAATGATTACTCCCTCAAAGTATTCTTTGCTAGTAAAGTATACTTGGCTACTGGTGAGGTGATAACATACTCGAGTCATACCTGTGGTTACGGTTTTGACATTCACGTTTGGATGTAAATAACTACGAGTGTTTAACGTTTATTTATTGTGTGTGTATCAAAGAAAGTTATGTGAAGTTCTCCGTGGATCTTTTATTAATAGGAACACGGGTTCATGGCGCTTGTAACATTTGCATACGAACGGATATAACCAGCACGTACGGACGGACGGACGAGCGTACGGCAGTAATGCAGGGCAGCTCGGACAGCGTCAAAGTCGCAGTCAGGGTTCGCCCCCTGAACCAGGTAATTGGGGCTGAATGCACGGTGCTAATGCAGAATGAATAGTCTACAAAATGTTGTCGTCATTTACGGAACCTTTCTGCAGATGTCTATTTCAGTTCAATATACATGCGATAATATTCTACGGTCTGCCGACGAACTTCTGGCTATCACGTACATTAAATCTAAAAAATATTTAAAGGTAAAATTATTTTCAGAAATTCCATCAAATATTGATTTTATTGCGAAAAAACGATTTTCCTATGGGAATTTAACATGGGGGCTAAAATTGAATTTTTAAAATTACTTTTTTTTAATTGTGGACCGATTTTCAAAATCTAATTTTTCGTTTTTCTACCCTCATTGTTTCTCTTTATTCCTTTTTTCCCCATGTTATTTCCATAGGAAAATATTTTTTTGTGCAATATTTGATGGAATTTTATGAAATACATTTGTTTTGGGAGGGTGATTTTGTTGTTATTAATGATATTTCTCAAATTTAATATGTTTAATAGCAAAACGTTCGTCGTCAGCAAAACGTGGAACAGACAGTAGTGTTGCTTTTCCCCTGTATAATCGCCTGCTATGATGGTGCGCAATACATCGTACAAACTATATGACCGAACACAAACCGATTGTCATCATGATCAATGTCGTCCATTTTCAAGATCGTCGTATAATTTTCCTACAAGTACAAATGTTGTGATATAATATTTCAACATATTTATTTGATTACAGCAACTTGATACATCCGTTATTGAACGGTATGTATTTATTTTGCCAAAACCTGTTCAAAGTAGTATGTGATATCACCTTCATACGGGGCGCGCCATGTCATGAACAAAACGGGCTTATTGTATTAGATACTAATGGTGCAAACATATGAATTATAATTTCGTTTACGTCGAACAATATTAAGAAAATAGCAGCTTGTGAAAACAACGCTCTGGAGACCTCATATATAGTCCACCCCAGATTAGCCTGCACACCCGCGGTGTCGGACCAGGGTCTGCATACATTCGAGAGAAATATTACGTATAGACTCAGCCACAGGTGGAAGACTCGGACCTATGACACCAAAAAAATGCCTATTAAAAAAAATCCCATTACCCCACCCACTTGGTCTCGTACAGTACATAACGTTAATTCAAGGTGAGCATAAATAGCGCTATTATAGAAAGAGCCCTCTTTTTTCCGGCTCGCACAAACACAATAAACATCGATTAAATGTATGAAATATGTCTCTGGCAATCGATAAAGGTATTAGGTGTGTGAATATACTCACTTCAAATCGCTGTTTCAAGTATTTATTGAGTTATTCGCGTTTTGATTACCCCATCCAAAGCGAAAGTTGCGTGTACGAAAGAATCTCACACAGAATCGGAGGCCGTCCGGCTGGATTATCGGTCATATTTGGCCGATAGCTGATCGCCAGCTCAAACTAAAGTCGTGCACCATGATCATATACATTAGAGACTCCAACCATACAAAGTTCGTCCAATTGTGATCGTTCGCCGATCTAAAAAACCCTTTTTTCTATAATTTCGTTCATTATCTGGAACTGGGTCAATGCACTATCTTCCATAATACAACCACCGAAGCGTCTATGTAAGAACATCTCTGATTGGTTAAACCTAAAAATAGACGCGAGGACTTTCCCTTTTCAGGGTTTCCGGAAGACATAATCTGATAGTACGCGAATCATAAAAGAAAGTCAATAAAATTAGAAAAAAGTGTTTTTTAGATCGGCGAACGATCACAATTGGACGAACTTTGTATGGTTATTGTTACTGTGAAATTTACAGACTATCATAATTTTGCACTTACGAACATTTTTGTCGTACGAAGTTTAGTGAAACGGGCCCCTGCTTCCTATAAATTGCCACAGATGCCATATAAAGCCGCATTTCTCCAGACACAGTCACATATCATGGTCTAGACTGGCTACAGCTGTCATATAAAGATCAATTCTTTCAACACAGTCACTGACCAGGAGCTACGCTGGCCATAAATGCAATAATCCCATTTATTCAGTCGCATATAAGGAGTAGACTGGTCACAAAAGTAATGCCTTAGAAAGCCCGATTTCTCCAGCCAGACTGGCCTAAAATAAAAAGCCATATTTCCTTAGTCACAGATCAGGATCTAGATTGGCTATGTACAACGAATGCCAGTAGATAGACCAGGAGATAGACCAGGAGATAGACTGGCCACAAATGCTATATAAAGCCCCATTTCTCTCGTCACAGATCAGGAGATAGACTGGCCACAAATGATATATAAAACCCCAATTTCTCAATTCACTGATGACGTATATAGTCAGGGGCGTAGCTAGCCAATTTGAATCTGCAGGCCCGGTTGACAACTTCGAGCACCGTTGGTGCGAGTATGCTAGGGGGTCTGGGGGCATGCTCCCCCATAATTTTGTTTTCGAAACTAGAAGGTAAATGATGCACTCTGGCACATTATTGTTTCCATTTTCTCGAAAATTCTGCAGGCCCGGGCCTGCAGTGCCTTAATGCAGCTACGCGCCTGATAGTCTGTCAGCAATTACATTGGACAAACACACACTATGTTCCATTTTGTTAATGCTGTCAACTGCATATGCTACTCAATAGATGTGATCCGTCATGACAAAAATGAGGTTTATTAAGTTTGCGACCAGTGTAGTCCCAGATCAGCCTGCGCATTCGCGCAGTCTGATCTGGGTTACGCTGTTCGCTAAAGTTCCATAAAATATTCCCCACAACGAGATTTGCTGACCTACATCATGTTGTTGGTGTCGTCTGATCAATGAGCTTTGTATACTCAGAAACTTAGTAAGCCATTTGTGTCGTGGTGAGATGAGAATACAGGTAAACGAATAGATGACGAATAGAATGCGTTTTCCATCGAACGACCCGATTATACCAGAGATAAACACACTCGGTGCAAAATGGTAAATGAAATGCACAATTAAACAACTCTAATCTGGACGCTCGGAAAATCACATCGCGTTGAAGTTTGACGAGCTTGACCCCCAATTTCAATTACAACTACACTTCACAAGCACAGAACAGAACAGAACAGAACATACATTTATTTAAAGTCAGGTTACAAGGTAACAACATACGGAGCTCCGTAGCGGACGTATACTTTTTTTTTTTAATAATTCGTTCCCATTCTTCCCTCAATTTAACAATTCGTTCCCACGAAATAACAATTCGTTCCCACGGGAACGAATTGTCATTTCGTGGGAACGAGTTATTATATAGTGGGAACGAATTGTTATTTCGAGGGAACGAATTGTTAAATTGAGGGAACGAATTGTCATTTCGTGGGGACGAATTGTTAAATTGACCGAACGAATTGGTTTTTCGTGGGAACTATTAATACAAATATATCCATGTCCCCCAGGCGCGGATCCAGGATTTCGGGTTAGGGGGGGTGGGGGCTTAACTATTTTGCAATACTTGACTATATTATAGAACGAGCTGAAAATCCGCCCATGTCCCCTGCGGGGCTTCGTAACAACATGACTGAAATTGATAATCTATGTAGGTTGGTAGGCATGGTTGGCAATGTAACATATTTATGTCAGATATAACTTTCAGGTGGTGGGGGGGGGGGGACATGGGGACAGTACACAGTCTGAGGGCCGTTTCAATAAACTTTGTACAGGATCGTCTGGAAATTTCAATTAATGGATCTACATTTATTGAGCTTAGGCTGCATATGTGACATCATAATTTTGCACTTCCGAATATTTTAGTCATACGAAGTTTAGTGAAACGGCCCCCACGGTGTGGGTATATCCTGGATGATAACACATACGTGTGTGTGTATGCATGCACGTGTGTCTGGCATGTTTGAGTGATTGCATGTATTCTATTGACATCTTATCACTAATGAAATAGTGATGTCAAAAAACTGTTTCAAATTACGAGACAAAGAATCAAACGATGTGCGATATAGATAGCCGAACCAAGACTAGTCATTATCAAAACGTACATGTACACACAAGTGGAAGGCTCGGACCTGTGACACCAACAAATGCACATTACGAAAAAGCCATTAACCCACCCACTTGGTCCCATACAGTACTATCTTCTATAATATAAGATAGTACTGTATGAGACCAAGTGGGCGGGGTAATATATTTTTTGTAATGGGATTTTTTTTGTGTCACTGGTCCGAGTCTTCCACCTGTGCATGTACATTGCAGTTGCTGATTTTCATATGGGATAATCCATGTGATTTTTTACCTAAGAATATGAAAATTATTCACAAAATTTACGATATTTTCCATAAATGACTTCGAAAGTTCACGAAATGTTCAGAGCAAATGCGGAATATAATTATGCATTTGCTATGCAAAGTTCGTCAACTTTCGACGCCATTTACAGAAAATATCACAGTTTCTGTAAATATTTTCCATGAAATATCGCACATCTTGTTAGGTACAAAGTCACATGGTTTGTCGTATATAATGATTTGTGACTGATCCAGGTTGTTACAGCACATGCACGATGCAAACGCACCGTCGCTAGCACCTAACTAAGCGAAACTAAATGTAAAAGTTTCGGAACGTAATTAATACACCAAGAGATAAAAGATTTACAACTGTCGAAATGACAATCATGCTCAGCGACCACCAAGGATCGTGTGTACTAATATGATATTACCGTCCTGAGATGATATAAGACTTTAAAATCTCAGAAAATAAGTATAATAGGAATTATGTCTTATTTCGTTTTCATTTTCCGACACTTTTGCCACACGTGAAGGGGTTAGTGGAAGAAAGGGGCTAAGTCCGCAAGGGACTTAGCCCCATTCTTCCACTGACCCCTTCAATTTTAAAACCGTTTTTGTCAGCTATATGTACATGTAAATTGTATATCCCGTCGTATCCCACGAATGGTACGGTACAATACATGTAATGTACTCAACTCGTGCAACTGAACTTTCGGGAGAGCCACTCAATTACCTTCAATTAAAATATTTCAAATGAATTCGAACAATTTCGCAATTTATTGTCCATTCACTAAACCGAACTCACTAAATCGATGTATTGAAACACGATTTTCCCGGGTGATAAAACGTCAACAAAGGAATGTAATAAAAATGATGTAGATTTGTGTACCATGACGTACATTTACATTTTGTCTTTTCAAATGCACGAGAAATACCCCTATATGGGGTATGGACAACTTGGAAAGATTTCTGATTTTCTTATTTCGATTCAAAAATATATGTTGTGATCACTCATTTGAATCACGAGACGGTTCAGATGAGTGATAAAATGTGCTTCCGTGGATATAGAGAATAGTAGATTAGTGCCGTGAATGGGAAAAAATACCTGGCAAGGCTTAGGAAACGGGATGGGCGAGGCTCTGCCGAGCACATCCCGTTTCCGTGCCGCGCAAGGTATTTTTTCCCATTCACGGCACTAACCTACTATTCTATTTATTCCGTCAACACCTACAAATGGCTTTTAAAAAAAAAATAACCCCAGTCACCGCACATATTCATATGCAGTGATTAGGTCGTATTGACAGGATATCAAAAATGTTTCACGGCACATACGCACTGTGTTGACGGGATAACATAAACATAGATAACTATTGTTATTGTTCGTACGAACAAAAAAAATGAAGTAATGAATTAAACATAACTATCCTATATTTCCCGTTGTCAATACACAATACATAAGGTATCAATTTGTGTATGTTTAATAAATTGGAATAGAACACCCGAATTGGTGATACGGATGTTTGAATTCATGACGGTGCAATCGTCACTGACTAAACTGCGAAAAGCTTCGTGACAGTTAAATAGATGTTTAGAACGACCCCACGTTTAAGTACATTGTTGATCATGAAATTGTTGGGTGTGATAGTATTAATGTGACTTTACCCTTTGAAACGGAGTTCATTAAACAAAAGTGTAAATAACATATGTCTGTTTATATCAGTACGAACTTGAACATGTAAGCTTTTGTTTGAATAGCAAGTACATGGCGCCCAGACTGTTTGGTCGATTCGACTTTCAAACAAATTTGATAAAAACAACAACCAATACCAATATGATTCCGTGTCACACTGACCGCCACACAGTTCCAATAGAACCACAGGTTAACCCAATACAGACGGGATAGTAGTATGAACCTTTTGAGAGAGAAATATCCCTATTTTCTTTATATCCTTTCGAAAGTATATGTTGTTACCACTCATTTGAACCGTCTCAACGAGACGGTTCAAATGAGTGGTAACAACATATACCTTTATCGATGAATGAACAAAATAATGAGATTTTTTCAACAAAAATCATAGTATCCTTAGGCTGAAATGGGTTAAAGACTCGGACTTAGGACTCGGTAAATGGCTGTTTTTGTGGCTGTGACTGACGAAATGGGGTTTATGTGTTTTGCAACCAGTGTAGATCCAGATCAGCCTGTGCATCCGCACAGTCTGATCAGGATCTGCACTGTTCGCCATGCCATCAATGAAAAACCCGTCATGCGTCTAACAAGCAAACTAGATCGTTATCAGACTACATGAGTGTGATAATTGATCAGGAGCTACACTGGTCACATATATCATAAACCCCATTTCTCCAGTTTAGAGCCACATATACAGAATCAAGTAATTTTGTGATATTGTACTGTCACAGTCTATCAAACATAGAAGTGGGTGGGGTAACGTTTAGAATCTTCGAATATTTCACCTGTGAAGAGAACATGTCGTAGTAATAAATTAGAATGCTGAAAACGAAAATTGCCGTCTATTGTTTTATATGTTGCCTTGTTTCTCAATAGAAATATGATTTGAAAACACTTTAGAAATTGGAAATGATTCTAAAGTGCTGTCATATCATGTTTAGGGAAAACATGGCCAACTGAATAGAACATAAACTACAGACGACATAATTTAATTCAACAGTGCTTACACCATTTACATTGATAATTATTTCAGTTAGTGACTCGACATATAATGAACGAAAACACATGAATGAAATTACAATTGTAATGACTAATTGAAACACACACAATAAGAATACAACATGACGAATAAACATGCACGTAGTCGTATTCGGTAAGGCCAAAACAAATAATTGTTTGTTTCCGCTAACACCTGGAAAAAAAATAGGGTAGGTAGGTAGGCGAAACTTTTTTTTTCTCGATTTTTTTTCCATTCACGACACACTTTTTGTACTGGATATGTTAACCCTTACTACGCTGAATTAAATGTTGTTGTCTGCTGGAAATGTTTTATTTTCAATATTTCTCGACAAAACTTGGTTTTGACAGCACATGAGAATCGTCTCCAGTGGAGACGATTCTCATGTGCTGTCAAAACCAGTTTTTTGTTAAGAATTAAAGCAAAAATGAAAAACAGCAGACGGCAATTTCCGTCAACAGCGTAGGAAGGGTTAACCCACTATGGGTTAGTGAAAATATACTGTTTTTATCCAAAAAAATTACCGATATGACGAAAAAAAGTGTAGGGTCGGCGGGACAAAATAGGGTCGGTCGGGTTAGTGGAAACAAACAATATTTTTTTACGCCTACAATCAATCTCGCGAATAGACCTTATATGATGGATCACCCATTAGAACCACAGGTTGAAATAACAGACCGAGGTCTATAAATACATTAAATATGCATAAAAGCATCAATAAATGAGAAAAAAAATAAGCTAAAAATTATGTTTTTACTCCCTCCATATACTCCATATTATGGAGTATATGGAGGGAGTAAAAATATAATTTTAGCTTATTTATTTTTCATTTATTGATGCTTTTAGGCATATTTAATGTATTTATAGACCTCGGTCTGTTACTTCAACCTGTGATTAGAACACGTCAGTATATGACTGGCTATTTTTGAAAATAAGCTATCGATGATATTAAATTCACATTCCCACATGCCCGTGCTAGACATCCAACAGGTATGATCACGCGGTTACAACAACAACAACAACAACAAGTATTGAAACTTCCAGAAGCACTCCCATTCAAAGTACGTATTCCTTTATTTTGTCCTTATTATGTAACGGATTTTGATGAAATATGGCGCATCAAACGCGTCTTATTAAGCTTCATTTGGTGGTCTCGGTACTTTGGCCCAAACGTTTACCGTTTTTGCGAAAAGCGACATACGTATGTGCCGAACTCCCACCAAATGCAGCTCACGAAGACGCGTTTGCTGCGCCATATTTCATCAAAATCCGTTACCTATTAAGGAAAATATCAAATAATACTTACTTTGGAGCGAGCGCGCTTTCAACACTTTCAGCCATTGTTGTTGTTGTTGTAACCACGTGATCATGCACCTTGATATCTATGATTAAGTGGATATTGATACTAGGAGATTTATTAGTAAGTGCACAGACTTAATAAATATTACACAGCCCCTTATCTATATGACTCTTATTTTCAAACAATGACACATGTAAAACCGATTCACACATTGTTTTATCATGTTGTTTTAATGTATGCATTTGTTCAGGAATCTTAACCCTTTGAACCCGAAAGCCCGCTATATCGGTTTATGAAAACAGTGCAGATCCAGATGAGCCGGCTCGTAACGAGTCGTCTCATCAGGATCTGCACTGTTTGAAAGTAATTTTCATATTTTTGAGAAAAACAAATACCCCCTTTTTATAAATGGAATAGTCTGAAAATAATTTTGCGATGGTTGGATTGGTTGCAAAACGAACATATCGCAGCCCATTCAGTTACTTAGGGGTGAAAGGGTTAATTTTAGTAAAATTGTTATTACTGACACAGTTGTAGCAGACACTCACGAATCAAGTATCGCTATGTTTACCACAGTCTGTAAATACACTAATAAACTAAACTATATATATTATTCAATTCAGCACTTACATCTTAGAATTTGATCAAATAAAATGATACAATTGATTGATAAATGTCATTTACAATCCGAATTGCCTGAAACCATATGAGACACACCATGTGATTTTGTACCTTCGTACATCTGCATTATTTCATGAAATACGTTTACAAAATTTACAATATTTTCCGTAAATGGTGTCAAAAGTTGACAACATTTTCAAGGTACGTGCGGAAATATATACCGCATGTACTCTGAAAATATGTCTACTTTTGACTTAATACATGAAAAAATATTGTAAATTTTGTAAACGTATTTAATGAAATTACGCATATGTCCGAGGGTACAAAATCACATGGCGTATCTCATATATATAATACTGAACATCATCAGGGACACAGAGCCCGGAATTACATCTATACCACACAATGAAACCTCTCTAAACGGGACATCCTATATAGCTATGGTCACAAATATTAATATTAATTTTAATAGGTTTCTGTGTCTTTTGTCTCTGATAATAACATATGTTCGTGATTGCAAAACAAGCACAATGCCGTCAATGTGGAATCTATCTAAACCGAACACCATGTGGACCTCCCAGGGTGTCCAGTTTAGAGATCGTCCATTTATATGACAACATAATTATGTAGTTATGATTCGCCAGTTCCATGAAGGAGTTTGCGTATATTGATTGCTCATATTACAATATTACAAACACTGTTGAATGGCAGCGAGATTTACAAAATATCCCCGTTATTACGCCAGTATATTGTGAAGTTTAACCTATTAGCAGATAACAACAGATAAAAGTGCGAGCCGGTTCGTTTTTCGAGAGGTATGTCAATACAACACGTTAACCTATATTTATATTAGATTATTAGTAATTTTCTAATCACGCGTACCAAATTCAATTGATAAAAGCCACATTTCAAGTCGGTAATTTTAGTTTTCTTAGGTATATTACGTTGTAAGATATATCGATGATCTAGTAACATAAGGTCGTAACTGCTATGCTAAAGCATAGCAGTTACGACCTTATGTTACTAGACCATCGATATATGTATTACATACATTGAATGGGGTCAGTGGAAGAAGGGAGCTAACTCCATGAGTTAGCCCCCTTCTTCCACTGCCCCATCACTTGTTTTCGGAACAAACTGTGCATGTAGCGTCACGACGCAAATTGCATCTATGTATAAGGTTTTAAAAAGCAAATACATTTGAATACACGTTCCCTTATGTTTATGCAAATGTTCAGGCGGTAACTCGGGCAAATGCGCTCCATAAGACTGAATTTGTCATACATCTACGAGAGATTTTTTTATATTAGGTTGGTATCAATTCAATACATAGTGCATTGATATAGCATCATGCTGACTCATGATAAACGTCGCTGCAAATTACATATTATATGAATGAATGGCATATTTGTGGAATTTATCGGGGTATAAACTTGGAAAAGTCGCGGGAAGACTGGGCGAAGGCCGGAAGGCCTTCGTCCAGTATTCCCGCGACTTTTCCAAGTTTATATCCCCGTTAAATTCCACAAACATGCCATTCATTCCTTATAATTCCAGCATTTGAAATAAATTCATCAAGAAAATGTGTTTATTTTCTGTTTTCTTAAGAATTATTTTAACTGCGCCTCACGGTTACGGAAAGTAGTTCGGCGTGGGAGTTTACTGGGATATAAATTTTGGACAGAGACTTGCTACGGGCCAATCAAATGTTAGGGAATTGTGTAAATATTTATGTGCTGGAATTATATGCCTATAACATATACGGAGCCCAGCAAGGGACATTGATGTTTTTTTATTAATTCGTTCCCACGAAATAACAATTCGTTCCCTCAATTTAACAATTCGTTCCCTCGAATTAACAATTCGTTCCCACGCAATAACAATTCGTTCCCTCGAATTAACAATTCGTTCCCACGAAATGACAATTCGTTCCCTCAATTTAACAATTCGTTCCCTCGAATTAACAATTCTTTCCCACTATATAAGCATTCGTTCCCTCGTTATTTCGTGGGAACGAATTGTTAATTCGTGGGAACGAATTGTTAAATTGAGGGAACGAATTGTTATTGCGTGGTAACGAATTAATAAAAAAAAAATTCTACGTCTCCGTATGTTGACCAAGACAAATGATAAATATGTTTACGCGTTCCGTTATGACTACACACATGTTCGGGCGATAATTCGAGAAAAGTCGTAAGGTCGAATTTGTCATAAATCCATGAGAACATATTTAAATAAGTAGGGCATTATCAATTCAATACATATTGCGTAGTTATAGTACCATGTTGACTTATAAACGTTCTATTTGTATTTATGCTGTGTCAATGTGGGAGGGTACGTTTCCAAAACACTGGCTTAAATATGGGACGGTCATTACACACCATGGTTAAACTAGTCCAACTGGGTAATGAGTAATTGTGGGGATATGGTGGTAGAATCATGCGAATGGGGTCCCGAGATATTGTTGCATCTCGTAATTTTTAGAACTGGTGGAATAGTGACGCAATTATACACGTACATTTTGTGTATTTAATTCCTATACAGAACATTCTGTGCCTAATGAGTGGGCATGTATCGTTAACGTCGTCTGCTGTTTATTTTCTATTTTCTATTTGTATCATCAAAAACATGCTTTGACAGCACTTTAGAATAATTTTCAACATGCTTTGACAGCACTTCAGAATCATTTCCATTGGAAATGATTCTGAAGTGCTGTCAAACCATGTTTGTATTGAGAACTAAGGCAATATATAAAAGCAACAGCAGACGACAATTGTTGTGAGTAGCAGTCTAAGGGTGAAGACCCATACATTTCATTACTTATATTGGTGCACACAACCGTCTGGACCAGAACAAACCAAACTATACTACTGGCTGCCTCGCGAAACCTGTCCAAATTTTACGACTATATAAACAATGCACAAACAATTTGTTTTCGATAATATTAAATTAGAGCAAAGTTTATGAATGAGCCTTCTTTTTATTTCATGAAATTTGGTCAAATATTGATTGTATTGCGAAAAAACAATTTCCCCATGTTAAATCCCCATAGACATGTCTATGGGGATTTAACATGGGGACATTTTTCGAATTTCAGAAATACTGGACCGATTTTCTAAATTTAACTTTTGATTTCTTAGTTAGATCATTTCCAAGTTATCTAGCCAGTTTTCGGAGCCAAATTCCATTTTTTTTTCGTTTTTCTGACTCGTTCCACAGCTCATCCACCTCATATTCCGCCATGTTAAATTCCCATAGACAAATAAATTGTTCGTAATAAAATATATATTTGACAAATTTTCATGAAATAAAAAGAAGGATCATTTTTAAAATTTGATAAAATTTAGCATTATAAAAAGAAATATTGTTTTTGCATTGTTTATGGACGTAACATTTGGGCAGGTTTCGTGAAACAGACAGTAGGTATGACGGGAGGTTGTTGTTTTCAATGCAGTTACCAGACAGTTGTATATGCCGCAACAAACTGAAGCATTGCGATGGCCGTCACCTGGGGGCCGTTTCACTAAACTTCCTACGACTAAAATGTTCGTAAGTGCAAAATTATGATAGTCTGTGAATTTCACATTAATAATGTTTTCTTGTAAATAATTGTTGGATTTACATTTATTGAGCATAGGCTGCATATGCAGCCTATGCTCAATAAATGTAAATCCATCAATTGAAATGTGCAGACGATTCTAAATTTGCGCTTACGAACATTTTAGTGGTAAGAAGTTTAGTGAAACGGCCCCTTGTGGTGTTGATGTAATGAGATTTCTGCCCAGTGCTCTGAATGTCAAAGTGAAGAAATTCAATCAAGCGAACATGGATTTTTTTTTATTAATTCGTTCCCACGAAATAACAATTTTTTACCTCAATTTAACAATTCGTGGCCTCGAATTAACAATTCGTTCCCACGATATAACAATTAGTTCCCTCCAATTAACAATTCGTTACCACGAAATGACAATTCGTTCCCTCAATTTAACAATTCGTTCCCACGATATAGCAATTCGTTCCCACGAATTAACAATTCGTTCCCGTGGGAACGAATTGTTATTTCGTAGGAACGAATTATTCAATTGAGGGGACGAATTGTTATTTCGTGGGAACGAATTAATAAAAAAGAAGAATTCTACGTCCCCTGTGGGGCTCCGTAAATATGACATATTGTGTTTGTAAATCTGTAGATCTATTTGAGGATTATAAAAACGAGGAATCGATGTCCATATATTACAGTTTCAAATGGTGGACACATGCATACACTGTGGAAAAAAACGAGGTTGTTGTTTGTTTTTTTGGTCGAAACCAAACTCTAAGATTATCCCATAATTATCACCCGTAGTTCAGAGATTTTACCGTCATTGAATATTAGGAAAACAAAAATTGTACGGCTATGCGTGTGGCATACATAACTTTAATTATATCCCAGTACGGACGGACGAACCGTACTCTAAGTATAGTCGAACCTCCCCGAGCGGCCACCTCTCTACAACAACACCCTCTCTATAACAGCCACTATTTTATATCCCAAATGGATGATTTCCTCTGTATCTAACCCTTAGACTGCTGAACACGAACATTGTCGTCTACTGTTGCTTTGCCTTCGTTCTCAATAAAAACATGTTTTGGCAGCATTTTAGAATAATGGAAATGAAGAAAATAAATAAACAGCGGACGACAAAATTTAAGTCAGCATTAATCTCCCTACAACAGTCACCTCTCTACAACAGCCAGTTTTGCGCCTTCCCATGGGTGGCTGTTGTAGAGAGGTTGCACTGTATTACATAGTACGTGTTGCTTCTACATGAATCTTCAACAAGAGACACTGTACATGTCTTGTTATATGGTACATGTATCAACATACAAACACAATTGCTACCCCGCTCCATACCTCTCGCGAGGGTAGCAATTTAACCCAATCTCTTTAATGTAACACATGGAGGAGTGATTGTTTAGCTCGCCTGCACGAAGTGCAGAAGAGCTTATGGCATACCCCCGGCGTCGTCGGCGTCGGCGTCCACAAACTTAAGGTTGGGGTAAATGTCTTATAACTTATGTTTCCTTTCATGGATCACCTTGTTATTTCATACATGCATTCCTCAGATGACCCTCTATCATGCTGTAGCAAATCCATGACCCACCACCCAACCCTTACCCCAAGGTCAATGCCACAAACTTAGCACATTCATAAACTTAACGTGGGGGTAAATTTTTTATGACATATGTTTCCTTTCATGGAACACCTTCATATTTCATACATGCATTCCTCAGATGACCCCCTATCATGCTGTAGCAAATCCACGACCCATCACCCAACCCTTACCCCAAGGTCAAGGTCACAAACCTAGCATGTTCATAAACTTAACGTTGTGGTAAATGTTGTGTAACTTCTGTTTATTTATAGCGAATACCTTCATATTGCATACATGCATTCATCTGATGATACTCTATCGTACTATAGCAAAGCCGTGACCCACCTCCCACCCCTTTCCCCAAGGTCAAGGTCACAAACATCATAAACTTAACGTTGGGGTAAATGTCTTATAACTTCTGTTTTCTATCATGGAACCCCTTAATATTTCATACATGCATTCCACAGATGACCCTCTATCATGCTGTAGCAAATCCACGACTCACCACCCAACCCTTACCCCAAGGTCAAGGTCACAAACCTAGCACATTCATAAACTTAACGTTGGGGTAAATGTCTTATAACATCTGTTTCCTTTCATGGAACGCCTTGATATTTTATACATGCATTCCTCAGATGACCCTCTATCATGCTGTAGCAAATCCACAACTCACCACCCAACCCTTACCCCAAGGTCAAGGTCACAAACTTAGCATGTTTATAAACTTAACGTTGGGGTAAATGTTGTGTAACTTCTGTTTCGTTACAGGGAACACTTTGATATTTCATACATGCATTCATGTGATCCTCTATTGTGCTACAGCAAATCCATGATCCCCCCTCCCCACCCCTTTCCCCAAGATCAACATCATAAACTTAACGTTGGAGTAAATGTCTTTTTATAACTTCTGTTTCTTTACAGGGAACGCCTTGATAGTTCATACATGCATTCATCTGATGATACTCTATCGTGCTATAGCAAATCCATGATCCACCCCACCCCTTTCCCCAAGGTCAAGGTCACAAACTTAGCACATTCATAAACTTAACGTTGGGGTAAATGTCTTATAACATCTGTTTCCTTTCATGGAACGCCTTGATATTTGATACATGCATTCATCTGATGATACTCTATCGTGCTATAGCAAATCCATGATCCACCCCTACCCCTTTCCCCAAGGTCAAGGTCACAAACTTAGCACATTCATAAACTTAACGTTGGGGTAAATGTCTTATAACATCTGTTTCCTTTCATGGAACGCCTTGATATTTGATACATGCATTCATCTGATGATACTCTATCGTGCTATAGCAAATCCATCACCAACCGCCCACCCCTTACCCCAGGGTCAAGGTCACAAACTTAGCACATTCATAAACTTAACGTTGGGGTAAATGTCTTATAACATCTGTTTCCTTTCATGGAACGCCTTGATATTTCATACATGCATTCCTCAGATGACCCTATATCATGATGTAGCAAATCAACAACCCACCACCCAAACCTTACCACAAGGTCAAGGTCCCAAACTTAGCATGTTCATAAACTTAAACGTTGGGGTAAATGTTGTGTAACTTCTGTTTCTTTACAGGGAACGCTTTGATATTTATTTCATACATGCATTCATCTGATGACCCTCTATTGTGCTACAGCAAATCAATGACAACCCCCCCCCCCCTCCAACCCCTTTCCTCAAGGTCAAGGTCACACACTTAGCACATTCATACATGCATTCCTCATGTGAATAGCTATCATGCTGTAGACAATCACCAACTTAGTGCGTTCATAAATGTTGGGTTAAATTTTGTTTTACTTCTGTTTTCAGGGAGCGCATTGATATTTCATACATGCATTCATCTTAATATGCTATATTATGCTATATTATGCTATAGCAAACCCACGACCCACCTTGCACCACTGACCCCAATGTCAAGGTCCACCGCACGCCCCTTAACCCAAGGTCAAGTTATATAATATTCATGTTTTTTTTATGAAACTGTGCCAAGTTTGTGTGAAGGCTGCCAACAGGCGAGCTTCGTTGTCTTCTGACAACTCTTGTTAAAATCTGTTATTCGGTGTGTTTGATATGTTAGCGATATAAAACTGCCAAATCTATCAAAGCTTCATTTCGTTATGTTGAATGTTGAACAACAACAAGAGAAAATATGGCTTCCATGGGAAAAAGATTTCCCTGTTCTATTATGTTTGGCAATTTACTAGTTCTACATCAAAGATTATTTGTTTAAATGTATAAAATATACTGTTTACTAAATTTTGACCTACATACAACAGGTTTGGGTACGCACTTCGGTTGCTCACCTTTTTAAATGGGTCAAATTGTCGCCGTAGATAACATATCGGAGGCGAAGTATTGTAGCTAGTATCAGCATGGGTCAATATTGACATGGGTCAATATGCAACAACACGTGGAATAATTGAATTATTTCTTGTTAGAAATAATTCAATCATTCCACGTGTTGTTGCCACCTGATATTATTCCACGATGAAGCTACCTGTCGATCACGGGTCACGGCGCAACATCCGTGAGTAAAGACATGAATATTTAACGATACAATTGGCTGATGATCAATCCATGAATTCATCGGCGTGGAGACAATAATAGCCTCAATTCTCACAGAGGCAGAACATGGCCTTTTACTCTGAACATTTGCTCTTAACATTTCGTTAACTTTCGACGTTATTTACGGAAAATATCAAAGTGTCTGTAAATAGTTTTGATGAGAAATCGCACATCTTACAACACTAGAGAGAAGTCGATGCTGCGCCATCTCAATATACCCATATTTCGAAAGGGGGAGATAATACATGACCCGGGGATCGAATGAAAAATCGAAAGTCACTTTGTGCTCCTGCACTCCTTAAGGAAGCCATATAGAGAATAGTAGGTTAGTGCCGTGAATGGGAAAAAATATCCGGCAAGGCTCAAGAATTTCTTTATTTCTCATCAGAAGTATATGTTGTGACCACTCATTTGAACCGTCTCGCCGACAACATATACTTTGGTTCAGAAATAATGAAAATAGATAGAGAATAGTAGGTTAGTGCCGTGAATGGGAAAAAATATCTGGCAAGGCTCAGGAAACGGGATGGGCGAGGCTCTGCCGAGCACATCCCGTTTCCGTGCCGCGCCAGATATTTTTTCCCATTCACGGCACTAACCTACTATTCTATTTATCCCGTCAACACCTAAAAATGGCTTTAAAATGCAAAAAATAGTATTGACTGGATATCAAAAATGTTTCACGGCACTGTGTTTCACGGCACATACGCACTGGGTTGACGGGATAAATATATATACCAAATATCATGTACCCAGCTTTTTACGGAGGAAAACTATATTTCTTCATACAAGAAACGTGACTGCCGGACATACAGACGGACACCCGTGACGAAACCAATATACTTATTATTATTTAAAAAATAATGTGGAAACTTGACCACACGTGAACGACTCGGACCTGTGACATAAACAAATGCCCATTGAAAATCACATTACCCCACCCACATGATGTCGTACTGTACGTTACGTGTATACGAAACGTACAGTACGACTCCAGGTTGGTGGGGTAATGAGATTTTTTTAATGGGCATTTTTATGTATGTCACAGGTCCGAGTCTTCCACTTGTATATACATGTAGGAAATAGAAGCAGAACGTCATTTATCCCGTCACATGTGCCGTGAAACACGGTGCCGTGAAACATTGTTGATATCCTGTCAATACGACCTAATCATTGCGTATGAATATGTGCGGTGGCTGGGGTTGTTTATTTTTGCATTTTAAAGCCATTTGTATGTTTTGACGGGATAAACAGAATAGTAGGTAATTAGTGCCGTGAATGGGAAAAATATAGGGCGCGGCATGGAAACGGGATGGGCTCGGCAGAGCCTCGCCCATCCCGTTTCCTAAGCCTTGCCAGATATGTTTGAGAAACAGCCTTGAGAAACTGTGATACTTCTGTAAAGGACGTCGAAAGTTCAGATGACATTTGTCTTTGCCATTTCAGCGGGAGAAAAATGCGGGCTCCAAATGTATCGTGTCTATGAAGGACAAGACGACGGTGATAACTAATCCCGACACCGGCGACAAGAAGACCTTCTCATATGACCACTCCTACTGGTCGTATGACGGCTTCCGGGAAACTGCCGACGGTATCTACGAACCCGACTCCAGTTCCAGCAACTATGCCGACCAGGTAGGCGCATAGTCGGCTCCAAGTATTCTATGGAATTGGGCTTTGACTGGAGAAATGGGGATTACCCATGGAGTATACATGGCGAACAGATGCACAGGCTGATGCGGATTTAACTGGTCACAAAATCCATAAGCGCAATTTCTTCAGTCACAGCCACAATTAAGTCTTGTAGATATATGGACTAGTTTACAATATGTGTTTATGTTATTGGGGGGGGGGGGGGGGGGCGTATGTGGTGTAGTAAGGGTGCCTGACACTGGATCAGGGGGCCGTTTCAATAAACTTCGTAAGACTAAAATGTTCGTAAGTTCAAAATTATGATAGTCTGTAAATGTCACATTAACAATATTTTCTTATAAACAATTATTGGATTGTAAATCCATCAATTGACATTTCCAGACGATCCTAAAGTTGCGCTTACGAACATTTTAGTCGTACGAAGTTTAGTGAAACGGGCCCTTAGACACTATATCTTTCAGTGCCGAAAGTTTTTATTTTGTAATATTAGTGTTGCACAGAGCTCCACATTTCCCGTTCATTCCGATCTGTATATTATTATATTGGGATAAAATCAATCGATCAATAAATTCATCCATCGATCCATCCATCGATCCGACCAACGACCCAAAATCAATCAACCAATCGATTGGCACTATTTGACGGACACCACACAGCTTTCCTGTGATATTTCGTGTCAATACACATTTGGCAACTCTATTATAATGTAATGCATCAACCATTTGGTGCTAATGTAATATTCGTGTTTCATATTTTATGTTTGACTGTGACTGGGAAAATGGGGCTTATGGTATTCATGACCAGGCATTCCAATAGCTTGCTAACCACACTTCAACAACTCCCAAACACACTCCCGCATCCTGATAAGGATATACGTTTCTGGTCGGCTGTTTCCCTGACTGAATAGCGAACACTGTATACCCTGATCAGACTGCGCTGACGCGCAGGCTGATCTGGGTCTACATTGGTCGCAAAAGCTTTGAGTCACATTTCGCATCTCAGATCCACAAACAATTCTTTTGTAGTTTTGAGAGGGCAAACAACATGTAATATTTCGTCACAAGTGTTTAGCCTAGATTACAATAAGTCGTCTTCATGTCATTATATAGTATAACAAATACAATGTCAAACTTACAGTTGTGACACATCTGGAGAAAATGAACTATGTGCCAGTTGTCGGTCTTGAATAAATATATCAGATTGTTCGAATAGATCATATAATTGCCTGTTCTTTGCGGGGATAAACTTATAAAGACATATCACTAACTGCCTAACGGTATGGCAAACAATATAGACAGCACTAAGCAGTGCTTGCACGAACATGAATTGGTGGCCGTATTAGCTCAGCAGGTAGAGCGTCGGTATGCGGATCGGGAGACCCCTGGTATCGATCCCACCTCGACCCGCTCCGGATAGCCAACTTCGTGCTCGCCAACTTCGTGCTAGCCCATCCTATTGGATGGGGACTTAAATAGTCGGTCCCGACATGCAAGGTCATCGAGCCAGTGCCGTCGTTAAATGAAAGCATTTTAACAGGAATTGGACTTAAATTTCTTAGAAATCCTGAAATTGGTAGGCTAACTTGGTGGAAAAATACTGTGTTCAGTCCAAGGAACACACACATGAACGTGCGACTGTACTGCTGCATAGCTACACTTGATCGCATGTATGGATAAAACAATCCCGAAAGTTTAAACAAAAGATAAACATTAATTCCTGACAAACAATATTAATGAAAAGCTCTGATGGAGGCTGGAGCTTTGTGTAGAGACTAATTCTGGGGCTAAACTGGCCGATTGTACGTTGTGCGGTACCATTTGTCAGCCATTACGTGTTTATTTGACATAGGAAATAAGTGTTGACTTACATGGTTTGTTCAAGGATTTGTAAAGCAAGTGGAATGTGAAAGGCGTTGTATTATCACACCTACTTTGGTGGAACAATACTGTGTTCAGTCCAAGGAACACACACACGAACATGCGACTGAACTGTTGCATAGCTGCACTTGATCGCATTATAAATATTCAGTAGCCTATTTCATCAAAATTGCAAAGTATACTTTTGTAGCAAAGGATACTTTGAGGGAGTAATCGATTATTTTTCCTGAAATGCATTATTTCATATAGAACTAACGACTGCATATATTTGATGATTAAAAGTATGCAGAATTATTATACTGAATTTATTACAGCCAAAATGGCTGTGACAATGTAATACATTCAGTATAATAGAAATTAATAAATTTATCTTTAAATTGAAAATTTCTCCCTCAAAGTATACTTTGCTGTAAAAGTATACTTTGCAATGTTGGTGAAATAGGCCACTGATTGGTAACTCATTATGCTATCCTTCAATTTTTCATATGTTTTACTATAGACCGTTTTTTTAACACAGGCATACACGATCGTAAATCATAAATGGGATTGCATTGTAAGCTTTTATAATTATTGAAATTCTTTCCAAAATTGATTAAATTAATAAGTTATATTCAATATTCGAGGTCATATTTACGAAACATGATACATACATGTATATGCTATTATAGTACATGTACATGTAAAATATAGAGTACATGTGAATAATAAGGATAAGTAAAAAATGTCCCAGTCTAGAACAACATATTACCCCATACACCATGTCTACTAGTTTGTGTATTATATCGGACACTGCGTAGTCTGAACATGGTCTACACTCGTCACGTATCGCAATGTAGCTGGGGGGGGGGGGGGGGGCGTTTCACTAAACTTCGTACGAGTAGAATGTTCGTAAGTGCAAACTTATGATAGTCTGTAAATTTCACATTAGCAATGTTTTCTTGTAAACAAGTATTGGATTTACATTTATTGAGCATAGGCTGCATATGCAGCCTATGCTCAATACATGTAAATCCATTAATTCAAATTTCCAGACGGTCCTAAATTTGCACTTACGAACATTTTTAGTCGTACGAAGTTTAGTAAAACGCCCCCCTCATGTTTTATATTTTATATCATATCAGTGTCGTGCCTTGTTTGAAAACGGCAGTCTAATAACCGTGCATTCAAATACGTGAAATGAACATTGTCGTCTCCTGGGGCCCATGTCACTAAACTTCGTACGACTAAAATGTTCGTACATGTAAATGCAAATTTAGGATCGTCTATAAATTGCATTTAATTCAGCATTAATATGGGATGAGTCGGATATGGCATTGGAATTCAATACCAGAGGTTGTGAATTCAATCCTCACCTAGGCGTATACAAATGCTGACATAGTTAGCTGAACTTTTCCGCTTTTAACCCTTACACTGCTGAATTACATTTTGTCGTCTGCTGTTCATTTTTTATTTTCGATTTTCCTCGTCAAAAACATGATTTGACAGCAGTTTACAATCATTTCCAATGGAAATAATTCTAAAGTGCTGTCAAAGCATGTTTTTATTGAGAAAGAAGGCAAAATATAAAGCAACAGCAGACGACAATTTTCGTGCTTGGCAGTCTAAGGGTTAATACAGTCAATATGTTGCTCTATACCACTACACCACAGTTAACAGTACAACATTGCGGAATAACATTTTCATTTCACGAACTAAATGTAGCAATAATCCGCAGAGCGTTGACGTTCATACAATAATTGACCATCCAAGACACGCTAGAATGGCCTGTGACTTTGGCATAATATTGTTATTGAAAGAAAATTCTACAATATGAGACAAACATATGATCATAAAACCACCTAATAAAGTGTTTATTGTCATACTTCCTGGTCACTCTCCACGAAGTAGAAGTAACAAAGAAAGCAAATTTGGAAATACTACTCTCACTCCATCATAACGGTTATGTAATGCAGTGTAATGTAATGTAATTATGTATTCAGAAATATTACACAGTATGTGCATTCCACTGGCTGGTCTGTCGGATGAGACTAAATTATGGACCCGTCTTTATATGACCAAATCTGTTGCTGGGACGTTAAACCCATTCAGATTCAGCATTGTGAAAGTCGATCACACTGTGTTTTTATATTACAGAAGCACATATACACCGACCTGGCAAAACATGTAATTTATGTCATAAGACAGAATAATTCCAGCACAAAAATATTTACACAATTCCCTAACATTTGATTGGCCCGTAGCAAATCTCTGTCCAAAATTTATATCCCAGTAAACTCCCACGCCGAACTACTTTCCGTAACTGTGAGGCGCAGTTAAAATAATTCTTAAGAAAACAGAAAATAAACACATTTTCTTGATCAATTTATTTCAAATGCTGGAATTATAAGGAATGAATGGCCTTTTTGTGGAATTTATCGGGGTATAAACTTGGAAAAGTCGCGGGAATACTGGACGAATTCCTATAATAAATTGTATTGTATTGCATTACATGTTGTATTACAGAAGCGGATATACACCGACCTGGGCCGGGGCGTGCTGGACAATGCCTGGCAGGGCTATAACGCCGCCCTGTTCGCCTACGGACAGACGGGCTCGGGCAAGAGCTACTCGATGATCGGCTACGGGGCCAACAAGGGGATCGTGCCCATCGCCTGTGAGGAGCTGTTTAAGGCCATAGAGAAGAACACGGAGGACAAGAAGCAATTACGGGTGAGTACGGTGAAACTAGTCCATTCGTGTAATTGAGACACACCATGCGAGTTTGTACCTAAGAACATTTTTCATGAAATATATTTACAGAAAATGTGATATTTTCCGTAAATGACGTCGAAAGATGACGAAATTTTCATAGCAAATGCGGAAAACTATTCTGCATTTGCTATGAACATTTTGTCATCTTTCGATATCATTTACGGAAAATATCGTACATTTTGTAAATATTTTTTATGAGATATCGCAAATGTTCCTAGATACAAAACCGTAGGGCGTGTCTCATATTATGTGACTGACTATTATATTTCTGACCAACTGTGACAATAGTATTGAATACGTCTGACACATTCATTGTGCCAGTTGGCTCACAATGTACGGAAATGGTTATGAAATAAAATCTTGTCTGTCCGTGTCATAGTTCATGTCTAAACATTTATACCTGTATAGGAAGTATATTATTCTCAAATTGGTTATTTAAAATTCGAAAGTCTCTAGCACTTTCTATGCCGAATTAGAGTTTGTCGTCTGCCGTTTATTTCAGTTTTCTCAACACTGGTTTGGCAGTACTTTAGAATCGTTTCCAATGGAAATGGTTCTAATTAATCTAACTTGCTATAGCAAATCATGTTTGTATTGAGAAAGTAGACACAATATGAAATACAATGTACATGTACAAGGATTCCGCTGGGGAAAATAAAAAAATCGCCACTTCAAAAAGTGGCAATTTCTTTTTTTTAAATTGTAATTTTTTATCGCCAATTGTTTATTTTTATCGTCAATTGCGAAAGTGGAAATCGCCAGCGGAATCCCTGCATATAACAGCAGATGATAATTTCCGTTTTTCGGCTAATTTATGTCTCCTAGACCTCGGCATTACAGAGAATAGTAGGTTAGTGCCGTGAATAGGAAAACATATCTGGCAAGGCTTAGGAAACGGGATGGGCGAGGCTCTGCCGAGCACATCCCGTTTCCGTGCCCCGCCAGATATTTTGATCACGTTCACGGCAATGGGAAAACATATCTGGCAAGGCGTAGCAAACGGGATGGGCGAGGCTCTGCCGAGCACATCCCGTTTCCGTGCCGCGCCAGATATTTTTTCCCATTCACGGCACTAACCTACTATTATATTTATCCAGTCAACACCTATGTATACAAATAGCTTTAAAATGCAAAAAAATAACCCCAGCCGCATCGTCAAAATCTGAGAATCGACTAGTATGAGAACCGCGCATATTCATACACAGCGGTTAGGTCGTATTGACAGGATATCAAAAAATGTTTCACGGCACCGTGTTTCACGGCACTGTGTTTGACGGGATAAAGTTTAAACAGATGACGTTCCATACACTGCTTAATAGGCCATATTCAGTAGCATGTACGGCAAACAAATGTACGAATAATTGAATTTCCTGCTCACATGCTTCACAGGCGGGTATGGATCGCCGCAGCGGATATGGATTTTTAAAAATTAATTCGCTCCCACGAAATAACAATTTGTTCCCTCAATTTAACAATTCGTTCCCTCGAATTAACAATTCGTTCCCACGATATTACAATTCGTTCCCTCGAATTAACAATTCATTCCCGCGGAATGACGATTCGTTCCCTCAATTAACAATTCGTTCCCTCGAATTAACAATTCGTTCCCACGATATAACAATTCGTTCCGTGGGAACGAATTATTATTTCGTGGGAACGAATTGTTAAATTGAGGGAACGAATTGTTCAATTGAGGGACGAATTGTTCAATTGAGGGAACGAATTGTTCAATTGAGGGAACGAATTAATAAAAAAAAGAATTATACGTCTCCTGTGGGGCTCCGTAAATATGACATATTCTGTTTGTAAATCTCAAGGCACCGTGTTTCACGGCACGTACGCACTGTGTTGACGGGATAAAACCAACTTATCTCTTATGTTTATCACAGTTTCTGATAGAATATATTTGAATATAATGCAAACTTTTGGAATTCGTACAATGAAATGGTGCAATTTGTTGATATATGTCATTTGCAGTGCATAAAGCGAACACCCACATATTGAATAAAATATACATTATGCGAGATATCTAGCGTTACTGTGCTCTCATTTTTGCTTACAATTTACTTCACATGCAATTAGCGTTTAAAAAGTATTTTAGTGAATATATCTCTATATTTAAAGTTGCCTTTTCAATGTTATTGAATGTTCGGGAGATTAGAATCGATTAAATATGACTGTGAATGAAAAATAAGGCTTTCATGTCTTTTGCCACGCGACCAGTGTAGGCATATATATGTCTATTAACCCTTAGCCTGCTGATCGCGAAAACTGTCGTCTGCTGTTTCTTTATTTTTTGCCCTGTTTCTCAATAAAAACATGGTTTGACAGCACTTTAGAATCATTTCCGATGGAAATGATTCTAAAGTGCTGTCAAAGCATGTTTTTGATGAGAAAAATCGAAAATAAAACATAAACAGCAGACGACAACATTTCATTCGGCAGGCTAAGGGTTAACATGGCGCAGGTATATCATGGTCTGCACTGCTTCTTAGCCAATGTAGTCAGTGACTGGCTTCTAACAAATAAATAGATCCTTATCAGACTAGAATCTTCTAGCGGACCAAAGCTACAGATGTCAATATGCTCAAGCCGCAAGTCCGTCATAACTAACGCTGGGATGTCACATGCTGGCCTAGTTCGTGTCCCATTACGCCATCGTTGACGCATAATAAATATGAAAGTGCACGCATACACATTTAGTATCGATTAAACGATGAATAAACATACACTAATGCATTCAGTTTATTTACATAATATTTACGCACAATGGTTATAGTTTTCTAATTGCTCACCCAAAGTGTATGTTGTTACCACGGTTCAACTGCGTGGTAACGACTATTATCGTTTTGATGAGAAATTAGAAATAATGCAAATAGAAATCGGTTGATATAAAGTGTTATCACTCTCGATCTAGCCGACACGAAACAAACAAAACCCGAAAATCCAACAGTGCCTTATTTGAAATTCATTGATCATGTTTATATAACATTAATAATAATCATTCTTCTGTGAAGTGAATTCTAAATATTTCAATAACAATATCATATTTCTGTCAAAAGTATTGGTCTGGCAGTCGCCGAGCCTGCTGGATATGTTCCCACGCGTACATGCTTACCTACATGCATACAGTGGTGTACCGTGTGTACATCATAATAATTCCAGCATAAGCATATTTACACAATTCCCTAACATTTTATTGGCCCGTAGCAAGTCGCTGTCCAAAATGTATATCCCAGTAAACTCCCACGCCGAACTACAGTCCGTAACCGTGAGGCGCAGTTAAAATAATTCGTAAGAAAACGGAAAATAAACACATGTTCTTGATGAATGTATTACAAATGCTGGAATTATAAGGAATGAATGGCCTTTTTGTTGAATTTATCGGGGATATAAACTTGGAAAAGTCGCGGGAATACTGGACGAGGCCTTCCGGCCTTCGTCCAGTATTCCCGCGATTTTTCCAAGTTTATACCCCGTTAAATTGCACACAAAGGCCATTCATTCCTATAATAAGCTCATACGTGTACATGGTGACAACACAATATGCGATACAATACAGAGTGCGTAATGTAAAGTCAAACCTCCGTGACCGGCCCTTGGTCTGCAGCAACTACCTCCCGGTAGCAGCCACTATATGACCTACTTGGATAATTATCTACATATCCCACCTCCCAACAACAGTCACCTCTCTACAGTAGCCAGTTTCATGTCATCGCTTGCGTGACTTTTATAGAGGGTGTTGCGCTGTCAGTGCATTGACACGAAATTAATTACTATCTGTTCCACGTTTAGCTGCCGACGAACTTTTGGTTATTAAACACATTAAAACTAAAAAATATTTAAATGTAAGTAATTTAGTGTAGGGTGACTTTTTGTTATTGATGAAAACTTACTTACATTTAAACATTTTTGGGATTTTATGTCTTTAATGGCCAAAAGTTCGTCGGTAGCAAAACGTGGAACAGACAGTTGACAAACTAAATTTGTACAGTGGAACCTCTCTAAACCGGACACCCCGGGAGGTCCCCAGGGTGTCCGGTTTAGATATGTTCCATTGTAAATCACACATATGACCATGCTAGGACATACTTATATCTTTTGCAATCATGAACATGCATTATATTTGAGATGCGTTATCAAGAAACCCCTCAAAATGAGATCACATATATTTTCTTGGTGTCCGGTTTAGAGAGGTTTCACTGTAATATACACGCATGATACTGTGTTTGTACGTTTTGTGGTAGACGAACCAAATATGCCATATTTATAAGGCATGTAATACATGTAAACAGATTACGAGTAGAACTAATTATTGATTGTATTTTGTTTCACAGGTGTTTTTCAGCATGTTAGAGATTTACAATGAGCAAGTGCGCGATTTGTTCGTCAAGTCGAAACCCCCGCATGGCGGCCTGAAGGTCAGACAGAATCCGAAGACGGGGTTTTATGTGGAAGGCATCAAGGTGAGAAGGGAAAAGTTAAATCCATTGTTTAACATTTGTGTGTGTACACGCTGGCCATACATGTAGCCTATGTCACCAACACTGCAAAGTATACTTATCTAGCAAAGTATACTTTGAGGGAGAAATTTTAAATTTAAGGATAAATTTATTAATTTTTATTATACTGAATTTATTACATTATCACAGCCATTTCGGCTGTGATAATGTAATAAACTCAGTATAATAATTCTGCATACTTTTAATTATCAAATATATGCAGTCGTTAGTTCTATATGAAATAATGCATTTCGGGAAAAATAAATGATTACTCCCTCAAAGTATACTTTGCTAGATAAGTATACTTTGCAATTTTGATGAAATCGGCTACTGATACACTTTTTAGAATTTTGGCAAAAGTACACCGATATCTGACTTGGTGTAATATAATTGATAGACGCGTGTTGTCCTGGCGTTTCTACATATGATTAGCTACATAATATCATATCTTCTACTTTGTATTTTCCGTTGAGTGTGTGAAACATCACAATATGTTAAGCTGGCTGATGGTTGGAACATACAAAGTAAACACGGCCCAGTTGGCCACTCCATGTGCCGTATAGTAACGAGGCAGTGTTCAAATATATGCTATACTTTTTCACATTTATGAAACAATTATGTTTAAATCTTTAAATCATACGATGATCATGTGTCCAAGTGGTCCTTAAATCAGACTCGCTTCACAGACAGCATAACCTTTTCTACTATACATTGTTTTAAAGCAATGGCGGATCCAGGATTTAACCAAGGGGGGGGGGGGGGCCACATGGAACTTAAATGAGGTATGCTCGTTCGTCGACTGAGCGGTGCGAGGGAGTTGGCTAGGGGGGTCCGGGGGTCCCCCCGGAAAATTTTTGAATTGAGGAAGCCATTTCCTGCATTCTACGCTGAATATTTCGTAAAAAAAAAAAAAAAAAAAAAAAAAAAAAAAGAAAAAAAAGGGGTATGCTCGTTCGTCGACTGAGCGGTGGCGAGGGAGGGAGGTTGGGAGAGGGGTCCGGGGGTCATGACCCCCCCCCGGAAAACTTTTGAATTGAGGAAGCCATTTCCTGCATTCTACGCTCAATATTTCGTAAAAAAAAAAAAAAAGAAAAAAAAGAAAAAAAGAAAGGGGTATGCTCGTTCGTCGTCTGAGCGGTGCGAGGGAGTTGGGTAGGAGGGGTCCGGGGGTCATGACCCCCCCCCCCCGGAAAACTTTTGAATTGAGGAAGCCATTTCCTGCATTCTACGCTCAATATTTCGTAAAAAAAAAAAAAAATCAAAAAAAATCGGGATTTCTGAAGGGGCCCCCCCCCCCTGTATCCGCCACTGTAAAGTCACTCTTTTTATTAAATTTTCGACCAATTTGGTCGAAAATTTAATAAAAAGAGTGACTTTAAAACAATGTGTATTAAATGTGCATCCCTTCGAAGGTTATTGGAAATTACTTTCTACTATAGCCCAACCTTTCTGAACTGGACATCAAGACCGCACCCGTTCGTTAAATTTTGATAGCTTTCGCTGCATTGTACATGTAAAGGTATGTCTGTTCTTGATGGCAATGCATCCAAACATTTTATTGCAGAGCTCATGGAACCTCTCTAAAGCGGCCACCCTTGGCACCTCCCAAGGTGTCCGGTTTGGAAAACTTCCCCTGTTATTTAATTCGCCTGTCGTTATCAGGCTACACGAGTGTGCTACATAATCAGGAGCTACACATGTCACAAAAAACATAATCCCCATTTCTCCAGTCACAGCCAGGGCCCAGTTGCTCAAAACCTCTGTTAGCTTAACGGACTGTTAAATCCTTAAAATACAATTTGACAATGCGTATCTCCTTCCAGCAAGTGCCGGTGCGGAACTACAAGGAGATCGAGAAGCTGATGGAGTCGGGCACCATCAACAGGACCACTGCCTCCACCAACATGAACGCCACCAGCAGTCGCTCACACATGGTCATCACGATACGATTTGAACAGGTACGAACTACACGGTGTCACTTCTGTATGGTCACACACATACATGCAGTGCTGGTGCAACAAAAATGCAACACAATACACTTATTAGCCGTGTGATTTTGTACCAGAAGATAGTATATACTTGGACATTACGATACAAACGCTTTGGAATTTGATCAAATAAAATGGTACGATTGGTTGATATGTAGGTGATTTGCAGTGGATGAACGACATACTCAGGATAACACATGGTCCGAGACACAGTGTCTTTAAGGTATATCTTTCTCAGACGGCGACACAATACCATTATCCATTATCCATTATCCCTCCAGCTGCTTGAAAGCGACATGGACCACATACTACTGTCTGTTCCACGTTTTGCTGCCGACGAACATTTGGCCATTAAACACATTAAATCTAAAAAATATTTAAAAGTAAGTACTTTTTTCATCAATAACAAAAAGTCACCTTACCCAAACAAAATTAATTGATGAAATTCCATCAAATATTGATTTTATTGCGAAAAAACGATTATCCTATGGAAATTTAACATGGGGAGTCAATTTCCAAAACTTTTCGTTATTTGATCCTGAAGGATCAAAAAACGAAAATCTTTGGAAATTGACTCCGAAACCTGGCGAGATAGCTTGAAAATGATGTAACTAAGAAAACGAAAGTTAGATTTTGAAAATCGGTCCACAAATAAAATATTTAAAAAAAAATCTATTTTTAGCCCCCATGTTAAATTCCCATAGGAAAATCGTTTTTTCGCAATAAAATCAACATTTGATGGAATTTCATGAAATAATTTTGTTTGGGGAGGATCACTTCTTTGTTATTGATGAAAAAGTAATTACTTTTAAATATTTTTCAGATTTAATGTGTTTAATAGCCAAAAGTTCGTCGGCAGCAAAACGTGGAACAGACAGTAGTATTGGATAAGACATCATCTAAGACCCAGTGCATGTACACATTTTTCCCAACGGGTGACTCCATATTATCCCGTCAACACAGTGCGTATGTGCCGTGAAACACGGTGCCGTGAAACATTTTTGATATCCTGTCAATACGACCTAATCACTGCGTATGAATATGTGTGGTGGCTGTGGTTATTTTTTTTTCGCATATTAAAGCCATTTGTAGGTGTTGACGGGATAAATAGAATAGTACGTTAGTGCCGTGAATGGGAAAACATATCTGGCGCGGCACGGAAACGGGATGTGCTCGGCAGAGCCTCGCCCATCCCGTTGCCAGATATGTTTCCCATTCACGGCACTAACCTACTATTCTCTATTTATCCCTCCAGGTGTTTCAAAGTGACACAGGCCAGAGCAACACCCGGAGCAGTGACATCAATCTAGTCGACCTGGCGGGCTCGGAGAGGGCCGACTCGTCTGGGGCCACAGGGGACCGGCTAAAGGAGGGGTCCGCCATTAATCAGAGTCTGTCCACGCTGGGCAACGTCATCAGGTACACTTTCGGTCATAATAGTATAATCTGGTTACCTTTATTGCGATTCAGTATTCAGTACCTCCAGCCCCAATGTGGATGGTAAATGCCATGCTGGTGCCATGTAACTATATTCAACCCACCAATTGGTAGTTTTGGCCACTGACCGTTCCAAGAATGTACCCTAGTTTTCGTCAGTCTTTTAATTTGTTATCTCTTGGCTAGGGGACTGTATTTGTTAAGGCCTTTATTTGTGTTTGTGTTCTATTACGCATTTGTTTCATTCATTTCACATGATAATGGGAGGGAGGGGTGGAGGGCTGGTGGGCGTGTATCGGATGTTGCGTACACCGCTAGTCATATGTGCACATCGGCGCCTGTAGAAGACTTTGTGATTATCTTTGTAAGCTCGCCTGTAACATAACATCGATATGTTATTAGACAATTATTAGTTTACATTGGCTATTCAATTTCCAATATCATTTGGGTATATTATTTTCTATTTTCCTGGCTGATTGGATTTTGGATGTTTCTATTCAGTATTTATCCCGTCAACATTCCGTATGTGCCGTGAAACACGGTGCCGTGAAACATATTTGATATTCTGTCAATACGACCTAATCACTGTATGTATATGTGCGGTTCGATTCTCCGATGTTGAGGATACGGCTGGGTTATTTTTTGCTATTTGTAGTGTTGTAGTCTAGGGGCAATTGCTCAGAATCCGGCACCTCATGTTAATTCTTCTTTGTTAGTGGTTTTGTATTCGTCTTGGATTCCACTTTCCGAAAAATCCGGGTGCCATTTTTTTTCGGATACATTCAAGGTCATTTCAAGGTCATTCAAAATCAAGGTCAAAATCCTGATAGAGATCTGTAAGATAATGTTCTTTTTTTTCACCAGCCACGACAAAAAAAGGAACTTATTTAGTTACTCAATAGTGGAGCTCATGATGGGCTAGTAAATTAATGCACTCTGGTATGAACATAACGTTATCATTATAGTTCGGGGGTAATCGCCATGAATGCGACACATCGTGTTAATCTTTTTTCTCGGGGTTATTGTATAGTATAACCTTATAGGGTTCAGCTTTCAGAAAATAAGGGTGCCATTTCTTTCCAATTAAGTTCAATGTCATTTCAAGGTCATTGAACTTCAAGACACATTTGATGCTATATATACTTTTTAAACATATTCATTAATACATTTGGCATACAACAATTGTCAATATTTACATTGATATTGATAATAAATGTATGTGTGAAATAGAAAAGCAGTCATCAAATGTCAATGTCATAGTAGGTCGCAGATATTGATACCTGTAAATTCAACAATCAAACTGCACATGTTTCATATTCTTTATCATAATTCCGCATTTATTACACTAAAATAAGCTTTCCGCAATAATACGATATGTTGAACAATTCTGCAGTAACGTAGTTCCTGGCTACTGCAGAACTTGGAAGATCCGGTGAAATAGATGTGAAGGAGTGGAAGAGTGAAGAGTAGGCTCCTGGTTACTGTATTAATCTAAATACATGTAAAGAAACATTTTTTTCAGAACTGTATTTATGCCCCCTATGCGATAGCAAGGAGGCATATTGCATTGCTCTTGAGGTTCCGTACGTCCGTCCGTGTAAATATACGTGGAAAAGTCGAAGAGTTTCTCCAGTTAGAGTCCAGTATGCCACGGGGGCATATCCAGGTTTTACAACATAATGCCTAGTTATGTAATGTATTTGTATTTACTTTTGTTAAGTTGAATGCCAGTTCAAGGTCATGGAAAATTAAGAATAATGTCGTATTGTATTTATCAAAAGAACAAAAACAGGATAAATACCATATACTGGTGATCTACTGAATATGTGTGTCAGGTTTCATTAATTAAAAGAACACTATTAAAGCATAGATATCTTAGGAATTGATAATTTCATTGTCATGCTTCATAACTTTTATAATTACTGATTGCTACCTATTAAGTTCTAGTAAATGCATATTCGAACGCAGTTCATCATGACTCATGCACGGCTATATGGCATAGTTAATGTGTACGTGTGTCATGCTGCTACCACTGTGTATTGCGCCAGATATATGTTTTCACGGGTTCATTGGTCTCCTCTCTGTATCTTCTTTTCTAGTTTGGATAACGTCACAGTCTGGTTAAGATAGAAAATATAAGCATATATATAGAGAATAGTAGGTTAGTGCCGTGAATGGGAAAAAATATCTGGCAAGGCTTAGGAAACGGGATGGGCGAGGCTCTGCCGAGCATATCCCGTTTCCGAGCCGCGTCAGATATTTTTCCCATTCACGGCACTAACCTACTATTCTATTTATCCCGTCAACACCTACAAATGGCTTTAAAATGCAAAAAAAGTAACCCCAGTCACCGCATATATTCAGACGCGGTGATTAGGTCGTATTGACAGGATATCAAAAATGTTTCACGGCACCGTGTTTCACGGCACATACGCACTGTGTTGACGGGATAAGATTGTATTCAAGGTTTGTGGTAATGTATAATAATCAGTATTAATCTTTCATGGGATCGTGCTCAGTTACTTCCATACAGGACTCACATTGAGACAGCATCCCCCATATTATATAACCGTGTCTAATTTTCCGAGTAAAAGGATATGTACGAAATCCAAATGAGGATGGATTCACTGTTAACCAGACACCATACTAGAGGATCTATATAGTCAGCTTCTTTCATACTAAATAATAGCACCAACTTATTATTAAAATAGCAACTTTCACATACAATATTTAAGAAACAATGCATTACAATGCTATCTAGCTAACAAATCATACAGATCAGCACGTATACACAAGGGGCTTATTTACTAATGTATAATGGCTAGCAGTCTGTTGTGCCATCCGACTATGCACAATGATAGTTTATTGCATAAACCATGCTGGCTCTTGATAAAACAGACAATCAATTTGAAAATACAAGCATGATGACAGATAACGATTAGCACATGATATGACATATTAGCATGCATTGTATACATTCTCCACTGTAACGGGTATCATAGGAGAACGTGGCCAAGCCCACAATCAGCTCTGAATACAGAGCATTCTGACATATGCTCTTCCTTATATAATATAAGCTAATACAATAGCATATATAATGGTTAAGTGCCTCGTTAAAATTGCCGTCCTCCTAAATTGCGCATTTTATAGTATTAACATGTTGACATTATTTACCATGAATCTACGGTCCATATGGTTTTCTGCGTTCTAGTATACACATATAAACATGCGATGATTTTGCAAATAGACAAACAACCCAGTCTGATGACCTTCATTATGAGGAAGTTTATCATTACTGATATGATTAAATTACTTAAAATAGCCAGCATATGTTTCAACTCGTTAAGTGAGTTCTAAAAAGAGCATTATGATATGCAAATAGCATTCTGGGAATTGCTCTGCTTTTCTGAATGCAGTGTATGTATCAAATTCAGCTTAACACGAATATTAATTTCACATTATGGAAAAGATTATATTTATTTGTAAACCATGACTGGATTCATCGAATATTTGACAGATATATTTCTGGTGTATTGTTAGAATCTTTGATATTGAATGCATGGATTAAAGCATCCACGTGAATTTCACTATTTGATATTTCCACTGGTCTATAATTGGCAAATCGTTTTATTTTGGTGGCCATTTTGAAAGTAAACATGATTTCGTGCTTATTATGCCGTTGCTAGTAAATACCGTATTATCAATAGCCGATCATGCTGACTTAGTTCACTTTATTAATGAAAGATATGGATGTGTGCACCGGCATCACTACTAAGTACTTTTAGCCTGTAGAAACTGCATCAGTACATTTCTTATACGATACTTTGAACTACAACTATTGGTATATATACATGAAATTACGCTCCTACGTGTCTTACATACTAGCCTATTTGCAAATATAACCGCCGTACATTGAAAATACTTGTGTGTTTCTGCTAGTAATATGCAGAACATCTATTATTCCGATCTTCTGAGCAATTTATACGGTTATCAATTCAATAAGAACTGCAAATTATCATATCCCTATCATTATTCGGACACCAAGCGTGTATGAAGTTCAATGACATTGGAATGACCTTGGCAGTGGTTTAAAAAAAATAGCACCTGGATGTTTTGGAAACCTTATACATTCATGTTTATAAAATCATCGGGTGCCAAAAATTAACACGAGGTGCCGGATTTGTATACATTTGTACATTTGGCAACTGCCGGATTTGTATACATTTGTACATTTGCCTTTGCCCCCAGACTATTGACGGGATAAATAGAATAGTAGGTTAGTGTCGTGAATGGGAAAACATATCTGGCGCGGCACGGAAACGTGATGGGCGATGCTATGCCGAGCACATCCCGTTTCCTAAGCCTTGCCAGATATTTTTCCCATTCACGGCACTAACCTACTATTCTCTATATATGCATAGTTACAGTAACCGCATCACATGTTTCTATAGTGATAACTTGGCGTGAGCAAACTGCACCAAAACCTCTTGTTAGCAAAGAAGTCTCATTGCTACATGCCATTTATAACCGGCCACTGGAATCGTCGTTCGTTTACAATCATACCGACAGGCATATAGAGAATAGTAGGTTAGTGCCGTGACTGGGAAAACATATCTGACAAGGCTTAGGAAACGGGATGGGCGAGGCTCAACAGAGCACATCCCGTTTCAGTGCCGCACCAGATATTTTTCCCATTCAGGGCACTAACATACTATTCTATTTATCCCGTAAACACCAACAAATTTCTTTAAAATTCAAAAAAAATAACCCCAGCCACCGCATATTCATACGCAGTGATTAGGTCGTATTGACAGGATATCAAACATGTTTCACGGCACCGTGTTTCACGGCACATAGCACTGTGTTGACGGGATAAATAGAAACACATGCTTTTATATGTCCTGTCTGTGAGGGATTGTGATTGGCCCTGTAGCCCGCCCTCATTGACCGCCCTCCCTATTTCAGCGCCCTGGCGGACGTGGCGATGGGGAAGAAGCGGGTGTTGGTGCCATATCGGGACTCAGTGCTCACCAAACTCCTACAGTCGGCCCTGGGTGGCAACAGTCGTACCGTCATGGTACGTGCTTAACCTTTCTCTGTAGTACCGTGTGGATACTTTACTGACGGCTTCCTGAACTCATAATCATATTTTTGGACTTTTCCATTAACTAGAAAAGTGGTAACAGCAGGGCTGCCATGGTACGTTCATCGTATATACATGGCTGTCGTCGGCTGTTGTTTTATAGTTTGGTTTCTTTCTCAATAAAACATGGTTTGACAGCCCGTTTCACTAAACATCTTACGACTAAAATGGTCGTATGTGCAAAATTATGGAAGTCTGTACATTTCACATATTCAATGTTTTCTTGTAAAGAATTATTGGATTTACATTTATTGAGCATAGGCTGCATATGCAGCCTATGCTCAATAAATGTAAATCCATCAATTGAAATTTACAGGGGATCCTAAATTTGCACTTGCGAACATCTTAGTCGTACGAAATTTAGTGAAACGGGCCCCTGATGATCTTAAACTGGTCTATAGTAACATTGATGGTTGCAATCGCTGATACTGATAGTTAAATGATTTGGATGCATGCATTTGATGCGGCGCACGGGTGCCTTACATTTACATCTGGCCAGGTCAGGATTTTGTAGTTTCAGAGACAACAAACAGTGCAGATCCAGATGAGCCGGCTCGTAACGAGCCGTCTCATCAGGATCTGCACTGTTTGAAAGTAATTTTCATATTTTTGAGAACAACAAATACCCCCTTTTTATAAATGGAATAGTCTGAAAATCATTTTGCGATGATTGGATTGGTTGCAAAATTAACATATCGCAGCCCATTCAGTTCCTTAGGGTTGAAAGGTTAATCCTGGTGCTGCACACCACGCCGGCGTAAACTGTTTCATATCGAAATAGGCGCCCGATTCTGCAATAATTCCAATTATGTATATGTAATAGCTCTAAGTGGGGGCTCACTGGGTGGTATCTCATCATTGATGGCGGTGCGGAATGTTGAAACACCACTACCACACCACATGTGGAAGCCTCGGACCTGTGACACAAAAAAAAATACCCATTACAAAAAATCCATTACCCCACCCACTTGCTCTCATACAGTACTATCTTATATTATAGAATATAGTACTGTATGAGACCAAGTGGGTTGGGTAGTAATGGAATTGTTTGTAATGGGCAATTATTTTGTGTCACAGGTCCGAGTCTTCCACCTGTGTGCCACATCTACTCCTACACCAGTGTTGGTCAATATCAGTTGTCAATATACCCTGAGTTTTATACTAAAAGTAACTGCAAAACACGTATGTCTATCGTTCAACATTGTCACTGACAATGTTGAACGATAGACATACGTGTTTTGCAGTTACTTTTAGTATAAATTTCATTGAATCCTAATTTTAGCATATCGGCTCATATAGCTATCAATATATTGACATTGCATATCTTGAAACAACACTATGTTATCCCTGGAGCGTGTCACTTTGTTTTTATATCTTGCGATATTTACATCCCCACATGACCTATCAAGTTTATAGAGCCTATAAGTGGGTATGTGCCATTTTACCGGTCATACTAGCAATAAACACCACACAATGACCATATAAAATGTATTTCTGTATATTTTGGCAGCATTAGTACATGCTGATGTGCTCTTTTCCTTGAATTCGGGAGACAAATATTGTCGTCTGCTGATTTCTTTTTACAAAATTGTCCTCTTTCCCGGTGGAAACAAGTTTTATCATTACATTATATGGGGATGAATCTCATGTGCTGACACAACTTAATTAAATTAACTCATTAAGGTGACCACCTATAATGTCAGTGGTGGAATAGATTAATTATGATAATAATTATGTGGGTGATGCATGCCCCACCCACCCAGCATGCTAGCAATCATACAGTACTAGTACTGTCTTTGGCAAATTTGCTTCACTTCGAAGAATGATCTCTACGGAGCCCCACAGGCAACATGGATATTTTTTATTAATTCGTTCCCACGAAATAACAATTCGTTCCCTCGAATTAACAATTCGTTCCCACGATATAACAATTCGTTCCCTAGAATTAACAATTCGTTCCCACGAGATGACAATTCGTTCCCTCAATTTAACAATTCGTTCCCTCGAATTAACAATTCGTTCCGACGATATAACAATTCGTTCCCACGAATTAACAATTCGTTCATGTAGGAACGAATTGTTATTTCGTGGGAACGAATTGTTAAATATGAGGGACGAATTGTTAATTCGTGGGAACGAATCGTTAAATTGAGAGAACGAATTGTTATTTCGTGGGAACGAATTAACAAAATAAATAAGTATACGTCCCTTGCGGGTCTCCGTAGATCTCGGAGTGCATGCTCAGAAATAGTTATACAGTCGAACCCCTCTAAACCACAGGGGTCCGAAGTTGTGCTGGGAAAAGTGTACTGGGTCCGAATCGGTGGGCGTCTTAGTCGGTGGGCATCTTATCGGGTCCGAAGTTGTGCTGGGAAAAGTGTACTGGGTCCGAATCGGTGGGTGTCTTAGTCGGTGGGCATCTTATCTTTTTATAAGATGACCACCGACTAAGACGCCCACCGATTCGGACCCAGTACACTTTTCCCAGCACAACTTCGGACCCATGTGCTCTAAACCGGACACAGAGAACAGTTTGTTCTGCTTAATTTGTATCGGGTTCATTGCCACTTATCTCCGATGATACTGTCTGCGCATGCTCACAAAACACCCACGCGTGTCTTGAAGTAGTCAAGTATCGATTTGCCAGTGTAACTACTCTAAACCGGACACCCTGGGGAACCTCCCAGGGTTTCCGGTTTAGAGAGGTTCCATAGTAATACTTTGCCATTATGTGTGACTGGAGTAATGGGGGTTATGGGATTTGCGACCAGTGCAACTTCTGATCAAATAGCACACTCATGTAGCCTGATAACGATATATATTGCTTGTTGGACGTTTCATTGATGGAATGGCGAATAGTGCATATCCTGATCAGACTCCCTGGTCTCCTGTAGCCTATTTCACCAACATTGCAAAGTATACTTTTCTAGCAATGTATACTTTGAGGGAATAATCATTTATTTTTCCTGAAATGCATTCTGTCATATAGAAGTAACGACTGCATGTATTTAATGATTAAAAGTATGCAGAATTATTATACTGAATGTATTACATTATCACAGCCAAAATGGCTGTGATAATGTAATAAATTCAGTATAATAAAAAATAATAAATTTATCCTAAAATTTCTCCCTCAAAGTATACTTTGCTAGATAAGTATACATTGCAATGTTGGTGAAATATGCTACTGGTCCTGGTCGCAAGGCCCGATTTCTCCAGTCACAGCCACATATACTAGATTATTGCAGCTGCTGTTGACAAGGAAAGTTCACGACCTATTGTGTCCAGGTGATAATGGCCATCCATGTGTTTTATGAGCCGGAATATGGACTGTCAGGTCACATAGAGTGTAACAATGCATAACTCTACATTATGTTTGTAAAACATGGATATCCCCGCCCCTTTGGCATAGTTCACTGCAAAAATGACTAAGTTTTTCTACGACCTTGTGAAGGTCAACAATTTCAAGGCCATGTTAATGGTTGCGTGAGTGTGTCCACATGCATCAAGTGTGCGAATATTAATCCAGTAATATTTAAGTTATGCCATGATGGGGAAATTCTTACAATCGACACAAATGACCACGCACGTATGGACGTACGGACAGAATCTCAATAGTAAAGCAATATGCGCGCCTTTCTTTCGCATGGGGTGGGGCGCTAAGGGATAATGGCTAAATGAGGCATGGGTTAAAGTTATAATATTTTTTATTTTGTAAAATATTTGTTAACTATATTGGTTTACTTTTGTGTTAACTCGTATCACTATTTATTGTGGCATATTGTTTGCCCATTTTATTTGGCTATCATGTTATATAGCCAAGCCCAATACCTCATTGAAGACCATGGTATTATAGAGCCATGTATTCTTTTGATAAATGACGATATAGGTATAGTTTATATGTATACATGTATACGTACCAGGAGCTCATTTCACTAAACATCGTACGACTAAAATGTTAGTAAGTGCAAATTTAATATCGTCTGGAAATTTCGATTGATTGATTGACATTTATTGAGCAAAGGCTGCACATGAATGCAAATCCAATAATTGTTTACAAGAAAACAGTGTTAATGTGAAATTAACTATCACAATTTTGCATTTACGAACATTTTAGTCGTACAAAGTTTAGTGAAACGGGCCCCAGGTGTGACCAGTAATATATACAAGGTAGGTGCACTATTATAGTACAGCATAACCTTTATAAACCGGGCATACATAACATATATGTGTCTTTAATCTGAGTTTATGATCCAACAAACCAATGCGTATGTATGTTTTGGGGAGAAACTGAAGCATTCAGGGAAATCCCACTTGTGAAAATCCCACATGCTAAGTCTAATATACTGCTCTCACTCGGATCTAACCGGGGTCACATTGTTAACCCTTACTACGCTGAATTAAATTGTGTCGTCTGCTCGAAATGTTTAATTTTCAATATTTCTCGATAAAAACCTGTTTTGACAGCACATGAGAATCGTCTCCACTGTCCACTGGAGACGATTCTCATGTGCTGTCAAAACAGGTTTTTTGTTAAGGCAAAATGAAAAACAGCAGACGACAATTTTTTAGATAAAAAACCTGTTTTGACAGCACATGAGAATCGTCTCCACTGGAGACGATTCTCATGTGCTGTCAAAACAGGTTTTTTGTTAAGAATTAAGGCAAAAATGAAAAACATCAGACGACCATTTTCGTCTACCGCGTTGCGAGGGTTAAGACACCCGACAACCTCATTGTCTTTCATTTCTATGGGTTTTGTATATGCTAAGCTATTTCATGTGGGTATGCATGTTCGTGATTGGAAAATACACATTTATGTCTTGGATCACTCAGATCACTCGGATCTATTACCGGGGTCACATTGTTAACCCTTACTACGCTGAATTAAATGGTGTAGTCTGCTCGAAATGTTTTATTTTCAATATTTCTCTATAAAAACCTGTTTTGACAGCACATGAGAATCGTCTCCACTGGAGACGATTCTCATGTGCTGTCAAAACAGGTTTTTTGTTAAGAATTAAGGCAAAAATGAAAAACAGCAGACGACAATTTTCGTCTCCCGCGTTGCGAGGGTTAATACACCCGACAACCTCATTGTCTTTAATTTCTATGGGTTTTATATATTCTAAGCTATTTCATGTGGGTATGCATGTTCGTGATTGGAAAATACACATTTATGTCTTGGATTACTCGGATCTATTACCGGGGTCACATTGTTAACCCTTACTTCGCTGAATTAAATTTTGTCGTCTGCTGGATATGTTTTATTTTCAATATTTTTAGATAAAAAATCTGTTTTGACAGCACATGAGAATCGTCTCCACTGGAGACGATTCTCATGTGCTGCCAAAACAGGTTTTTTTGGCTAAGAATTAAGGCAAAAATGAAAAACAGCAGACGACAATTTTCGTCTCCCGCGTAGTGAGGACCTGACAACCTCATTGTCTTTAATTTCGATGGGTTTTATATATTCTAATCTATTTATTTCATGTGGGTATGCATGTTCGTGATTGTAAAATACACATTTATGTCTTGAAGTGCCCCTTTATTTGAATTATAGTGGAAACTCTCTAAACCGGACACACTGGAGACCTCATCATGCAAAGCCCAATCCAGTCCGTCAGACACACGTCCATCCATGGTCATTAAGTGCATCGAAAAGATTGCGAGAGTTTCTTCATTGTGCCATAACTTCAACATTACAGGATATATTACAGTCGAATCTGTGCTAAAGGCCACCTCCGAATAGCAATCACCTGGCTGTAAAGGCCACAGTTTTGTTGTCCCAATGGCACAATTACTATATAAATGACCCTGCGAATAAAGACCACCTGTGAACAAATGCCATTTTTTTCACTTCCCATGGCTGGCCTTTTTACTGTGCTTTACTTTAACTTTTTGACTGTACTTTGACTGTACTTTTGTTTACTGTTTGACTGTACTTTAATATTCGCACACGTGATACATGTGGACATATGTGACACACTCGTGTGACCATTAACAGGTTTGACTTTCACATGATCGCTGAAACACTGAGCCATTTTTACAGTCAAATATGCGAATGGGCAATACCCGTGCTTTACAAACATAATATCTAGTTATAACTGACTGGCTGCAATTATAATAAGCCCCATTTCCCAAGTCATCGTCCCATAGTCAAATAATTGTGACTGTTACTGAAGAAATTGGGCCTATGGGTTTTGCGACCAGTCTAGATCCAGATCAGCCTGTGCATCCGCACAGTCTGATCAGGATCTGCACTGCTCGCCATGCCATCAATGAAACACCCGTCATGCTTCTAACAAGCAATATATATCGTTATCAAACTACTGGATTGTGCTATTTGATCAGGAGCTAATGTTGATCACAAATCCCATAAGCCCTATTTCTCCAGTCACAGCCACTAGTATAGTTACCATCGCACCTATATATAATTCAAAAACAATATTTTTTTCGATAATATTAAATTAAAGGAAAATTTAAGAATGAGCCTTCTTTTTATTTCGTGAAATTTGGTCAAATATTGGTTTTATTACGAAAAATTTATTTCTCTATGGGAATTTAACATGGGAGAAAAAGAGGTAGAGGAGTGTGGGAGGAGTCAAAAAACGAACAATTTTGGAAATTGACTCCGAGACCTGGCTAGATAGCTTGGAAATGATCTAACTAAGAGAACAAAAGTTAAATTTTAAAAATCGGTCCAGTATTTCTGAAATTCTAAAAAATGTCCCCATGTTAAATTCCCATAGACATCTTCACTCTGTGAAGATGTCTATGGGGATTTAACATGGGGAAATTGTTTTTTCGCAATAAAATCAATATTTGACAAAATTTCACAAAATAAAAAGAAGGCTCATTCTTAAATTTTCCTTTATTTTGATAATATCGAAAAAAATATTGTTTTTTAATTGTTTATATGGCCGCAAAATTTGGGCAGCTTTCGCGAAACAGACTACAGGTGTTGTCATATGTGTAGCAACAAACAATTAGGTGAGCAGTGAAGCACTTCCTCATTACACATCATTTAGTGAGAGGTTATCACTGTTCAAACACTTGAAATGGTGTGTAAATTGACAGACAAAAGATTAAAGGATATACTTATCAATTTATAAACATTTAAATAGGTGATAGTAAATATGAAAATTATAATAAATCTGCTGAAGAGTCAGTGATGGCATTTACAATTTATATGCTAATGGTCTTCCTGTGAGTACATTTATTAACAAGTAAATGAAGAGTTAGTATCACTTGTAAACTATAAACAGGTGGTATATGTTTAGAACCGAGCACATCCCGTTTCCGTACCGCGCCAGCTATGTTTTCCCATTCACGGCACTAACCTACTATTCTCTATCTATTTTCCTTATTTCTGAACCAAAGTATATGTTGTGACCACTCATTTGAACCGTCTCGGCGAGACGGTTCAAATGAGTGGTCACAACATATACTTTTGATGAGAAATAAAGAAATTCTTGAGCCTTGCCGGATATTTTTTTACCATTCACGGCACTAACCTATTATTCTCTATTTATTACCATGAGTGTTTGTAAGCCACAGTTTGATCACGGTCCGCATGTACGAGGAGATAACCCGCGAGCTTTAGCCACTGCGTTATCCATCGTACATGCGGACGAACGTGAATGTGTTATCACATATCCTCATGCCCGTACATTACCCATGTGCTGTGTAAATACAGAAACAAAACTCAAAAATGTATCAAATAAGGGATAAAAATAATTAATGGCAGTGCAAGGCCTTGTCATTGGGGTGTAATTTGTTAACTGACAAAGTGAAATAACAGGTAACATGTCGTTGCTAAATATATTTTTCGCATGACTAATATATTCTACTAATATTCTCTTAGTTGTGCACAGAGTTAAATATGTTGTTAACACTCTTTGGAACCTCAAATGAGTGGTAACAACATATATTTTCGAGAAGAAGAAAAATAGCAAAAATTATTTCAGTTTGTTCATACCCCCGTATAGCGTTATTCAGTATCAAATTGGTTAAACAACATCTAAATGCTGAGTGCTAGGCTGTATGAAGTTCTGACAGTCCCATGATAGGCGCGAACATGTATGTAACATGTTCTCAGTAGAGCTAGCTCTGGTACCAGACTGGGCTGAACGAATGAGATGGACTGAGAAACCAATTTTACCAGCCGAGCTTGATACCAGGCATGGTATAATTATATTATTCGGTTGTCAGGCTGGACCCGACTATGAGAATATTAGTTCGGATGCTGAGTGCCAGAACTTAGTGTAATTTGGTGCTCAGCATATTGAGAAGTTGATAGTACGGCTGATTAGACTGGTGACAGCTGATGCCAGCTTTGAACGCCGGTCTCGCGCGTGAGCTAGCCGTACCAGCTGATAGGTGAACATTCGTTACATATGTAACATATTCCAGTTGGTCTGGCTATATTTACCGACTCGCGGAATGTTCTGGAGAAAAAGACTTATGATTTGGTCACACATTCACACTTGTGGAAAGGAAACTGACAATAGTTTTAAACCACAGATCCACCGTTAAGTAGGGATATAATCAAGAGGGTGCTAAATTAGCACTTCCTGTGGTTATTTTCCTGGGCCCGGTTGCTCAAAACCTCTGTTAGCTTAACAGACTGTTAAATCCTTAGCAATGCTAAGGATTTAACCGTCTGTTAAGCTAACAGAAGCTTTGAGCAACCGGGCCCAGATTAACACTGTGACAGCTGATGAGCATGAACATGAATAATGTGTTAAATACGTAATAAATATGCAGCCTATGCTAAATATATGTAAAGCCATCAATTGAAATTTCCAGACGATCCTAAATGTGCACTTACGAACATTTTAGTCGTGTAAAGTTTAGTGAAACGGCCCCTGGCACAGGCACTTGAAGTACAAACTGTACAAGTATAAATAATAGCACCACATCAAGGTGCGCGACATGAGGTCCAGGCCCGTACGCAGGGATTACTTTAGGGGGGTGCGTTATTGACGGCGCGAAGGGCTAAACTTTTTGTTTTGCACATCCACGGACAGATCTCGACTAACCCTAGTAACTGGAATGAATTTTGATATGTTAATTTTGCAACCCAATCCAATCATAACAAAATGATTTTCAGACCAGTCCATTTATGAACATGGGGTGTTTTTGTTCTTAAAATTATGAAAATTACTTGCAAAAAGTGCAGATCCTGATGAGACGGCTCGTCACGAGCCGGCTCATATGGATCTACACTTTTTGCCAATACCACTATACAGGCATGTGGTGTTGAAAGGGTTTAGGGGGGTGCGTACGCACCCGTCGCACCCCCTCTGCATGAGGCCCAATACACAAAAGGCAAACAATTAAAAAGCAGTTCCTAATGGTGAAGTACCTGGTATATAATATTAATTGCTGAACACTATTTATTACATAATATATATGTATATTAAAATGTACCTTGCATGTCAATAAGTATATATGATATTTGAGTATGTCTCAAGTTTTATGTATGCTGAAACACTATTTATTACATAATATATATGTATATTAATTTGTACCTTGCATGTCAATAAGTATATATGATATTTAAGTATATCTCAAGTTTCATGTAAGGCCACTTGAACTTCACAATTCATAGAACGATGTGTACACTAATTCATTTGTCAAACTTTTGAAAAACAATTGCTCTGTAATGAGATAATACACTAACGGTTCACTGTTAAAACTTGAATTATAGTACCATTTAACCCTTACTACGCTGAATTAAATTTTGTTGTCTGCTGGAAATGTTTTATTTTCAATAATTCTCGATAAAAACCTGTTTTAGCAGCGCATGAGAATGTTCTCCACTGGAGACGATTCTCATGTGCTGTAAAAACATTTTTGTTTGTTATGAATTAAGGCAAAAATGAAAAACAGCAGACGACAATTTTCGTCTCCCGCGTAGTGAGGGTTGATGACACAAATGCTAAATGGCTGCCATTGATACTTAATGCATGGCGTACATATAGTCGCCACCCTGTCCATCTATTCATCTGGGGGCCGTTTCACTAAACTTCATAAGACTAAAATGTTCGTAAGTGCAAATTTAGGATCGTCTGGAAATCTCAATTGATGGATTTACATGTATTGAGCATAGGCTGCATATGCAGCCTATGCTCAATAAATGTAAATCCAATAATTGTTTACAAGAAAAAATGTTAATGTGAAACTTACAGAATCATAATTTTGCACTTACGAAACATTTTAGTCGTACGAAGTTTAGTGAAACGGCCTCCTGCCTGTCTCTAGCATTTGCATTACAGTTTTCAGCTACCTACTATCTCTGTTACCGACGTCTGATTTGCTTGAAACTTCATATGTTTATTTTTCATCATCCATAGTTCAATCCTCTAGCCCACACTGCGGCCCCTGTGCTGAAGGTCAATGTCAAATGACTTTGTGTTAAAGATTTTTGAGTGGTACATTCGCCATCATAACCCAAATTTTCTGTTGCGCTACAGACAGAAAAATTGGGTTACCTCCATCAGTTGTGTTGTCATATCAATGAGTGTATTGTGTTGTTTACATGTAAACAAACATGTCCACGGACATATTCTTAAACATATACAATGTATCAAGTGGATAGTCAGTGTTTTTCTGACTACATGTAATTGAAGAGGGCTCTGGGAGGAGGGAGCTATCTCCTTCATGGAACTCCTTCATGGAGTTAGCCCCCTTCTTCCACTGACCGCTTCAATTATGTTTCAACTTTCTGTGAATTGCAGGTTGCAGCATTGAGTCCGGCGGACATCAATTATGAGGAAACGTTGTCCACACTGCGATATGCCGACAGGTATGTCATACACATAGTGAGCACACAATGGTGGAAGACTCGGACCTAGGACCCAATACTTGGCTCATTTGGAAAACGTTACCCCACCCACCCATTTCCATACACTATACCTTACAGCCTGTTCATGCTGTAATGTATAGTGTATTGAAATGGGTGGGTGAGGTAACGTTTTTTTTCAAATGAGCTAAGTATTTCGTCCTAGGTCCGAGTTTTCCACCTGTAAGTGAGCACCCTATGCAAACATGCGTGGCTGTGACTGGAGAAAATGGGCGTTTGCAAGTTTTTTCCACTGTAGTTCTAGATCAGCCAGTGCTCATCTCCGATCTTCGCCATTCCTCTCCATCGGTGAAACACCCGATATTCTTCTAACGTTCTGAAAAAAGGTGTTAAAAAGGTGAACAAGAAACTGTGGTCTGCCGACACCCACCTGCCTCCCGGTGGCAGATTGGAGAGACTCCTGCAAACCTCTTATCCGGAAACACATACAGTTGGACACACAGTCCAAACACTGTATACCATGCATGAGCTCTCCGAGACCTGGGCCCGTTTCAATAAAGGATCGTCTGTAAATTTCAATTGATGGATTTACATTTATTGAGCATAGGCTGCATATGCTGCCTATGCTCAATAAATGAAAATCAAATAATTGTATACAAGAAAACACTGCTAATGTAAAGTTTACAGACTATCATAATTTTGCACTTACGAACATTTTAGTCGTACGAAGTTTAGTGAAAGGGGCCCGTTTCAATAAACTTCGTAAATCCAATAATTGTTTACAAGAAAACTTTGTTAATATGTAATTTACAGACTATCATAATTTTGCACTTACGAACATTTTAGTCGTACAAAGTTTAATGAAACGGCCCCCTGGGCCTGTTTCACTAAACTTCGTACGACTAAAAAGTTTGTAAGTGCAAATTTAGGATATGCAGCCTATGTTCAATATAAAATGTAAATGCAATAATTGTTTACAAGAAAAAGTTTGCACTTACGAACATTTTAGTCGTACGAAGTTTAGTGAAACGCGCCCCAGAGACATATATACCATCTAACAAAAAGGTAACACCTGAAATTCACAAATTCTACCATAACTATCTACAGGGCGAAGAAGATTCAGAACAAAGCGGTTGTGAATGAGAGTCCCACAGACCGACTGATCCGGGAGCTGAAGGAGGAGAATGCCAGACTTATCGACCTTCTCAAGAAACAGGGCACTGGCGACACTTCCGGTACGTGGGCATATATGCTTAACCCTTATGATGCTGAATTAAATTGTGTCGTCTGCTGAATAATTTTTATTTTCCATTTTTCTCATCAAAAACATGGTTTGGCAGCACTTCAGAATCATTTCCATTGGAAATGATTCTAAAATGCTGCCAAACCATGTTTTTACTGAGAGAAAAGACAAAATATGAATTAACAGCAGACGACTATTTTCGGTTCCCGCATTCTAAGGGTTAATCCAGTATGTACTGAGAATATATGTCATAATATGTAATAGAAACACAATCATGTAGGGTAGACCAGTATATAACCAGTTTTATTTATAACCAAAATTGTATGGCAGAAACGTTTAAGTCGCTTTGCATGACAGCCAGACAAATTGGGTTACTCGGTTTTAGTGCATTACAGCAATTTACATTTCTGAGATAAAAAAAACTATACTCCTCGCAATTTCAAGCCATTTGTTGTTGTGGGACACACATAATTGATTATCACGCTTGGCACGAAACGCATGAAACCTTAGAATGTTGGGAACGAAAATTGTCGTCTGCTGTCGTTTATATTTTGCCTTCTTAGTCCATAAACATGGTTTGACAGCTCTTTAGAATCATTTCCATTGGAAATGATTCTACAGTGCGGTCAAAGCATGTTTTAATGAAAACAATGGAAAATAAAAATAAACAGCAGACGACAAAATTCAATTGAACATTGTAAGCGTTAACTTGGCTATGTGACAAAAATTAGACAAATGTCTGATTTTGATCACATGTGGAAGACTCAGACCTAGGACCCAACACTTGGCTCATTTGGAAAACGTTACCCCACCCACCAATTTCTATACACTACGTTTTTCAAATGAGCCAAGTATTGGGTCCTAGGTCTGAGTCTTCCACCTGTGATTTTGATAGCTTCAATTTATATGAGCATACCATATTTATTCCCATAGTAACCGCCTCTCTAATAGTAGCATCCATCCATCCCATAGTGCCTATAAAAACACAGATTTTAGACGCGGACCTACGATACCACCCACCCATTTCCGTACATTATATAGCAGTACCGTAACGAGGATGCAGCAGAGGTCGCCTCATCTGTCATTTTGCCTATTTTATTATGCTAAGAATCAAACAAAACGGTGTGGTGGCGGGGAGAATGCTCCCTGACCCCCATATCGGGATTTGGTTCGCATTGTCTGGTTTTTACCTCTGGTTACGGCCCTGTATTGGCTCTGCAGTCTAACCGAAGTGGGTGAGTGTTGTATCATTTTCGAATGGGCCATTTACCAACTCCTATGTCTGAGTCTTCCAACTGTGCAAATACAATAATTTCATATACTAACAGCATTTAATAGATAATATTTCCCTGAAACAATTATTCACAAACACGAGTGCATAGTCCGGGCTCATAGGTGCTGGGAAACTTGCATGACATTTATATAAGGTTAGACTATATAGCGGTGGTTGGTTTCTGTCACCTGTGCCCTGGCTCACTTATTATAATAGAATAGATTTTCATTTGTTTGTATAAAGTGACAATATGTTCACATATGTGGCTATAATTCCAGCACAAAAATATTTACACAATTCCCTAACATTTGATTGGCCCGTAGCAAGTATCTGTCCAAAATTTATATCCCAGTAAACTCCCATGCCGAACTACTTTCCGTAACCGTGAGGCGCAGTTAAAATAATTCTTAAGAAAACGGAAAATAAACACATTTTCTTGATGAATTTATTTCAAATGCTGGAATTATAAGGAATGAATGGCCTTTTTCGTGGAATTTATGGGCGATAAAACTTGAAAAGTCGCGGGGAGATACTGGACGAGCCTTCCGGGAAAACAGGAAAATAAACACATTTTCTTGATGAATTTTATTTCAAATGCTGGAATTATAAGGCTGATGACATTTTTGTGGAATTTATCGGGGATATAAACTTGGAAAAGTCGCGGGAATACTGGACGAGCCTTCCGGCCTTCGTCCAGTATTCCCGCGACTTTTCCAAGTTTATACCCCGATACATTGCACAAAAAGGCCATTCATTCCTATAGTGATTGTAGATATAGGGCTTATGGGATTTGTGACCAGTGTAGCTCGTGATCAAATGACAGGCTCGTGTAGCCTGATAACGATCTATATTTCGTGCTAGAAACATGGCGGGTGCACAGGCTGATCTGGATCTACACTGGTCAGAAAACCCATAAGCCTCATTTCTCCAGTCACTGCCACATATGTGTTTCATATTTAAAAAGTATTTAGATATATTAAGTATCCCATTGCCGATAGGCAAAAGGGGATATAGCGTTAGTCCATTTACGTACGTAAGTTAGTAACACCTTTCATATTTCAATAACTTATGAACCCTTCATCGATTTTGATAATATTTGGCCACAGATGGTGCTTTGTTTTGCATATGACCCACATCTGACCGCCCAAGGTAAAGGCCACTGAGGAATTTTCCGGCATCGCTCATAGTATGACTGAATGCGCGCTGAAATCTAGGTTCATTAATCAAATGGGTCTTATAGAAAACCTGCTCACCGATGTTGAAAACCAATGTGTACCATTGAAATTACACGTGCACATTCACTAATTATGCATAATTCTCATTTGTGACAAATAAATGTACCGTAAGTGACAATAGAATCATAGTTCTAGAATTGAATATAGGAATGAATGGCCTTTTTGTGGAATTTATCGGGGTATAAACTTGGAAAAGTCGCGGGAATACTGGACGAGGCCTTCCGGCCTTCGTCCAGTATTCACGCCGGTCATGGGGCCCGTTTCACTAAACTTCTTAAGACTAAAATGGTCGTAAGTTCAAATTTAAGATCGTCTGTAAATGTCAATTTATGGATTTACATGTATTGAGCATAGGCTGTATTGAGCATAAATGTAAATCCAATAATTATTTACAAGAATATAGGAATGAATGGCCTTTTTGTGGAATTTATCGGGGTATAAACTTGGAAAAGTCGCGGGAATACTGGACGAAGGCCGGAAACTTGGAAAAGTCGCGGGAATACTGGACGAGGCCTTCCGGCCTTCGTCCAGTATTCCCGCGACTTTTTTCAAAGTTTATATCCCCGATAAATTCCACAAAAAGGCCATTCATTCCTTATAATTCCAGCATTTGAAATAAATTCATCAAGGAAATGTGTTTATTTTCCGTTTTCTTAAGAATTATTTTAACTGCGCCTCACGGTTACAGAAAGTAGTTTGGCGTGGGAGTTTACTGGGATATAAATTTTGGACAGAGACTTGCTACGGACCAATCAAATGTTAGGGAATTGTGTAAATAGTTTTGTGCTGGAATTATTATGTAATATTATATATTCATACCTGTATTTATTTTATTTTTGCTTTGCTTTTGAATTGTATTATAGAATCTACAGGTAAGTTAACGTGTTATTTAAATAAAATGTAGGCTTGCATTAAAGGTACATGCCCACTCAGTAGACACAACATGTTATTTATATCAGAGACATCATCTGAGACATTTTCTGGCAAAATAAACATTCATTCACCATTACCCCACGTACTGATTGAATAATTATACATTTTATATCAGACATCAATTTCCACACTGATAACAGGGGCAATAATCGTGTTTCCTTAAAATGTTAACGGACATTACTATTTATTCTCTGTATTTATTGTTTGATGTGCAATGATCATACTTTATATTATGTCGAAAATATAATTTGTTCAAGAGACGCATTTAATTAGTATAAATAATTAAAAAATATCATGCCTCGTTTGCATATGAAAATAGCATGATACCACCGCGCGTCACTATCAGTAAAAGAAACATTACTAAATGATTATATCTGTATAGCGGGCACTCGTAATTTTTAGAACTGGTGGAATAGTGACACAATTATACACTTACTTAATTCCTATAAAGAACATTTTCTGCTTACTGAGTGGGCATGTACCTTTAAAAACTAATATGTGTGACATGCTCTGGCTATATACACCATCACTGAGATCTTGATAGTATCTTGTTAAATTAACCCATTAAGACAGAATACACTATGCTGAGTGGGTGGTTGGTCGGGCGACGGCGTAAATTAACGGTAGGGGTTCCTCCTGAAAGGAATCATGATTTGCCTGGTTTGGCCCTCAGGTACGTTTTTATCTTTGGCTCTTTTGTTACCTGGAAGTTGTATAAAAGTAATAAGATCCTACTGATTTTGGGAGGAGGCAAAGTGATTCTGGTGTGGCGAGGACCTGTAGCCTATTTCATCAACATTGCAAAGTATACTTTAGTAGCAAAGTATACTTTGAGGGAGAAATTTTCAATTTTGTTTTAAATTTATTAATTTTTATTATACTGAATTTATTATATTATCACAGCCATTTAATGGCTGTGATAATGTAATAAATTCAGTATAATAATTCTGCATACTTTTAATCATGAAATATATGCATTTGTTAGTTCTATATGAAATAATGCATTTCAGGAAAAATAAATGATTACTCCCTCAAAGTATACTTTGCTAGTAAAGTATACTTTGCAATGTTGATGAAATAGGCCCCTGACATCAGATCAGGATTATTCTGATTTCAGAGCTGAATATATAGTTGTTTTTTATTGTAAAGTGATCTGAATTTGGGATTTTCCCCCCATTTGTACATGTACTTGTACAGGTAATATATGGGATTTAGTACTAACACAATTAACCCGGCCTTAAATGACCTTAGCTGTTGATAGGCCGTTAAACCCCAACAAACAAACAAACACTATGCTGATGAAAAGCACTGAGTATCATTCTTATTTTTCTTTATAATAATATGGTTTGAACCATTTGAACCATCCAAATGGGTGGTCACATCATAATTATGTTCGTATGTATTTGAGGAGAAATGAGAATAGCAACGGAAAATAATGTAGTGACTTTTTTCAGATTTCTTGTTATGTAATAATTATATATGAGCCGCGCCATGCGAAAACCGGGCTTAATGACAACATTTTCAGTTTTTACTTTTTAGCGTATTCTGAATTGTACATCTTTTAAAAGCCATATGCCGCCAAAATGATCAATGTATCCCAATTATTTTTCATTTTAGAAGTATTTTTTATGACGCGTGGTAAAAACTTATATGACGTTTTAGGTCAGTGACGTTGAAATTACGACAACGGCGTATGCAAGGGGTATTGATAAAATACCCGGACAAGTCCTATAGATTTGTCATCTTTTATCGCATGTCAGCCAAATTTGGATATCTCGTAGCCTTTCCAAGTGTTTCCCATTAGGCCAAGACAAAGTATGAAAATAATGTTTATTGCAGTTGCTATTAATGTAACGTCATGTTTTGGATTGCGGCCCAAGTAACGTAATTCCGTATGAATAATTTTCAAATTAGGCAGAGTGTTGGCGTTTCCCTGTTGTTTGCTGCTGTCTGAAATAATTTTGGGGAATAATAGCGACATTATTTAACATTTCGTATGCGACGACATATTTTAAAGTAGGAAGTAGGCCGCTTATAACATTAACTTTGTAACAAAACATGACGTCGGGCAGATTAATTTGCTAGCGTGATACCTTATACTTGCGCGCCGTGTGTCTTTTCGAAAACTCCACCGACCTCACTGTGTGTTTTGTGCATTATGTATTGCTTATACATAAACAATGGAGGAGCTGCATTGAAATCACTGATTCTGAATCTATTAGAGAGATGTTGATGCATTTGTTTTGCCAAATTCAATACAAACCCCGGATATATATGTAATTACATAGCTGCGTGTCTACCTCTGTTTATGATAAAATTAGTGTCATTAAATGGCATATCATTCGCTAAGTACTAGATAGAATTGTTCAAAGGTGTCTCCATTTACCAAGATAATATATGGTAATACCGTTGGCATACAATAGGTTGTTCATATTTAAGATTATTTAGGATTCAAGGTGCAGTGTAAGCGAATACTTCGCTGATATGTAGCCAGTTAAATTATGCGTTCACCATTTTAAATTCATAAGGATAACCGACGAAAAAGAGTGACAATGTCGAAGAACGACAGTTAGGCGACAATGCACAGCGCCTAAAGCATTTCTAAGTCATTTCATTTCATGACGTTGTCATTAAGCCCGGTTTTCGTATGGCGCGGCCCATATATATCTGAAATAGTGAAGATATTGTCTGGCGGCAATTGCTCAGAATCCGGCACCTCATGTTAATTTTTCTTTGTTAGTGGTTTTGTATTCGTCTAGGATCCCACTTTCTGAAAAATCCGGGTGCAATGTTTTTCGGACACTTTCAAGGTCATTTCAAGGTCATTCAAAATCAAGGTCAAAATCCTGGTATTTATGCCCTAAAACCGAGGAATTGTTTCATTTGATGTATCAATATCTTCGGTGGTATGCATCACAATAATTAAAAATCAACTGTAGTCAAGTAATCTAACAACAACTATCAAGGTCAAGGCCACAACACTATATGTTCAAGGTCACCGAAAGAAAACGGCAACGTTTTCTTTGTAGTACTACTATAACATTATGGTATATCGTTATTACCATAGAAAATATATCTCTAGAGATCTGTAACATATATAAAAAAAATCTTTATTTCCTCTATAAGATATTAACCCTTAGACCGCTATCTTATTATTTTGTTGTTGTCTGCTGTTTATTTTCTATTTTGCATTTTTATCATCAAAAACATGCTTTGACAGCATTTTAGAATAATTTACAACATGCTTTGACAGCACTTCAGAATCATTTCCATTGGAAATGATTCTGAAGTGCTGTCAAACCATGTTTTTATTGAGAAATAAGGAAAGATATAAAAGGAACAGCAAATGACAATTGTTGTGAGTAGCGGTCTAAGGGTTAAATTAATGATACAACATGAAGAAAACACATAACATATGGGTCCATGCTACAATGATAGATGAATAATGAGCAACGGTGACAGGGGTGGATCTAGAGCGGGGTGGGGGGGGGGGGTCCAGAGTTTCAACCCCCTCATTCAGCTCACTTATTAGAAAACATTTTCATTTTTTTTGTATAAAATGACAAAATACTTTTGAAATCCATGTTCACATATCGATGGTCTAGTAACAGAAGGTCGTAACTGCTATGCTAAAGCATAGCAGTTATGACCTTATGTTACTAGACCATCGATATGTGACTGTGATTGGAGAAATGGGACTTGTGGGATTTGTGACCAGTGTAGCTCGTGATCAAATGAATGACTTATGCAGCCTGATAACGATCTATATTTCATACAAGAAGCATGGCGCGTGCACAGGCTGATCTGGATCTACACAGGTCGCAAAACCTATAAGCCTCATTTCTCCAGTCACTGCCACATATGTGTTTCATACATTAAAAAGTATTTATATATATTATATACCTACCCACGAAATACATAGTTATACTATGTCAATAAAAGTCATATGTTCTCATCGATTAAATAAACAACTTCCGGTGAAAATACGACTACTTCCACTATCTATATTCATAACGCGCATCTGCAGTGTCGGACGCAAATAGGCTACAAAAACACATTCATTACCATACAGTCTAAAACACTGCTAATTTCCATGGAGTGATATATAATAAATAGTAACGGCACGAGTGAAATATGGACATTTCACACCACTCGATGAACATATATGTCATATTCGTTGCACAAATATGAATATCCTCTATATATTAAGTATCCCCTTGCCGATAAGCAAAAGGGGATATAGTGTTAGTCCATGTACGTACGTATCTTAGTAACACCTTTCATTTTTCAATAACTTATGAACCGCTTAACCGATTTTGATAATATTTGGCCACAATGTGTGTCCACGGATGGTGCTTTGTTTTGCATACGACCCACATACGACTGTCCAATGTAAAGGTCACTGAGGACTTATGTTCACCTTGTTCGTAAGGCAAATGCGTTGAAGTTTTTTTTGTTTATTCAATAATTCCAGCACAAAAATAGTTACACAATTCCCTAACATTTGATTGGTCCGTAGCAAGTCTCTGTCCAAATTTATATCCCAGTAAACTCCCATGCCGAACTACTTTCCGTAACCGTCAGGCGCAGTTAAAATAATTCTTAAGAAAACGGAAAATAAACACATTTTCTTGATGAATTTATTTCAAATGCTGGAATTATAAGGAATGAATGGCCTTTTTGTTGAATTTATCGGGGATATAAACTTGGAAAAGTCGCGGGAATACTGGACGAAGGCCGGAAGGCCTCGTCCAGTATTCCCGCGACTTTTCCAAGTTTATACCCCGATAAATTCCACAAAAAGGCCATTCATTCCTATAATAACGAATAGGATAAAAATAAATATTTTTTTTTTATATTTTTTTTGAAAATTGAAAATTGTATATCGCCAATTGTTTATTTTTATCGCCAATTGCGAAAGTGGCTTTTCCAAGTTTATACCCCGATAAATTCCACAAAAAGGCCATTCATTCCTATAATAACTTATGAACCACTTCACCAATTTTGTTTTGCATACGACCCACGTCCGACCACCCAAGGTCGAGGTCACTGAGGACTTATCTTATTATTATCGAGGCTGCCAGCACGGGGATTTGCTTAGTGATAACGATGTCATTGTGTATGATGAACACAGTTGACACAGTAATTTGCCAGCGTAGCTCATAGTATGGCTGAATTTGTGCTAAAATCTAGGTTCATTAATCAAATGGGTCTTATAGAAAACCTACTCACCGATGTTGAAAACCAATGTGTAACATTGAAATTACACGTGCACATTCACTAATTATGCATAATTCTCATTTGTGACAATTAAATGTACCGTAAGTGACAATAGCATCATAGTTCTAGAATTATACCTGTATTTATTTTTTTATTTTTGCTGTGCTTTTGAATTGTATTATAGAACCGCCAAGTAAGTTAGCGTGTTATTTAAATAAAATGTAGGCTTGCATTAAAAACTAATATGTGTGACATGCTCTGGCTAAATACACCATCACTGAGATCTTGATAGTATCTTGTTAGTAATTATTAATTAAATTAACCCATTAAGATAGGATTCACTGTGCTGATGAAAAATACTGAGTATCATTCTTATTTGTCTTCATTATAATATGGTCTGAAGCATTTGAACCATCGAAATGTGTGGCCACATCATAATTATGTTCGTATGTATTTGAGGAGAAATGAGAATAGCAACTGAAAATAATGTACATGTAGTAACTTTTGTCATGTCTTCTTTTTCAGATACATTTACAAATAATATACATGTGTATATAGTGTAGATAATTAAGATTTGAATATCAGCTCAACTTTCTTAAATGACTGAGACAATTGTTTAATCCTTTACATGCTGAGGATAATATCAAACATTGTCCTTTCCATGCTAATGTTTGGAATATTCATTTAATGAGAAAATGTGAGTTTTCTTTTAGAATGGAACAATACATACACATACTGCAGATCCTGATGAGCCGGCTCATTCTACAGTAGGCATGTGAGGGTGAAAGCGTTAAACTATATATTTTCATCTTTATGTCTGTGAACCATAATTATTCAGTCAGTCATAGAAGAATCACAGAGACTCCAAAATGGATCCCATTTTGGAGTCTCTGTGACTCTTCTATAACTGACAGGTCAATCTCAATTCCATGTACATACATGTGCAACTAACGCATGTTTCTAACAGCTAGTACATCCAGAGAGCTAATGTTGTAAGGATTAAACTTGAGAATGCTGGACACGAACTATTTTGCCTTCTTTCTCAATAAAACATCGGTTGACATAGCTACAATAATTCACCTCCGATATGTTATCTAAGGCTACAACTTGACCCATTCATAAAATGTGATCAACCGAAGTGCATACCCAAACCTGTTACATGTAGGTAAAATTTTAGTAAACTGTATATGTTATACCTTTAAACAAATAATATTTGATGTAGATCTAGTAGATTGCCAAAAATAATAGAACAGGGAAATCATTTTCCCATGGAAGCCATCTTTTCTCTAGTTGTTGTTCAGCACTCAACATAACGAAATGAAGCTTTCAAATTTGCAAGATATACATGTAAATATCTGATAAACACCTTGACATAGTAAAATAACCAATGTCTGCATGTGTATGTTCTTTATTAATAATTTATTGATACAGCTTTTTACAGTTTTATATCGCTAACATATCAAACACGCCGGATAACCGATTGCAAAAATCACTTTTCCATGCGCTACATTAAAGAGATGGTGTTAAATTGCTACCCTCGCGAGAGGTATGGAGCGGGGTAGCAATTTTGTTTCTAGGTAATGGAAATGTTTATAAAGTGCTGCCAAACCATGTGTTTATTGAGAATAAAATAAAATAGGAAACAACACGACAATTGTCGTTCCCTGCATTATAAGGGTTGCATGGTATTTGCTACTATAGTTTGTGAGCATGCAGTTAGCACAATGTGATGCTTGCCTAATATAATGAAGAACAGTATTTACAGAGAAAAAAATGTACAAACATATATGTTTCGTTAGTTTGCATGTTCATGATTGATAAGCACACAGTGGAATGTTCTGTTTTTGCTAATATGTATAATTTGCTATATATTATAAGTTATTGTGATTCTACACATGCTATATGGTGTAATATTGCCCGTCTGAAGGTATGTTTAAACGTTATTGTGATTCTACACAGGCTATATGGTGTAATATTGCCCATCTGAAGGTATGTTCACCCTCGGCTATCGCCTCGGGTAAACATACATCCAGACGGGCCTATCGCCGCGGGTGAACATACCTCCAGAAGGGCAATATTACACCATATAGCCTGTGTAAAATCACAATAACTTATAATATGGCCTACCGGCTGATAAATAAGGACCTTACGGCATTTGCAATATTGACTACTGTCCTCTTGCTCATCAACTCAGTAGAATGAAAATATGAGACAGGCCATGCGATTTGTACTGACGAAGACGTGCAATTATTTATTTACAGAAACCGTGATATTTTCCGTAAATAATGTCGCAAGTTGACAAAATGATCAGGACAAATGCGGAATAGCATTCTTCATTTGCTCTGGAAATGTTGACGTCATTTACAGAAAATAGGGGAGACGTGGTTGGTGAGGAAGTTTAATTGACTGAGATTCATCTTGTACCGACTGTCAACATTCAATCTATTATAAATGGCTATGACTGAAGAAATGGCGCCTATGGGTTTTGCGGCCAGTGTAGATTAAAATAATCAGCATGTGCGTCTGCACAGTCTGATCAGAATATGCACAGTGCACCAGTCCACCAATGCTTCTAGCAAACAGTATATATTATTATCATGAGAGTGCTGTTTAATCAGGAGTACTGTAGCCTATTTCATCAACATTGCAAAGTATACTTTAGTAGCAAAGTATACTTTGAGGGAGAAATTTTCAATTTTATGATAAATTTATTGATTTTTATTATACTGAATTTATTACATTATCACAGCCAATTTGGCTGTGATAATGTAATAAATTCAGTATAATAATTCTGCATACTGTTAATCATGAAATATATGCATTTGTTAGTTCTATGCATTTCAGGAAAAATAAATGATTACTCCCTCAAAGTATACTTTGCTAGTAAAGTATACTTTGCAATGTTGATGAAATAGGCTACTGGTCACAAACGACATACGATTTGTTTCTCGAGTCACAGCCATTTATTTGAACAGGCATCAAACACACAAGCAAATGCAGTAAACTAACACTGTCAATTAAATTAACAAACACTTACATATTTTAACCAAACATGGAACCTATTGTCATCTGTATTTTTGATTCTATAAACATGTTGCAACCACTTTTTGCTAAAAAGACAAATTCTAACATGTTGAATAAAACTTTTTTCAATACCCCAAAAAAATCCCTTCTCAACTGAACATTGACACCAAATATTCAATTAAAATATTTTAGGTTTGGAAAATTCTAAATAGTTTCCATATTTCCCCTCACAGTACATGTTTTGTGAACAAAAGTCGCGGGAATACTGGACGAAGGCCGGAAGTGTAAATGGATAACCACATAATTGACTTGTCATTGTAGATATCCAGAGAATGCTGAGGTATAAACAACATATACTTTCATTGAGAAATGAAGAAAATAGAGAATTTGTTTTCTAAATTTGATTAGTTATACATGTAATGGTTCAACACAGAATTGACTTGTCATTGTAAATATCCAGAGAATGCTGGAGACTATATTTTTCTTCTGTCTCCACAAAATATATGCTGTTATGACTCATTTGAACCGTCTCGGCGAGACGGTTCAAATGAGAGATAACAACGGATACTTTCATTGAGAAATGAAGAATTTTTCTTTTCTTCTAAATTTGATTAGTTATACATGTAATGGTTCAACACAGAATTGACTTGTCATTGTCGATATCCAGAGAATGCTGGAGACTATATTTTTCTTCTGTCTCCACAAAATATATGCTGTTACGACTCATTTGAACCGTCTCGGTGAGACGGTTCAAATGAGAGGTAACAACGTATACTTTCATTGAGAAATGAAGAAAATATTTTTTTTTCTTCTAAATTTGATTAGTTATACATGTAATGGCTTGTCATTGTAGATATCCAGAGAATGCTGGAGAATAACCAGGAACGGATGAGGGACATGCAGATGTCGTGGGAACAGCGGCTGGAACTAGCCAGGTAACAACACACCTTCATTCTCTTATCTCACGGGGTTGTTGTGCGTGCATATGGTACACGTGGGTCCCAGGAATATCTTGGCTCCCAGGACACAAGCAATACGTAGAGCCTGGTTCGTATGCCTGTATGAGGAGATAATCTGCAAGCTATTGTGAACAGATTGCCAATCGTACAGACGGACAACCATGTTCTAAATTGTTTATCACGTACCGTTGTCCATGCGGTGTCCAGTTAAGTCTAATAATATGGGTCGAAACAGGAATATGGGTAGACGTCAGGTGCGGATCCACGCCCCCTCTAAAATTGGTAGAGTTTAGATTTTAACCAATTTTTTTGCGTGGAAAGATATGATTATTTCCTTATTTATCACACAAAGTGTATGTTGTTACCACTCAGTTGAACCGTCTCGTCGAGACGGTTCAACTGAGTGGTAACAACATATACTTTTAATGAGAAATAAGAAAAAATGCAGAAAAAATAATCTGAATTTTATGAAAATTGAAATCCACGCCCCCTCTAGACATAAATCCTGGATCCGACCCTGGACGTGGGATACTATTCACTGACAATAATGTGATTGTTTTCCCCATTTACCCATTTTTCCCCAATCATTCATTACCATGAAACCTCTCTTAAACAGACGCACTTGGAGATTTTAAAAGTGACATTTAGAGGAATCCCTTGTATTCTTCGTATATGAGCAATGCCAGACACGTTTATGTGCTTTGCGATCATGAACGTACATTAATATTACATAGATGAAAGGGAAAATCAAAATGAAGAATGACTGGAGAAATGGGCCTTATGAAATGTGTAGCCAGCCAACCTCCTGTACCCAAATAGTGAACAAATAAAAACTGTTAGAAGCTTGCTGGGTGTTTCAATTACTGAATGGCGATTCTGATCAAACTGCGCGGATCTGGCTGGTCGGATCTACACTGGTCGCATTGAGCATATGCCCCATTTCTCCACTCACATTCGCACATATAGCTAGTCACATTTCTCCAGTCACAGCCACAGATATAGAGCCGTTAGTGCCGTGAAAATATCTGGCGCGGCACGGAAACGGGATGTGCTCGACAGAGCCTCGCCCATCCCGTTTCCTAAGCCTTGCCAGATATTTTTCCCATTCACGGCACTAACGTACTATTCTATGTATCCCGTCAACACCTACAAATAGCTTTTAAAATCGGAGAATCGACTAGTATGACAACCGCACATATTCATACGCAGTGATTAGGTCGTATTGACAGGCTATCAAAAATGTTTCACGGCACCGTGTTTCACGGCACATACGCGCTGTGTTGACGGGATAAATCTCTACAGCTAGTCACAGTGCTGCAACCACGGCGACACATATCACCAGTCGCAGAATTCACAACCATGTGCTCACTTCCTACGCTGTTGACGGAAATTGACGTCTGTATTTTTCATTTTTGCTTTAATTCTTAACAAAAACCTGGTCATGTTTTTGTCGAGAAATATTTCCAGCAGACGATAAAATTTAATTCAGCGTAGTAAGGGTTAATACTGGTTGTTTTTACAGACAGGAATGGGAGAAAGGCCACAGACTGGAGGTAGATGAAAGCCAGTTGAAATGGAAACATTTCCCATATATAACAAACGTCAACGAAGATCCACAGTTGTCGGGGGTAATCAAACACGCGTTCTGCAAAGGTATGTAGCTTGAAACAGGATTTTCTGATGCTACTTAGTAATGTGTTAATAAACCGTATAGCCCCTAATCAACAGAATAATATACATTTCTTGTGGCAAGTTACATATATAAACTAATAATAAAATGGCAGGATCTACAAAGTTTGGTCATGCGCCATGTTCTGCATGTTGTTGTGCTGTAAATATCTTATTTCTAATTTTGATAATAAAATAGTTCTATACATCCATGTACATGTATAAAAGGTTTACACAATTTACAATATTTTTCATAAATAAAGTAAAAAATTGACAAGATTGTCAGAGTACATGTACTCTGAAAATTTTGTCAACTTTTGACACTACTTATGGAAAATATTGTAAATTTTGTAAACGTATTTCATGAAATTACGCAGATGTCCGAAGGTACAAAATCACATCCATGTATAAATGGTGTTACATACATTTTCAGAATGTACGATAATAGGGCGATCTGGCTCAGGCGATAGTGCAATAGAAATACGAGGTCTTGGGTAAGTTGGTTCATACTACTTTTGGGACGGTTTTCTCTCAAAAATAAATGTAAACTAGATTTGTCAGTAAGCGAGGCTTACAGAATACCCCCGCGTGGGCCCATGTGCCCCTAAATATGTAAGGAAATAGAAGTTATAACATATTTCTCTGATGTTAAGTTTTGTAAAGAGACTAAGTATTTGACCTTGACCTTGGGATCAGCGGGGGTTGGACGGTCGTGGATTTGGCACAGGAATGCATGTGTGATATATTAAGCATTTTAGATGAAGGCAATAGAAGTTATAACATATTTCTCTGATGTTTGATATATTGTATTACAGAATCCAAGTGGCACATGCCAAAGTTTTCACAGATGGTAAAACCACATTCCTCAAACCGTGCTCTGATTCCTCACTGGTCATTCGTAATGGGACAAAAGTCAAGGAAAAGACAATGCTACACCATGGAGTGAGTATATAATTATGTGTTAGTGTTCTCACAAAACTGTGCTCGTTACTTTTCCAAACAGTGTAGAACCAGACCAGCCCGCGCACTTGCGCAGTCTGGTCAGGGTCTACACGGTTTGTCATTCAGCAATGAAGCTTATTATATTATACCAACTTTTTGAAAAATGAGAATATTGTTTTCGTCTACACTGGTCGCAAAACCCATAAGCCACATTTATCCAGTCACAGCCACAAATTATGAAACCAACTTTTATGTTCTGCAGGACCGGATAAAACTTGGCTCCACCAATATGTTCCTATACGTCGGATATCCAAATGAGCGACATAGTCCAGACAGCAGCCAGCTGACCAACTACGGCTTTGATTTCTGTATGACCGAGTTGGCCGAACATGAGGGAGTGAGCGTCGACATTCAAACACCTGGCGATTCCGATCAAGCACAGGACATGTCCAATATGATGATGTTCCAAGATTTTGTCGACTTGATGCCGAAGATATCGGAGGCAAATGCAATAAGTGAGGAGATGAAGAGGGTAGGTAGTTTTGTTTGTTCGTTTTAGAGGGTCTCCGATATGCATAGAAAGTGATGATTAACACTTAGACCGATATCTTAATTTTTTTGTCGTCTGCTGTTTATTTTCTATTTTCCATTTTTATCATCAAAAACATGCTTTAACAGCACTTTAGAATAATTTACAACATGCTTTGACAGCACTTTATAATAATTTCCATTGGAAATTCTAAAGTGCTGTCAAACCATGTTTTTATTGATAAATAAGGCAAGATATAAAAGCAACATCATATTGTTGTGAGTAGTGGTCTAAGGGTTAATTTATTTATGAAAACAATTAGTTCAATTGTAGATTTGTATCATATTTCTGAAGTAATTGTTGTTACAAGTCACCTGGAAAAAAATTCAGGGATCACCTAACAAAAATTACATTTCATATCTTACTGGTACATGCAGGTTACCCCCCCCCACCCCCCCCCCCTAGTTGCGAACGGTAACTCTTGCAATTACTCCCGTACCTAGCTAGCTACGGACTAGATTGCAAGTTATCTTCGCAACTAGACAAACCCCCCACCCACCCGTTCCCCAGATGCTGGATCCGCCCCTCACATGTATAGCGAAAATGCCAAATTATGCCAACCCAAATAATCTCCCCTGTTTATCACAGCTTCTGGAATACTTGAATATTTATAATCTGGGTCGAATATTAACTGATTGGCCCTGATGTAAGGCATGTTTATGCAAACGTCTTAGTTATATCATGTGATTGATTGCTATGTCATTTGCTGTGCATGAAGCAAAACCACCTGCTGTATATCTGATACGCTTACTCTGTCAACAGCTACTGCCGTTTCAGGCCGGGTCAATGGCCTCACATTCACCATTACGGATGGGTGGACAATCAACATCAGAGATGAAAATTGACATAACAAGAGGGCCATGATGGCCCTAACTCGCTCACCTGACTCCATGAACACCAGAGGCGAATGTGACATTGAGTTCATGTGTTTTAAAAAAAAAGGGCTATTTTTAGACGGCGGCCATCTTGGATTAGCGATGACCTCCGTCTTAACAACTGAAAAGGCTTCACCCATGGACCATTGGCCACCATGGGCCAAGCGGTTCGTGTGAAAAAGAATTTTGAAATCTCTAATAAAAGAACGACCTTTTGACCTTTCGGCGGCCATCTTGGATGACCTGACCATCCAATTGCAACAAAAAATGTACCAGAGTGATCGCTTCTCTGATACCTTCAATTTGATATAGACATGACCATATTCGGTCAAAAATAAGATTTGACCCCAATTTGACACCACGGGTCAGGCCCATTTTTGACCCCAGAGTCACCATTTTAACAACTTTGAAAGAGCATTGTACATCGATCATTCCTACCAAGATTCGTCGAAATCCGGCTGGCGGTTCATGAGAAGAAGATTTTTTAAGAATTTGTGCTATTTTTAGACGGCGGCCATCTTGGATTAGCGACGACGTCCGTTTTAACAAATCTGAAAAGGCGTCACCCACGGACCATAACTGTGAAGTTTGGCCACCATGGGCCAAGCGGTTCGTGTGAAGAAGAATTTTGAAATCTCTAATAAAAGAACGACCTTTTGACCTTTCGGCGGCCATCTTGGATGACATGACCATCCAATTTCGACAAAAAATGTACCCAGAGTGATCGCCTCTTTGATACCTTCAATTTGATATAGACATGACCATATTCGGTCAAAAATAAAATTTGACCACAATTTGACCCCACGGGCCACGCCCATTTTTGACCCCGGGGTCACCATTTTAACAACTTTGAAAGAGCATCGATCATTCTAACCAAGTTTCGTCGAAATCCGGCTAGCGGTTCATGAGAAGAAGATTTTTTAGGAATTTATGCTATTTTTATTTTTAGATGGCGGCCATCTCGGATTAGCGATGACCTTCATTTTAACAAATCTGAAAAGGCTTCACCCATGGACTATAACTGTGAAGTTTGGCTACCATGGGCCAAGCGGTTCATGTGAAGAAGAATTTTGAAATCTATAAAAAAAAAGAAGGACCGTTTGACCTTTCGGCGGCCATCTTGCATGACATAACCATCCGATTTCGACAAAAAATGCACCAGAGTGATCGCCTCGTTGATACCTTCGATTTGATATATGGTCAAAAATAAAATTTGACCCCAATTTGACCCCACCGGCCACACCCATTTTTGACCCTGGGGTCACCATTTTAACAACTTTGAAAGAGCATTGTACATGGATCATTCCTACCAAGATTTGTCGAAATCAGGTTGGCGGTTCTTGAGAAGAAGATTTTTGAAGAATTTGTGCTATTTTTAGACGGTGGCCATCTTGGATTACATAATGACGTCATTTTAACAATTTTGTAATCCCCCTACATAAGGACCATATGACCATGAAGTTTGGTGACTATAAGTCCAATGGTTACCGAGGAGAAGACGTTTGATAATGTTCACGGACGGACGGACGGACGGACGACGGACACATTGCGGTAACAATAGCTCACATGAGCTTCGCTCAGGTGAGCTAAAAAATAGTCAGCCCTGAAATTAGGTCCTCACCACACCAGAGTTACTAAGCCCAACAGTTACACCCTAAAAGTAATATGATGAACATTAATCTTACTACTTTTATAATTGATACAATAGGACTCAACTCTCATTCCTTGATTGACTAATTGTGATTGACTAATTGCTTATATAAAACAAGCACTGACAAACAATATTATGCCATTGTTAGAGGTAAATGTTTTATTTAAAGGGTAACATGTTTTATTGAACACTCCATGCTGTTTTGAACAGGATTAGTACCCTCATCAATACCATTTTTCGATTAATGTATATGTTTCAGAATGTGAAGTTTGAGCCAGTCATTAAGAGTGAATCTAGTCATGATTCCAGGGGCAAGGCAACAGGAAAGGAAGTCATTATTAAAGTTACAAACACCGTATCCAAGAAGGTAAGTTTCGGAACAGTTTTGAAGAACTTTAAATGTGCCGAGAACTGAAATTCGCCAAGAATTGTTTTACCTACGGTGTTTTCGCTGACGACACTAAAAATCAGGTTCCCACAAATACCAATTCCCTGCCCGTCATAATATGCGACTGACTGGAGTAATGGGGCTCAAGACCTTTGTGGTTAGTAGTGAACCGATTACACTGTGCATCAGTAGCCGATTTCACCAACATTGCAAAGTATACTTTTCTAGCAAAGTATACTTTGAGGGAGTAATCATTTATTTTCCCTGAAATACAGTATTTCATATAGAACTAACGACTGCATATATTTGATAATTGAAAGTATGTAGAATTATTATACTGACTTTATTACATTATCACAGCCAAAATTATTTTGGCTGTGATAATATAATAAATTCAGTACAATAAAAATTAATAAATTTATCATAAAATTGAAAATTTCTCCCTCAAATTATACTTTGAAATGTTGATGAAATAGGCTACTGATCAGTCTGATCAGGGTCTGCACTGTTCGCCATTCAGTGAAATTGCATCATGCCGCTAACAAAAAGTACAGATCCTTATTAGGCTGCAGGAATGGACCAGCTAACTAGACTGGCCACAAATGCCATATTCTCCAATGTCTCCAGTCACAGCCACATATAGCTGGTTATTACTGCAGGTGTGGGTGTGGACGAAGGTGAAGTTTGTCAACCGTAAGGACCTGCTGGACGAGCTGTACCTGCGGCATTTAGATGGCGACACTGCCATCCTCACGCGTGACATGGACCCGTTCTGGGACCCCGTCGAGGACATCTTCCTCGGCAGGTAGGGCCTCATTATCATAATTGTTCTACTCAGCATGTTGCTTTTCATATTATGAATACCATCATTTTTGAAGTGCAGTTGTGGAAAAATGGTATGTTATTTTCACAGGTTGAAGTAACGGACCGAGGTCTATAAATACATTAAATATGCCTAAAAGCATCAATACCGGTAAATGAAAAAAAAGTAAGCTAAACATTTTTTTTTTACTCCCTCCATATAGACTTATATGTCTATATGGAGGGAGTAAAAAACAAATTTAGCTTATTTTTTTTGTTTCATTTATTGATCCTTTTAGGCATATTTAATGTATTTATAGACCTCGGTCCGCTACTTCAACCTGTGGTTATTTGATGTGGAAATGGTCAGCTAAACTGAAGCTGAGCTAATGTATAATGCGTGCACCCAATTAAACACACTGTACACTACTGGTTATACTCACTTGCCCATCTGTACTACCGTATATCTTGTTCAGGACATGATGAATATCATAAAATCTGATTATTCAATCCTATAACCAAGCAAGCAGTCATCCACCCATCTGTCATTATACCCTTGGCAGTATGCCGAGGGGTATATAGTTTTTGTATTTCCGTCCGTTCATCCGTCCGTCCGTAAGATTTGCATTAAAGGTGCCGGTTACATATTATCGCTGCAAACATAATATACTTTTTCATCAGCATCCATATTTTTATATTCTATAGCCCACCCATGTGGCTTTCATGCCCAAGGTCAAGGTCAAATGATATTTGGTGGTTGGACCAGGCGTGGCTGGGGTATCCATGAGTCTCTGGTCACTTGCTCTAGTTTATTTACGATTGATTGGGGCCTTTCATTTGTTCAATAGAAAGTTCATATTTAGATGGGAAAGCAACGCAGGCCACTGAATCTCAACCATTCAACTAACCAAACTGAATCAACCAAGCAAGCAAGCAACCAATACATAGAGAATACCAGGCTAGAGTCTGTTGATATCAAGTTTATCAAGCAAAGCTAGGAAACGCGTAGGAATTCCGAGGCTTGCCGATGAATTCCTACCTTTTCCGAGCCGAGTCTGATAAATTTGATATCAAAATACAGTAGCCTGGTATTCTATTTATCAGGTAACGTTTTATGCTCGAAAATTACCACAGATGGACACTTTCTATGGATAGAACGCGGACTTGTTTACGTTGCATCATTACACCGACGTCGTTCGGTAACGTCATGTGACGTCATCCGACCAATGGAACGTCAGTTTTCACTTTGTTGTAACCCAGATGTTTGTATCAGGTCAATGCCTGATTTGTATCAGGTCAATGCCTGATACAACAATATGTTATCAGTCCGTACGTATTCAGCCAATACAGGGCAGGTTAATTAATTACCTGATAAATATATTCCACTTGCAGCTGCCACGTGATGCTACAAAGTGTGGCATACAGTGCGGAGATAGATGAACATTTCACAGTGCACAACTACCATGGCAAGGAGGAGGCCGTTGTTCAAGTTCAACTGTTGCCGTGTGACGACCGCGGCAAGCTCATTGAAGGTGACTTCATCCTCGAACCCAAGGACCTGCTCGGAAAGTCCTTGACCTTCCTGTGTCAGTTGCCACAGTGTATCAGCATACGATGGGTGAAAGAGGACCAGTCGAGGGGGGTATATTGCAGGTACGTGGTTACTCTGATGCTATATACAGTAGAACCTCTCTAAACCAGACAGCCTGTAAATCAGGCATATGACCACTCCAAGACATGTAGTTATGCTTTACGAACATACATTACAATCGGACATAAATGACAAAGAAACCCACACAATTACCAATAAAGCGATTTACTGGGTGTCCGGTTTAGAGAGGTTTCACTGTATATCTCTATATGAAATTTATGTCCGTTTACAGCAAGGCATCTCCATAAACCCTGGTTTCTTTTGTTGGTTACAGAGTTTGTTTGTTTATTGGTGTTTAACGGCCTATCAACAGCTAAGGTCATGTAAGGCCATGCAAATGAGTTTGATCCCGTTTTAACCTGCAGCAATGGGGAGAAAATCCCAAAATAAGAACGGAATATTTACATCGATAAAAAATATAATCAGCCCAGAACTTAGAATAACATGACCTGGTGCCAGGTCCATACCACACCAAGTCACTTGGGCCCTTACCCTAAAATAGGATAAAAAAAAAATTGTCACATAAGGGTTATAACCAGATTCAACTGTCGCATATAAAATGCTAAAGATGTATGTGAGGGCCAAACCAGTAGCTGATTTCACCAACATTGCAAAGTATACTTTGAGCGAATAATCATGTATTTTTCCCGAAATTGATTATTTCATATAGAACTAACAAATGCATATATTTGATGATTAAAAGTATGCAGAATTATTATACTGAAATTATTACATTATCACAGCCAAAATGGCTGTGATAATGTAATAAATTCAGTATAATAAAAATTAATAAATTTATCCTTAAATTGAAAATTTCTCCCTCAAAGTATACTTTGCTAGATAACAATACTTTGCAATGTTGAGGAAATCGGCTACAGGTCTCCATTTGGAATTCCGATAAGGATGAACCCCGATCGTTAAATTACCCATCGCATGCTCCCACTTGCCACCCACTGCTGGTGATCGAGAGAGATGTGTATCGTTGTCACAATAGCTCCTCAACTACAAATCACTGCTGGTTACAGAGATTGGCATTCCAGGAGCTATTGTGACAACGACCGTGCAGATATGACTGTGGCTGGAGGAATAGGATTATGACCGTGGTCAGTGTTGAACTCAGAAACATGGCCACATGGACCAACGAATGAAAATAAAAAATAAACATTACAAAATCGAATACGTCGACACCAATCTCAAAGTGAAAAAAGATTGGACCATAAGTATGGGGGGCCACATGTGTGGGTATGATAGAGCAGCAAGTTTCAAGTCAATCATTGGTGATAGTAGGTGCCGACTGTCTGTTTCACGAAAGCTGCCCAAATTTTACGGCTATACATGTATAAACAATTCAAAAACAAGATTTCTTTTGATAATATTAAATTAAAGGAAAAATTAAGAATGAGCCTTCTTTTTATTTCATGAAATTTGGTCAAATATTGATTTTATTGCGAAAAAATAATTTCCCCATGTTAAATCCCCATAGACATCTTCACGGAGAAATTAACATGGGGAAATTTCAGAAATACTGGACTGATTTTTAAAATTTAACTTTTGTTTTCTTAGTTAGATCATATCCAAGCTATCTAGTCAGGTTTCGGAGTCAATTTCCAATTTTTTTCGTTTTTTGACTCCTCCCACACTTCCTTACCACTTTTTCCCCCATGTTAAATTCTCATAGACAAATCAATTTTTTGTAATAAAATCAATATTTGACCGAATTTCACGAAATAAAAAGAAGGCTCATTCTTAAATTTTCCTTTAATTTAATATTATCGAAAATAATATTGTTTTTTAATTGTCTATATGACCGTAAAATTTGGGCAGCTTTCGTGAAACAGCTAGACTATAGTGACAATTCTCTTTCTACAGGTTCAGTCTACACAACCAAAAACCAGCGACAACACAGGAGGTTTGGCACAAGAGCTATGTAGATTTTGGTTACAAACACAAGTTCACCTACAAAGCAGTATCGAACGAGTTACTCAACTACTTCCGCACACATTCATTGGTGCTAGAATTGTGGGGCAAGCAAGGTAAGCATATATGTACATCACTTGCAGCTGCTATCGTCTATATTTTCCTAGATTTCAATACTCAGCAATTGTGATGCATAAACCTCGAATATCACAGGAAATGACGTCTGCTGAATACCAACTATACACAGTACATGTATGTATGCAGTATCTTTTGATATTAATGTTATCAGTTATTTTTCTCTCGACCATGTTTATTGAGGGGCATATAGTTTTCGTAATTCTGTCCGTCCATCCATCCGTCCGTCCGCGTTAAAGGTCCAGGCGGCAGCCGGGGGTATACGTGAGCCCCTGCTCATTTTCTCGAGTTTCGTCACGAAATACTACGAACTTGGGACACCAGAAGACAAAATATTAATTCAGCATATATTGTGTAATTATAGTTAACCCTTACAATGCTGAATTAATTTGTGTCGTCTGCTGAATATTTTTTATTTTCAATTTTTCTCATTAAAAACTTAGTTTGGCAGCACTTTAGAATCATTTCCAATGGAAATGATTCTAAAATGCTGCCAAACCATGTTTTTACTGAGAGAAAAGACAAAATATGAATTAACAACAGACGACTCGCATTCTAAGAGTTAAGCATTTCATACGTTTTTCAGTGAGTGAAGATGAACAACTACACCGAAACATTGGCCACAATATTCCTGAACACTTAGACAACAATGTAAGATTACCATGATTGTAAAACTTTCTGAGCATGTCCTTAATTCTCCTGCTCAAAATCAAGAAGATTGATTGGTTGATGCTGAGCTGTGCTCAGTCTCAACCAATCAAACTGTATGATTTTAGGTACAAATTTCAAGAACATGCTCACGAAGCCTGGATGTACAATTGTACCTATTGCATATTCACATTCTCAGTATGAGATTAAGACAGACACCCAATCCACCCACCCCTCCACCCACCTCTTCGGCAGGGAATCATAGATATGTGCACATTTTGAATGAAAATTTGCAAATTCCCAAATGGGGCTATATTGGATTTCTGGTGTGCATGTATATGAAAATAACCCAGTCAGGGAAACAGCAAAGCTACATCCTTCGCCTTAACTTTTGAACAGCAGTTCCCTTTAACCCTTTTAACACAATTCCATCAGACTACAAACCAGCGGACTGGGGCCCATTTCACTAAACTTTGTGCAAAATTATGATAGTCTGTAAATTTCACATTATCAATGTTTTCTTATAAACAATTATTGGATTTACATTTATTGAGCATAGTCTGCATATGCAGCTTATGCTCAATAAATGTAAATCCATCAATTGAAATTTCCAGACGATCCTAAATTTGCACTTACGAACATTTTAGTCGTACAAAGTTTAGTGAAACTGCCCCCACGAGCTAGACTGGACACAAATGCCATAAGCCTTATTCCTCTAGTCACAATTTCCCTTGATTAATAGACAACAATATACTAGTCTATGCCATATACTCCTGTAAGTAACTCGCATGGACTCTTCTGTGTACTTTTGAACTATTCCATTAATCAGAAAAGGGATGTTTTTGTGAAAAATCAGAAAATATCCACAAACAGTGCAGATCCCGATGAGACAGCTCGCTATGAGCCGGATCATCGGGATCTACACTGTTTGCAAACATTGTGGCAGCAGTCTGTAGTGTTGAAAGGGCTAAATATAACGTAAGAATGTTGTGATAAAACAAGTTTGAATAATATGCTCAATTCACATGTGTTTATCATAAACTCCCCGTATGTTTGTTTACTAACATTGTATATAGAGAATAGTAGGTTAGTGCCGTGAATGGGAAAAAATATCTGGCAAGGCTCAGGAAACGGGATGGGCGAGGCTCTGCCGAGCACATCCCGTTTCCGTGCTGCGCCAGATATTTTTTTCCATTCACGGCACTAACCTACTATTCTATTTATCCCATCATCACCTACAAATGGCTGTAAAATGCAAAAATAGTATTGACTGGATATCAAAAATGTTTCACGGCACCGTGTTTCACGGCACATACGCACTGTGTTGACGGGATAATATGATATATGCTGCTATTAACACAATACATGATATATGTCTTACTTTAACCCCTGACAATGTTGAATTTAAATAAATGTTGCTGTCTGCTATTTTCAACAAAAACACGTGTTGGCAGCACATTTGGATCTAATGGGCGGCCAAACTATTAACTCACCTTTTACCTCTTTCACCCTTAAGAAACTGGAATGGATTTTTAGATGTCAATTTTGCAACCAATCCAATCGTCACAAAATGGTTTTCAGACTAGTCCATTTATGACAAGGCGGTGTTTTTGTTTTAAAAAATTACTTGCAAAAAGTGCAGATCCTGATAAGACGGCTCGTTACGAGCCGGCTCATCTGGATCAACTTTTTGCCAATAGCAATATTCAGGCCTGTGGTGTTGAAAGGGTTAAAGGTTAAAGATGTTGTAAAGTGCAGGAAGAACTGCATCATAGTATTTTGTATTATTTGGAAAGCAAATTATCAGATGTGGGTCACTACAAAAAGGGTCTTATTGTGTTTATGGCCAGTGTAGCTGCTGATCAGCTACCATATTCATTCATCATAGAGCCTAACACAGCTAGAGTTGACGTTTTGCAGATGAACCAGGGGCCCGTTTCACTAAATTTTGTACGACTAAAATGTTTGTAAGTGCAAATTAGAATTGTCTTGACATTTTAATTGATGGATTTACATTTATTGAGCATAGGCTGCTCAATAAATGTAAATCCAATAACATTTTACAAGAAAACATTGTTAATGTGAAATTTACAGACTATAATAATTTTGCTCTTACAAACATTTTAGTCGTACAAAGTTTAGTGAAGCGGGCCCAAGGAATGTTTTTTCAACACAATAGCGAACAGTGTAGACCCAGATCAGCAGTCTGATCTGGGGCTACACTGGTCACACACTCAATAAGCCCATATTTCTCACGGCGTGTCACATGTATGTACAAATCAACCCACCTACCCTCACAGTTCATTAACAGTCATACAACAGCATACTAACAATGCATGTGTATTTCTCTAGGGTGCTGAATCTGATGTGCTTAAACAACTACAGAAAATGGTAAGTGACACGATGTATTTGAGAATAAATCTCGACTCCCAGTTGATTAAAGGGATCTTACAATGTTTGAGCCCAGCATAAGACCAGACCAGTAGCCTATTTCACCAGAATTGCAAACTATACTTATCTAGCAAAGGGAGTAATCATTTATTTTTTCCGAAATGCATTATTTCCTATAGAACTAACAACTCCATATATTTGATGATTAAAAGTATGCAGAATTATTATACTGCATTTATTACATTATCACAGCCAAATGGCTGTGATAATGTAATAAATTCAGTATAATAGAAATTAATAAAGTTATCCTAAAATTGAAAATTTCTCCCTGAAAGTATACTTTGCTAGGAAAGTATACTTTGCAATGTTGGTGAAATAGGCTACAGATCCGGGCCTACACGTTCCAATATTAGTCAAGGAGGCATGACCATTGATATCAGTAGCAAGTGAGATTTTACTGCTGTGACTGGAGAAATGGACCTTATAGGATTGCTGGCCAGTCTAGCTCTTGATCTGCTATCACACGGCTCCAACTTGATCAGGATATGCATTATATACGGTTAGTTACACGCAAGATGTTTCACTGACTGAATGGTGATCATTGCAGATCCTGATCGGACTACAGACCATAGAGCAAGCACATGTATGTGCAAACACTGTTGATCGTGATGAGCTGCCTCATAACGAGCCGTCTCTATCAGGATCTGCAGCATTTGTCAGTATAGCTACAATAATTCTGGCTACAATTTAACCCATTCAAAAAATGTGAGCAACCGAAGTGCATACCCAAACCTGTTGTATGTAGGTCAAAATTTAGTAAACTTTATAGTTTATACCTTTAAACAAATAATCTTTGATGTAGAACTAGTAAATTGCCAAATATATTAGAACAAGGAAATCATTTTCCCATGGAAGCCATCTTTTCTCTTCTCTTGTTGTTGTTCAACATTGAACATAACGAAATGAAGATTTCAAATTTACAAGAAACACATGTAAATGTCAGATAAACACATTGACACGGTAAAAAAAACAATTTCTGTATGTGTATGTTCTTTATTAATAATTTATTGATACAGCTTTGACAGTTTTATATCGGTAACATATCAAACATGCCGGATAACCGGTTGCAAAAATCAATCACACATGTGTTACATTAAAGAGATGGTGTTGAATTGTTACCCTCGCGAGAGGTATGGAGCGGGGTAGCAATTTTGTTTCTATTGTCAGTATTGTTCAATTCTAAAACAAAATCTGCATTTTGAGGTTTATGAAACAGTTTGCCTTCTTAGCGCTCAGAAGTATATGTCGCGACCACCATTTGAACCGTTGAGACGGTTCAAATGAGTGGTCACAACATATACTTTCATTGAGAAATAACAAAAATAAAAATAAAATATTTAATAAATTTCATACCCGTAAAGGTGTATTCCAAAAAGAATGGGTTAAACATGTTTCATGTCTTATCTACAACAGCTATGTGATGAAAAAACAATGAAAGTATTTTTCATGAATAGAAAACAGGATTTATACAACCTCTGGTTTTGAAGTATGGCATCTACCAATAGTCCATCAAGCTATAGATCCATGCCACAACGAGGTTCAAGACTAAGACTTCCGATGAACTGAATTGTTCAGTTTCAGTGCAAGTCTGCAATATTATTATTTTCACCAATCTGTGGATTAGATGCAGCCAAACGGTAAGCCCCATTTTCTCATGTCAGATCATATATTTATAGGAAGAAGAAGCAGAGATGCTCAACAGCGAATGCGATGCTTTAAGGAAGGACAATTTCAGACTGAAAAAAAATGTGATGAACTCTGAAGGAAAAATAAAGCTGATGGAGATGAAACGAGGTATGTATCATTATCTCCCAAATATTGTTTGTTTGTTTATTGGTGTTTAATGGCCTATCAACAGCTAAGGTCATGTAAGGCCGGGCAAACGGGTTCGATCCCGTTTTAACCTACTGCATTGGGTGGAAAATCCCAAAATCAGAACGGAATATTTACATCGAGAACAAATATATTCAGCCTTAAATTAGAATAACCTGACCTGGTGACAGGTCCATACCACACCAGTCACTTGGCCCCTTCCTTAAAATAGGATTACGAATGATCGTAATACTCACATAAGGGGTATTTATAACCAGATTCAACTGTCACATGCCACAGACGTATGTGAGGGCCAAACCAGTAGCCTATTTCATCAACATTGCAAAGTATACTTTAGTAGCAAAGTATACTTTGAGGGAGAAATTTTCAAATTTTTTTTTAATTTATTAATTTTTATTATACTGAATTTATTACATTATCACAGCCATTTAATGGCTGTGATAATGTAATAAATTCAGTATAATAATTCTGCATACTTTTAATCATGAAATATATGCATTTGTTAGTTCTATATGAAATAATGCATTTCAGGAAAAATAAATGATTACTCCCTCAAAGTATGCTTTGCTAGTAAAGTATACTTTGCAATGTTGATGAAATAGGCTACTGGTCTCCAGTCGGAATTCCTGTAAGGATGAACCCCGATCGTTAAATTGCCCATCGCATGCTCCCACCTGCCACCCACCCTGAAATATATTTCTCTGTTCATAATTTCAATGTTGTTATTTTTACTGGACAGGACACAAATATATCATGACATTGGAGCTCCCGATCCTATTTCTGTAGCCTACTTCAGCAACATTGCAAAGTATAACAGGCCCGTATGCAGGAATTATTTTAGGGGGGTGTGTTATCGACGGCGCGAAGGGCTAAACATTGTTTTTGCACATCCACGGACAGACCTCGGTAGATTAACCCTTTCACCCCTAAGTAACTGGAATGGATTTTGATTTGTTAATTTTGCAACCAATCTAAATTATCACAAAATGATTTTCAGACCAGTCCATTTATGAACATGGAGTGTTTTTGTTCTCAAAATTATGAAAATGAATTGCAAAAAGTGCAGATCCTGATGAGACGGCTCGTTACGAGCCGGCTCATCTGGATCTACACTGTTTGCCAATACCACTATACATGCCTGCGGGTTAAGAGTGAAAGGGTTAAGGGGGGTGCGTATGCACCCTTCGCACCCCCTCTGCGTATGGGCCTGTATAAGAGTAATCATTTATTTTCCCCTGAAATGCATTTGTCATATAGAACTAACGACTGCATATATTTGATGGTTAAAAGTATGCAGATTTATTATACTGAATTTATCACAGCCAAAATGTCTCCCTCAAAGTATACTTTGCAAATAGGCGACTGATCCAGTGCCAGGCACCCTTACCAGGGTATGGGAAGACTTGCTTTCTGGACGGCATAATCTTTGACGTCATTTTTACAGTAGATTTTCTTTAAAATCTTCTCAATAAATCTATGGATTTTGATGATATATAGCGCTATATATCATCAAAATCCATCGATTTGACAATGATTTACACAGTACGTGTATATAAGTAACACTAAAGGTGCTTTACAATAACAATGACTTTCATGAAGAATCAAGTACTATTTTATTTCTTGCATTCATGTGCCCTAGATTTTTATTACCGTAACATCTCATATATCTGTCATTCTTCATCAAAATGACAGATTTACGAGATGAAAGCAAACTGTACAATAAATTTTTGTATAAAAATTTGCAGCGATAAAATTCATAAAAGTTGCGTGTCATTTCATTAGGAAGATATTAAAGGAACTCTACTGTAAACATATCTAAAAACACGACGTCGTGCTGTTCGGAGACCACGCGATCCCACACCTTGCTCACTACACCGAATCACTTGGCCTCAGGTGTGAATCCTCAACTCTTTAACCCTCACTACGCGGGAGATGAAAAATGTTGTCTGCTGTTTTTAATTTTTGCCTTAATTCTTAACAAAAAACCTGTTTTGGCAGCACATGAGAATCGTCTCCAGTGGAGACAATTCTCATGCGCTGTCAAAACAGGTTTATATCGACAAATATTGAAAATAAAACATTTCCAGCAGCCGACAAAATTTAATTCAGCTTAGTAAGGGTTAAACACGACAGACCTCTATAGTGTTTGCAAACAGTATAGATCTAGATGCGCCGGCTCATAACGAGACGTCTCTTTGGGATCTGCACTTTTTGCAAGTAATTGTTTTAGAGAAAAAAACACTCCCTTAAATACGTAAATGGACTAGTCTCAAAATCATATTGTGACGATCGGATTGGTCAGAAAATTAACATATCACAGCCATCCGGTTATTTACTGGGGTTGAAAGGTTTAAGAATTAAGAACTTTTCCACCTGACCAGTAGCCGATTTCATCAAAATTGCAAAGTATACTTATCTAGCAAAGTATACTTTGAGGGAGTAATCATTTATTTTCCCAAAATGTGTTATGTCATATAGAACTAACGACTGCATATATTTGATGATTAAAAGTATGTAGAATTATTATACTGAATTTATTACATTATCACAGCCAAAATGGCTGTGATAATGTAATAAATTCAGTATATTAAAATTAATAAATTTATTCTTAAATTAAAAATTTCTCCCTCAAAGTATACTTTGCTAGAAAAGTATACTTTGCAATGTTGGTGAAATAGGCTACTGGCCATTTGTAGTGCCGTATAATATTCTACCAAGATCTCCAAACAAGTATGATATTTGACTGTGTTACATTGTAGACCACCCGGCTATACAGCGACAAGGGAGCCGGGACAGGAAGGCGAGTGTGGAGCGCAAGCCGAGCCACGAGTCACTGAAGATGCACATGAAGAGTGCCGAGACGGAGAAACCACCGGCGGGGGGACTCGACGTCGACTTTGCCAAGGCATTGAGGAACTTCTTCCGTGACATCAGGGAGGTGCAGCATGGGCTACAAGACATGAAGGCCTTCGGTAAACATGCATGTGATCTTATTTTTGACGAGTTTCTTGATCATTTATCTCAGGTGATAATGTCTGTGATCACATATCGCACAACTATGGCTCAGAATGATCAACTGCATCATTTACAGTGAAACCTCTCTAAACCGGACACCCTGAGAGGTCCCCAGGTCGTCAGTTGAGAAAAGAAATCTAATGACATTTTCAGTTATTGTAACTCTATTTATTATGTGGAAATTACAGCATTTGCAATAATTGTATATCTGTTATTAAATATCTCATTGGGCTTAGCAACGCTTGAGGCAAATATATCTGGCCTAGACAATTTCATCATTTTGTAAACAGTCGGAAAATATTCATAGTATAGCTGGCAAATCCAGATTTACATTCTTTGCCAAATGTTGTAAATCAGATAAAGAAATAGTGTATGGTATGTAGAATTTAACCCTTAGACAGCAATCTTATATTATTTTTTGTTGTTGTCTGCTGTTTATTTTCTATTTTCCATTTTTATCATGAAAAACATGCTTTGACAGCAATTCGAATAATTTACAACATGGTTTGACAGCACTTCAGATCTGAAGTGCTGTCAAACCATGTTTTTATTGAGAAATAAGGCAAGATATAGCAGACGACAATTGTAGTGAGTAGCGGTCTTCTTCAAATTGGTGATTTTTATGCCAGCATAGGAACATGGTATTTATTGTGGTGTCAATGACATTGCATTGATTCCCAAGAAGAATTAATTCTTCTGGGGAAATTAAACCCAAGAAAGCATTTGAATTCATGTTTCAGCGAGCAAAATTACATACATGTTTCATTTGATCATTTCACTACAGTAACAGACACCAAAGACAATGCAGCCATTAACGGACACAAGAAAACGTTTGAGGCCTGCGAGCAAAGGGTGTCGGAAACAGATGGAAAGCTGGCGGAATGTCTCTCTGTCCTCAAACGGAGTGCCGCTGTTGCTCTACGGAAAAACCGACCAAGCATGGAAACAGGACCATAGCCGGGAGAATGGGACAGTGAGGATATGGGCCAATTTTGTCTCCATGGTCGTGTTAATTGTGCCTCTGTTGTTAGCCAATATGCAGGGATTCCGCTGGCGATCGCCACTTTCGCAATTGGCGATAAAAAATTACAATCTTCTTTTTTTTTTTTTTGAAGTGGCGATTTTTTTATTTTCCCCAGCGGAATCCCTGAATATGTGTTTGAAATATCATACATATGTGGTTGTGATTGGAGATTGGGACTATTGCCTGTGCTATGCTATTGCCAGTGTTTGTTTGTTTGTTAGGGTTTAACGGCCTATCAACAGCTAAGGTCATTTAAGGCCGGGTCAATGGGTTTAGTACTAAATCCCATATATTACCTGTACATGTACATGTTCAAGTACATGTACAAATGGGGGGAAAATCCCAAAATGAGAACTGAATATTTACAATATATATTATATATTCAGCCCTGAAATCAGAATAATCCTGATCTGATACCAGGTCCTCGCCACACCAGAATCACTTGGGCCCCTCTCAAAAGCAATAGGATCAGTAATAATATTACTACTTTTATAACAGGCAATAACCCAATTCAACTCCCAAGTAACAAAAGAGCCAAAGATCAAAAACGTACCTGAGGGCCAAACCAGGCAAATCATGATTCCTATAAGGAGGAACCCCTACCGTTAATCTACACTGTCACGTTCACCCGACCAACCACCCATTTATTGCCAGTGTAGTCTAAAATCAGGGCCTGCATTGTTCGACATTCAGTCACTGAAACAACCAACATGCTTCTAACAAGCAGTATAGAAACATATCTGGCTGCAAGAGTATGGTAGTGTGTCAGCAGTCACACTGGTCATAAATATATTTTAACCCTTAGACCACTACTATTCACAACAATTGTCGTCTGCTGTTGCTTTTATATCTTGCCTTATTTCTCAATAAAAACATGTTTTGACAGCACTTCAGAATCATTTCCAATGGAAATGATTATGAAGTGCTGTCAAAGCATGTTGTAAATTATTCTAAAGTGCTGTCAAAGCATGTTTTTGATGATAAAAATGGAAAATAGAAAATAAACAGCAGATGACAAAATAATTAAGATAGCGGCGTAAGGGTTAAAGTATCTGCTCTTTGTGGTTGTGATGAGAGAAGTTGGGCTTATGGCCTATGCAAGCAGTGTAGTCCACAGATCAGTCTGCACATTTGCGCTGTCTAATCAGGGCCTGCACTGTTCACCAAAACAACTATTGAACTTGTAACCACGTTTATAGATCCATATCAGGCTGTACAGCAGTGTGGTAGTGGGTCAGAAGTTAATTCTTAGACGGCGGGAGGGAAGAAATATGTTATCTGCTGTTGTTTCTTCTTTCTGTGAAATGATTCATCACTTTCATCACTTTAGAATCTTTTCTTTTCAGATCACATTTTAACCCTTAGATCGCTACTCACAACAATTGTCGCCTGCTGTTGCATGTATATCTTGCCTTATCTCTCAATGAAAACATGGTTTGACAGCTCTTTAGAATCATTTCCAATGGAAATGATTCTGAAATGCTGTCAAGCTTTGTTGTAAATTATTCTAAAGTGCTGTCAAAGAATGTTTTTGATGATACAATTTTAAATAAAAAATAAACAGCAGACGACAAAAATAAAATAAAATAGTCTAAGGGTTAATAAGAAAAATGGAAAATAGACAATTAACAGCAGACAACAAAATTTAATTACGCATTGTAAGGGTCGAGACACTGGCAAATCGCACATTCTATAATACCCCATTACTCCAGTCACACCCACATTTATTAGAGGGACCATGAATGTTTTCCCGGTATAATAGCAAACACAGCTGCCCCTCATCAGACTGTGTCGATGCAAACTTAAAAGAGCCCATTTTTGTCACATATTTGACAACTGTTGACACGATTAACAAAAAATATTATCACTTTTCAAAATCAATATTGGCAAAATAGACATTAATTTAATATTTAATAATAGTTCTAAATACCATATATGCCCACAAAAACCACAAGCTTAAACCTAGACTCCCACATATAGTGTTACATGTATTTATTTTCCTCAACAACATTTTTAACACAATCTGTGCAGTAAGATAGGAGTAAGATAAGAGAGCAGGGGCCCGTTTCACTAAACTTCTTACGACTAAAATGTTCGTAAGTTCAAATTTAAGATCGTCTGTAAATTTCAATTTATGGATTTACATTTATTGAGCATAGGCTGCATATGCAGCCTATGCTCAATAAATGTAAATCCAATAATTATTTACAAGACAACATTGTTAATGTGAAATTTACAGACTATATCATAATTTTGCACTTACGAACATTTTAGTCGTAAGAAGTTTAGTGAAAGGGCCCCCAGATATTAAATTTTAAAAGTTGAGATATGATAGAATTAAAGCATTATCTATATCCAACCACAGGTGGAAGACTCGGACCTAGGACCTGATAAATGGCTCATTTGTAAACCGTTACCACACCCACCAATTTTTGTACAATAGACACTATAGCGTTTTCAAGGCTATACTGTATATATAGTGTAAGGAAATGGGTGGGTTGGGTAACGTTTTTCAAATGAGCCATTTATTGGGTCCTAGGTCAGAGTCTTCCACCTGTGTATCCAACAGCATTAAATGAATAGATAATGTGTATCTGAATGCATGCATAATACATATTTTTATATTTTTGGATGACGTGTATACAAAATTTAAGTGGAGGAATCAGAAAGACGAGCAACACAAGTTTAAAAAGTTGATATATATATATGACTCAACTTGGCAAATGTGGGCTTATTGAATGTATCGCCATACTGTCTGATCAGGGTCTACACTGTTTGCTGCTAGGCTGTGGAAACCTTTGTGATCCCTCTGAAGACAGCATTAGATTGCAGGAGTGCTCATTACAAGATATAAGCTCCTTTTGGCAAGGCCTATCACATGTATTAGTAAGATAAGAGACATTTAAATTTCGTTTTTAACCCTTTGACCGCTACTCACAACAATTGTCGTCTGCTGTTGCTTTTATATCCTGCCTTATTTGTCAATAAAAACATGGTTTGACACCACTTCATAATCATTTCCATTGTAGTAGGGGGGCAAGCACCCATAAAATGAATTCTGTTCAACCCGAGAGAGCAAAAGCAACAACTACTTTAAATCCTGAACACGAAACCGGTGTCGGTCAGTCAAATCAAGTGGGACAAGGTCATTTTTGGGGTCATTAAGTGCACATGGGTCAAATGAGTGCAACAACTCACTCTATTTTGATAATACAATATGTACTTGCATAACATTACAGAACAATCCGATACAGTATGTTTTATTGGTGATTATTGTTTTATGGGGCATATACTAAGCCCAAGCCCATTGTACTTATATGCAATAAACTATGTTTAAACTAAACTAAAATATACTAAGCAATTCGGTTTGCTCAGACGTCTCTATCGTTAAGAGTATCAACATATTCAAGATGGCCACCAAGCATCAATATTTAGCCTGAAATGTGTACCTATTTGATGAATGAAAACAAATAGGCACTTGGATCTTGATCGGCCGGCCATGTTCGCATTACAGTCAGATATTGAACTCTTATATGCTGGTGTGCGGCTAAGTACCATATTTCAATCCCCTTAGACTTAATTATAACCAAAATAAAACAATTCCTGTAAAATACAACACTTATCGAATAGTATGTATTACAGTTTCTGTTTCCGTGAATATTCATACATTCACAAGTGGATATATCCAAATTCATACATTTAAATTACACTGAAATATTTAATAATTGTCCCATATAACAATACGTCTGTATAAGGCAGATCAGCATATTCTATTTCAGCAAAACTTTCCGCATGACTGCTTGTATCATCATCGCTGATAAATGGAAATATATTCTCAATTAACATATATTCTCAACAAAAGTCCCGTCTCCTGCACTGAAATAAATATTGACAGCGTCTATGCGTGTCACATATATAAAACATAATATGCTGTAACGAATGCTCATGATTTAGATGCCTCAGACCAGCTATGTGTCAATGTTTAGCTTTACATGTTTCGCTTCCAGGTTAGCTCAAACCCGGTTAGACGATGGAACTTTCTGATATAATTCTAGATTAGTATAGAATAATCAACCATGTTCATTTTAATGCATTTAAAGTATTATATATTATATTGCACATATGGTTGTGATATTATAATACACAGTTATGACACTTACACATACCATGTAAGGACATTATATGACTACAACATATATGATTACAGTGTATGGTATTTCCCAGAAACAGTGCCCATCATAACTGTGATACATATACATACGTACATATGCATTCAATATAGATTTCATTATGACCGCATACATTGTAATACATTTTTATAATTTGTATTATTTATATGTACCAAACAATCTCATGAATGACCTATATATTGATCTCGATCGCATTAGTTTAATATCCATACTTATATGACTCACAAATACTGAATCATTAAATCCTTCCTATTTACATAGTACATGCCTACCTGCGTATGACTTCTTGATATTATAGGTCATCCAAACGCGATTTTATTGTTAATAAGCACAGCATATGCCATTTATGAACTGAGATGTAATGGTCTGGATGACACCATGCATTGAATTCGTAGAATATAGAGTAATGTAAATATGGCTCACACATACTGGTTATTAACTTATTCCTACATGTACTTACATGTCCTAGTATGGCTACCAGCATATGACTACTGAAATGATACGCCATCCAAAGGTTATTTTTATTTTGGACAACAACATCATATGTCATATATCAACTGAGATTCGATGACCATGATCACACCATTGACTCTACATATATACGATATGTTTATGTTATATCATTCCCCAATTTACAAGTAATTGATAATGTCTCTTGCTACACCGACAAGCACACTCGCAGTGTCCATGTGCAGTGTTTCGAAGTTATCGGTATTCCATGTTCATGTTGCTGTCGTCAATATTACGACTTTGTTAAAATAATAAATGTGTCGATAAATACTTTTCAAGTATAAATGGTGGGAATATAACGTATGCAAATGCATATCAGTGTCTCCTATAGCGCACTAATGGGGACATTAGCATAATACTGATATAGCTCAAGATGCGATGGCGTGGTTTTCGTTTTCATATCCAAAAAGCTAAGCATACTTCTTCACTATGAAAAAAACCGCTGCTTTCATTATGTGTGAAGTGAATAATGGTAGTTATTACGTAGCCAGTCAAGTTCAGAATTTGTCAACTTCCCTTTGATATGTCAATCGCTGTGCCTTTCCTGTCGTGTACCGCATTAATAAATTGATTATCGTTTTTCATAGATAGATAGTAGGCTTCGTTATAATGGAAAATGACACAATATCCGTATCTGCATGGAATGTACCGGTATCTCATGGTTTCGATGTATGCAACAGACCCGACACCCGACTTTTATGAAGCAATGCGTCTTTTCGAGGGCTTGAATGGCCCGATGCAGCTATGGGGTACGGGGCCATGCTCTCCCTACAATTGTGAAATCCAGATGGTCTGAAATACCATTTTATATATTCTCAGCAAAAACTGAGCACATACATCCTGCTTGCATCAATATTATAAAATGACTACGTATTGACAATAATTCTTATTTTAGTGCATGAAAGAGTGGACATCAAGGCACGACAAGGGAGGTAGGGGAGGGCGTCGTCCGACCGCACCAACCCCCTGGTTATGGACTTGTTGCAATAATAAAATGCTACATCGATGTTCATGGTCATGTTAAAGACAACATGATAGAGTTCCGGTTTAATGTTTAATGGCTTTAAACGGACTATCAACAGCTCATTTCATCTGCATGGATGGGGGCGGGTAACTGAATATTTGCATACAATTTCCATCCAGCCCCGACATTAGACAAACCGGATATACTGTCAGGTCTTCACCACACTATAGTAACTTAGCCCCCTCCCCATAAACATAGTAGGATTACCACTGATCGTATTACTCTTATAACGGGGTTAGCCAGATTCAACTCTCGCCTACAAGAAAGCTGAACATGCGAATAAGGGCCAAGCCAGGGATATCGCGCTCCCCGGCAATTATCAACCCACCATCATAAATTATATAATAAATTACCATTCACATGCTCCCAACCTGCCACTGTATTTTATTAGCTCACCTGAGCAAAGCTCATGTGAGCTATTCTTATGGCAAAGTGTCCGTCGTCCGTCGTCCGTGAACATTTTCAATCATCTTCTACTCCCGAACTGCTGAGCCGATGTTGGTCAAACTTTACAGGGATGACATATGGGTGATGCCATTTCAGATTTGTTAAAATGAAGGTCATCGACAATCCAAGATGGCCGCCGTGGAAAAGTAGGTCAAATTATTAAAAAAATCTTCTTCTCACGAACCGCCAGGCCGATTTTGACGAAACTTTGTATGAATGATCGATAGTTAATGCCGATTCAGATTTGTTCATATGGTGGCCCCTGGGTAAAAAATGGGCGTGGCCCGAGTGGTCAAATTTTATTTTGTTAAAATGGAGGTCATCACCAAATCCAAGATGTCCGCCGTTGAAAAATAGGTAAAATTGTCAAAAAATCTTCTTCTCACAAACCTCCAGGCCGATTTCGACGAAACTTGGTGTGAATGATTGATAGTTAACGCTGTTTCAGATTTGTTCATATGGTGACCCCTGGGTCAAAAATGGGCGTGGCCCGAGGGGTCAACTAGGGGTCAAATTATATTTTTGCCCGAATATGGTCATATAATATATCAAATCGAAGGTATCGACTAGTCGATCACTCTGGAGCATTTTTTGTCTAAATCAGATTATTTTGTCTTCCAAGATGGCCACTGAAAGGTAAAAAAGTTGTTCTTTTACTAAATATTTCAAACGTATTCTTCTTGTGAACTGCTTGGCCGATATTGGCCAAACTTACCTGTAATGGTCTGTGGGTGAAGCCTGTTCATTTTTATTAAAATGGAGGTCATCACCAAATCCAAGATGTCCGCCGTTGAAAAGTAGGTCAAATTGTCAAAAAAATCTTCTTCTCACAAACCTCCAGGCTGATTTCGACAAAACTTGGTGTGAATGATTGATATTTAACGCTGTTTCAGATTTGTTCATATCGTGGCACCTGGGTCAAAATTGGGCCTGGCCCGAGGGGTCAACTAGGGGTCAAATTATATTTTTGACCGAATATGGTCATATAATATATCCAATCCAAGGTATCGACGAGACGATCACTCTGGAGCATGTTTTGCCAAAATCAGATGATTACGTCATCCAAGATGGCCACCGACACATGCACATTTGCAATATATGTTAGATCAGAAGGTACCAACAAATTCTGTGGAACATTTGAAGTTGTAAGTGAACAGTCTTTGTGAAATCAAGATGACCACTATGGAGGCTTTTAGGCGAGCGATACAGGCCCATTTGGGCCTCTTGTATCAGAATACAGGTATTATACACGGACATTATGTTGATTCATTCAAATGCATGAATACCTAGATGTAATTATAATTATGTTCCTGTTTCCTTTGACATTGTCAACATGTATTCAGAATTATGTTCACTTGAAATTCAAGATCGTGACTATGTAGTCGTTTACTATCCATTACCATGTTACAGCTAGAAACTATTGTTATCCATGAGTTGCACCAATATTTTGTTGATAGCTCATATTATAAAACTACGCAATATAGTAGCCATCTTGGTAATTAAAATGGCGGTCATAAAATATTGTTCTTGATGTTGTCATCGGAAACACTAAAACATTGATTTTATGGTGTGGCATATGCTGTGTCGTTGACTACTCTACTTAATATAGATGTGTCAGAATTGTATCCATGTTGGCGGCCATCTTTGATTTACCTTTGGTTGCGGTGACAAATAATTTGGTACAGTTTGGAACACAAGCCTCACACTTTCAAAATATTACAAATATGATTTCCAATTATGTTTCATTTCTTTACTACTTTGTCGATCAACAGCGCCTAAGAGCTTAAGTGATACTTAGCGGCCATCTTGAATATTCCAACAAGGTCAAATAATAAGTATATTCGGTGGACTCATCTATTTTTGCAAAGAACACATTTAGTAATAACAAAAAAGGCAAACAACTGAAATATAAATGTGCATGAAAGTGTAGCTATATATTGGTGTTATTCCACACACATTTACTGCACGTCGGTGTGAATATTTGGCGGCCATCTTATATGTATATGAACTTGTCAGTGGTGAATTGTTTTTATAAGTTATTAAAACGTATGTATATGTATGTAAACGCATAATGTAAGTATCAAACGCCATATAAGAATCAAGTCAGAATATATTTAAGATAAAACGTTGATACCTGGCGGCCATCTTGAAAATCGCAAAATACACACCAGTTTGAACCACCATAAAAACGAATCGTCTCATATATGTCATAAGGAAGAATATTCAACACTTTTAACAACGTTATCTGATATTTGAAGCATGATATGCACGTACATGTCCATCTACTGATATAAAATATGTTTTTGAACTCATTTGACCTCTTTGCACTTAATGACCTCAAAAATGACCTTGTCCCACCTAATTTGATTGACCGACACCGGATTCATGTTCAGGAATGTATGATGTACCAATCTAGCAGTCATTGCTTTTGCTCTCTTGGGTTGAACAGAAATCGTTTTTAAGCCACTTCACTTCAAAGTGCCCCTCCACTATTGGTGCTGTCAAAGCATGTTGTAAATTATTGTAAAGTGCTGTCAAAGCATGTTTTTGATGATAAAAATGGAAAATAGAAAATAAACATATTAAGATAGCGGTCTAAGGGTTAACATATTTATTCGGAATATACCTTTATCGGTATAAAATTGTTTTAATATTTTTTATCTTAGTTATTTCTGAATGAAAGTATAACCGTCTCGATTAGACGGTTCAAATGGTGGTCACGATATATACTTCTGTGCACATATAAAGAAAATATTTAGGATTTTCCACAAACCAAAATTGTGTATCCTCAACATGAATTGATGTGTATCCTCAACATGAATTGATGTGTATCCTCAACATGAATTGATGTGTATCTTCAACATGAATTGTGTTAACCCTTAGACCGCTATCTTAATTTTTTTGTCGTCTGCAGTTTATTTTCCCTTTTTATCATCAAAAACATGCTTTGACAGCACTTTAGAACAATTTACAACATTCTTTGACAGCACTTCAGAATCATTTCCATTGGAATGCATGCATAATATATATGTATAGCCTGGCATATGTATTTCTGGCATATACACACATTATCAAACTACTTAAGTTGAGATTTTCATACATCTATTCTGTTAAAACAGTTATCAGGATCTCTGAAGCTTACAGCATTTATCAAAGTATTAAATATAGTTTTAATGTCTTGTAGTTATAATGTCTTTCAAATTGAAGTACACATGCATCCACTTTTGGCAAAATGTCTGCTATACTGGTTTTATCACGTATATCAGTATACTTATCTAGCAAAGTATACTTTGAGGCAGTAATCATTTATTTTTCCCGAAATGCATTATTTCATATAGAACGAATGACCGCATATATTTGATGATTAAAAGTATGCAGAATTATTATACTGAATTTATTACATTATCATAGCCAAAATGGCTGTGATAACGTAATAAATTCAGTATAATAAAAACTAATAAATTTACCCTTAAATTGAAAATTTCTCCCTCAAAGTATACTTTGCAATAGGCTACTGTTGTTGCTCTAAACAAATATAACTGCTGGGCTTTGTCTGTTGAACTTGAGGTCTGATTGTCTGCTGTTTCAACATACATGTACATGTATATTCAATAGAGAAAAAAACCACAGCAGAGACGAGGTTCGTTTCCGGCATTTTTTAAAAGGATTAGAAATCTCAAAATGTTCCACAAAATAATGAATTTGTGATAGCAATAAGCATTTCTTTAATAACTATAATAACTGCTCTTCAACATTTTGGTGCTATCATATTTATGTGATATCGGTATATTATATTATTCTCATATACTGCCAATCATCTTCATGCCGTTTAATGAAAATGAGCCATTGTTTGTGGCAAATGTATATGCATGCGAGCATGTTAACCCTTACTACGCTGAATTAAATTCTGTCATCTGCTGGAAATGTTTTATTTTCAATATTTCTCGACAAAAACCTGGTTTTGACAGCACATGGGAATCGTCTCCAGTGGACACGATTCTCATGTGCTGTCAAAACCAGTTTTTTGTTAAGAATTAAAGAAAAAATGAAAAACAGCAGACGGCAATTTCCGTCAACAGCGTAGGAAGGGTTAAACTCTATAACAGCATTTACAGATTATGTTTTTAGCAAATGTGTTGGTACTAGTACTGTTAATAGTTAATGCATTACTTTCTGTATAAAAATAAAAATGTACATGTATTATATTACTTTCAAAATTTGAATGAATTGCCTATTCTTGCAACCAATGTAGCCCCAAGTCAGGTGAAAGGGCTTAATGCCCCAGCAACAGCTAAGGTCATATAGTGACATGACTTTGGTTTCAAGTCTCATCCGAAAGGCCTGTAGCCGATTTCATTAAAATTGCAAAGTATACTTTGAGGGAGTAATCATTTATTTCCCCCCGAAATGCATTATGTCATATAGAACTAACGACTGCATATATTTGATGTCAGATTAAAAGTATGCAGAATTATTATACTGAATTTATTACATTATCACGGCCAAAGTGGCTGTGATAATGTAATAAATTCAGTAGAATAAAAATTAATAAATGTATACTTAAATTTAAAATTTCTCCCTCAAAGTATACTTTGCTAGAAAAGTATACATGTACTTTGCAATGTTGGTGAAATAGGCTACAGTGAAATGGAAATACTATGATATGAGAGTATTTTTTCATGCCAGGGGCGACAAGACCTCTGGTATTTGTCGCTGTGACTGGAACAATGGGGCTTATGGGTTTTGTGGCCAGTGTAAATCCAGATCAGCCTGTGCATCCGCAGTCTGATCAGTATCTGCACTGTTCGCCATTCCATCAATGAAACACCTGTTACGTTTCTAACAAGCCATATAGATTGTTATTAGGTTACAGGAGTGTGCTATATGATCTGGATCTACACCGCTCACACATTCCATAAGCCCCAAGTGCAATGCTCTACCACTTTACTATCAAGCCATCCCAGTCACAGGGACCTGGAACTACGGTTTATCTGATCAGGAACTACAGTTTGTATGTATGTATATGTATACATTATTTCTATCATATTGCGATAGCGGCTGAAACATTTAATTTCTTAAAAATGCAATATGCGAACAATAACTTACTTATTGTTTGCCCGGCCCACCATGTGTGTATGTGCACGTATTTTACTGTTGATTCGCTCTCAGTCACTTATTGTTTGCCCGGCCCACCATGTGTTTATGTGCACGTATTTGACTGTTGATTCGCTCTCAGTCACTTATTGTTTGCCCGACCCACCACGTGTTTATGTGCACGTATTTGACTGTTGATTCGCTCTCAGTCACTTATTGTTTGCCCGGCCCACCACGTGTGTATGTGCACGTATTTGACTGTTGATTCGCTCTCAGTCACTTATTGTTTGCCCTGCCCACCACGTTTGTATGTGCACATATTTGACTGTTGATTCGCTCTCAGTCACTTATTGTTTGCCCTGCCCACCACGTGTGTATGTGCACGTATTTGACTGTTGATTCGCTCTCAGTCACCGTTTCGAATATCTATAATAACAATGGTCTGGTTTTACAATGCCCATGCACGTGCTCCAGTATAGACGACAGGTGGGACAAGAATTGCCACGCTCTCAGCGAGCTCCGATGGCCAATGGAACACGCCGGACTTTCATTAGACACGAATTGCCACGCTCTCAGCGAGCTCCGATGGCCAATGGAACACGCCGGAATTGCATTAGACACGAATTGCCACGCTCTCAGCGAGCTCCGATGGCCAATGGAATACGCCGGAATTTCATTAGACACAAATTGCCACGCTCTCAGCGAGCTCCGATGGCCAATGGAACACGCCGGAATTGCATTAGACACGAATTGCCACGCTCTCAGCGAGCTCCGATGGCCAATGGAATACGCCGGAATTTCATTAGACACAAATTGCCACGCTCTCAGCGAGCTCCGATGGCCAATGGAATACACCGGAATATCATTAGACACGAATTGCCACACTCTCAGCGAGCTCCGATGGCTTTTTTTATTTGTTCTGCATCTTTTTGAAGTTTTAAAAATAGTGTACATTGTACATGTTTTAAATATATTTCTTACACATTCACATGCATTTGTGTATGCCAGAATCTCACTACCCAACACACGCATCATTATGTTGGTTCTCAATTGTATGTAGTTGGTAATGTATACCACATGTATGCACTGCGCAGCAAGTTCGGCTGGAACATGCCATCAAACAATGGTGGGTGCAGCCTCTTTTCTAAATACAGGGTTCAACTAATTGTGAAAATTAATGATTAAATTTAATAGATATTGGAGAACAGACGCAACATGGGATTAGATAGAGAGGCATACTGTGATTTCATTGGACAAGAATCTAGGACAAACAATAAGGGCTAATATCTGATACAATGGGTATGCTGGAGGATGGGTGGGTAGAATTCAAGCACATGTGGCCTGGACCATGATGGGAATGAAAAGGGATCTTTCCATGGCCCAAACGAAAATGCATGCGGTCATATAGACGGTAGTAGTTATCACACAGAAAGGAAAAAATAACCTGGAGTAAACTTTAACGTAAACTTTAACGTAAACTTTAACGTAAACTTCAAAGTAATTTGACCTTAACTTTGAGCATGGGGCCGCATGGTGGGCTATAGAATGAAAATATGGAAGATGATAAAGAGGTATGTGAAGTCTCAAGTCAACCGGACTTTAACACAAATGCCTGACGCACGCCAAAAGCAGCGACGGACACACAGATGCACGGAGGCATGCCAAAAGCGGTGACTATATTACGCCGACCACAAGCAGGTGTGATCAAAATGAATACAAGTCCTCAGTGACCTTGACATTGGGTGTTCAGATGTGGGGTGTATGTGAAACAAAACAACGTCCATTACACACACTTATTATGGAAATCGCAGAAGGGGTTACCCTATCATTGAGAAGAAAAAAAACAAACCGCATTTGTCTTACAATGTGAACTTAAGTTCTCAGTGACATTCACCTTGGGCATTCAGATGGGGGGGTGGGTGTGTATGCTAAACGTACGTACATGGCATAGCGCTATATTCATTCCATGCAGCCTATCTTGCTTTTTTGCTATATCCGTGTAAATTCATAATTTTGTTGATGAAATTGTTTACAGTATTACAAAAAATGCAATATTTTGTTACAAGTACATGTATATATATTATGACAGACTGTAATTATGTAAATATATATTATTTGTTAACAATATTTGCATGTAATAACAAGTGATAAAGCAATAAACACCATTTGTCAGCATTACTCAGTTATTTTAGTGTTTTTTATTAACCCAGTAATACTATATATATTGTCTGTTCTTTTTTCTTTGTTCTCAACAAAAACATGTTTTACCAGCACATTAGAATCATCTCCCATGGAGATGATTCTTATGTGCTGACAAAACATGTTTTTATTGAGAGAAATGGAAAATAAAAACGGCCGACAACAATGTTTAATTCAGCATTATAACCTATTCAATACGACAGATCACATGCCAATGTGGATAATGTAGATGCGGACGAGCCAGCTCACATTAAACAAGCCCTATCATCAGGATCTGCACTGTGTGTAGACATCTTATTAATTTTTACAAAAAAAGCCTTTTTAAAGGAATAGTAAGCTTTCCGCATTAATACGGTATCTTGAACAATACTTCAGTAACCAACAACCGACTCTTCCAACCTTTTGGCGCAATTCCTTGATAAAGGCCTTGTGGCGAAACGTTGGAAGAGTGGGTTCTTGGTTACTGAAGTTTTGTTCAACATAAAGGAATAGTTTATAAATAACATGAGAAACCCATTACAATTACATAATGGTCAGAATATCCTTTCGACAACCAACACATCCCTATAAGTGATACAATCGCCTTTAATAGTCAAGTTAGTGTCCTATATCAGTCACTGTATCTGCCTCCTTAACCCTTAGAATGCGGGGACTGAAAATTGTCGTCTGCTGTTGTGTCTTATTTTGTCTTTTCTCTCAATACAAACATGTTTTGACAGCAGTTTAGAATCATTTCCATTGGAAATGATTCTAAAGTGCTGTCAAATCAGCTTTTTAATGAGAACAAGAAACGAGGCAAAGCCACAAAGGCCAGGTTTTTTCCAACGTAAGCCAAAATGCCGACGATATCGCGCTTTCTGCAAGCGGGTGCGACAATGATGATAAACACCCATGTGAAGTATCAAGGTAATGGGTGAAGCAGTTGCAGAGATATAGTACACGAAAAAACTTTAACAAAAAAATTCAAAGTAATTTGACCTTGACATTGGGCACAGGGGCCGCACGGTTGGGGGTTAGAATGAAAATATGGATGATGATAAACACCCATGTGAAGTTTCAAGGTAATGGGCGAAGCAGTTGCAGAGATATAGTATAACGAAAAACTTTTAACCAAAAAACTTTAACCAGACGTACGTTAAAAAGTTAACGTTGAAAATGGCTAAGTCAATTACATAGAAATAATAGGTGAAGGTAAAAAATGGTCACATGTTGGATAGTTTTATGTGGCAGGCACCCCTTGGTTATGAAGCTGTGAAAGTTTGGTGGTCCTAGGTGGTACAGTAACAAAGAAATGGACTCAAACACGAAAACTTAACATTGTAAACGTGAAAACTTAACATTGAAAATGGCTAAGTCGACTGCGCGGAAAAAATGGGTCAAGTTAAAAAAAAAAGTAACATGTTGGATAGTAATATGTGGTGGGCACCCCTTGATTATGAAGCTGTGAAAGTTTGGTGGTCCTAGGTGGTACAGTAACAAAGAAATGGACTGAAACACGAAAACTTAACATTGTAAACGCGAAAACTTAACATTGAAAATGGCTAAGTCGACTGCGCGGAAAATATGGGTCAAGTTAAAAAACAAAGTAACATGTTGGATAGTAATATGTGGTGGGCACCCCTTGATTATGAAGCTGTGAAAGTTTGGTGGTCCTAGGTGGTACAGTAACAAAGAAATGGACTCAAACACGAAAACTTAACATTGTAAACGCGAAAACTTAACATTGAAAATGGCTAAGTCGACTGCGCGGAAAAAATGGGTCAAGTTAAAAAAAAAAGTAACATGTTGGATAGTAATATGTGGTGGGCACCCCTTGATTATGAAGCTGTGAAAGTTTGGTGGTCCTAGGTGGTACAGTAACAAAGAAATGGATTCAAACACGAAAACTTAACATTGTAAACGCGAAAACTTAACATTGAAAATGGCTAAGTCGACTGCGCGGAAAAAATGTGTCAAATTAAAAAAAAAAGTAACATGTTGGATAGTAATATGTGATGGGCACCCCTTGATTATGAAGCTGTGAAAGTTTGGTGGTCCTAGGTGGTACAGTAACAAAGAAATGGACTCAAACACGAAAACTTAACATTGTAAACGCGAAAACTTAACATTGAAAATGGCTAAGTCGACTGCGCGGAAAAAATGTGTCAAATTAAAAAAAAAAAGTAACATGTTGGATAGTAATAATATGATGGGCACCCCTTGATTATGAAGCTGTGAAAGTTTGGTGGTCCTAGGTGGTACAGTAACAAAGAAATGGACTCAAACACGAAAACTTAACATTGATTGTGGACACCGCCCGCCCGCCCGCCCGCCCGCCCGGCTTTCGCCAATCCAATAGCCTGGATTTTTTTTAAAAAAACCTGGCTAAAAATGGAGAATAAAAAATAAACAGCAGACAAAATGTTTTAATTCAGCCTTGTAAGGGTTTTATTCTAAACAGTATTTTATGGCCTATGATCAGACTGTGCAGGCCAATTGTGGCTGTGACTGGAGAAATGGGGCTTATGGCATTCGTGATATTCAAACTTCGGATCTTCCACCAGACTCCAGTAGTCTATTTCACCAACATTGCAAAGTATACTTTTGAGGGAGTAATCATTTATTTATTTTTCCCGAAATGCATTTTTTCATATAGAACTAACGACTGCATATATTTGATAATTAAAGGTATGCAGAATTATTATACTGAATTTATTACATTATCACAGCCAAAATGGCTGTGATAATGTAATAAATTCAGTATAATAAAAAATAATAAATTTATCATAAAATTGAAAATGGCCTATGATCAGACTGTGCAGGCCAATTGTGGCCGTCAATGGAGAAATAGGGCTTATGGCATTTGTGATATTGTGATATTCAAACTTCGGATCTTCCACCAGACTCCTCAAGCCTGATAAGGATTGAAACAATAAGTTAGAAGAATTACAGGTGTTCAACCGAGTGAATGGCGAACAGTGCAGGCCCTGATCAGACTGCGCGAATGCGCAGGCTGATCTGGGGCTGCACTGGTTGCATAACCGATAAGCCCCATTCCTCATCACAGCCTCAATTATATTGTGCATCTGGGTAATTGGGAGCCCTAAGATAATTACTGTCTGTTCCACGTTTTGCTGCCGACAAACTTTCGGCCATTAAACACATTCAATCTTAAAAATATTTAATATAAGTACTTTTTCATCAAAAAAGTCACCCTTCCCAAAAAAAATTATTGGATGAAATTTCGTCAAATATTGATTTTATTCCGAAAAAAATATTTTCCTATGGGAATTTAACATGGGAATAATTTTTTATTTCTGGACCGATTTTCAAAATATAACTTGTTTTCTTAGTTACATCATTTCCAAGCTATCTAGCTAGGTTTCGGAGTCAATTTCCAAATTCTTTTTGTTTTTTTTACTCCTCCCCAAGCGCTTCCTCCTCTTTTCCTCCCATGTTAAATTCCCATAGGAAAATCGTTTTTTCGCTATAAAATCAATATTTGATGGAAATTCAAATTTTTTTTGGGGAGGGCGACTTTTTTTTATTGATGAAAAAGTACTTGCATTTAAATATTTTTTTAGATTTAATATGTTTAATAGACAAAAGTTTGTCGGCAGAAAAACGTGGAAAAGACAGTAGTCACTTATATGGGGCTGTGGCTCGAGAAATGGGGCTTATCGGTTTTGCAACCAGTGTAGATCCAGATCAGCCTGTGCAGGATCAGTTCGCCATTTCATCAGTGAAACACCCGACATAGTTACCGCTACCGTAGTGTGCTATTCAATCTGGAGCTACACTGGTCAACTATCACATAAGCCCCATTTCTCCAGCCACAGCCACATATGATGCAAGTTAACACAGGTTACAAAATGGGCCTAAACTGGGCCTATTGCCATGGTGACCAGTGAAAAGCTGGACCAGCCTAGACATCTGCGATGGATGTACGTGTATGGTGTTCAGGATTCAGGAGACACACTGATCATAAATTAAGTTTATTTGGCAAGGCTTGGAAACGTGTAGGTTTGTTTGTTTATTGGTGTTTAATGGCCTATCAACAGCTAAGGTCATGTACGGCCGGAAACGTGTAGGAATTCTAAGGCTGGCCGAGGAATTACTATCATTTCCAAGTGCAACCTAGTATTCAATTCATCAGGTAGCGTTTAATCCATAGACTGCTACACACAACAATTGTCGTCTGCTGTTGCTTTTATATCTTATTTCTCAATGGAAATGATTCTAAAGTGCTGTCAAATCATGTTGTAAAATATTTTAAAGTGCTGTGAAAGCATGTTTTTGATGATAAAAATGGAAAATAGAAAATAAACAGCAGACGACAAAAAATTAAGATAGCGGTGTCCGGGTTAAAACTATGAAAAGTGCATGTTTAATATTGTTTTATTTGAAATTAACACAAATTTGCTTATGTTGCATCATTACACTGATGTCATTTGGTGACGTCATTCGACCAATGAAACGTCAGTGAAAGTAGTTTTCAAACGTGGATTGACCGTGATACATTGCATCAGTGTCACTGCCTGATACAGTATTTTATTAACCCTAAGTAACTTAAATGGACTGTGATATGTTAATTTTCCAACCAATCCAATTGTCACAAAATGATTTTCAGACTAGTCCATTTATGAAAAGGGCGTGTTTTTGTTCTCAAAAATATGGAAATTACTTGCAAAACGTGCAGATCCTGATGAGACGGCTCGTTACGAGCCGGCTCATCTGGATCTACACTGTTTGCCAATACTATTACACAGGTCTGTTGTGTTGATAGGGTTAACAGACGGTGTGTATTGAGCCTATGTGTAGCAAATCACCCGATCAATTCCTGTATCGAACCAGCCGATACGTTAAGTGTGACACACGAAAGCACGTATAACATCACATGAATGTACAATGAGACTAAAATCAATATTTGGCCAGTGCTATAAATTAGATTGACTGCAGTCAGAGGGCACTCGTTCATTGATCCAGTCGACGAGTTTGAGCAACGTATTCCGCTCCATCTCGTGGTACATGTGAGGGACGGAGTGGAACTGGGCCGATACACCCAGGGATATCAGTTTGTTGTTCGTGTCCTTTCCCCACTCGTACAGCACCAGCTCGTCCTTCTCTCCGTGACATTGGAATAGCGGTGGCGCTGGCTCGGGTGTCGTTTTCAAACTCTGGGAAAAGTAATAACAAGATTACTGTGGTTTATTTAAATGAACTGCCGACTTGCTCTAGTCAATTCAATTTTGTCTGCAGTTGAGTTCATATAAATTGTTCATTGATGGATTCACAGTGGAACAGGCATATATCAGCTAATTAAAAATGTCAAACGTTTATAACTGTAGCCACCGGGCCGCCGTTGACATTTTAACTATTTTATCACATCTTATTTTTTTCAGTTTTCTGCATTCATTCCATGTCTAAAATTGTATTATTTTAAGAAATTAATTTTTTTTTTTTTATTGACAACCCTTAGACCGCTACTCACAACAATTGTCGTCTGCTGTTGCTTTTATATCTTGCCTTATTTCTCAATAAAAACATGGTTTGACAGCACTTCAGAATCATATCCAAAGTAAATGATTCTGAAGTGCTGTCAAAGCATGTTGTATATTATTCTAAAGTGCTGTCAAAGCATGTTTTTGATGATAACAAGAATTCCGCCACGGAAGCGGTGTCGCGCCTGCCGAGGCATTTGACCGTGAACATTACAAATAAATAAATGACCTTGACCTTGAGAATTTGGATGTGGGGGTGTGCGTAATGAAGCATCATCCCTAGACAAACATTGATGTGAAATATTATCAAAGTCTGGCAAGGGGTTAAAGAGATATTGTGAAAAAACAATAACTTTAACGCATTTCTGTTACAAAACCGGTGAACATTACAAGTAAATAAATGACCTTGACCTTGAGAATTTGGATATGGGGGTGTGCGTAATGAAGCATCATCCCTAGACAAATATTGATGTGAAATATTATCAAAGTCTGGCAAGGGGTTAAAGAGTGAGTGAGTGAGTGAATAGGGTTTAACGTCCGCTTTTCTGACATAGAGGTACAAGCCTCAGGGAGTCTATACGCAGACGGGTCAACGGGGTCGTGTCCCGTATCCACCTGTCCGAGGGGGGTAAATCCCAACTTCAGAACTCAATATTTACAATCAAAATATATATTCAGTCCTGAAATTAGAACAACCTGATCTGGTGCCAGGCCCTCGCCACACCAGCATCATTTATCCCATCCCCTAAAAGTAATAGGATTAGCGCTAATCTTACTTTTATATATGGGGCATAGCCGGACTCAACTCTCACATACAAAAAATGTACATGAGGGCCAAATCCGGTATAGTGGGTTCCGGAAAGTATGAACCCAATCGTTAAGCCAGTTTAGTCGCCTTTTACGACAAGCAATGGCTACTGCAGCACTATTCTCAGGATCAGTTGATCCCGCCCCGGTGCCTGCACGAGGCGGGGTTAAAGAGATATTGTGAAAAAACAATAACTTTAACGCATTTCTGTTACAAAACCGGTGAACATTACAAGTAAATAAATGACCTTGACCTTGAGAATTTGGATGTGGGGGTGTGCGTAATGATGCATCATCCCTAGACAAACATTGATGTGAAATATTATCAAAGTCTGGCAAGGGGTTAAAGAGATATTGTGAAAAAACAATAACTTTAACGCATTTGCCTTGCAAAAAAAAACGGACGACGTGGACGAAGGCGACGGAAAAAGCGCCGAATATAGGTGCGACAAAAATGGAAAATAGAAAATAAACAGCAGACAACAAAAAAAAAATAGATTGGTCAGTAATACCCGGCTTGTGACCTTGACTCTGGGCACGAACGTGAATTTGTCACACGGTGGTAGAGGTCCATTGGAGCAATGCGTGTGTGAAATGTGAAGCAGATCCGAGCAAGGAAATGGAAGTTATAACCAATTTCTCTCATGTTAAGTTTTGTAAAGAGACCAAGTATGTGACCTTCACCTCGAGATCAGCGGGGATTTGTCACAGCATGATAGTAGAGCCTTAGAGGAATGCATGTATGAAATATTAAGAATTTTCGATCAAAGAAATAGAAGTTATAACATATTTATCTGATGTTAAGTTTTGTAAAGAGACTAAGTATGTCACCTTGACCTTGGGATCAGTAGGTTTGTCACGGCATGATAGTACAACCTTAGAGGAATGCACAAGTGAAATATTAAGAATTTTCAAAGAAGGAAATAGCAGTTATAACTTATTTCTCTGATGTTAAGTTTTGTAAAGAGACCAAGTATTTGACCTTCACCTTGGGATCAGCGGGGGTTAGACGGTCGTGGATTTGGCACAGCATGGTAGTAGAGCCTTACAGGAATGCATGTGTGAAATATTAAGTATTTGACCTTGACCTTGGGATCAGCGGGGGTTGGACGGTCGTGGATTTGGCACAGTATGGTAGTAGAACCTTACAGGAATGCATGTGTGAAATATTAAGCATTTTAGATGAAGGAAATAGAAGTTACAACATATTTCTCTGATGTTAAGTTTTGTAAAGAGACTAAGTATTTGACCTTGGGATCAGCGGGGGTTGGACGGTCGTGAATTTGGCACAGCATGGTAGTATAGCCTTACAGGAATGCATGTGTGAAATATTAAGCATTTTAGATGAAGGAAATAGAAGTTATAACAATATTTCTCTGATGTTAAGTTTAGTGACGGACGGACAACCCGACTCCAATATACCCCCCCCACAACTCGTTGCAGTGGGTATGATAAGATAGCGGTGTAAGGGTTAGAGGTCTTAAAGGCTTTATACAATTTGGAGAGAAGTACAGTGTTGAAGGAGTCACAGAAGCTATATTTTTCAACAACAAAAAAGTTGACTTTCGGACTGTACAAACATCTTGCAGTCACCTGATCGACAAACAAAAAGTTTTAGAAATATTTTAGATGAAACCATATTTTTACAGTACATGCGAATCACCACCAATAACCAACAAGTCGATCGCTGGGGAATGTCTCACCCACTAAACGAGGCGCTTGCCACGAAGGTCAAGGTCACAATATGAGGAAGTCCAAAATTATTGATACGAAGGTCAGTCACTGTCACGAATCGTAGCCGACTATTTTCTTTATCATCCATTAATTGTAACACGGGTCACATAGTCTAGAGCAGTAATCAAATATTCTAGTACAAGACGGTCAAATAGGTAGTGGTGTGTGAAATATCGCCCGTGGAGTACACCGCTGGAGAGAATAGCGCTTTATCCGAAACCGCGCACGGACCACCAGTATTGGATTTTGTACTGGTCATATCTGGGTGATCTACACTGTATATGCAGACTTGGATGCTAGCCTAATTACCTAGTAGGTCGTACCTATTTATGACTGAATTATTTCAGACTAATTCACCAGATATCTCATGAGCTAGACTGACTGTCAGATCATTAGTCCACTTACGTAAAATTGAAAGCCAAATGTGGGCACATAAGTTTTACATTGACAAGCAGACTATATGAGGATAGTCATGCACTAGGGTGGGGATATATATTCGTTGTAGCACCATATACTATCAGTCGGACATTCAATTTCATTCTTGTGACATTGGAGCGCAAGTTGTCACTGGGAATTGTGAGTACATATGATTGTTGTTACTTTCTAATGCTGCCATTTAAGTCTGAATCTTGCCAAGACCGGCAATTCTACGCAGTGTTATCGTATCCTCGATAATACTGCACTATTTAATTTAACTGAGTTATTTGGCCCCGTTTCGACCAAACGCTTGGTCAATAAAAGCCGTATGGCATGTATCCGCTGATGTAGATTATCTCCCTTAATCAAATATTATTGTTTCATTAATTAGTCGTGTTTACGTGTAAATGATAACGATTACAGGACTGGCATGTGGGAGCATTCCGTGAGTATGGTAATGGCATATTATTCTCATGTGTTTTTGTTACATGTCACTCTGACTAATTGCATTAGCAATTTATTGTATTTGTAAAACGAAGGGCGAACTTGATTGAAATGTTCACTATTAAACATTAGCTATGCATTTTATATTACGATTCAATCCAATATCAGTCTGCGCCCTGTACAATACATGAGAATATTGCCAATTTTAACATGTCACAATTGTAACGTGAATTTTCTGGACGACTTTCATTACTCTATGGGGGAACACATGTAAACTCCTAACCCAGTCGTCTGTACATTCATTTTATTAAGTCATATTACGTTCACAGTGTGTTGTAAATATTGCAAATGCTATTGCGACCAGGATGGGCCAGATCAGACAGTTCTGCTCTAAGTGCACTGATTTATACATCAGTAAGCTGCAATAAGGACATGATGTGAAGTATAATTTGTTTCAATCACTGATGCTTTGGGTCAGCCTGTGGAATCCTACAGTCTGATTAGAGGATACAGTGTTTATTGTTAGTAATGTAATGTAATGTAATACTGTGAGTCTGCACAGGAGAATACTTGGCACAGTTGCTCTTTATTAAGTTAGCGCAGTTGGCCACGGGCAGTCTGATCAAGGTAAGGCCCGTCGCAATCAAATGTTTGTTTACTAATGGTAAATAACTGTGAATGACGTCTGTATTCACATGTACGGCTGTGAAGAGATATATCGTTGGGTACACTAGATATAGTGGCTGTTCATTAATGTGTCATATCACATTTTCCGACTTATGAATTCCATCAGCCCCCTTTTTCCAATTAGTGAAAATATCTTTGTGTACATTGCAATTTATCATGTTTCATCATTGTAATATATGATGATGTTTAGTATTGCCATGCAATCAGGATATTGATTTCATGTGCACTACTGTGACTATTATTGAGACTATAACATGTTACATTCTGGTAACAACACCGTTGGTGTTTTGTAGTCCCAGCCAGTACACCAGCCAGTACACCAGCCAGGCAGCCAGCCAGTCAGCAACGAGCGACGGCACATCCCTACTTTGTGTCTGCGTAAATTCAGTTATTTATTTATTCTGGAGTCCACGACACGACACCGTGTAATAGCGGGGACTCTGCTTCCGCGTGGACCAAGGGCGTAATCGAGTGGGGCATATTTCGATAAGGACGTTCACCGATGCGTTATGGACCCCATCCGCCCAAGTAGGCTCTGTATCTCATGAGTACCAGTAACTTTACGACGTTATTATAACGTCACTCCCATCATGGCGGAAGCCGGAGTTGTTTAGCTGATCTCTAACACTGGATATTGATCCAGATCATGATGACGTTGACTTTTGATTTTACCTACCTGTTCCAGAATCGTGGATGTGCCTTGGTTGTGCAAGGGCCTGTGGCGGTGGCTGCTAGGGGACGTTGTCCGTACTGACATATTCATCTATTGTTTGTGTTTATCATTTATGTAAATATATCATACTTGTAAAAATATACCTTGTTGTCTCTGTCCACAACGTGCTTGGTGTTCCGTCCCTTCAGTAGACTAGCTCGGTGTCACCCTGGTGTGACAGTCACCAAGGTCAAGATCACACAAATGACACTGGGTGGATAGTCATCAAAGTGAGGAAGAAAGCTATTGGTGAAGTTGGGTAATGATCCGACTAACGGATCAAGAGATACTGAACATTTCAAAAAGTATGGACACAAACGTCAAGGCCACCAAGGTGATGGTCAAGGTCACCGGAATAAAACTGGATGGATAGCTATCAATGTGAGGAACCTACGGTATTTATGAAATTTGGTAATGATTTTACTGATGGATCGAGAGATATTCAACATTTAGAAGTATCCAAAATTGTTGACACCAAGGTCAAGGTCAGCCTAATTACACTGGTAGATATCCATAAATGTGAAGAAGCTATCAATGAAGTTTCGAGATGATCCAACAAATGGATCAAAAGATATTCAACTCAATGTTTGGATGTACATGTACGTCCACCCGAATGAGACACTAGGTGGATAGCCTTCAATGTGAGGAAGCTATTGATGAAGTTTGGTAAAGGATCCCACTAACAGATCAGAAGGTATTCAACATTTGGACGCATGTACAAAATTATTGACACAAAGGTTAAGGTCACCAATGTGGAGGTCAAGGTCACACGAATGACATTGGGTGGATAGCCATCCATATGAGAAAGCTATTGATGAATTTGGTAATGATCCGACTAACAGATCAAGAGATACGGGAAATTTGGCTACGTCCAAAACTGCGTCCCACAAAGGTTAAGGTCACCAAGGTCAAGGTCACCCGAATAAAACTGGATGGAAAGCTATCAATGTGAGGAAGCTATATATGAAGTTTGGTAATGAGCTGACTAACAAATCAAGAGATAAGGGAAATTTGGCTACGTCCCAAATTGTTAACGACACCGATACAGACTCTGAATTGTGACCGCTATGTCTCACTTTCCACTATCGTAGGGGAGACAAAAACATATTTTCTTTTGTTAACCCATTACAGACGGGATACACTTATAGTAATATGAAACTTCGAAGAAAAAAATCGCTATTTTCCTTTATTTCTCCTCGAAAGTATATGTTGTTACCACTCGTTTGAACCGTCTCGTGAGACGGTTCAAACGAGTGGTAACAACATATACCTTTATCGAGGAATAAACAAAATAATGAGATTTTTTCAAGAAATATTATCATATCCTTAGACTGAAATAGGTTAAGGAAGAAGCTAAAATGAAAATCGGTCGACCTCAATAAGTGGTACTAGTTTTCCGTATTTTAACCATTTCACCCGTAATTTACTGGAGTGGTGTATTCCATTTTAAGTTTCATAATGTGGCTGTGACTGGAGAAATGGGGCTTATGGGATTTGAGACCAGTGAAGCTCCTGATTAAATATTGCTTGCTAGAAGCATGGCGGGTGTTTCATTGATGGAATGGCGAACAGTGTAGATCCTGATCATTTCTTCAGTTACAGACACATTTCAGAAATTGTGCTTCCTAGAACAGCAATAGTGGAAACACATAACCAAATTATCTACCCTGATTAGCAAAGTCTATGGTTGTATACAATTATAGCGGAACCATTCCATAGAATTTGATGAAATAAAATAGTGTGGCTAATATAGGTGATTTACAGTCTATAAAGCATAAACCACATATTGAATATCCAAGACATCATCTGAGGTCAGACACAGTGCCTTTAAACCTTTCAACACTAGATACCTCTTTCCTAATATTTGCAAACGGTGTAGATCTGCACCATTTGTGGATATTTTTTAATTTTTACTAAATCACCCTCTTTTCTGCATAATGGAAGTCTCAAACATAAAATGAAATAGTCCCTGGCAGTTACTTAGGGGTAAAAGGGTTAACCCTTTCAACACCACATGCCTGTATAGTGGTGTTGGCAAACAGTGTAGATCCAGATGAGATGGCTCGTGACCAGCCGTCTCATCAGGATCTGCACTTTTTGCAAGTAATTTTCTTTTTTTTTGAGAACGAAAACACCCCCTTTTCATAAAAGGACTCGTCTGAAAATCATTTTGTGACCATTGGATTGGTTGCAAAATTAACATATCAAATTCCATTTCAGTAAAACTTAGGGGTGACATGGTTAAGGGTTACATTTTCCACCCACACCTCACTAGGCAGTCTGAGCGACAGACCTGGTAGATACTGGAGTTGGTGCCCAGGAAGCTGGAGAGCGCGAACACACCTGCGATCCCCCGCTGGTGCCTGTACGCCATCTGTAGGGCCATGCCACCTCCCATAGAAAACCCACCTACACACGGGAACCATGACATTACAAACAAGAAACGCTCAAATAGCAAGTTTGGTAATAATCACATCTTCAAATTGATTGATTGATTGCAGTTATCAACAGCAATGTCATATAGACAGAGACATATATTCACTGGTGCTGCTCTCCGTGCCGACGTAAAATGTTTCACGTCGAAATATGCACCGGATTCCTGACAAATTCCCATTCAGCTACATGCAGAACATACTGCATCAACACATTTGAGCCAGTTATTAGACAAAAAATTAATGCAATGGGATAGATCTAAGTAGAGATGTGTGGAATGTCGTCGAGAAATTGGTGCATTCGACGGGAAATATTTTAAGCCGTCGCCGAGTGCATCACCAGTACCAGTGGAACGTCTCCAAACAAAACGCTCACTTTGGTAAAACTCCCATTTCAAGATTGATGATTTGATGAAACATACAGTGAAGTAGAAGAACTGATGGTTTGGGGTGTTACGATTGTTCCACAGAAGGTCATATGTGGCTGTGACTGGAGAAATGGGGGTTATCCGTTTTGCGACCAGTGTAGATCCAGATCAGCCTGTGCATCCACACAGTCTGATCAGGATCTGCACTGTTCGCTATTCCATCAGTGAAACACCCGTCATGCTTTTAAAAAGCAATATAGATCATTATCAGATTACATGAGTGAGCTATTTGATCAGGAGCTACACTGGTCACAAATCCCATAAGCCCCATTTCTCCAGTGACAGCCACATACACAGAGGGAAGTGCACCAGTATGAGAGGAGAACCATACGTTCAGCATGGAAATTACAATTTGGTTGGGCACGTTCACTTGACAGTAAGATCATATACAAACTGTGACATACAGTGGATTCTCTCTTCCACTTAGCTGTTAACCCTTAGACCGCTACACACAACAATTGTCGTCTGCTGTTGCTTTTATATATTGCCTTATTTCTCAATAAAAACATGGTTTGACAGCACTTCAGAATCATTTCCAACGGAAATGATTCTGAAGTGCTGGCAAAGCATGTTGTATATTATTCTAAAGTGCTGTCAAAGCATGTTTTTTTATGATAAAAATGGAAATTAGAAAATAAACAGCAGACGACAAAAAAATTAAGATATAGGTGTAAGGGTTAATAAAGGCCAGCCATGGGAACAGATAGAAGGAGACCTTTAGCAAAGTTTGACTGTATTTGTTTTCAGGAGAGGCCATTTACATGATATTGACATTGCGACATTGAGCACGTTTGTTTGTTTGTTGGGGTTTAATGGCCTATGAACAGCTAAGGTCATTTAAGGCCAGGTCAATGGATTTAGTACTAAATCCCATATATTACCTGTACATGTACATGTACATGTACAAATGGGGGGAAATCCCAAACTCAGAACTGAATATTTACAATAAAAAAAAATAATATATTCAGCCCTGAAATCAGAATAATCCTGATCTGATGCCAGGTCCTCGCCACACCAGAATCACTTGGCCCCCTCCCAAAAGCAGTTGGATCATTATGATCTTACTACCTGACCAACCACCCACACATTGAGCACGTACCGACAACTATCCTGTCCAAAGGAATGCCACTGTCCACTTCATGCTGCACCAAGGCAGACAACTCCGTCGCCATGTTGTCCACGGAGGGGTCATCAGGTGCACCGGGCATTATGTGGCTACGGTCGAACCACACTGTGCTCAGCTGCCCCATCATTGGTGTATATGACCTGGATGGTATTACATGTAACTGGGAATGTCTTGTTGCACAGCGAAAGCCCATTTTGTGCAATAAAATGGCATTCTCCATACAAATGCGAAACTCGTGTCATTAAATATGTGTTTGTCTAAGACACAGGCAGCCTGGGTTCAACTCAAGCTGGCGTCAAAATATTTTCACAGTAACACCTTCCCCTCTACTAAACAAATATCAGTAGGGTAGGGGAATGTATTCGGCAATTGCGAAAGTGGCGATCGCCAGTGGAATCCCTGCAGGGATTCCGCTGGCGATCGCCACTTTCGCAATTGGCGATAAAAATAAACAATTGGCGATAAAAAATTACAATTTTCGGAAATATTGTGGGCAGGGAAATTTTCTGTGGCACTCACATATCACAGTGGTAAGCATGAAACATGACTAAGCGATTACCGTGGTGGAGCTGTAGGAAACAGGAGCCGGAGGTGGGGGAATGAGATCTCGCGACCCAGCACACTGCACACCCAGTCATGTACCCCAATCCCAGTGTCACCTGCAAAGTAAAAGTAAAATTTATGTGTTCAAACACTTTTTTTTCCTGCCAACTACCATAGTCTAATGCTTTGTAGTGTACCGGTATACATAATATATTTAAAAACATTTAAAAAAAGGATATTCACTTTATGTCCCATGAAAATGTGTGCAGCCCATCCCAAGCACAGGTGGAAGACTCGGACCTATGACACCAAAAAAATGCCTATTAAAAAAAATCCCATTATCCCACCCACTTGGTCTCGTACAGTACTATACGCAAGTTGTGAAGCATTATTGAATGGTGATTCGTTAGCGATATCTTACACATTATATTTTTCTTTAACACAGACAAATATTTCATATTTATTTTCCTGCCAGCTCTTGTGGTTAATAATATTTGACCCATAAAAATGAAATGCTTTGTTTAACTTCTTGGATCATACCTATCAACGGAAAATGCTTTTTTCATAATACTGACCATTATTTCCTTTGAAAACTGTTAATCTAAGTGTAATCTGATCTATAGTCTGTTTCACGAAAGCTGTCCAAATTTTACGGCCATATACACAATTCAAAAACAATATTTTTTTCGATAATATTAAATTAAAGGAAAATTTAAGAATGAGCCTTCTTTTTATTTCGTGAAATTTGGTCAAATATTGACTTTATTACAAAAAAATTATTTGTCTATGGGAATTTAACATGGGGGAAAAAGGTAGAGGAGTTGTGGGAGGAGTCAAAAAAACACAAAAAACTTTGGAAATTGACTCCGACTTGGAAATGATCTAACTAAGAAAACAAAAGTTAAATTTTAAAAATCGGTCCAGTATTTCTGAAATTCTAAAAAATGTCCCCATGTTAAATCCCCATAGACATCTTCACGGAGAGATGTCTATGGGGATTTAACATGGGGAAATTTTGTTTTCGCAATAAAATCAATATTTGACCAAATTTCACGAAATAAAGAGAAGGCTCATTCTTAAATTTTCATTTAATTTAATATCATCGAAAAAAATATGGTTTTTGAATTGTTTATATGGACGTAAAATTTGGGCAGCTTTCGTGAAACAGACTATAATTCGCGACTGCAGGGGAATGCTATGGACAGCACCATAACAACTATGCTACATATGTTACGGCGTGCATTTTGATATTGTTCATGCCAGCCAACATCAGTTCTTTTTACCATTGCCAATGGCATTGGCTGTTTTTTTACAGTAATTTTGTTGTGGGTATATAGTGTTGTACTGATAATCTAGTCGAGAACATCACCGACCCAATCAAGTTGGGTCGTGATAGCTGCTATTTGTATAGTGCCATTTTATATTTTTCAATAAAACTTAATATATACAGCATCTAACTGTATAAACACTTGGATTGAACCCTAGTTTACATTTACAAACATACACCAGCATTATATTGTTGATTTCAATACAATTTTTTACCAAAACAAAATGTTTATTTTTTTCAGATATTCATGATTTTTATTTTTTTTCTATAAACAATAAAAGCTCAAAATATTTTACAACTATTATTTACATGCATATTGAAATAACCCACAAGATATTTAATTTAAAAATATGTTTTTGAAAATTTCACAGGAAAATGCCATTTTACAAGAGTAAGCCATCATGACTGTATTTGTATTTCAAAATTCTGTGCATCGGCTAATGCGCAATTCACGTCAAATTTAGCCTTGCGTATGTCATAATAAAGTATGTGGATTTTGGGAATAAACAAGCTGATTAATTGCTACACTGTGGCACAATTTTATCACATTCCGATAGTTTGGTAAAAAGTTATACCGAATATAGTCAAAATGTGTAAAATCCTCAGACCCTGCTGATCGAATAGCTGTCTTATTTACTAAATTAACTGTTAAACTAAGAAACTAACCTGTCATGATGTCACTGGATAGTTCTGCTTGAAGGTTAATACCAATTTTGTTATGCTGATCCATAATGCTGTTTGCCATTTTTGTTTACACTACCAGATGCGCAGCATTAGCAGAAACAAATGTGACATTGCAAACACACATGTGATGTCATTTTACCTGCACAGACTTCTTTGAATTTCGTTGAATATTCAGGGAATTTTGACTGAATATGGGAATGTTAATGACATTTAAATTTGTTTGGAAAGCCTTAGGTGCGCAGAATTAGCAGACACCATTGTACAGTAGCGTAACCATTTGTCGGGATAACCCCGGCATCGGGAATTTTCGTAAACCGCATTTGTCACTAATCACGGAAAATTTCACGGTCAGTTTCCCGGACATTTTTTGCAGAAGACACCTATCGGTGAAATGGAGAAAAATGTTCCACATCGCCCTTGGTCATGTATGGTTTTAATCAAATTTGTTAGAATACCTTCAAAATGTTGTATTTCAGCTATTCCCACTTTTGTCCACTCATAAACATCATTATTCAACAAGATTTACAAAGCATGGTTCTGTCAGTCTGCGTCACTGGATTGTTTAGCCATTTTAAGAAGTCAATGTCATATGTAAACACAGACTGGTAGCTGTCAAATTACATGTACCAGAATAGAGCTTCTCATTATACTGGGGGGTCTTATATCAAAAACAATAAAAAAACTAACACAGAATTATATTTGATTACACAGATGTAGATATAAACTCTGTGTTTTTAGTGGAAATTATTGTTCTGTTGAATATAAAAATGCTCAGAATAATATACTACAGTTTGTAGATTGTTATAATCTTGTTCTTGGTCTAAATCCCGCCTGTAGTGAATATGGTAAAATAGCATGTACCACAACTGAAAATTAAACGTGATCTGAATGCATCTTGCATTATGATTATTAGCCTTGTGATAATAGTATTGTCATTTATGACTGGCATAGGAAATGGTGGTAACTTGTTTCAGTAACTGTACACTCCTCTGATAATTTAGATAACCATTTTTACACTGAACCGATGGTGGGCCGCAATACAGGATGAGTATAACCAAACAACAACAATCTAGACTCTAAGGTCACAGTCTGTTTTCTACAAGCGCCTGGATGATACGTTAACAAAATGGAAGACATGGAAACAAGCGCGACTTTTAGATAAATCTGGTTTCACAGCACTTTTACGAGAAGTTTATTGTTTTAAAAAGTTTTGAGTAATTCTTTTTATATGCGTATAGCTCTAGTAACTGGCCAACGAAGGCTTATTATCCAGAACCTAGGTATATCCACTGTATATCAACAGTCATGAAGTCACGACTACTGATAATCGATCATCGGCCAAACACTGCCCACCACTATTGGCTCATCAGTCCAATGCCGAGCATATAACTTAGCTATTGCACTAAATCCTGGTTAGACTACTTGAATGGAGTACTGGTAGAATATATATCTGGACAATGTTTGAACTGGTGACGTAACCGTAGGTAGTTGGATACAATTGACAGCCATAAAACTACGCTGACACCGGCTATTTTGGAAGGGTTGGATCATAAAGACTACGTTTTATTTAACACGGACTACTACTGTGTCACGGTTTTAAATTATGCAAATAATTATCAATTTATTTTACCAGATCCATGAAGGAATATAACTGTCCCTGTCGCTTTACTGCCTGTTTGAGCGATAACCTTCGTGAAAAATTTCTTCATGGGGGCTGACATGTTTACCCAGAATGCCCTTTGTTGATCGGTGCGCCTGTCCAAACTCGCCCTGCAAGTGGTTGTATTTTCAGCGTAAACAATGGTAAACAAATAATTTAATATTTGATAATGCGTTCCATTTGTTACGTTAATAGTATTGTTTTTGATTGGTACTTGATTTATGGTAATTAAGTAACGTGTATTTGGGTTATTTTTAATGCAAATTGTCCTTCAGTTTTAAAGTCGATCAGGTTTCATTTTTCCACCGGTGGCGGTGTTTATGTAAAATGTTCGTCATTTGCCATGATTTGGTATCAAATTTAGATGGCATGGAACGGTATATCGGCAAGACCAAAATGGCTACGATTGACATAGATATACTCATATTTGTGTATTGTTTACAATTTCTAATATTTCTCTTGAAAATGGGATTTAAATTGCATATAAATGTAACCCTATTTTGTAGGATAATTTTCTTGCATTGGAAACCATGGCAACTGTAAACACCTTTAATATATGATAATATGGAGTCATGCAGATAGTCTGCATGTTCTAAAAATATAATGGCCACTGTTTTACTTATTAAATTATTAATTTCCTTCCACGTTCTGACACAGTTTGCAACTGCCGGAAGAGTGATCAGGACAATGTCCGTGCTGAAAGATTGTATTGATATTTTTTGTGCTGAGCAGTGAACTAGCTGCACGTTTTCTGCTTTATAGGCAACAGGTTGCACTATATCGCTACACCACGCTACACAGTACAAATGTGTGTAATAGCATTTGCACTTTGCGCACGCGGAGACAATTCTACAACATACCTAATAAAGTGTTTACTAGCTACAATTCTTAGGTCACTCTCCACGAAGTATAAAGTAAACGAAGAACGCTTCAAACGCATATTTGGAAAGACTACTCCGTCATAGCTCTAATGTAATGCAGTGTAATGAAATGTAATTAGAGTTATGTACTCAGGACAAGTGCTGAGCATGCAGTGCTCCCCTCATACAGGTGCATTCCCACCAATCACAGTTTAATTGATTTACTATTTATCTTATATTTACCGGTAAGGGTGAGCAATCACCATTCCCTCAAAGAACCTTCCATACCCGGTCATACAAGCACAGAAAATTGTCAATCCAATGGCCATTATTTTCCAGAATTTACTATAAGTTGCAATGCAGTCAAAATGTGCGTATACAGTTTAATTGATTGACAATGAAACTTTTATTTCACAAACAGGAGACACATTCAATTAAACGTTAACTTCATAATTATTTTTACATTATTCCATAGAAAAGCCCATAGTCCAAGGTAATAAGCTTCAATTCATATATACTGTCATTTCGGCTAATTCAATTCATGTCAAATTTAGCCTTGCGTGTCTCATAATAAAACATGACATTTGGATTTTTGCACAATTTTATCACATTCCGATAGCTTGTTCAGAATATAGTCAAAATTTGTAAAATCCTCAGACACTGCTGATAGAATGGCTGTCTTATTTACTAAATTAACTGTTCAACTAAGAAACTAAACTGTCATGATGTCACTGGATAGTTCTGCTTCGAGTTTAATTAATACCAATTTTGCTATGCTGATCCAGTATGCTGTTCGCCATTTTTGTTTCCACTACCAGCGGAATCCCTGAACGTTATGACATTTTGCCTTCACAGACTTCTTTGAATGTTTATGACATTTAATTTTGTTTGGAAAGCCTTAGGTGCGCAGGATTAGCCGACACCATTATATTCATGACAAAAATATTTCTCAAGCAAGCCGCAAAGACAAATTTGTACTTCACAATGCTGAGGAGCTCTGCTTTTTTCAAATTTGCAACCAGTGTAGATCCAGACCAGCATGTGCATCCACCGTCTGACCAGTGTCTGCACTGGTCAGACGGTGGATGCACATGCTGGTCTGGATCATACGGTCAGTGAAATACCTATCATGTTTCTTTCTCACAAGCTTTGTACATGTAGATGTTTGTCAGGATTCTAAATGCACTAGCAGACCAGGAGCCTATTTCACCAACATTGCAAAGTATACTTATCTAGCAAAGTATACTTTGAGGGAGAAATTTTCAATTTTATGATAAATTTATTAATTTTTATTACAGTATACTAATGTAATAAATTCAGTATAATAATTATGCATACTTTTAATAATCAAATATATGCAACGGTTAGCTCTATATGAAATATTGCATTTCGGGAAAAATAAATGATTACTCCCTCAAAGTATACTTTGCAATGTTGGTGAAATCGTCTACAGGAGCCACACTAGAGACAAATGTTATAAATACCATTTCTCCAGTCGCAGCTACATTTTGTGTCTGCTGGTGAGGTGACACATAGATCTCCTTATCCAAGGGACATGTTTATTAGGGCCCGCCGAGAATAGGCGGTGCCCTATAGGTTTTGCCCTGTCTGTCTGTCCGTCCGTTTTTAAAAAAAAGTTTTTGTAAGAGATTCTCAAATCACCTATAATATCTGTTTGCCTTCAGCTAATATTTCATATTGCACACATGCATTAATTATTAACGATACATCCTTCCACATTAATACAATTACCCTCGCTGCTTATCGTGCATCCATCCGTCTGTCTGTTTATTTATTTGAAAGTTTTTGTAAGAGTTTCTCAAATAGGGGCCTTAAGTGCGTCGACAGAGCACATTTTCTAGTGGTTTGACCCTTTACCACTTTTGTATTAAATGGTGAGCTAAATCTTTAGGATTTTGAGTTGAACAAAAGTTCCCCAAACTCTGATGACATTTCACCAGCATGATCTTGAGCTATTCTGTCTGCGAGACCCATGACATGTGTTTTACTGATGGAATGGCAATCAGTGCAGGCCCTGATCACAGGTTGAAGTAACGGACCGAGGTCTATAAATACATTAAATATGCCTAAAAGCATCAATAAATGAAGACAAAAAAGATGCTAAAAAAATATTTTCTTCATTTATTAATGCTTTTAGGCATATTTAATGTATAGACCTCCGTCCGTTACTTCAACCTGTGGCCCTGATCAGACTTCACGGATGTGCAGACTGATCTGGGACTACATTCGTAGCATAACATGTAAGCCCCATTTATCCAGCCACAGCCCACATATGATGATAGCAAATATTTTGTTTCAGGTATAGCGTTTGCTGAAGGAAGGAAGAACATTCACCACTGTATAATGAAGATGCAGAATTTTCAATGATAAAATGCCTCTGGTGGCATATTTACAAGCAACGTAAATCACAAGAATCATAGGTCAAATGGCATCTTCGCGTGGCGACTCTGATGGGTCGTTTACCCCATCAGATGCCAGCGATGCGTCGGAGAGAAGTGACAGAGACTCTGACTACGAGTCGGATGTGGAAAATTTGGAGTAAGTCTTTACAGAGCTCCAGATAAGTTTTGTATCTAAAGAGTATTACCGGTATGCCCCCAGATTTCAAATTCAATGCATATTTTACTTTTACAAAATAATGTATTATTGATTTTCTTCCTTATTTAATAGGGAACAAATTAAAAAAAAATAAAATACATTTAAAAATTCACTTTTTTGAGACACTTTTGCTTTTTGCAGCTTAACTAAGTAAATTTCACTTTTTGTCGTGCCTGCTTTAGCAGAGGCGCGACTATAGTCGGCGCTTTTTCCGTCGTTCGCGTCGTCGTCCGTTTTTTTTGTAATGCAAATGCGTTAAAGTTATTGTTTTTTCACAATATCTCTTTAACCCCTTGCCAGACATTGATAATATTTCACATCAATGTTTGTCTAGGGATGATGCTTCATTACGCACACCCCCACATCCAAATTTTGAAGGTCAAGGTAATTTATTTACTTGTAATGTTCACCGGTTTTGTAACAGAAATGCGTAAAGTTATTGTTTTTTCACAATATCTCTTTAACCCCTTGCCAGACATTGATAATATTTTGTATCAATGTTTGTCTAGGGATGATGCTTCATTACGCACACCCCCACATCCAAAGTCTGAAGGTCAAGGTCATTTATTTACTTGTAATGTTCACCGGTTTTGTAACAGAAATGCGTTAAAGTTATTGTTTTTTCACAATATCTCTTTAACCCCTTGCCAGACTTTGATAATATTTCACATCAATGTTTATCTAAGAATGATGCTTCATTACGCACACCCCCACATCCAAATTTTGAAGGTCAAGGTCATTTATTTACTTGTAATGTTCACCGGATTTGTAACAGAAATGCGTTAAAAGTTATTGTTTTTTCACAATATCTTTTAACCCCTTTCCAGACATTGATAATATTTCACATCAATGTTTGTCTACGGATGATGCTTCATTATGAACACCCCCACATCCAAATTCTGAAGGTCAAGGTAATTTATTTACTTGTTATGTTCACAGTCAAATGCCTCGGCAGGCGCGACACCGTTTCCGTGACGGAATTCTTGTATTACAGTATTTTCACTACTAAATTTTAAAAACCAATGCGTATTTTCGCATTGCTGTGAGTATTTTGTACTCCCATGTTCTGTGTCATTTGCAAAATATATCTTGTATGTTCAAAATATGAATATTCTCATACATACAAGACAGAAAATCTCATACACTGGTTCGTATTGTTTTAGCACATTGCTGCCAGTGGGTGGCAGGTGGGAGAATGTGATGGGTAATTTAACGATCGGTTTTCATCCTTATCCTTACCGGAATCCCGACTGGAGACCTGGTTTGGCCCTCACATAAGTCTTTGGCATTTTGTATGTGACAGTTGAATCTGGTTATACCCCTTATGTGAGTATTACGGTTATTCTTAATCCTATTTTAGGGGAAAGGGCCAAGTGACTTTGGTGTGGTATGGACCTGGCTCCAGGTCAGGTTATTCTAATTTCAGGGCAGATATATTTTTTCTCGATGTAAATATTCCGTTCTGATATTGGGATTTTCCCCGCAATGCAGCAGGTTACAACGGGATCGAACCCGTTTGCCCGGCCTTACATGACCTTAGCTGTTGATAGGCCATTAACTCTTTGCATGCTAGCAGCGAAAATATCCGCCAAACGAATTAAGAGTATATGTTTTATTTGTCTCTGTTAATATGTCTTGAAATTTCATTAGAATTGAGTCCTCAGGACTCAATTCTAATGAAATTCCAAGACATATTATATTTACGGGGAGAAATACAAGAAAATATGATGAATTTTTGTCCGCTAGTTTTGAACTACATGTATTTATAGCCCACAAGTTTCCCAGCATGCAAAGAGTTAAACACCAATAAACAAACAAACAAACACATTGCTGCCAGACACCAATACATTTGCTCTATGCAATATTATGTAGGTTTGACTGTGGGATGAAGATGGGGATTATCCCCATCTTCATTCCAGTCAAACCTACATAATATTTTATAGAGCAAATGGTGGACAACACAAATGATGCACCTGACTGTACGTGTACTTTGTGCCATACTGTACAGCCGGTGACCTTAAAAATCTGTGTGTAATGTAATATGTACCATGTATTACCATAAACTGTTGAAATGGTGAGACATGTTGACCACGATCAGACTGCTCAGAAGGGCAGACTGGTCTTCAACAGTGTTTGCAATGTGTTTTATTTTTAGTTGTTTGTGTTTTATTTTATCATTTATATGCATGCTTTGTATGATAATTGCACTCGTATATAAACCATGCAGTTTTAAAGTCATTGTCTAAATAAATAATGGACATGAATACATACATGTATGTGCTCCTGTTAAGCCAATTTCATGTGAGAGACACATTCACTAGTATGAAACCATGGGTGGTTGGTCAGGTGAACATGACGGCGTAAATTAACGGTAGGGTTCCTCCTTGTAGGAATCACGATTTGCCTGGTTTGGCCCTCAGGTACATTTTTATCTTTGGCTCTTTTGTTACCTGGGAGTTGAATTGGGTTATTATACCCACTTTTTTTGTAAAAAAAAACGGGTATATTGTTTTCGTCACGGGTGTCCGTCCGTCCGTACGTCCGTACGTCCGTCCGTACGTCCGTACGTCCGTCACGTTTCTTGTAACTCGAAAAACTTTTTCACCTTCATACCTACGCGCCTGATATTTGGTATGTAGCTTCGTTATCATGTGCAGATGCGCAAAGTGAATTTGGATTTTTGATCCGACCCTCCATCATGGATTATCTCCCCTTTCGGACTCAGAATTTCCATTTTTTCCTCGTAACTCGAAAAACTTTTTCACCTTCATACCTACGCGCCTGATATTTGGTATGTAGCTTCGTTATCATGTGCAGATGCGCAAAGTGAATTTGGATTTTTGATCCGACCCTCCTCATGGATTATCTCCCCCTTTCGGACTCAGAATTTCCCATTTTTTCTCGTAACTCGAAAAACTTTTTCACCTTCATACCTACGCGCCTCATATTTGCTATGTAGCTTCGTTATCATGTGCAGATGCGCAAAGTGAATTTGGATTTTGATCCGACCCTCCATCATGGATTATCTCCCCTTTCGGACTCAGAATTTCCCCATTTTTTCCTCGTAACTCGAAAAACTTTTTCACCTTCATACCTACGCGCCTCATATTTTGCTATGTAGCTTCGTTATCATGTGCAGATGCGCAAAGTGAATTCGGATTTTGGATCCGACCCTCCATCATGGATTATCTCCCCCTTTCGGACTCACAATTTCCCATTTTTTCCTTGTAACTCGTAAAACTTTTTCACCTTCATACCTACGCGCCTGATATTTGGTATGTAGCTTCGTTATCATGTGCAGATGCGCAAAGTGAATTTGGATTTTTGATCCGACCCTCCATCATGGATTATCCCCCTTTCGGACTCACAATTTCCCATTTTTTCCTTGTAACTCGAAAAACTTTTTCACCTTCATACCTACGCGCCTCATATTTGCTATGTAGCTTCGTTATCATGTGCAGATGCGCAAAGTGAATTCGGATTTTTGATCCGACCCTCCATCATGGATTATCTCCCCCTTTCGGACTCACAATTTCCCATTTTTTCCTTGTAACTCGAAAAACTTTTTTCACCTTCATACCTACGCTCCTGATATTTGGTATGTAGCTTCGTTATTCATGTGCAGATGCGCAAAGTGAATTCGGATTTTGGATCCGACCCCCTCCATCATGGATTTTCTCCCCTTTCGGACTCACAATTTCCCATTTTTTCCTTGTAACTCGAAAAAACAAAAAAATTTTCACCTTCATACCTACGCGCCTGATATTTGGTATGTAGCTTCGTTATCATGTGCAGATGTGCAAAGTGAATTCGGATTTTTGATCCGACCCTCCATCATGGATTATCTCCCCTTTCGGACTCACAATTTCCCTATTTTTTATTGTAAGTCGAAAAACTTTTCTACCTTAATACCTACATTTCTGATATTTGATATGTAGCTTCGTTATGATGTGCAAAGTGAATTCCGATTTTTGATCGGACCTTCCATCATGGATTATCTCCCCCTTTCGGATTTTCCTCGTAGGTCGATAAACTTTTTCCCCTTAATACCTACACGTCTGATATTTGGTTCGTAGCTTCGTTTTGATGTGCTGATGCGCAAAGTGAATTCGGATTTTTTATCCGACCCTCCATCATTGGATTACCTCCCCCTTTCGGACTTAGCATTTGGGGAAAGTGGGTATATTGCGATGGCGCGCCATCGACTTTTTCTAGTTGTCTGTTATAAAAGTAGTAAGATTATTACTGATCCTACTGCTTTTGGGAGGGGGCCAAGTGATTCTGGTGTGGCGAGGACCTGGTATCAGATCAGGAGTATTCTGATTTCAGGGCTGAATATATATATATTGTAAATATTCAGTTCTCATTTTGGGATTTTCCCCCCATTTGTACATGTACTTGAACATTTATGTATGTGTTTATCAGACTAATGATATACGGTATGTCTGTTTATTTACGGTATTAATTCTGTACTGTTGTCACTACCTACAGGTCAAAGGGCGCCATGAACATCCAATGGACGGGTTACAGCAAGAAGACCCCGGTGATCATGTTCAATGCCGAGTGCATTCTACACAAGATCTCCAATCTTAAAACTGTGGGAGGTACTGTATACACATTTCATAAACTGACATGTCACTATGCCAATATATAACCAGAGCTCCAGATAAGGTGTGTATTGGCATATTTTACGCAATTATTTAGCTGATTTTATGTATTGATTATCAAAAGTGGCAGTACAAAATACGCACAGCAATGTGAACATACGCATTCATTTTCAAATTGAGTAGTGAAAATACTATCATAAAGTTGAAAATTCACTTAGTTGAGCTTCAAAATTGCTTTTTGCTGCTCAAATAAGTGAATGTTTAAATTTGATATATTTATATCATTTGTTCCCTATTTAGTAATGAAAAAAATCGATAACCCATTTGTAAAGGTAAAATATGCAATGATTTGAAATCAGGTGGTATAGTACGCTTTAGACACAAAGCTTATCTGGTACTCTGTATAACGCATATATGTTCTTGGCTTACACTGATCACAAATGCCATATACCCCATTGCTTCCGTCACAACATCTTGGATTATATTGGTCACAAATACCATAATCCCAATTTCTTCTGAAAGAAGAAATTGGGATTATGGCATTTGTGACCTAGATCAAGACCAGACTGCACATCCACACAGTCTGATTCGGTTCTCAACGGTTCGTCATTCACTGAAACATAATCCCTACTTGTAGGAATGCTTTAGAAGATCAGGAGCTAGACTGGTCACAAATGCCATAAACCCCATTCACATATTTGTTGACATTAGATTTTCCGAACCTTGTCTGACCATCAATACTTTTTAAAAATTAGCTTTGACTGGAGAAATGGGGATTCTGGGATTTATGACCAGAGTAACTCCTGATCAAATAGCACACACATGTAGCCTGATGTCCATCATTGATGGAATGGCAAACAGTGCAGATCCTGTTCAGTCAGCAGGGGGCCGTTTCACTAAACTTCGCACGACTAAGATGTTCGTAAGTGCATAATTATAATAGTCTGTAAATTTCACATTAACAATGTTTTCTTGTAAACAATTATTGGATTTACATTTATTGAGCATAGGCTGCATATGCAGCCTATGCTCAATAAATGTAAATCCATAAATTGAAATTTATAGACCATCCTAAATTTGCACTTACAAACATTTTAGTCGTAAGAAGTTTAGTGAAACGGGCCCCTGATGCACAGGTTGATCTGGATCTATGCTTGTCACAGTCCTATAAGCTCCATTTCTTCAGTCGCAGCCACAAATATCAGCCACAGTTGTATTATATGATTAGCATGTTCGACGATACGGTTGCTAAAAATATTTGTTTATTAAAATTTTGTATAATTTTTATTTTTCAAGCCCAGAATGTTCACCTGATATCCATGTATGTTGTATTGATGCTACTTGCTGAACCTTGCAAACATCTATTTATTAGATTGTGTGTGTTTTAAAAAATTCATGAATATTGACTATCTCAAACACTTTTGAATAGGGTATATCCACCTGAGACGGTTAAACAGTGTATTCACATATTGGATGTATATGGCCTGCGAGTTTAAAAATGTCAGTAGATCTATGCTTGGCTCTATCAGTTAGGCCAACATTAAAAATATATTTGTTTCCCCTCTACTACCCGGGTCATATAGGTGTGGGTAGGTCGGTAGGGAAAATATTTTTTTTATTCTAAATAATATTCTATTTTATGTTATTATTTTTTGTGATAGATAATTACACCTTATACCATTTCTATTTGCCCAAACTGTGTATTATTAACGGTTACAGATGGGATCTATGTATTATCACGAGCAAATATACTGACCAATTTGGTCATGAGTGACTAATTGAAAATAAATTAAATATTTTCCCTACCCAACGACCCAAAATTTATTTTATTTTGATAATTTTGGTGGGTACATGTCGGTGAAACAATTAAAATATTATATTTGGCCTTACTAAGTTAGCATTTACTCCTTGTTCCAGAGCGCTACCACATGGCGTACAAGTTTGGCAACTCGGAGTGCAAGGTGGTGAAAAACATACTACAGGCCCATGGTTTCCATGAGGTACATCCGAACAGTTCCGACTATAACGTAGTGTGGACAGGCGCTCATCTCAAACCCTTCACTCTCCGAAGTCTCACAGAATTCCAGAAAATCAACCATTTTCCAAGGTAATCCTAAATATTTGGACACCATTTGTTTTGGGAAACCCCTAAGGGTTTCCCAAACCAAATTGTATCTAAATACACTGTTATTGTGATAAACCAGTACTTCCATACTAGCCATAAATATTGAGACATCTTTGTTATAGGACATCATATATTTACATGTGTTTCCCAGTGTGTCTGAATGTTTACAGTTAATACGGTATTCGTTTGTGCTTCCTGTGATATTTCATATGGACAGTCTGTCACTTTACACTGTTGTGGACAAATCTTTGGAGGATATTTGTAGGTAGGTCAACATTTTCTGTTACCTCGTTCACTGAATGCTCAAAATGAATGTTTCATTGTTTTATCACTCAACCAGCTACGGATCAAATAGGACACACCTGATGCTCGTGTCTTGTTCTCATATACTTAACTCTTTGCATGCCAGCGGTGAAAATAACATCCAACAACTTATGAGCATGTTTCTTATTTATCTCTGTAAATATGTCTTGCAATTTCATTAGAATTGAGTCCAGTGGACTCAATTCTAATGACATTCGAAGACATACTCATGACATTTATAGGGAGAAATAAAAGAAAATACAGTGCATTGACGTCTGCTACTTTCAAACTATTTATAGACGCAAATTTCCCAGCATGCAAAGAGTTAATTTAGTGGAGCATCTCTAAACTGGACACCATGGGACAATAGCATGGATAGTGTTAACTGTTTCACCCCTGCGTATCAGGCATGAACCTGTCCATGTTAATGTTCATTTATTTTTAGGTCGTATGAATTAACGAGGAAAGATCGATTGTACAAAAACATTCAGCGAATGCAGCAACTTAAGGTTTGTAGAATTTTCCTAAGTTCAAATGGTAATGATTTTCCTCCTTTTGGTGAAAATCGAGTAATTTGGTGGAGCCCGAGACTGGGCTGAAATTTCTACACAAATTCACTGTATTTTTGTCAAGCCCTCTTGTAAATAGTTTGAAATTGTAATCAAATGTCATTATAGATATTGTTATATCTGCCCACAACATGTTTACCCTTTATACATTGGTTCATTTTCTATTTCCCATTTTTCTCATCGAAAATATGGTTTTACAGTACTTTAGAATGATGATTCTAAAGTTCTGTCGAACCATGTTTTCATTGAGAAAGAAGTCGAGATGTCTAGATATAAAACAACAGACAATAATTTTCGTTCCTAGCATTCTGTTGGTTAAATTCCTTTCTTTTTTACTCCCTGACAGCTTGACATGCTGTTATAACCACATGAAAAAGTGACTTGGAACTTCATAATAATTATGTTTATTTATCATCATCTTCATTTACATACTGTAATCCACACATACTTGTGATATATTCTGCCTATTAATTTGTCCTGTATATAATACATTCCGACATATGCCTTTGTTCATTGCAACAATCACTGTTTCAACATCATTTGTGGCTGTGACTGGAGAAATGGGGCTTATGGGTTTTGCGACCAGTGTCTATCCAGATCAGCCTGTGCATCCGCACAGTCTGATCAGGATCCGCACTGGTCGCCTTTCAATCAATGAAACACCTACCATGCTTCTGACAAGCAATATACTGATCGTTATCCGGCTACAGGTGTTTGCTATTTAATCAGGAGCTACACTGGTCACTAATGCCATAAGCCCAATTTCTCCAGTCACAGAAATATTTTGCAGTTTCCGGGATAATTGCAGATTCCATTTAATGTTACTTCGTATGTTTCAGGGGTTAAAGAATTTTGATATTGTTCCAACAAGTTATGTGTTACCGGGGGAATACCAGGAATTCTGTGGTAAGACAAGCAGTTTTGTAAATACAAGTACAGTCGAACTTCGATGGGTCGAACCCTGGTAAACTCGTCAGCCATGCTTGCCTCGTACTAGCCTTTAGGTCCCGGCAGAATTCCTATATAAATACGTTAAAACTACCCGGTATAGGTCAAACTTGTGAAAGTCGAACAACCCTCAATGCCTCGAATCGCTGTCACGCCCGGTCGTGTATAAATCCACTATAAACACCACATAAACTTGGAACATGTCAGACGATTGTCTCGAGACTAGTTGATTGACTTTCACACCTATTGTTAACCAGTTGTCAAACAAATCTCAAGTGGTCATTTGAGCTTATACAATAAAGGCAGTCGTGACCAGCATACGTGGTAATTATGCATTGACCAATGTCGGCGAAGTTGTTAGTTAATTAAAGTGGTAATTTATGGGACTGGGTTCCATGTGATAGTAAATTATGATATGCAGTGAATGTGGTTCCGGGTCCGAAGTAGTGATGGGGCGACTGGGCATGCATCTATTGATTTATATTTTTCAGTGTATGACGAGCGATGTAATTTTATACCTACAAGCATGCGCATCATTTTATGGCAAATACATATTCACTCACAAAGATTTATATTTGATTAGATAAATATTTGTCATGAAATTACGCGAATGCCAATAGGCACAAAATCAGAGATGCTTTCACGTGATCGTATCGGACGGGGCAATCAAGTCCGCCAATTGTATTTCGTAATCATTTTCTGTTGTTCTCCTGTTCTATTGCTGTATAATGGCTATGTAAATAAAAACACACATGAGTTTGCCGCTTTCTTTATTTTATTAAAGCCTGTTTCTGTTAATAAACGACTGTGACAATCAACCGTAAATGCAAATGTAAGCGCATTTATATGAAACAACGTGTCGTAATGACGACTTGTTTCACTTAGTACACTGACCAACTCGTAGATCTGAAATGGGTCGAACAACGGATGGGTCGAACTAAAACTTAACCCTGCAGGCTGTTCGACCCATCGAAGTTCGACAGTAGTTCTAATACGAGACACGCGATGTGATTTTGTACCTGAGAACATGTGCGATGAAACTGTGATATTTTCTATAAATGATTTTGAAAGATGACAAAATTTTCATAGCAAATTCGGAATTAAATTGTTGTTCAATCTGCTACTAAAAGACATTTGAGGTTGTTAACAGGTTGGAGGAGTTTGGTAGTCTGTAGGAGCTATGAAGGTCAATATTATCAACATTGAATTTCAAGATCATCCATATGTTTTTGGGATAGTTTTGAGAGTTGGTTCATGTGTTTGAGAGCTATACTGTATATGCTTTGCTGCTTTTGTCATCTGTATATCAATCATTACCAGGAAATGTGTATTAACCCTTTCCCTGTTTTGCGATATTTCGACTTTTCCAAATCGAAAACATCTGAATAAAAGAATCAAATGCTGGGTCAAATGATGGTTAAATTATCTGATAGAGTAGAAAACATTGTGGGAAAAGGAGAAATTGCTTGTTTTCAATGTTTTCAAAAGACATCTTCTGCAGAGGCGTGAAAAGTCGTTTCTATCGGGGAAAGTGTTAAAATCATAGTGCACTAGTGTAATAATTACATAAATAAGACCGCTACCGGAAATATGTTAAGGTGCTCAGGACAGCCTCGATGTGCGTTTGCTTTAAATAGTATGTAACATTCGTGTTGATTTTTTTTTAACTGTTTCACCTCTAAGTAACTGGAATCTATTTTGATATATTAATTTTGTAACCAATCCAATCGTCACAAAATGATTGTCTGAATAGTCCATTTATTAAAAGGGGGTGTTTTTGTTATCAAAAATATGAAAATTACTGCAAAAAAGTGCAGATCCTGATGAGATGGCTCGTCACCAGCCGGCTCAAAGGGTTAAGCTCGTTGACAGATTTCATAAGAAAGTGGATATAGCTTGTTTCTTTCTGAAAACACTCATTTAATAGCATATTAATCATCGCACATGTGTGGCTGTGATTGGAGAAATGGGGCATTTGTGTTTTGTGACCAGTGTCAATCAATGTCAGTCTGTGCCATTCCATCAATGAAACACCCGTCATGCTTCTAACAAGAAACATAAATTGTTATCAAGCTACAGGGGTGTACTATTCGATGAGCTATACTGGTCACAAATCCCATAAGCCCCATTTCTCCAGCTAGTCACATGTAAGATCACAGGCTCCAGATAAGGAGCGTATTTGCATATTTTGCAAAATTATTTCAGCAGAATATGCACTGATTATCAGTGGGAGTACAAAATACTCGCACCAATGTGGAAATACGCATAATTGATTTTCAAATTGAGTACCTAGTGAAAATACAATGTACTGTAATAAAGTTGAAATTTACTTCAGTTGAGTTGCAAAAAGCAAACACTGTTTGCTTGTTGCAGCTCAAATAAGTGAATTTTTAAATGTGTTTTGCTATTTATTCCCTATTTAATAAGGAAGAAAATCAGTACTACATTTGTAAAAGTAAAATACGCATTGAATTTAAAATCTGGGGTATAAACTCTTTATATACTCTTTATGATACAAAACTTATCTATGTAATATTAATTTTTGCAGCTGCTTTCCTGAAGGACAAAGGGCCGTGGATTGTGAAGCCGGTGGCGTCATCGCGCGGCAGAGGCGTTTTCCTCGTGAACCATGTAAGTGGCAGGGAAGTGAATGAGTTGCGTTGTACCTTCGCTGGTGTGGCGAGGACCTGACATCAGATCAAGATTATTCTGATTTCAGGGCTGAATATATTTTTATGCCACCGTGTTTCGAAGAAACGGGTGGCATATAGTGTTTGGACCGTCCATCCGTCTGTCCGTCCGTCCGTCCGTCCGTGACACTTTTCGGTTAACCACTTTGTCACAGTTTCTCAATTATGCTGCAGCATCCGCGTTCGACAGACGCATTTCTTGTTTTTAGCCAGGTTTTTTTAAAAAAAATCCAGGCTATTGGATTGGCGAAAGCCGGGCGGCGGGCGGGCGGGCGGCGTCCACAATCAATGTTAAGTTTTCGTGTTTGAGTCCATTTCTTTGTTACTGTACCACCTAGGACCACCAAACTTTCACAGCTTCATAATCAAGGGGTGCCCACCACATATCACTATCCAACATGTTACTCTTTTTTTTTTAACTTGACCCATTTTTTCCGCGTAGTCGACTTAGCCATTTTTTTTTTCAATGTTAAGTTTTCGCGTGTACAATGTTAAGTTTTCGTGTTTAAGTCCATTTCTTTGGTACTGTACCACCTAGGACCATCAAACTTTCACAGCTTCATAATCAAGGGGTACCCACCACATATCAATATCCAACATGTTACTTTTTTTTTTAACTTCACCTATTATTTCTACGTAATTGACTTAGCCATTTTCAACGTTAACTTTTTAACGTACGTCTGGTTAGAGTTTTTTTTGGTTAAAACTTTTTCGTTATACTATATCTCGCAAACTGCTTCGCCCATTACCTTGAAACTTCACATGGGTGTTTATCATCATCCATATTTTCATTCTAACCCCCAACCGTGCGGCCCCCTGTGCGGCCCCTGTGCCCATTGTCAAGGTCAAATTACTTTGAATTTTTTTGTTAAAGTTTTTTCGTGTACTATATCTCTGCAACTGCTTCACCCAATACCTTGATACTTCACATGGGTGTTTATCATCATTGTCGCACCTGCTTGCAGAAAGCGCGATCCTGTGCCCAATGTCAAGGTCAAATTACTTTGAATTTTTTTGTTAAACTTTTTTCGTGTACTATGTCTCTGCAACTGCTTCACCCAATACCTTGATACTTCAAATGGGTGTTTATCATCATTGTCGCACCTGCTTGCGGAAAGCGCGATCCTGTGCCCAATGTCAAGGTCAAATTACTTTTAATTTTTTTGTTAAAGTTTTTTTGTGTACTATATCTTTGCAACTGCTTCACCCAATACCTTGATACTTCACATGGGTGTTTATCATCATTGTTGCACCTGCTTGCGAAAAGCGCGATCCTGTGCCCAATGTCAAGGTCAAATTACTTTGAATTTTTTTGTTAAAGTTTTTTCGTGTACTATATCTTTGCAACTGCTTCACCCAATACCTTGATACTTCACATGGGTGTTTATCATCATTGTCGCACCTGCTTGCGGAAAGCGCGATCCTGTGCCCAATGTCAAGGTCAAATTACTTTGAATTTTTTTGTTAAAGTTTTTTTGTGTACTATATCTCTGCAACTGCTTCACCCAATACCTTGATACTTCACATGGGTGTTTATCATCATTGTTGCACCTGCTTGCGGAAAGCGCGATCCTGTGCCCAATGTCAAGGTCAAATTACTTTGAATTTTTTTTGTTAAAGTTTTTTCGTGTACTATATCTCTGCAACTGCTTCACCCAATACCTTGATACTTCACATGGGTGTTTATCATCATTGTCGCACCTGCTTGCGGAAAGCGCGATCCTGTGCCCAATGTCAAGGTCAAATTACTTGAATTTTTTTGTTAAAGTTTTTTCGTGTACTATATCTTTGCAACTGCTTCACCCAATACCTTGATACTTCACATGGGTGTTTATCATCATTGTTGCACCTGCTTGCGAAAAGCGCGATCCTGTGCCCAATGTCAAGGTCAAATTACTTTGAATTTTTTTTGTTAAAGTTTTTTCGTGTACTATACTCTGCAACTGCTTCACCCAATACCTTGATACTTCACATGGGTGTTTATCATCATTGTCGCACTTGCTTGCGGAAAGCGCGATCCTGTGCCCTATGTCAAGATTCAAATTACTTTGAATTTTTTTGTTAAAGTTTTTTTCGTGTACTATCTCTGCAACTGCTTCACCCAATACCTTGATACATCACATGGGTGTTTATCATCATTGTCACACCTGCTTGCGGAAAGCGCGATATCGTCGCATTTGGCATACGTCCGTCCGTGTGTCCGGTTAAAGTTTTTTGGTTAAAGTTTTTCCATCTACTATATCTATTTTTTTAGTGTCCATGCCTCGCCCCAAGGCGCGACATGCAGGCCACGGCCATCTAGTCTACAAAAAGTGGGTATAATTATGTTATCCAAGTGTCTATGCTTGGAAAAAACCTGGCCTTCGTGGCTTTGCCTCGTTTCTTGTTATTGTAAATATTGAGTTGTGATTTTGGGATCCCCCCCCCCCCAATTTGTACATGTACTTGAACATGTACATGTACTTGTACAGGTAATAAATGGGATCTAGTACTAAACCTATTGACCCGGCCTTAAATGACCTTAGCTGTTGATAGGCCGTTAAACCCCAACAAAAATTGTACCTTAGATTAGTGTTCTGTTGTATTGTATATATCTTTATCCCTTGGTTCTTGTAACACAATGGCTAACAGATTGAGCAATATAATGTTCCTGATGATGTATGTGCTCCTGGCACCAGATCATGTGGCTGTAGATCTAGTGCTGAGTTTGAATTATCCCTCAAGACTGTGTACAGAGAGTAATAGCTTTAACTCTTTCACCCCTAAGTAACTGGAATGGATGTTAATTTCCAGACCAATCCATTTATGAAAAGGGGATGTTTTTGTTCTAAAAAAATGTGAAAATTACTGGCAAAAAGTTAATAGCCCATGTCATCTCTTGAATTCCCTATTATGTTTTCAGCCTGATCAGATTCCGCTGGACGAGAATGTGATTGTGTCTCGCTATCTCCACAACCCGCTACTCATAGACGGCTTCAAGTTCGACATCCGGCTCTACGTGGCCGTCACATCCTACGATCCCCTACAGATATACCTCTACGAAGAGGGGCTAACCAGGTCAGAATTATTTCCTTGGTCAGGAGGTTGTGGGTTCAAACCTCGCCTAGGGTGTAAACAATACTTTCATAGTATTTTCATCCCTCTAGTCTTTGGGATGAGACTTGAAACAGAGGTCAGGGATGGCATGGCATAGCCTTAGGGGATATGGCATTGGATTTCAGTCTCCGCGAAACTGCCAAAATTTTACAGGACATTCGGTTTGGTAAACTTGAAATTTTTACCAGACCAAAAATTTAAAAAATAAAATTTATTTTGTTTGATATTTAAGATATTTTTAGCTTAAGTATATCGGTAATATAAGAAAAGCTAGCAAGCACCAGAAGCGCATACCAAAGGAAGGTGATTTCATTGAAGGGTAGAATAATTTTTACTTTTTTTTTGTTTTTTTTTATAGTCGGACATTCGGTCCGGCGTTTTCTGGTTTACTGTCGGACCGGCAGCAATTTTAACGGACATGTTCGACGGTCCGACGACTTTCGCGGAGACTGGGATTTAAATTATGGCATTGTGAGTTCAATCCTCAGCCTAGGTATGAAACATACTTACACAGTATTTCAATCCCAGTGGTCTGTCGGATGAGACTTTATACGGTGGTCCTGTCTCTATATGACCGTAGTTGTTGCTGGGACGTTAAACCCGTTCTCTTTCACTTTTCAAACCGAGATCCTGTCCCTAAATGACCATAGCTGTTGCTGGGATGTTTAAACTCGTTCACTTTCTTTCTCTGGTACATTCATTTACACCAAATTTGGATAATTGTGGCTGTGAAATGGGGCTCATGCAACCAGTGTGGATCCATATCAGCCTGTGCATCCACACATGAGTTTGCTATTTAATCAGGGGCTACACTGGTCACAAATCACATAAGCCCCATTTTTCCAGTCACAGCCACAATTATGTTCTTACATCGACAGCATGTGACATTACTTAACTAATGAAACATTAGCAAATGTAGATCGTTATCAGGCTACAGGAGTTTGCTATTTGATCAGGGGCTACACTGGACACAAATACCATAAACCCCATTTCTCCAGTCACAGCCACATATGTGTTTGTGGCCACGCATCAATTTGTAGTCATCTAGTATTACAAACCGCATGTAAACTGTGTGTACTGGGTTTATAATTAGTCTATCTGGTATCTGCCTCTCGGCCCGCCTTTATTGCGCACATATCTCTCTTCTGCACTATATGCCATTGTACCCTATTCCATTCATAGATTGGAACATGCGAATAGTAAGTTAACGATGGTAATCATCCTTACCGGAATCCCAATATCCCTGGTTTGACCATCAGTAGCCGATTTCATCAAAATTGCAAAGTATACTTATCTAGCAAAGTATACTTTGAGGGAGTAATCATTTATTTTTCCCGAAATGCATTATAGAAATGTCATATAGAACTAACGATGCATATATTTGATGATTAAAAGTATGCAGAATTATTATACTGAATGTATTACATTATCACAGCCAAAATGGCTGTGATAATGTAATAAATTCAGTGTAATAAAAATTAATAAATTTTATCCTCAAAGTGAAAATTTCTCCCTCCAAGTATACTTTGCTAGATAAGTATACTTTGCAATGTTGGTGAAATAGGCACGTTCATGGTTTTCTTGTGCATGAGAGTTGAATCCCGTTATACCAGGGATTCCGCTGGGGAAAATAAAAAAATCGCCACTTCAAAAAAATAAAACAATTGGCGATAAAAAATTACAGTTTTCGATTTTTTTATTAATTTTTTTTTATTTTTTTTTGTGGAAAATTGTAATTTTTTATTGCCAATTGTTTATTTTTATCGCCAATTGCGAAAGTGGCGATCGCCAGCGGAATCCCTGTATACGGTACAGATGATAAATAGGATTTGACACCCATTATCGCCGCCTAACATTATCGTAGCTGTTGACGGGCCGTTAAACACAATTAGATAAATAAATTGTCCATTCATTGTTCACCCCTCCTGATACTTTCAGGTTTGCCACCGTTAAATATGAAAAGAGCCAGAGACATATACGCAACCAGTGTATGCATCTCACAAACTACAGCGTGAACAAGAAAAACGACGAATACGTCAAGTATGTTTGCTCGTGTGATTGTAGTATATTGATGTGTGAAAAAAGTCCACTTATGCATAATGTTGGTGAATGCTGGAATATTTTGTTGATGTTGATCTGTTTACAGGCCAGTTACACTACTATAATATTTCACAAATAAAAATCGGGGCAATTCAAATTTTTTAAAGTTTTTTAAGCCATCTATTGTCGGTAATTTTTATGGAACAAAATTTTTTGCATCGAAGAGAGGTCTTTCTTATTCGTGTGACTTCAGTTTATTTCAGAGCCACAAGAAATATAAGATTTTAACTTAACCCTTAGACCGCTACTCACAACAATTGTCGTCTGCTGTTGCTTTTATATCTTGCCTTATTTCTCAATAAAAACATGGTTTGACGGCACTTCAGAATCATTTCCAATGGAAATGATTCTGAAGTGCTCTCAAAGCATGTTGTAAATTATTCTAAAGTGCTGTCAAAGCATGTTTTTGATGATAAAAATGGAAAATAGAAAATAAACAGCAGACGACAAAATAAATAAGATGGCGGTCTAAGGGTTAAAATTCTGTTTTAAACAATTGCTATGAGACCTAGTAGACATGCTCATGTATGCATTTCACATACTACATTGTTGGATGGGGGATAACTTCCACTCTCTGATGCCTGTGTATACATATATGTGGCTATGACCGGGGAAATGGAGCTTATGTGACCAGTGTAGATCCAGATCAGCCTGTGCATCCGCACCATTTCTCAAGTCACCGCCACATATGCGACAGAGGCCTGCAATGAAACACCAGCCATGCCTCAAATAGGCGGGATGGATCCTTATATCAGGCTACAAGAGTTCACTAACTCATTAGGAGCTAGACTGGACAGACATCTAAGAACCTCATTTCTCCATATATGTACTGTTCCACATTGATATGTCCTGCATTTATGATTTGACGATATTTAAAAGACAAGACTAAACATAGCAAACCAAATTGGATCCATATTAATTTTCAGGAACGATGACGCGGATATAGAGGATTATGGGAACAAGTGGTCCATCGGTGCTATGCTGCGCTACCTCCGCTCCAATGGCAAAGACACTGCCGGTATAGCCACACTTTTATTTTTATTCTATGTCTACAGTGGTATAGAATAGAAGATTCTGCCTTTGTGCCATTGGCACGTTGTTGATGTACCCATTACACTTGTTTGATTTTCTGATTCAATGTTAAAAACATTGTCGTGTATAACTTCTTAGGACATTGCCAAATATGGTTCCATTTTATTTACCACAAAAAGTTTTACGGTGCATTATAGTGACCACCCTGTCTGAGATTTGCATTAAAGTTTTCGGCTACCTACTATCGGATTGATTGGCTTGAAACATCGTATACTTATTTGTGATCATCCATATTTTCATTCTATAGCCCATCCATGAATCTGCTGTGCTGAAGGTCAATAGAAATGTGTGTAAAGGTTGTTGATGGGTATATCTTTCAATCAGTGTTGCTGACTTCTTGTGTAGGTGCTCAGCCTGTGTGTGTCCTGTGAATCATCGACGTGTGCCTTATATTGCAGCGTTAATGATGAAGATCGAGGACTGTGTCATCAAGACCATCCTGTCCGTAGAGCTGCCAATCGCCACCGCCTGTAAGATGTTCATGCCATTCAGAGGCAACTGTTATGGTACGTATCGCAGCGACAATGTAGCTGTGGCTGGAGAAATCGGGGTTATCGGTTTTGCAACCAATGCAGGTCCAGATCAGCCTGTGCATCCGCACAGTCTGATCAGGATCTGCACTGTTCGCCGTTCCATCTTTAAAAAATCACCCTTTGTGTTTCTAACAAGCGATATAGATTGTGACCAGGCTACAGGAGTGCTATTTGATCAGGGCTGTTCCAGTAAAACATACATGGGAGGGGGGGACACCACTTTTAGATTTGGGTAGCCTACCATAGATGCGAATTAGTAGCTTTGGCACCCACCCATAGATGTGCCTTTACCTTGAAAACACCGACCCATAGATGTGATTTAATTGGTTGTGAAAACAACCACCCATAGATGTGATTTAATTATAGTGATTTACGAGTCTCCGTTGTTGATGAAATCCAAAAATCAGTTCACATGCATATGAGTGGTGCGTAATGACAGAATGTTCCCGTTCCCCCGACCTACCCGAGCATTTATCAATTTAGATTATCATTTCATGTGGATGGGGCGGGGACTGGGAATTTAACTTCTTTATAGAACGAGAGAGGTGGGAGGGGGTTGGCGTAAAATAGACGAGTTGTTGCAGTCTCTGGAATTTTTGGCAGAGTGTCCTCTAAGCCAGAGGCATTTATCAATTTAGGTTACCATTTCATGTAGATGGGGCGGAGAGTGGGCATTTAACTTTATACAAAGGGGGGGGGGGTGGATGCAAAATATCTTCCCTGATCCGCGGCAGAGTATGCAAAGAGACTCAAACTTCACAGGTCCTGGTGAACACAATATTTTTGCCAGCCCGAATGAAATTTTAGGACACACGAAAACCGACCAAGAAAATAAAAAATTAAAAAAATATCAAAGAAAGTTTATACTTTTACAAGCACTTCAGGTTATTTTCCCAATATTTCATTTTACCTGTCGGAACCGACGTATTTCGCATACTCTGCTGATCGTACACACAAAGAAAAATTTCGCGGGAGACATTATTCAGATTATAACCAAAGCCTGCCGAATATAGGGGCATGCCGAATACCGGTATATCGACCATACGACGCAGTTTTCACAATTTTAAACTCACGGGCCCCATTCCCAAAATACTAAACACTGTTATAGGCAAGCCGCTGCTGATTTACCCAATATGTTGTACACTAATTCATTCTGCTCGTTGCCGAGCCAGGCAATCAGTTGTTCGGTGTTCATTGAAGCCAGGCTCGCCATTTTATTGTTGTTGTTGTTGTTGTTGTATGCGAGATCCCTGCGCTGATATTTCACTCCTCCCGGAAAAAACGACGCATTTCCGTGATTTTTTTGGCACAATTTAATGCGGCATCTCGATTTCGATAGCGAATAGCGGTTTGAAAGAATGACGACGTTTAATACCAGAAGGCATGCTACAAATCACCCATAGATGTGATTTTAGTGTGAGAACCCCCACCCCACCCACCCATAGATGTGATTTTAGTTGGATCTCACCCACCCATAGATGCAATTTTTAGGCACAGACACCCTGGCATGTATTTTCTTTTTTCTGCCGTCCCCGGGTGCCGTGTATGTTTAACTGGAACAGCCCTCAGCAGCTACAGTGGTCACAATCTCAATAAGGCTCATTTCTCCAATCATAACCACATATATGCCAGCACATGATATTGTCTACCTTAATATATACAATAATTGCTTTTTGAGTCTGCTCGTGGAAAGTGACTCGGTCATTGTCGGTGATCTCAATGACATTTGCATGTCTCCATGTGTCTGTCCATACATGTGTGCATCTGTGTGAAATATGTGTTTTATATTACTTATATATCTGTTACCGTAAGTTTTATTGACTTAAAACGTCATATGCTTGTTTATCATCATCATTGTCATGTGACCCACATGCTCAAGATCAAGGTCAAATTGCATTTTAAAGTTTTCATGTGTTTGTGATGCGTGCTTACTGTGACTATCACAGAAACATAGAAACATAGTAATTAATCAATAGCACACACTGTCACATTTCGTACACCATTTGATCAATATTGCACTGTGCTGTTAGGAAGATATTAAATGAAAATATGCTGTGAAAATGTGACTGGTGAAATGGGGATGATTATGGCTTTTGCGGCCAGTGTAGATTCAGATCATCATGTGCACCTGCACAGTCTGATCAGGATCTGCATTGTTCATCATTCCAGCAAGGAAACACTCGTCATGCTTCTAACAAGCAATATAAATGGTTATCGGGCTATGGGAATGTGCTATGTGATCAGGAGCTACACTTGTCACAAAACCCATAAGTCTCATTTCTCCAGTCGCAGCCACATATATTGTGAAGATTTCTTAGGATTCTGTGGCCCGTTTCACTAAACTAAACTTTCACTAACATGTTCGTAAGTGCAAAATTAGTATCATCTGAACATTTCTATTGATGGATTTACATTTATTGAGCATAGGCTGCATATGCAGCCTATGCTCAATAAATGTAAATCCAATAATTGCTCAATAAATGTAAATCCAATAATTGTTTACAAGAAAACATTGTTTATTAAATGTGAAATTTTACAATTACGAACATTTTAGTCGTACAACGTTTAGTGACACGGGCCCCAGATACCATGTTTCTGTCAGGCTGAAAGACAAACAACCTAATCAGCTGATGATGAGGCAAAATATCATCTAGTTCTAAACTGGTCGAATAGGCCATAAGCAAAAACTCTCCCAGTCACAGTAACATATACGATATGGTTATTTCCAGAGCTGTACGGGTTCGACATCCTCATTGATGACAACTACAAACCCTGGGTGCTCGAAGTCAACCTGTCTCCATCCCTAGCCTGGTAAGTCCCAGCCCCGCCCCGGGAATACAGATCTCGGCTTATTCTCGGACCAAGCAGTGTGATTTGTAGGGTCTCGACTGCTGTGTTCAAATTTAAATTTCAGAGACAGTGGAAATTTTCTAAACAGACTATCTGGTTTAGAGAGGTTGCACTGTAATTCAGATATTCGTGCATTTCAACATACAGTGGAACCTCTCGAAACTGGACACCCTGGGAGGTCCCCAGGGTGTCCAGTTTAGAGAGGTTCCACTGTATATCAGGTATATGAGCGCTTCAAGACAGGTTGTCTGCTTGTAAATCGTAAACAGACATGATCATCAGTGATGCACGACAGTGAAACCCATCAAAAAGTCACACACTGAGATGTGTCCTGTTGGCAGGTTTTAATGCTTCAATCATGCATTCTGGTCGATGTTTGACTAATTCCCAACTCATACAGGTTGTGAGTTCAATCCTCACCCTAGGCGTGAAAAATACCTACCGGTACATAGTATTTCCATCCAACTGGTCTGTTGGATGAGACTTTAAACTGTAGTCCCATCTCTTACTTGACGTTAATAGCTGTTGCTGGGACGTTAAACCCATTCACTTTTTATGCCACCGGGTTTCGAAGAAGCAGGTGGCATATAGTGTTTGGACCGTCCGTCTGTCCGTCTGTCCGTCCATCCATCTGTCCGCGCTGATGGTACTATACTTATGTGGCTAGCCCCACAGGGTTATGGACTTAGTAAAAGATAGGGTTGTTTACAATTAGCCACCTAAAAATCCTTTTATGTGGCTAAAAATCCTTTTATGTGGCTAATATTTAACATGTGATAAGCCACATAAGTATAGTACCGTAAGAACGTCCGTCTGTCCGTCCATCCGTCTGTCCAAGCAACCAAGGGTGTACAAGGGGCCATGGGGCAGAGCCTAACACAAAAGAATCCTCTGTATGGCCCCTTATTCTATTGTTATACAAGGGGCCATCGCTTTGATCTAGAACAATGGAAATGGCCCCTTGTTCACTATTGGTGGCACGTCCGTCCGTCCGTCCGTCCGTCCGTCCGTCTGTCCGTCTGTCTGTCTGTCCGGGCACACATACAGGGTCTTAGGTGGTTAGAGGCGTGGCCTAAGACAAAAGAATACAATAGATTTATTCCGTTGACCACTTAAGCCTATTGTTCCTTAGGTGGTCATTCCTTTGATCTTTTATATAGTAAAAACCACCTAAGGAATGTGACGTAAGGACGTCCGTCCGTCACACTTTTCGGTTAACCACTTTGTCACAGTTTCTCAAATATGCTGCAGGTGGCATCCGCGTTCGACTCATTTCTTGTTTTTTCTTTCCAGTGATAGTCCGCTAGATTTGAAGATCAAGGGGAATATGCTGTGTGATATGTTTGCTCTAACCGGTAAGTGACAAATACATAATTTGGAAATTATCCTGTTCCATATGTATACTGTCTGCAATGTGTTGCGTCTACCAGTGGATTTTAGGATTGTTAACCCTTAGAAAATGGGAAACGAAAATTGTCATATTCTGTTATTTCATATTTTGTCTTCTCACTAAAAACATGGTTGGGCAGCACTTTAGAATCGTTTCTATTGGAAATGGTTCTAAAGTGCTGAAAAACTAAATGGAAAATAAAAAATAATCAGCAGATGACCCTTTCAACACTACATGCCTGTATAGTGGTTTTGGCAAATAGTGTAGATCCAGATGAGCCGGCTCGTGACGAGCCACCTCGTCAGGATCTGCACCATTTGCAAGTAATTTTCACATTTTTGAGAACAAAATCGTAAATGCACTAGTCCGAAAGTCATTTTGTGACGATTGGATTGGTCCGGAAATTAAAATATAAAAATCCATTCCAGTTACTTAGGGGTGAAAGGGTTAAACTAGCTTTTGAAATGTAGTAAAGTCTAGAAATTAGACTGCAGCAGTCCATGTCAGATATTCAGGGTTGACAGATTGTCACCACTCCTTAAATACCATTTCACTCAGAGCTCCAGATAAGTCGCGTATTTGCTTAAATACCCAATTAAAATTGCCAAAAATCCAATTGAATTCAGAAGTAGCGAGTATCAAAAAGCAATAACAATTTTGTGGTACCTTTATCATGCTGCAGAAAACAATAAACAGACCACAAATATAGCATATTTTTCTTACTTTCCATGAAAACACATCTTGGTATTTCATTAGAATTGTCTCCAAGGAGACAATTCTAATGAAATGCCAAGACATGTTTTCATTTCGAAGCAAACTATTCAATAATTGCTGTCTGTTGATGTGTAAACAGTAGTGTGATTTTATTTTACCCAATTCAAAATTTGAAATACCCAATTGCTTCAGAAATGATGGAGTGAAAATACTCAATCACTAATTGCTTATCTGGAGCCCTGTCGCTTGTTACGTTGTGATTAAAACCACCGTTCCATTTTCTTACATTTCAAGTGTTAGCTTCCCAGTACATTTTCAATTTATTTGGCCATTGTGTGTGAATGTTTTGTATACAGATACATTTCAACTTCAGGAGTTACTTTGTGCTCTACTTGTATGAGGGATAGTAGAGCTCTAGATAAGCTGCGTATTTGCGTAAATACCCAATTAAAATTGCCAAAAACCCAATTGAAATAGTAGTGAGTATCAAAAAGCATTGAAAAAATTGTGGTATCTTTATCATGCTACAGAAAACAATAAACAGACCACAAATATAGCATATTTTCTTATTTTTCCATGAAAACACATCTTGGTATTTCATTAGAATTGTCTCCAAGGAGACAATTCGAATGAAATACCAAGATGTGTTTTCATTTAGAAGCAAACTATTCAATAATTGCGGTCTGCTGGTGTGTAAACAGTAGCGTGATTCTATGTTACACAATTAAATTTTTTGAAATACCCAATTGCTTCAGAAATGATGGAGTGACTATACTCAATTACTAATTATTTATCTGGAGCCCTGGATAGGTTGATAGTATAATGGTGATGCACTGGATTTCAATGCCGGAGCCTGCCCCTATAATTATGTAGCTGTGACTGGAGAAATGGCCGTCTTGGGATTAGTGACCAGTGTAGCTCCTGATCAAATAGCACACTCCTGTAGCCTGGCAACAATGTATACTGCTTGTTAGAAGCATGATGGATGGAATGGCGAACAGTGCCGATCTTGATCAGACTGTGCGGATGCACAGGCTGATCTGGATCTACACTGGTTGTAAAACCCATAGGCCCATTTTCTCCAGTCGCAGTCACATATGGCCTTATCTGTTGCTGGGATATTAAACCATTTACTTACAATCTTTTTTCAATACAAGAGGTCGTTGGTTCAAATCTCTCTCTCAGCACAAGCACAAAAACAAATACTTCATAGTATTTCCATCAGACCTGTCTTTTGTATGTGACTTGAAACCAAGCTCCCATCTCTCTCTGACCTTAGTTGTTTATAGGCCGTTAAACACCAATAAACAAACAAACAAACAAACTCTATGACCTTAGCTGTTACTGGGGCGTTAGATGGAGCTTTTCACTTTCTGTGTGTACATTTGTCACATGCAGGTATCGTATGCCACGATCCCATGATGCGAACGATGGCACAGAGCCGGCGCAATATTGACGTCACTTCCAAAATAGCCACACGAGCAAAGGTATGATTGTCATGTAGATTTCCATGTGGAAATTTATTATGCCACCAAACTGCCTGCAATGTCTTGTGCAGAGCTTCATTTCGGCAGTATATATAGGACGCCGGTGGACCTTGTGACATTTGTGACCAGCCTAGCCCCTGATCAGCCTGCGCATCTGCGCAGTCTGATCAGGGGCTAGGCTGTTCACCATTAAATCACTGAGATAACCTTCCTTTCATCAGCAATGTGATTATTGTCTGTTCTACCGAATTTCATAAAAAGAAATTAAAAAAATAGAATGATTTTTTTTTAGTTTCAAAAAAAGATCTTGGTTTTAGCATTTTTGGAATTTAACCTTTTCAACACTACAGCCCTCTATAATGGTGTTTGCAAACAATGTAGATACAGATCTGCACTTTTTGCAAGGAATTTTCATATTATTTAGAACAAACCCCCCCTTTTCCTAAATGGACTAATCTGAAAATCATTTTGTGACAATTGGATTGGTGGAAAAATGAAACATATCAAAATCCATTCCAGTTATTTAGGGGTGAATGGGTTAATGCATTTACTAGCAAAAGGTAGGTTGGCAAAAATAATACTTACTTTGAACCGGAGGGCTTCTGGAAGTTTCAGTACTTGCTGTTGTTGTAACCACGTGATCATACACCTTGATACAGTAGATCCGAATCCAATTGTGTGAATGTGCAATGCTATAGCGTCTACTGTTGTTACAAATGTCGTAGGGTCTCTATTCTCCACCATCGGCTGTTTGTTCATCCATGAGATATTATACCTTGTTGACCCTTACTACGCTGTATTAAATGTTGTCGTCTGCTGGAAATGTTTTATTTTCAATATTTCTCGACAAAAACCTGGTTTTGACAGCACATGAGAATCGTCTCCAGTGGAGACGATTCTCATGTGCTGTCAAAACCAGTTTTTTGTTAAGAATTAAAGCAAAAATGTTAAACTCCATGATAACAAGGGGCGTATTGAGTTTTTGGCCAGTGTATCTTGTGCTTACGTTGCTTGATATGAATCGAGAGTTTTCTTTACATTTCCAATATTTGCTTCATAGTGAATGGTGTGTGTATTAATCAATTGGTGTGAATAGGCAGGCTGCTTGGAGACGACACTGAAAAGTCATTAGGCCCGTTTTTGTTATGGCACATCACTTATTTCTTGAAAATTATTTCATAAGATATTGAATATTGTGCATTTTTTATGCATTTTAGAGAAACTGCGTAAATCAAATCTGTATTTTTGGATTATTCTGCATCATGTTTGTTAATGTCTTGACATTCAAGTTTATTTTTCAATAAAGGAAAATGATCTCATCTCTGACAGCCTTTTCCCTGGTAGTGTTTGCTCTTACTGTGGCACTATCCTACTCCTGTACACATTCCTCTTTGCTGACTGTTTTCACCCTTACCATGCTCAACTCAATTTCATCGTCTGTTGTTTATTGTTTATTATGCCCTACTACGCTAGTAGAGGGGGCATTTAGTGTCACCCTTGTCTTGCCGTCCCGTCTCTCCATCCGTGCTTCCTTCCGTCCGTCACCAACCTTTTAAACCGTATTAGCATCAGTCCTGAATCTCGGTATGTAGCTTACTTATGATCAGTAGATGTGCAAAGTTTATTTCGATTTTTGATTCGACCATGAGGTCATTTTATATTTTAGAATAAAAACAAAAGATTAAACAACAGCAGACAACAATTTTTATTTCCCACATTCTAAGGTTTAATACACCATCCTGTGTGAACACTGTTGAACAATATTGCACAAATTGACCTGTGTATCTCGTGTACCATTGACAGGAATCAGTATCAGATTTTCACCTATGTTCTCAGTTTTTGTCTCGCCCAATCTGTCAATCAATCAATCGATCAACCAATCAGTCAGTCAGTCAGTCAATTAATTCTTTACATGAATCCCCTGTAGCCGATTTCACCAACATTGCAAAGTATACTTTACTAGCAAAGTATACTTTGAGGGAGTAATCATTTATTTTTCCTGAAATGCTCATATAGAACTAACAAATGCATATATTGCATGATTAAAAGTATGCAGAATTATTATACTGAATTTATTACATTATCACAGCCAATTTGGCTGTGATAATGTAATACATTCAGTACATTGTATAATAAAAATTAATAAATTTATTCTAAAATTGAAAATTTCTCCCTCAAAGTATACTTTGCTAGGAAAGTATACTTTGCAATGTTGATGAAATAGGCTACAGGATGAGCATGATTTGTCATTTTGCCCTTGCAATCAAATGTGTACATTTTACCAGGATGGGAAAGGTATGTTTATCTCTTTTTTTTTTGCCATTCATGTCATTACAGTGAATCTTACCTGACAGGGATTCACACATTGCTGTCTGTTTCACGAAACCTGCCCAAATTTACAGTGAATCTTACCTGACAGGGATTCACACATTGCTGTCTGTTTCACGAAACCTGCCCAAATTTTTTACAACCATTATCCATATAAACAATGCAAAAACAATATTTTTTTCAAAAATATAAAATTTTATCAATTGTTTGTATTTCGTGAAATTTTGTCAAATATTTATTTTATTACGAAAAATTGATTGTCTATGGGAATTTAACATGGGAGGAAAGGAGATGGAGAAGCTGGAGGAGGAGTCAACAAATGAAAAAAATTGGAAATTCACACTGAAACCCGGCTAGGGAATGATCTATCAAAGATTTTCAAAAATTAAATTTTGAAAATAGGTCCACTATTTCTGAAATTCCAAAAAAATTCAAAGGCTCATTCTTAAATTTTTATAAAATTTAATATTATCGAAAAACAATATTGTTTTTGCATTGTCTATATAGCCGCATAATTTGGGCTAGTTTTGTGAAACAGACATTAGGCCAAGTGTTGTGGTGTCATTAGGGTGCCTGGTGCCGGATCATGACACTGTCTTTCAGTGCTGAAAGTTTTTATTGTAATTTTTGTGCTGAATGTATGGTGCTCCGTCCATACAACCTTCCCATCTGTATATGACCTTACTGTTGAATGGATGTAAAACCCTGATCAATCAATCGGTCAACCAATCAATCAATCTTTTTTTTGCAGTGAAAATTAATGGCAGCTAGACTGCTTTCATATATCACATTCTCATTGACCCTCATGTGAGTTACTTTTCAAACAGTTGAATAATTTCTCCCAAAGTTATTTCCTGAATCTTTCTGATTGGCCTGCATGTGTTTGCAGTCAGCCAGGTTTCGAACAAACCCTACAGTCCTGGTAAGTTGGCTGTTAATCATTGTTGTAGTGTGATAAATGGAGTTTTAATCTTGAAAACATTAATCTATTTGTAATTATATTAATTTCGACACATCGTGACAAAAATTTGTGTATGTCTTCAAGCCATTATATTCAGAATATGTTCTTAGGCTAATTAAGATTTTTAAGATACTTCCATTTCTTTTGTTCTTATTTCTAAACAAAGTAAGTTACAGTGCATTTGTTCTGAGATAAGATTAGATGGTTCAAATGAGTGGTCACAGCATTCTTCAATAACAAAGAAAATAGAAAATATAATACATTTGTAAAATATTTATGCTTGCATGAAAAATTGTAATTCTCAAAAGTTACTATTTTGTCACGGAGTGTCACGTTTACATTTGTAGTCAATTGCTCCATGTTATTTCTGTTTATAAACACCTGGGTCAAATGTATAGTACAGTTTGATATAGTGGTTTTCTAACAGCATATAACCGGACCATAGCATTTAGCCTTTTCAACACCTCAGACCAGAATCCAGATTGCAAACAGTGTTGATTCAGGGCGCCGTTTCACTAAACTTTGTACAACTAAATGTTCGTAAGTGCAAATTTGGAATCGTCTGGAAATTTCAATTGATGGATTTACATTTATTGAGCATAGGCTGCATATGCAGCCTATGCTCAATAAATGTAAATCCAATAATTGTTTACAAGAAAACATTGTTAACGTGAAATTTACAGACTATCATAAGTTTGCACTTACGAACATTTTAGTCCTACAAAGTTTAGTGATACGGGCCCCAGATGAGCCGTATCACCATGATCTGCACTGTCAATATTTTACAAATTTCACAATTTTTTTCTGATTAATTTAACGTAATAGACTAAAAATGAGAATGGATCAGACGATTCCAAATTATTAGGGGTGAAAGGGTTAAAAATAACTTGTACATCTCAGACCCATATTATTATAGAATTATTACTCCATATAAGCTAGCTCTAATGCCATGCAAGGACAATACTTTCCTATAATCACCCATTGTAGCTTCCAACTTCATTGTATAGGCGGTGAATAATAATATTGTAGTAATTGGTGAGCTTAGTAAACTGTTGTATCTATTTGTGACACAATGTCCTATTATTATAATATCATATTAGTGTGAAACAAGGTCGCAACAACAAACTTATTCCAATAGAAAAATCAGGCCTGTCGTACTTGATCTACACAGGTAATACATTCATACAAATTATACATCATGCATTGCCCATTGTGAAGGACAGGAGGGTATGTGTATCTTAACCCTTTCAACACCACATGCCTGTATAGTGGTATTGGCAAAATGTGTAGATCCAGATGAGCCGGCTCGTGACGAGCCGTCTCATCAGGATCTGCACTTTTTGCAAGTAATTTTCATATTTTTAAGAACAAAAACACACCCTTTTCATAAATGGACTAGTCTGAAAATCATTTTGTGACCATTGGATTGGTCCGGGACTCCTGTAACGTGTTAATGATTTATATTGCTTGTTATATGCCTGATGGGTGTTTCTTTGACAGAATGGTGAACAGTGCAGATCCTGATCAGACTGTGCGGATACACAGGCTGATCTGATCTACACTTGTCGCAAAACTCATAAGCCCCATTTCTCCAGTCATAGCCACATATGACCTTGTTGATAAGCAGGCATCAACCCCATTCAATCAATCAATCTATTGATTAGTAACACGTTTTTATCCCGTCAACACTGTGCGTATGTGCCATGAAACACAGTGCCGTGAAACATTTTTTATATCCTGTCAATACGACCTAATCACTGTGTATGAATATGTGCTATTTTTTTCTGCATTATAAAGCCATTTGTAGGTGTTGACGGGATAAATAGAATATTAGGTTAGTGCCGTGAATGGGAAAAAATATCTGGCAGAGCCTCGCCTATCCCGTTTCCTTGCCAGATATTTTTTCCCATGCACGGCACTAACCTAATATTCTCTATAACCCTACCAACAATAAAATAAATATCTACAAACACTGCTCATCCATTATGATTCACCTGGCCTAAAATCTTAAAACTTCAGCTGTTGACAGGCCGTTAAACATCTTTAAATAAATAAATCATGCAGATGAGCCGGCTTGTGCAGTATTTGTCAATATTTTCAGACATTTTAGGCCATAAAAAATAAGTAATTTGGTTCTCAGATATCTCTGTTAGAAAACTCCCTGAATTTCGAGCATTTTGTCATCATGGAGAAATAAAATTGTACTGTAAATTAGCCACATGATCAATAAAAAACACTACCATGCAAAAATATGTAAAATCCATAGAACATATATGCATCTGACAACTTGAAAACAATTCTTAGACAAGCATCTGTAACAAAAGAAATATATTAACAAAATCCGCCATGTCGCATCACATTCCGCAAACCCCGCGTCTGAGAACCAAAATACTTTTTTATGGTGTTGGTGGTGACCTGATTAAATGAATAAAGGTTAACAACATAGAGTTGAAGTTGCAATATACACAAAACTTGCCAACCCAGTGCAGAATATGGCAACAATCTGACAAAACAGGTCTTATTCTATAATGATTAAATTTACGTTGTGTGGACTGAATTGTGAACAGTGCAGACTGTAATGTGACCCATTTCACACATTGGGTTGTTGAGATTTTATTTATTAACCCATTTCAGTCCAAGGATACGATATTTTTTGTTGAAAAAATCTCATTATTTTGTTTATTTCTCCATAAAGTTATATGTTGTTACCACTCATTTGAACCATCTCGTCAAGACGGTTCAAATGTGTGGTATCAACATATACTTTTGAGATGAAATAAATAAAATATAATTTTTTTCGCCTAAAAAGTTTCATACTACTAAAATTGTATCCCGTATTTAATGGGTTAATATTAGTCAGTTCTTTTTGTTGTAACTTATATATGACTCGAGACATAGGGCTTATGGCATTTGCGACCAGTGTAGACCGACATTGATCAGCGTCAATTAGCGACACACCAGTAATGTTTCTAACAAGCAGTTTTGGTCCATATTGGGCTCCATGAGACTGTTTAAAAGATCGGGAACTAGACTCACCACAAATGCTATAAGCCCCATTTCTCCAGTCCCAGGCACATATACATTTCTCATCTTTGCCGGGATTCACTCCTGGGCCCCATTTATCTGGTGTGGTATGAGCACCAGGCACCAGATCATGCTGTTATGTTTTCAGCACTAGAAATATTTCGTAATTTTAGTGCTTATTTCGCAAAGTACTCCGCATACAGATGTATTTGTGTTATTCATGACAATGTTGTTTCAATTTCAAATTGATTTTTACTGTTTTTATTGTTTAAATTTATTTATCTGCTAGATTAGATGCAGAAATGTATCTCATGTACAATGTATATTCTGGTTTTGTTCGTTAACAATGGTAAAGGGAGTAGTTACCTTGGTTACAGATTATACATTATTATGTTACATTGTATTGACATCTCTACAGATTATACCAGCATAAAACATTATGTGGCTGTGACTGGAGAAATGGGGCTTATGGGTTTTGCGGCCAGTGTAGATCCAGATCAGACTGTGCATCCGCACAGTCTGATCTGGATCTGCACTGTTTGCCATTCCATCAATGAAACACCCGTCACGCTTTTAACAAGCAATGTAGATCGTTATCGGGCTACAGGAGTGTGCTATTTGATCAGGAGCTCGACTGGGGTCACAAATCCCATAAGCCCCATTTCTATAGTCACAGCCACATATACATGTACCACTGTTTATAATGAAAGGTGCAAATAGACGGTCAAATCATAAAACTTAAATCCTAAACAAACTACATATACTGTTTTAATCATGTTTAAATAATGTAATACACATGTGTTACATGGCTAAAAATAATCCCACCTTGATGGAATTTTATAGGATATGTGAAAACACCATCATATGCTTGTCACAGAAAACTGTCAGTTCAGTTATGACAAGTGGAATTGCATCAACAGGTAGTACAATTATGTTATTTGAGTCTCATCCAATTGTATTGGAAGCATCTATTTTGGGATGTCCACTACAGTGATACACTCATACAATACACAGATTGATGTAATGGACCGAGGTCTATAAATACATTAAATATGCCTAAAAGCATCAATAAATGAAGATTTTTTTAAAATTTTTTTACTTATACTCCATAATGCTTTTAGGCATAGTTAATGTATTTATAGACCTCGGTCCGTTACTTCAACCTGTGATACAATACTGGCCTAGGCTAAAACAAATTATGCCTTTCGATGCAAATGCTGCAATTTGGTTTTAAAATAATACTCATTTTATACACATGCAAATGTTGGACCTTGCTTACCAGTATTTCTTTCAACTTATCAACTATTTGTCGCCTGTTTATTCCTTTGGCGATACATTACTGATGGAGTAAAGATCTCCTGACAGTCGTACATCACCTGATAAAAAGTGATCATGTTGATGGGACCTGTGTAGTCCCTGATCAGCATGCACACATTGTACATACATGTTTATAGTTTTCGTCTCACTGTCCGGTTATCCATCAATCAATCTTTTCATCCGTACCATTTGCATGAAAGTTTGTAGGTGCCTATTATCTCAATCATATGTCAAAATGGTTTTTAACTTCTTATGAATATATTATTATTCTATAGCCAATTCTATTTTTGCATTAAAGTTTTTGACCTCATATTTCGGTCTGATCTAGGTCTTCACTGGTCACAACTACCTTAATTCTCCAGTGCATCACATTTCTCCTTACAGATCTTACATTAAACATTAAACGCTTTCACATTTCCCCTTACAGAGGCAACGCCCCTCATCAGCTGGCAGCATCAAGAAGGGGGAGTCTAAGGACCCAGGGGCTAGCACCAACAAATCCATGCAGGGCCTTAACAGTGACGAGATCAAGATTCTACGTCGAGCCAAGGAGGAGGATCAGCGCAAGGGGGGCTGGGTGCGCATATTCCCCACCAGTGATTCCTGGGATCTGTACTCGTAAGTACCACAATGAGGGGTGTTCAAGGGGGGCTGGTGTGTATATTCCCCCACTAGTGATTCCTGGGACCTGTACTCGTAAGTACCACAATGAGGGGTGTTCAAGGGGGGCTGGTGTGTATATTCCCCCACTAGTGATTCCTGGGACCTGTACTCGTAAGTACCACAATGAGGGGTGTTCAAGGGGGGCTGGGTGCACATATTCCCCCACTAGTTAATCCAGGGACCTATACTCGTAAGTACCACAATGAGGGGTGTTCAAGGGGGATGGGTGCACATATTTCCCACCAGTGATTCCTGGGACCTGTACTCGTAAGTACCACAATGAGGGGTGTTCAAGGGGGGCTGGGTGTGTATATTCCCCACTAGTGATTCCTGGGACCTGTACTCGTAAGTACCACAATGAGGGGTGTTCGAGGGGGGCTGGGTTTGTATATTCCCCACTAGTGATTCCTGGGACCTGTACTCGTATGTACCACAATGAGGGGTGTTCAAGGGGTGGGGGGGGCTGGGTGGGTGTATATTCCCCACCAGTGATTCCTGGGATCTGTACTCGTAAGTACCACAATGAGGGGTGTTCAAGGGCGGCTGGGTGTGTATATTCCCACTAGTGATTCCTGGGACCTGTACTCGTAAGTACCACACTGAGGGGTGTTCAAGGGGGGGGGGGAGGCTGGGTGTGTATATTCCCCACCAGTGATTCCTGGGATCTGTACTCGTAAGTACCACAATGAGGGGTGTTCAAGGGCGGCTGGGTGTGTATATTCCCACTAGTGATTCCTGGGACCTGTACTCGTAAGTACCACAATGAGGGGTGTTCAAGGGAGGCTGGGTGCTCATATTCCCCACCAGTGATTCCTGAGTAGGAGTGTGTTCAAAACGTAAAAAGTTGTTTCAGAAATGAGGTATTACCATTGGTATGAGACAAACAAATACTGTCCGAATATACTGGAAAATAGTCATGGTATCAGCTGATGTATCGTGTCTGTCTACATTGCAGGAGTTTCCTCCAGTTCACAACCACCCACAACCTGATGCTGCACCAGAAGCTCTATCCGGACAGGTAACTTATGAACGTGACCTCATGAAACCTGGGGGCCGTTTCACTAAACTTTGTACGATTAAAATGTTCGTAAGTGCAAAATTATGATAGTCTGTAAATTTCACATTAACAATGTTTTCTTGTAAATAATTATTGGATTTACATTTATTGAGCATAGGCTGCATATGCAGCCTATGCTCAATAAATGTAAATCCATAAATTGAAATTTACAGACGATCTTAAATTTGAACTTACGAACACTTTAGTCGTAAGAAGTTTAGTGAAACGGGCCCCTGATCCCCACATTGTGCAGAGCTCCAAATACATTTTGTATCTAAAGAGTGTTATACCCCCATATTTAAAATTCAATGCGTATTTTACTTTTACAAATAGGGAACAAATGATAAAACATAAAACATATTAAAACAATTCACTTATTTGAGCTGCAAAAATGTTCACATTGTTGTGAGTATTCTGTACTCCCACTTTTGATAATCATTGCGTATTCTGCTAAAATATGTGCGTAAAATACGCCAATACGCAACTTATCAGCAGCTCTGTTGTGTACTCTGTTCTCATGCTCAAAATCAGGAAACTTGATTGTTCGAGGCTTAGCTGTTCTTCCTCAAGTATCTTATTTATTGATGAAAGTATAGTGTACACATTTTGACTATTCATTTAATTAACTCTTTGCATGCTGGGAAATTTGTGGGCTATAAATAGTTCAAAAATAGCGGACAAGTAATATCATGAATATGTCTTGGAATTTCATTAGAATTGAGTCCTGAGGACTCAATTCTAATGAAATTTCAAGACATATTTACAGAGAGAAATAAAACATATACGCCTAATTCGTTTGGCGGATATTTTCGCCGCTAGCTTGCAAAGAGTTAAACCATTTATAATTTAGATGAGATTGTTCTAATGGTTTGGGCAAAACATGTAATAATTTTCATGAGAAATAGAAAAGTACATGTGTATAAGCAAAAACGTATACATATCCTTAGCTATAAGAAAATTAACTTTTCAGTTAAATTTAATTTACAGCCAATATATTCATGCATTTGGCAAATACAACTTTTACTGTATCATGTTGTTGTTAGATGATGGTAATAAAATCATTCATTGTATCTCATTCTCTTGTTTGCAGACATAAAAGTAGTTCTACTACAACTGTGGCTAGAGGGACGACGTCAGCTGGAATGAGGGCAAAGTAAGATTTCACTTATGTCACCAGAGCTACAGTTAAGGTGCGTAAGTTGGAGGTAAATTTCTTATTTCTCCATCAAAAATGGCAAGTTGGGAGTGCTTTAGAATCGTCTCAATGAGACAATTCTAAAGGACTCCCAACTTGCCATTTTTAATGAAGAAATAACAAAATTTCACCCCAAGTTGGTCAAATTACGCACCTTAACTGGAGCTCTGGTCACACCCTGTACCTGGGACCCGTTTCACTCAACTTTGTATGATAAAAATGTTCTTACCTGGATTTCTATAAATTTACTTCACACATCAATGCGAGACATTAATGCTACAATTTTCCACATACATGTAGGGGTCATTAAATGTGAGCAAAACGGCCAAAGATTTGTCAGGATCGGCTGCTAATCACAACTGTGCTTTAACTTTTAGTTTTGCACTTCTGAACTTGTAAGTTGTACGACGTTTAGTGAAATGGGCCCCTGAACACAACTTCTGTTGCACACTGTACATCAGTGCCCAACTTTGTATTCGCAAACAGTGTAGCCCCAGAACCTGTGCATTCTGATCTGGGGCTACACTGTTTGCCATTATTAAAGGCATTGCGACACAGTTTGTATTTGACAGTGTAACTTGAGATGATTTGGTGTATATGTGACCAAAATGTCAACTGTGTGTTGTTTTGCTGTGTTGGCTCATGTAGTGTTTTAGTAGTTTGTCACTTTTATTTATTCATTTTACTATTTTGATTTTGCACACTAATTTGTCAATAACATGTCAAATTGAGATGCCTAGTATTTGCAACCATTGTAGACTTTGAATACTTAAAACTAACATGGATATTTTTTTTGCCCTTCTGAGAGAATTGAGTGGCTCTGCTTTTAATATTTACTTAGATGGCATTGGCGTGTGTTGGTTATGATGCGTATACATAAGTCAATGTGTAAGTTGTCATAATTCCAGCACAAAAATATTTACACAATTCCCTAACATTTGATTGGTCCGTAGCAAGTCTCTGTCCAAAATTTATATCCCAGTAAACTCCCATGCCAAACTACTTTCCGTAACCATCGGGCGCAGTTAAAATAATTCTTAAGAAAACGGAAAATAAACACATTTTCTTGATGAATTTATTTCAAATGCTGGAATTATAAGGAATGAATGGCATTTTTGTGGAATTTATCGGGGATATAAACTTGGAAAAGTCGCGGGAATACTGGACGAAGGCCGGAAGGCCTCGTCCAGTATTCCCGCGACTTTTCCAAGTTTATACCCTGATAAATTCCACAAAAAGGCCACTAATTCCTATGATACTCTTGACATACATGTACTTGACCAGGGGGCCGTTTCACTAAACTTTGTACGACTAAAATGTTTGTAAGTGCAAAATCTATAAATTGCACATCAACACTGTTTTCTTGTAAACAATTATTGGATTTAAATTTAATGAGCATGGAGCCTATGCTCAATGCATGTAAATCCATCAATTGAAATTTCTAGACGATCCTAAATTTGTGCTTGCGAACATTTTAGTCGTAAGAAGTTTAGTGAAACGGGCCCCAGTCTTATAAATAGCTAACTGAATTTGCAAAATCTTGATTAACTTCCCATAGAATCATTCTTCCCGGACATCATCGGCATTTGAACTGGCAGGGTTTGTCGGTTTGACATAAAACAGGCAACGTTTACCAATATTAACGTCATGGATGCGCTACAAATTATTCTACGGAAAGTTACTCAGGATTTTCCAAGTTGGTAACCTGTTTATAAGACTGGTCACGAGCTGAAGATTATATGAGATTATCTCATGTATTGCATCTCGTCTTTGGGCCAATATTGGTATAAAATTCAATAACATTGTTTTTGTGAAATTGTCATTTTTTTTGCAGCTAATGCAGACTTAACCCTTTCAACACTAAATAAATGGAATGGACTGTGATATGTTAATTTCCCTACCAATCGGCACAAAATGATTTTCCGACTAGTCCATTTATAAAATGGCGGTGATTTTTTTGTAAAAAATATAAGACGATCACAGTGCAGATCCTGTTGACATGGTCTGTTACAAGCCGGCTCATCTGTAGCAGATTTCATAAAAATTGCAAAGTATTCTTAGCTATCAAAGTATACTTTGAGGGAGTAATCATTGATTTTTCCTACAATGCATTATTTCATATAGAACTAACGACTGCATATATTTGATGATTAAAAGTATGCAGAATTATTGTACTGAATTTATTACATTATCACAGCCAAACTGGCGAACTGGCTGTGATAATGTAATAAATTCAGTATAATAAAAATTTATATATTTATCCTAAAATTGAAAATTTCTCCCTCAAAGTATACTTTGCTAGATAAGTATACTTTGCAATGTTGGTGAAATCGGCTACAGGATCTACAGTGTATGCATACACTACTATAGAGGTTTGTAGTATTGAAATGGTTAAAATGATTGTTATTTAACCCTTCCTATGCTGTTGACGGAAATTGCCGTCTGCTGTTTTTCATTTTTGCTTTAATTCTTAACAAAAAACTGGTTTTGACAGCACATGAGAATCGTATCGTCTCCACTGGAGACGATTCTCATGTGCTGTCAAAACCAGGTTTTTGTCGAGAAATATTGAAAATAAAACATTTCCAGCAGACGACAACATTTAATTCAGCTTTGTAAGGGTTAATGGAAAGTACTTTATTTTTTGTCTACTTCATTCACCGACATCGACTCATTAGGCCTTTTTTCCCATGGCCAATTTGTGTTAAATCAATATTAGCCAAAAAAAACCCCAACACAACAGAGATGCAAGTAGTGAGATACTTGTAGAGCCAGACCCACATTGTTCTATGGTGTTGGCCGTTGGTACGTCATAAAGCACAGCTGTAGTAACACACATTGCACTAACACTGCCCCCTTGGTGTCCATTCTAGAGGAAATCCTTCCCCTAAACTTACACTGTAAGTATCTCCATCCCTGCTATATCAGTAGTAGACCATATCCTACTATTCCCCAGTAGCCAATTTCACCAACATTGCAAAGTATACTTTTCTAGCAAAGTATACTTTGAGGGAGTAATCATTGATTTTTCCTGAAATGCATTATTTCATATAGAACTAACGACTGCATATATTTGATGATTAAAAGTATGCAGAATTATTATACTGAATTTATTACATTATCACAGCTGTGATAATGTAATAAATTCAGTATAATAAAAATTTATAAATTTATCCTAAAATTGAAAATTTCTCCCTCAAAGTATACTTTGCTAGATAAGTATACTTTGCTAGATAAGTATACTTTGCAATGTTGGTGAAATCGGCTACAGGATCTACAGTGTATGCATACACTACTATAGAGGTTTGTAGTATTGAAATGGTTAAAATGATTGTTATTTAACCCTTCCTATGCTGTTGACGGAAATTGCCGTCTGCTGTTTTTCATTTTTGCTTTAATTCTTAACAAAAAACTGGTTTTGACAGCACATGAGAATCGTATCGTCTCCACTGGAGACGATTCTCATGTGCTGTCAAAACCAGGTTTTTGTCGAGAAATATTGAAAATAAAACATTTCCAGCAGACGACAACATTTAATTCAGCTTTGTAAAGGTTAAGGTTTAATGGAAAGTACTTTATTTTTTGTCTACTTCATTCACTGACATCGACTCATTAGGCCTTTTTTTCCCCCATGGCCAATTTGTGTTAAATCAATATTAGCCAAAAAAAACCAACACAACAGAGATGCAAGTAGTGAGATACTTGTAGAGCCAGACCCACATTGTTCTATGGTGTTGGCCGTTGGTACGTCATAAAGCACAGCTGTAGTAACACACATTGCACTAACACTGCCCCCTTGGTGTCCATTCTAGAGGAAATCCTTCCCCTAAACTTACACTGTAAGTATCTCCATCCCTGCTATATCAGCAGTAGACCATATCCTACTATTCCCCAGTAGCCAATTTCACCAACATTGCAAAGTATACTTTTCTAGCAAAGTATACTTTGAGGGAGTAATCATTTATTTTTCCTGAAATGCATTATTTCATATAAAACTAACAACTGCATATATTTCATGATTAAACGTATGCAGAATTATTATACCGACTTTATTACATTATCACAGCCAGAATGGCTGTGATAATGTAATAAATTCAGTATAATAAAAATTAATAAATTTATCCTGAAATTGAAAATTTCTCCCTCAAAGTATACTTTGCTAGGTAAGTATACTGTGCAATGTTGGTGAAATTGGCCCCAGTACATGTACTAGTAGGCGATAGTCTATAGGATTGCAATATGCATGTTTTAATCATTTTACGGCAGGAAACACCTTGGTTACCAACTGTGCATTGACAGATTACAAGCTACGGCCATAAAAAAGTACTTTGGTTCTCAGATATCGCCGCGTCAGAAAAATCCCTGCGCGTCAAGCATTTTATTGTCATGGAGATATCAAACCATACTGTAAATTCGCCACATGATCAATAAAAAACACTACCATGCAAGAATATGTCCAACCCAATCATGTCTGATGAAAATCTGGTGATTTTTCGCGTCTAAAGATGTTATAGTAACTTTATAGAACAAATATTCGTATGGCAACTTGAAAAGATCAGAGACGAACACCTGAAAGAAAAGAAAATATATATAAAAAATGTAATGTTTAATACATTAAATATGCCTAAAAGCATCAACAAAATTTTGCTTATTTTATTTTCATTGATACTTTCAGGCATATTTAATGTATTTATAGACCTCGGTCCGTTACTTCAACCTGTGCAAACACCGTGTCTCAGAACCAAAAATACTTTTTTTATGGCCTAACCGATGCTGCTATGATGATCAATCAGAAATAAAAGAAATACATTTGCTGATGTTTCATTAGTTAAGTAATGACACATGCTGTCATTGTAACAACATACTTGTGGCTATGACTGGAAAAATGGGATTTGGGTCCAGTATATATATACATGTATCATTATCAGGCTACAAGTGTTATTTGATCAGCAGCTACTGCTGATCAAATAACACTTGTAGCCTGATAATGATATAATATTGCTGTTAGAAGCATGACAGGTGTTTCATTGATGGAATGCAGATCCTGATCAGACTGTGCAGATGCACAGGCTGGTCTAGATCTACACTGGTCGCAAAACCATAAGCCCCATTTCTTTCAGTCACAGATACAATTCGAAGAAGTCTGCATATATTGCTAGTTATACCCCCCGCAACGAGTTGTGGGGGTATACTGGAGTCAGGTTGTCCGTCCGTCCGTCCGTAAACTTAACATCAGAGAAATATTGTTATAACTTCTATTTCCTTCATCTAAGATGATTAATATTTCACACATGCATTCCTGTAAGGCTCTACTACCATACTGTGCCAAATCCACGACCGTCCAACCCCCGCTGATCCCAAGGTCAAGGTCAAATACCTAGTCTCTTTACAAAACTTAACATCAGAGAAATATTGTTATAACTTCTATTTCCTTCATCTAAAATTCTTAATATTTCACACATGCTTTCCTGTAAGGCTCTACTACCATGCTGTGCCAAATCCATGACCGTCCAAGTCCCGCTGATCCCAAGGTCAAGGTCAAATACCTAGTCTCTTTACAAAACTTAACATCAGAGAAATATTGTTATAATTTCTATTTCCTTCATCTAAAATTCTTAATATTTCACACATGCTTTCCTGTAAGGTTCTACTACCATGCTGTGCCAAATCCATGACCGTCCAAGTCCCGCTGATCCCAAGGTCAAGGTCAAATACCTAGTCTCTTTACAAAACTTAACATCAGAGAAATATTGTTATTAACTTCTATTTCCTTCATCTAAAATCTTCTTAATATTTCACACATGCATTCCTGTAAGGCTCTACTACCATGCTGTGCCAAATCCATGACCGTCCAAGTCCGCTGATCCCAAGGTCAAGGTCTCAAATACTTAGTCTCTTTACAAAACTTAAACATCAGAGAAATATTGTTATAATTTTCTATTTCCTCATCTAAAATGCTTAATATTTACACATGCATTCCTGTAAGGTTCTACTCACCATGCTGTGCCAAATCCACGACCATCCAAAACCCCGCTGATCCCATGGTCAAGGTCAATTACTTAGTCTCTTTACAAAACTTAACATCAGAGAAATATTGTTATAACTTCTATTTCCTTCTCTATATTCATGCATTCCTGCATCTAAAATGCTTAATATTTCACACATGCATTCTGTAAGGCTCTACTACCATACTGTGCCAAAATCCACGGGACCGGTCCAACCCCCGCTGATCCCAAGGTCAAGGTCACTACCTAGTCTCTTACAAAACTTTAAATCAGAGAAATATTGTTATAACTTTCTATTTCCTTCATCTAAAATTTTAATATTTACACATGCTTTCCTGTATGGCTCTTCTACCATGCTGTGCCAAATCCATGACGTCCAAGTCGCTGATCCAGGGGTCAAGGTCCACTACTTAGTCTCTTTACAAAACTTTACATCAGAGAAATATTGTTATAACTTCTATGTCCTTCATTAAAATGCTTGATATTACACATGCATTTGTATGGCTCTCTACAATGCTTGTGCCATATCGCCATGACCGCCAAGTTCCCGCTGTCCCAAGGTCATTGGTCAAATACTTAGTCTCCTTTTATCAAAACTTAACATCAGAGAAATATTTGTTATAATTCTATTTTCCTTCATTAATAATGCTTATAGTTCACACATGCAGTCCTGTAAGGCTCTCTACCATTACTGTGCCAAATCCACGGACCGTCCACCCCCCGCTGATACCTTGGTCAAGGTCAAATACCTTAGCTCTTTACAAAACGTAACATCAGAGAAATATTGTTATAACTTCTATTCCTTCATCTAAATATCTTAATATTTCACCACATGCATTCCTGAAGGATCTACTACCATGCTGTGCCAAATCCACGACCATCCATACCCCGGTGATCCCAGGGGTCAAGGTCAAAATACTTTGTCTTTTAACAAAACTTAACATCAGAGAAAATATGTTAGTAACTTCTATTTCCTTCATCTAAAATGCTTATTATTTCACACATGCTTTCCTGTAAGGCTCTTATACCATGCTGTGCAAATCCACGTACCCATCCATCTCCGCTTGATCCAAGGTCAAGGTCAAATACATGGTCTCTTTACAAAGCTTAATATCAGAGAAATATGTTATAACTTCATCTAAAATTCTTAATATTTCATGCATGCATTCCTCTAAGGCTCTACTATCATGCTGTGACATACATGTATCCCCGCTGATCCCAAGGTCAATATCACATACTTAGTCTCTTTACAAAACTTAACATCAGAGAAATCGGTTATAACTTCTATTTCCTTGCTCGGATCTGCTTCACATTCACATTCGTGCTGCCCCCGCTAAGCCCAGAGTCAAGGTCACAAGCCCACACACTTGGAAAATTTTACATATTTAGGGGTACCTGGGCCCACGCGGGGGGTATTCCGTAAGCCTCGCTTACTGACCAATCTAGTTGCATAATACTTTCACTTGCTCATTCTTTAACATAATATGTTAATAATAATAATAATAATAATAATAATAGACTTTATTTTAAGAGGGTTACACATTTAGTTTCAAACTACATTATAAATAGATATCAGGCTAGATGTTCTGTAGCATATTTCACCAACATTGCAAAGTATACTTATCTAGCAAAGTATACTTTGAGGGAGAAATTTTCAATTGAAGGATAAATTTATTAATTTTTATTATACTGAATTTATTACATTTTCACAGTAATTTTGGCTGTGATAATGTAATAAATTCAGTATAATAATTCTACATACTTTTAATCATGAAATACAAGCAGTGGTTAGTTCTATATGAAATAATGCATTTTGGGAAAAATAATTGATCACTCCCTCAAAGTATACTTTGCTAGATAAGTATACTTTGCAATGTTGATGAAATTGCCTACTGATATCAAGTGTTTCAGGTTGAGCTAGGAAGCGGTAGGAATTCCTCGCTGAGCCTCGGACTTCATACTTGTTTCCTAGCCTCAACTCGTAAACAAAACACCAACCTTGTATTCTATCTATACGTGCCATCTCTATTTATGTCCATAAAAATGTTTTGGCAGTAATTAAAATCATCTCAAATGGCCAATTATGGGCTATTGTGATGTTAATAAAATGCACATCAAATTGCTTTGCTGTCTGGAAATGGTTGGTTAGCCACCTAGATGATAGTGTAGCATGCATTTACATACTTAGAGACACAGCAACATCAACAAAGTATACTTATCTTGCAAAGTATACTTTGAGGGAGTAATCATTTATTTTTTCCAAAATGCATTATGTCGTATAGAACTAACAACTGCATATATTTGATGATTAAAAGTATGCAGAATTATTATACTGAATTTATTACATTATCACAGCCATTTTGGCTGTGATAATGTAATAAATTCAGTATAATACAAATTAATAAATTTATCTTTAAATTGAAAGTTTCTCCCTCAAAGTATACTTTGCTAGATAAGTTTACTTTGCAATGTTGGTGAAATCTGATACTGAACTATTCCTGTGCATTGATACAAAGACATAAGGGGCTAATCTATTTGTATAGAGTCCGAATATCGGCCGCTTTCTTTTATCTTGGCTTATTGCATTAATTGCCAGTGTAGACCCAGACCAGACTGCACTTCTGCATAGTCTGGTCAGGGATACACTGTTTACCATTCTTTTTGCATTTCACCTTTCCGATTTTAGTTTGGCAGTGTTGTGCCTAGAGCGAGCCCGGGGGACATTTTCCCACCTAAAATTGCCCATTAAATTTCAAAATCTCCATATTATTTTAATACAAAAAGAGCGCAAAATCTTAAATTGTCCCTCTGAAAGTGAGACCTAGGCACAACCCTGGTTTGTTACTATTCCATTAAAACAGTCCTGAAATCATTTTACCTGTATATGTGGACTACAGTATGCTGAATGTTAGTTATGTGTATTTGTTGACGCATGCTTTGCTATACGCACATGCTAGATAATATAACATAAGATCATGTCCCATTATAAGTATACCAGCCTGACATGGCGTTGTTTACATGCTTTGTTTATATAAACATGGTATTTCCCTGTTTATTATGGCGCGTCGCTATAGTCATGATCGATATATTGCAATTAGCAAAACAGTTTCTCATACTGGAGCAGTGGGTAAACTGGCGGCAAACGGTGACACTTGATTTTAATTGTGCACTGCATGTGTTTGATCCTCACTTTGGCCATTATATATATATTTTTTTTAAATATTGTTTTTGTGTTTTCTTTTTCTTTTTAATGCATCTTTATTACATGTAACAACAATTGACATTGTAATTATGAACCACATGCCACGTTTATTTATTTATTTGTTTATTATCTGAAGTGAGAGGTTTATTTTTCGACATGGTGTTCTCCGTAACATATTTGCATTTGTAGTGAGTCGAGGTTGACTTTCACAATAACACACGAATGTGCAGAATGCATTTCACAATGATTTGGTTCAAAGTGAAGTGTTTTATAATGTTGTGTAAAAGTAAATGCACGACTGTTTCGGGATGTGTGCGTTACCTCTGACGCCAAAATAGTAAAAGCGAGAGAAAAAAGTATGCCTTTGGCAGGATTCGAACTCACGACCGTCCGATCACCAAACAGCAGATCTACCCACTAGAGCACTAAACGATGTTACTATCATTAACAATTCTATCGAATGTTAATGCGTTTGCGCTGGTATACAAATACCATGTCTACAACATATATGACGTAAACTATTTAAAAATAGCACGTGTTTACAATAATATTTACAATAATAACGCGCCAGCTCAAAGCGGTACACCTCTATATACAATATGCACATAGGTTTGGGGATCCAAATGTAAACAGTTGAATGTGCTTTAAACTCTGCATACCGTAATTGAGCTATAAATGTTAGCAAATGATATACGGGCCGCTGGCTGAGAAGTTACCTTACGACATTTACAATTGCAGGTCTTGGTCCTAGCACAGTCACTCAGTATGTCATTAACCCATAGTCCATGGATACAATATTTTTAAAAATCTGATTAGTTTGTTTATGTCTGCTCTAAAGTATATGGTGTTACCACTCATATGAACCGTCTCGTTGAGACGGTTCATATGAGTGGTAACAACATATATTCAGAAATAGAAATAAACAAAAATAAAGAAAAAAAACAAAAAAAAGATTTCTCCAAATGTTCATACTACTGCAATCGTATCTGACCTATAATGGGTTTATCTAATAATGTACATATGGCAGGTCGCCAACTTCAGTGACTGAATGTCGAACAGCATAGACCCTGATCAGAATGCACATTTGTGCAGGTTGAATTGGGGCTATGCTGGTCATAAACATCATAAATTAGCTTTCGTCAGCTGGTGGCCCATGTTAGTTGTTGCATGATGTATTGTTGTAGATGCATGCAGCCTTTGATGGACACGTATACATTATTTGAACTGTAAACATGACTTAACGGTAGATTTCGAATCAGTTTGCATGTGTAATATAGAAAGAACCAATCTCCAATTAAATTCATTGAAAAAACTCTCCTTTATATGAAATTCGAGAACTAATTATTATTTTTTTCCCATTTTGGGAGCTGAGAATTTTTCAACATCAACATTTTCAACAAAAGTTATATTAAAGCGAATAGTTTTCAGAAATGTTTCATTTAAACTTAAAAAAATATTGCCATTGCATGTAAATCACTGAAATGGTTTAATACTCGTGTACATTTTATGTATGTAGGTGCCTTACAACGTTATTTCTGTGTTATTTTCAGGAGTGCGTATATACAATTGGCGAACAACCAGATTAGGCCCACATTAGAGGTATGATATTTCTTGATACTACTTTGCATATTATACTACCAGAAAATCACCATTTTCATTGATATGAAAGCTGGGCGTTCTGCTTATATTTAGTGGTGGCATCTGGCTCAGTATAAAGTTAGATGCAAAAGTCTTAGGACCAATTTCCACTCCTAAATTTAAACACAACGTATTCAATATGTAACCTCAGTTAGACTAAATATTGTATTGTTTTACTCCGGTTACCTGGGCCCGGTTGCTCAAAGCTTCTGTTAGCTTAACAGACTGTTAAATCCTTAGCAATGCTAAGGATTTAACAGTCTGTTAAGCTAACAGAAGCTTTGAGCAACCGGGCCCTGTTTGTTAACATGAACATATGACACGAGCCATGTTATTGTGTGCCTAAGAAGGTGTTTGATTTTTATGAAAAATATTTACAGAAACTGTGATAATTTATGTAAATGACTTTGAAATGTGATGAAATGTTCAGAGCAATTGCGGAATTCTATTCCGCATTTGCTCTGAACATTTTGTCAACGTTCGACGTCATTTACTGGAAGTAGTGTAAATATTTTTCAGGAAAAATCGCACATCTTCTTGGGTACAACTTCATATGTCTTATCTGGGGGCCGTTTCACTAAACTTTGTACAACTAAAATGTTCGTAAGTGCAAAATTATGTAAAAAGTCTATAAATTTCACTTTTACTTTGTTTCTTGTAACAATTATTGGATTTACATTTATTGAGCATAGGCTGCATATTTCCAGACGATTCTAAATTTGCACTTACAAACATTTTAGTCGTACAAAGTTTAGTGAAACGGCCCCCAGTACTAACGTAAATTGTGAGACCATGATTTCCTACGCGATTCTAAGCCTCACTCGATCAATGGGATATGAAATGACACCAACCAGTAACCAATTTCATCAAAATTGCAAAGTATACTTATCTAGCAAAGTATACTTTGAGGAAGTAATCATTTATTATTGCCAAAATGCATTATTTCATATAGAACTAACCACTGCATATATTTATACCCCCACAAACAAAGTTTGTTGAGGGTATATAGGAGTCGGTCGGTCGGCTCGCTCGGTCGCTCGGTCGGATGAGAAGGTGAGAAGGTGTGTCGCGATCAATAACCACGCACCTACGTCCAAGGTCAAGGTCACAGTTGAAGGTCAAAGGTCAAACCTATTGAAATTCCCTTCCGCTCTATATCTTCTACACCGATGCATGGATTATCAAATGTCAATAACCACGCACCTACGTCCAAGGTCAAGGTCGCAGTTGAAGGTCAAAGGTCAAACCTATTGAAATTCCCTTCCGCTCTATATCTTTTACACCGATGCATGGATTATCAAATGCCTTGGCACAAATGTTTCTCAGGATGAGAAGGTGTGTCGCGATCAATAACCATGCACCTACGTCCAAGGTCAAGGTCACAGTTGAAGGTCAAAGGTCAAACCTATTGAAATTCCCTTCCGCTCTATATCTTCTACACCGAAGCATGGATTATCACACTATGCCCAGGGTCAAGGTCACAGACTTTGCTAGAAAAGTATACTTTGCAATGTTGGTGAAATAGGCTACTGATATTCTGTCTATTGCAGTTAGCGGCAGCCTATGCTCAGGCCATTCTCCGCACCAAGCAGTATGAGAGGAAACTGGGGACCCACAGGCCCGGGCGGCGGGGTAAACGTAAACGCCGTGCCCAGTCTAGTGAGTATAGCTGAATATTTACCCCGTCCATATATGCATAATGGAAATGCCCATTAAACGTATTGCATTTATATCTCAACACGTCCCCACTTGACGTCACACAGCGTTGATTTGTTGAAGTTTGTTCAATATCATTAATATCCACAACGTTGTCAATAATGGCATGCTACTATAGGAATGAATGGCCTTTTTGTGGAATTTATCGGGGCATAAACTTGGAAAAGTCGCGGGAATACTGGACGAAGGCCGGAAGGCCTCGTCCAGTATTCCTGCGACTTTTCCAAGTTTATATCCCCGATAAATTCAACAAAAAGGCCATTCATTCCTTATAATTCCAGCATTTGAAATAATGTGTTTATTTTCCGTTTTCTTAAGAATTATTTTAACTGCGCCTCACGGATACGGAAAGTAGTTCGGCGTGGGAGTCTACTGGGATATAAATTTTGGACAGAGACTTGCTACGGGCCAATCAAATGTTAGGGAATTGTGTAAATATTTTTTTGCTGGAATTATTGGCCAGCAATGTCACGGTTCCTTAAATTTTGACAATTTCTGTATTTTTTTGCAGAAAAAAGTCGTGCCAAGTTGGTACAGGGTGTGGCAGAAGAATCTGGTGAAGAAAACGAAAATGAAGAAGAAAATGAGGGCGAGGATGAATCACCGATCAATGAAGAAAATATATCTGCCAGAAACAATCCATCCTCTAAACGGATGGAGGCGGTTGGATCTGCAAAGCTTAAAGAGGACGTTATTCAAATTGTGGTGGAGAAAGAGATGCCTCATAAACAGGTATACAGAATGTAATCGCCACCATGCAATCACCACGTTAAGAGTCGCGGGAATACTGGACGAAGGCCGGAAGGCCTCGTCCAGTATACTTGTATTCCCGCAACTTTTCCAAGTTTTGCCGAGAGAGTTGTGTTCACGTTTTGGTTACCTACTATCTCTGTTACGGCAAGTCTGATTGTCTTGAAAGTTCAATTACTTATTTGTCATCATTTATCTTTCACCCATGTGTGTCCTGTGCATACCATCAAAAACACAAATTTCCAAGTCATTTGATCCTCTATCAGTGTTTCCGATTTCTTGGTTCATAAGAAACTTGACATAGCCTCGCTTCTTGTGAAACAAACCCAGTATACTGTGTACAATATTAAATCATTACTTGTGTAACATCGTCAATATAATGACAGGATCATGGTCAGATACTGTCTGGACTGGCTGCCCTGTCCAAGTCCGTGCCCATACAACACTCGAGTGGCAATGTGCAGGTGGAAGGATCACTGGTGGACGTGGATGACCGGCTGTCCCCTCCCCACCCCCGCCCAAGGTCGATCGCAAGTATAATGTCGTGGAGCTGTTACAGAACGGACATACCCTCAGGTCTGTACAACACTAGAATCTATATAAACCGGATGTTGCTGAGATTGGGTTGAAACGTCATATGCTTATTTGTCGTCGTCCAAATATTTTAATTCTCTAGCCCACCGATGTGGCCCCTACACTCAAGGTCAAATGACATTTGTGTTAAAAGTGTTGCTGATTTCTTGTTATTGTGATTTAACCCTGCCTGTACGGTTTCCTCCCATACATTACTGTCTGTATAATTATGCCCTCTTTGTTGAATGGGACATACATAGAGAATAGTAGGTTAGTGCCGTGAATGGGAAAAAATATCCGGCAAGGCTCAATAATTTCTTTATTTCTCATCAGAAGTATATGTTGTGACCACTCATTTGAACCGTCTCGCCAAGACGGTTCAAATGAGTGGTCACAACATATACTTTGGTTCAGAAATAAAGAAAATAGATAGAGAATAGTAGGTTAGCAAGGCTCAGGAAACAGGATGGGCGAGGCTCAGCGACAGATATTTTTTCCCATTCACGGCACTAACCTACTATTCTATTTATCCCGTCAACACCTACAAATGGCTGTAAAATGCAAAAATAGTATTGACTGGATATCAAAAATGTTTCATGGCACCGTGTTTCATGGCACATACGCACTGTGTTGACGGGATAAAACCCAAATTAATCAATCTAAACCAGGCACCATTGGTATGCTTAGCTTAAATTTATCGCTAAATGATAATGCCTGTTCATGAGTGCAAAGCACACACACACGTCATGGACTGCTCATATACCTGCATTACAGAGGAAGCTATCTAAACCGGAGTTCTTCTACTGACACCTTCAATTAGTGTCGCTATCTGTTACAGTAAGGTACAAGCGCGGACAGCGTTTGCCATGTACCTGGTGCGGGTCCAACAGCGATTGATGACCGACTGTAGTGCCATGTCTACAGATGACGTTGACGGCCTCAATGAACAGATGGTAGGTCACGTGATTTACATGGAGGGATAGACACAGAGCTCTAGATAAGTTTAGTATCTAAAGAGTATTATACCCCCAGATTTCAAATTCAATGCGTATTTTACTTTTACAAATGTATTATTGATTTTCTTCCTTATTAAATATGGAACAAATGATAAAAAATAAAGCGAGTTACAAAATTCACTTATGAGCTGCAACACTGTTGCTTTTTGCAACTCAACTTAATAAATTTTCACTACTTGGTTTGAAAATGAATGTGTATTTTTTTCATTGATGTGAGTATTTTGTACTCCCACTTTGGATAATCAATGCGTATTCTGCTAAAATAAGTGTGTAAAATACGCCAATACGCACCTTATCTGGAGCTCTGTAGACATATCAGCCCCATTATCTCTCAATGTGGATTTATTGTGAGCACAATTTGTGGGGATTTTTATGTGTTCTGGAAAAAGAGTTTTATTTTGGCGTCATTTTTAGAGTACTCCGTAGTCTTAACCTTTGATCCAACTGGTTACAGCAAGTATTTGCAAACATTGTAGATCCAGAGGAATGGTTTATAAAATCATGTTTGAAAGGACCCATTATCGGGGTATAAACTTGGAAAAGTCGCGGGAATACTGGACGAAGGCCGGAAGGCCTCGTCCAGTATTCCCGCGACTTTTCCAAGTTTATATCCCGATAAATTCCACAAAAAGACCATTCATTCCTTATAATTCCAGCATTTGAAATAAATTCATCAAGAAAATGTGTTTATTTTCCGTTTTCTTAAGAATTATTTTAACTGCGTCTCACGGTTACGGAAAGTAGTTTGGCGTGGAAGTTTACTGGGATATAAATTTTGGACAGAGACTTGCTACGGACCAATCAAATGTTAGGGAATTGTGTAAATATTTTTGTGCTGGAATTATTCCTTAATGAAGCGTCCTAAAACTTAGCATATAAGAACATATGCAAGAATATAAAGGTCTAAAAGCATTGGTGGGTAACTTAATGACCTGGGGGCCATTTCACTAAACTTCGTATGACTAAAATGTTCGTAAGTGCAAAATTATGATAGTCTGTAAATTTCACATTAACATTGTTTTCTTGTAAATAATTATTGGATTTACATTTATTGAGCATAGGCTGCATATGCAGCCTATGCTCAATAAATGTAAATCCATAAATTGAAATTTACAGACGATCTTAAATTTGCACTTACGAACATTTTAGTCGCAAGAATTTTAGTGAAACGGGCCCCTGTAGTTACCAACATTGCAAAGTATACTTATCTAGCAAAGTATACTTTGAGGAAGAAATTTTCAATTTAAGGATAAATTTATTAATTTTTATTATACTGAATTTATTACATTAAATGGCTGTGATAATGTAATAAATTCAGTATAATAATTCTGCATACTTTTAATCATCAAATATATGCAGTGGTTAGTTCTATATGACATAATGCATTTCATGAAAAATAAATGATTACTCCCTCAAAGTATACTTTGCTAGAAAAGTATACTTTGCAATGTTGATGAAATCGGCTACAGTCTGGATTCATCCTTACTGGAATTCCGACCGGAGACTTGGTTTGACCCTCAGGTATCTAGTTATATCCCTTATAACTGTAATCCTACCTGTATTATTTTGGTGTGATATGGACCTGCCCCCCCCCCCCCCCCCCAAATAATTATAGTGTTGTGAATTTGAAAATAACATTTTAAACATTTTAAACTGATTTACCCCTGAAAATTTTGTATATATTTCACAGGACCTGGTTCTGCGGTTCTTAAAGCGAGCGGCAGTGAACCTCCAACAGTCATTCAAGGTAGTTGTGCCGAGTCGCAAACTGCCGCTGAACGACCGGCGGAGGATACTGGCCAAGCAGCTGGGCGACTTTGTACATGTGTACAACAAGGTGAGTGTGGAATAGAGGCCTGTTTCACTAAGCTTCGTACGACTAAAATGTTTGTAAGTGCAACTTTAGGATCGTCTGGAAATTTCAATTGATGTATTGAGCATAGGCGGCATATACTCAATAGATGAAAATCCAATAATTGTTTACAAAAAAACGTTGCTAATGTGACATTTATCATAATTTTGCACTTACAAACATTTTAGTCGCACTAAACTTTGTACGACTAAAATGTTCGTAAGTGCAAATTTAGGATCGTCTGGAAATTTCAATTGATGGATTTACATTTATTGAGCATAGGCTGCATATGCAGCCTATGCTCAATAAATGTAAATCCAATAATTGTTTACAAGAAAACATTGTTAATGCGCAATTTACGGACTATCATAATTTTGCACTTACGAACATTTTAGTCGTACGAAGTTTAGTGAAACGGCCCCCAGGTGTGTCGGTGTCGGCCACAGGTGACGCGAAATAATCCAATGACAGTGTCTTCTAATATAAGGTCAGCAGCATGGTGAAACACATGTTTTTTATAGTGGTCAACATGATAGAAATTGGTATTTTAGTGTATGTATTGACTTTAAATATTTGCAAAACGACACCATTCAGTGTCACAGTGCCGTTTACCGGGTTTATAAGTACCATTTGTGATATAGCACTCGTTTTCTAACCCCGTTATCCTACAAAAAGTCGTTGAAATCGAAGGCCTCCGAAAATATAAATAATTTATATGGATATGCATGCATTTCATTGGATTGTCAGTCTCCCAGAGCATTGTCCAGTATATATTTAGATCGGGGCTCCGTTTCACTAAACTTCGTACCACTAAAATGTTCGTAAGTGCAAAATTATGATAGTCTGTTTTTTTCACATTAACAGTGTTTCCTTGTAAACAATTATTGGATTTACATTCATTGAGCATATGCAGCCTATGCTCAATAAATGTAAATCCATCAATTGAAATTTCCAAATGATCCTAAATTTGCACTTACATTTTAGTCGTACGAAGTTTAGTGTGTTTTTAGCTCACCTGAGCAAAGCTCATGTGAGCTATTGTTATGGCAAAGTGTCCGTCGTCCGGCGTCCGGCGTCCGGCCGTCCGTCCGTCCGTGAACATTTTCAATCATCTTCTTCTCCCGAACTGCTGAGCCGATATTGGTTAAACTTCACAGGGATGATATATGGGTGATGCCATTTCAGATTTGTTAAAATGGAGGTCATCGACAATCCAAGATGGCCGCCATGGTAAAGTAGGTCAAATTCTTAAAAAAATTTCTCACGAACCGCCAGGCCGATTTCGACGATACTTGGTATGAATGATCGATAGTTAGCGCTGTTTCAGATTTGTTCATATGGTGGCCCGTGGGTCAAAAATGGGTGTCGCCCGAGGGGTCAAATAGGGGTCAAATTTTATTTTTAACCGAATATAGTCATGTAATATATCAAATCGAAGGTATTGATGAGACAATCACTGTGGAACAATTTTTGTCTAAATCATATGATTACGTCATCCAAGATGGCCACCGATAGTTCAAATGGTCATTCTTTTACTAAAGATTTCAGACGTCTTTTTCTTGTAAACTGCTTGGCCGATATTGGCCAAACTTAACTGTAATGGTCTGTGGTTGAAGCCTGTTCATTTTTGTTAAAATGGAGGTCATCACCAAATCCAAGATGGCCGCCGTTGAGAAGTAGGTCAAATTCTTAAAAAATCTTCTTCTCACGAACCGCCAGGCCGATTTCGACGATACTGGGTATGAATGATCGATAGTTAGCGCTGTTTCAGATTTGTTCATATGGTGGCCCCTGGGTCAAAAATGGGCGTGGCCCGAGGGGTCAAATAGGGGAAATAAATTTTATTTTTAACGAATATAGTCATATAATATATCAAATCGAAGGTATTGACGAGACGATCACTCTGGAGAATTTTTTGTCTAAATCAGATGATTACGTCATCCAAGATGGCCACTGATAGTTCAAAAGGTCATTCTTTTACTAAAGATTTCAAACGTCTTTTTCTTGTGAACTGCTTGGCCGATATTGGCCAAACTTAACTGTAATGGTCTGTGGTTGAAGCCTGTTCATTTTTGTTAAAATGGAGGTCATCACCAAATCCAAGATGGCCGCCGTTGAGAAGTAGGTCAAATTCTTAAAAAATCTTCTTCTCACAAACCGCCAGGCCGATTTCGACGATACTGGGTATGAATGATCGATAGTTAGCGCTGTTTCAGATTTGTTCATATGGTGGCCCCTGGGTCAAAAATGGGCGTCGGCCGAGGGGTCAAATAGGTGTAAATTTTATTTTTAACCGAATATAGTCATATAATATATCAAATCGAAGGTATTGACGAGACGATCACTCTTGAGAATTTTTTGTCTAAATCAGATGATTACGTCATCCAAGATGGCCACTGATAGTTCAAAAGGTCATTCTTTTACTAAAGATTTCAAACGTCTTTTTCTTGTGAACTGCTTGGCCGATATTGGCCAAACTTAACTGTAATGGTCTGTGGGTGAAGCCTGTTCATTTTTGTTAAAATGGAGGTCATCACCAAATCCAAGATGGCCGCCATTGAGAAGTAGGTCAAATTGTAAAAAAATCTTCTTCTCACAAACCTCCAGGCCGATATCAACGAAACTTGGTAAGAATGATTGATAGTTACCGCTGTTTCAGATTTGTTCATATGGTGGCCTCTGGGTCAAAAATGGGTGTGGCCCGAGGGGTCAAATGGGGGTCAAATTTTATTTTTGACAGAATATGGCCATATAGTATATCGGATCGAATATATATAGTATATCGGATCGAATGTATCGACGAGACGATCACTCTACAGCATGTTTTGTCTAAATCAGATGATTTTGTCATCCAAGATGGCCACCGAAAGGTAAAAAATTTGTTTTACGATTTCAAACGTATTATTCTTGTGAACTGCTGGGCCGATATTGGCCAAACTTAACTGAAATGGTTTGTTGGTGAAGCCTGTTCATTTTTTTGTCAAAATGGAGGTCATCACCAAATCGAAGATGTCCGCCGTTGAAATGTAGGTCAAATTGTCAAAAAAATCTTCTTCTCCAGGCTGATTTCGACGAAACTTGGTGTGAATGATTGATATTTAACGCTGTTTCAGATTTGTTCATATGGTGGCACCTGGGTCAAAAATGGGCGTGGCCCGAGGGGTCAACTAGGGGTCAAATTATATTTTTGACCAAATATGGTCATATAATATATCCAATCCAAGGTATCGACGAGACGATCACTCTGGAGCATGTTTTGCCAAAATCAGATGATTACGTCATCCAAGATGGCCACCGACAGGTCAAAAGGTTGTTCTTTTACTAAAGATTTCAAAGGACTTCTTCTTGTGAACTGCTTGGCCGATATTGACCAAACTTAACTGAAATGGTTTGTTGGTGAAGCCTGTTCATTTTTGTCAAAATGGAGGTCATCACCAAATCCAAGATGTCTGCCATTGAAAAGTAGGTCAAATTGTCAAAAAAATCTTCTTCTCACAAACCGCCTGGCCGATTTCGACGAAACTTTGTATGAATGATCGATAGTTAACGCTGATTCAGATTTGTTCATATGGTGGCCTCTGGGTCAAAAATGGTCATGGCCCGAGGGGTCAAATAGGGGTCAAATTTTATTTTTGACCGAATATGGTCATTTTATATATCAAATCGAAGGTATAGCAGTAAATCACATGCACATTTGCAATATAAGTTAGATCAGAAGGTACCAACAAATTCTGTGGAACATTTGAAGTTGTAAGAGAAGATTCTTTGTGAAATCAAGATGACCACTATGGAGGCTTTTAGGTGAGCGATACAGGCCCATTTGGGCCTCTTGTTATGTATCTAGAATGAGCTGTGTGACATTCCTGCTTCGCTTTAACTACTACTTGTAAATAACTAGGCAAATTATCTTGTATTTTCGAATATAATTGGCCTGTTATTATTACAGCAAAACTAGCATGATGTGGTCAAGAGGACTTCTTCCATGTTGGAACATAATCTGGTAGACGGGAAAATTCTGAGTATTACAATTCTGTAGATTTTTGCTAAAGATTTTGTAGCCTGATTATGATCTATATGCTTGTTGGAAGCATGACAGGTATTTCATTGATGGAGTGGCGAACAGTGCAGTGGGCCGTTTCACTAAACTTCTTACGACTAAAATGTTCGTAAGTGCAAACTTATGATAGTCTGTAAATGTCACATTAACAATGTTTTCTTGTAAACAATTATTGGATTTACATTTATTGAGCATAGGCTGCAGCCTATGCTCAATAAATGTAAATCCATCAATTGAAATTTCCAGAAGATCCTAAATTTGCACTTACGAACATTTTAGTTATACTAAGTTTAGTGAAACGGGCCCCAGATCCTGATCAGACTGCGGATGTCTGAATCTACACTGGTTGCAAACCCCATAGGCCCCATTTTGCCAGTCACGGACACATATTTGACTCGTCATGACAAAAGGGCGTTTATTATTTTCCAAATCTGCACAGCCTAATCATATCCTTTGCTCTTTGCTAAGGAGTTAGGGTAACATAGGTGCATCTAATGAATGCTATACTGGGGCCCGTTTCACTAAACTTTGTACGACTAAAATGTTCGTAAGTGCAAATTTAGTATCGTCTGGAAATTTCAATTGATGGATTTACATTTATTGAGCATAGGCTGCATATGCAGCCTATGCTCAATAAATGTTAATCCAATAATTGTTTACTTGAAAACATTGTTAATGTGAAATTTACAGACTATCATAATTTTCCACTTACGAACATTTTAGTCGTACGAAGTTTAGTGAAACGGGCCCTTGGTAGCTTGGTTTGGGCTGCATGAACTTAGTAGTGCAATGCAATAAACCCCTTTGCAATTGTGGGTCAGTTCTTAATGCATATAATTGGCTTTCTGTATTAACACAGTGTATTATAAATCATAATACACAAGCATAATAAATATGCAAATGTGACTACAATAGAAAACATCTGTTGTGGTCCGTATGGCTGAAATGTATGCTTATTATCCAATAAATATAATCTAGCATATGTGTGACTTTATGCGATATATTTTAAACAAACTCGGTACCGCCTCGTTTCATGTGAAGGCAGTAAACTCGTGTACGATCCACTATATAACGTTGCCACATATTTCAGCTTGTTGAACGGGGTATAAAGGTAAAGATGTTTGTGTAGTTGATTCATATTGTGCTAGATATTGATTTTCTAGTATGTTATGGTCATAAACAGTTAAATATGGTTTGATGTTCATGCATTATGTGCTAGTTAAGTTTTTTGGCCCGTCTTTTTTTTTTTTTTTTTTGTGGAAACAGTTTTTGGAAGCTTTCACGCTTAACCCTTTCAACCCTAACTAATTGGCATGGACTGTGATATGTTAATTTTTTCGACCAATCCAATCACCAATTGATTTTCAGATCAAGTCCATCTATAAAAAGGGGTGTTTTGTTTTCTCAAAAATAAATGAAACTAACTTGCAATAGGTGCAGATCCTGATGAGATGGCTCATTTGGATCTGCACTGTTTGCAAACTTCACAAAAGAGGTATGTTACAAGTGTTGAAAGGGTTAAAGTTTTCCGACAATATTTTCAGTTTTCATTGACAGATTCAACCTAATCTGAATGTATGTCATTACTGTGATATATTACACATTCTTGCTCAAAATTAAGTCAGACTTGTCTTAAGGAGTTACATATGAAAACAGACACTTATTCAATTTGCTAAATGTGTGTGACCGATGAAGGCATAGCTGCAGAAAGATATTTTTGTAAGTGCAAAATTATGATTGTCTATAAATTTCACATTAACAATGTATTTTTGTAAACAATTATTGGATTTACATTTATTGAGCATAGGCTGCATATGCAGCCTATGCTCAATAAATGTAAATCCATAAATTGAAATTTACAGACGATCTTAAATTTGAACTTACGAACATTTTAGTCGTAAGAAGTTTAGTGAAACGGGCCCCTGATCCCCACATTGTGGATTGGATTTACATTTGTGGATTGGATTTACATTTATTGAGCATAGGCTGCATATGCAGCCTATACTCAATAAATGTAAATTCATCAATTGAAATTTCCAGGCGATCCTAAATTTGCATTGACGAACATGCAGCCTATGCTCAATAAATGCAAATCCATGAATTGAAATTTGCACTTACAAACATTTTAGTCGTACAAAGCTTTAATAGTGAAACGGGCCTCGGATTTGTTTTGGAAAGCATTTGTACACGGTATTATGATCATGTAAAGTCACATACAACTAAAGTAAACTAAAGATACTGCATAAATAAATCTTGGAATTTCGCTAAATTGCCATTTTCTTACATGACATGTATTGTGATACGGTAAAGCCGAACGCTGAATTCTGTCTATGCAAACTGAAGATGCCATAGACATACTGAAAATGTGGATGCCATCTTTGCCAATTACTTAGTCAATTTGCTAAATGTGAGTGACCGATGAAGGCATTTTAAGGATACATAACTTAACTTGACTCTTTCTCGGATTGATTTAAGCATATTTGTTAGACTGTATTTGTAAACGTAGTGTGCATAGTACTAAATTGGATTGGATTAAAATCCTCTCCAAAATCTTTCCTGGATTCACACCTGGGGCCAAGTGATCAGTAGCCGATTTCACCAACATTGCAAAGTATACTTATCTAGCATAGTATACTTTCAGGGAGACATTTTCAATTTTAGGAAAAATTTATTAATTTTTGTTATACTGAATTTATTACATAATCACAGCCATGTATTAAATAAATTCAGTATAATAATTCTGCATACTTTTAATCATCAAATAGGTGCAGCGTTAGTTCTATATGAAATAATGCATTTCAGGAAAAATAAATGATTACTCCCTCAAAGTATACTTTGCTAGATAAGAATACTTTGCAATTTTGATGAAATCGGCTACTGGTGTAGCAAGGGTGCTCGGCACCCGATCAGAAGTTTTCATTGTAATTTCTGTGCTGAACGTATGGTACTCCCCCTCCCTATACAGGTGCATTCCCGTCTGTTGATGACCTTGCTGTTCTAGGGACATTATACCCACAATCAATCGACTACAACAACTCAAATGTTGCTGTGTCGTGAGAATTGGGGCTTATGGGTTTTGCTACCAGTGTAGATCTAACTCGGCCTGTGCATCCGCATCCGCACAGTCTGATCAGGATCTGTACAGTTCGCTATTCCTTCAATGAAACAACTATCATGCTTCTACCAAGCAATACAGATCGTTATCAGGCTACATGAGTGTGCTATTCGATCAGGAGCTACACTGGTCACAAATCCCATGAGCCCCATTTCTCCAGTCACAGTCACAATAACTAATGGTATTTTCAGAAATCAATGGCGGGACTATTGGAGATGTTGGTAAAGCTCTTTATTGACTGCTATTAATATTGTCATTTGACATTTGTATAGCCCCATTTGCAGTAGCAAGCGCGGCATTTGTCGTTACTCTTGACCTTCTGTATATCAATCAGTACATCTATGTTGTATATCTACTATTTTTGTCGAGCCCGCTTGCGGAAAGCGAGACATAGTGATCACAATGACGTCCGTGCGTCCGTGCGGCCGTGCGGCCGTGCGGCCGTGCGGCCGTGCGGCCGTGCGTCCATGTGTCCGTCCGTCTGAAATCTGCGTTAATGTTTTTAAATACCTTATATCTCTGCAGTCCTAAGTCACATTGACTTGAAACTTGATATACTTATTAGTCATCATCCATATATTCATCACAGGTGGAAGACTCGGACCCACGACACCAAAAAAATGCCTATTAAAAAAAATCCCATTACCCCACCCACTTGGTCTCGTACAGTACTATACGTTAATTCAAGGTGAGTATAAATAGCGCTATTATAGAAAGAGCCCTCTTTTTTCCGGCTCGCACAAACACAATAAACATCGATTAAATGTATGAAATATGTCTCTGGCAATCGATAAAGGTATTAGGTGTGTGAATATACTCACTTCAAATCGCTGTTTCAAGTATTTATTGAGTTATTCGCGTTTTGATTACCCCATCCAAAGCGAAAGTTGCGTGTACGAAAGAATCTCACACAGAATCGGAGGCCGTCCGGCTGGATTATCGGTCATATTTGGCCGATAGCTGATCGCCAGCTCAAACTAAAGTCGTGCACCATGATCATATACATTAGAGACTCCAACCATACAAAGTTCGTCCAATTGTGATTGTTCGCCGATCTAAAAAACACTTTTTTGTCTTATTTCGTTCATTATCTGGAACTGGGTCAATGCACCATCTTCCATAATACAACCGGAAGCGTCTATGTAAAGAACATCTCTGATTGGCTAAACCTAAACTGTATGACGTCATTCAACCTATTTCGGGATTGCGGAAGACATAATCTGATAGTACGTGAATCATGAATGAAAGTGGAAAAAAGGTGTTTTTTAGATCAGTGAATGATCACAATTGGACGAACTTTGTATGGTTGGAGTTGCTAATGTATATGGTCATGGTGCACCACTTTAGTTTGAGCTGTCAATCAGTTATTGGTCAAATATGACCGATAATCCATGCCGGACGGCCTTCAATTCTGTGTGAGATTCTTTCGTACATGCAACTTTCGCTTTGGATGGGGTAATCAAAACGCGAATAACTCAATAAATACTTGAAACAGCGATTTGAAGTGAGTATATTCACACACCTAATACCTTTATCAATTGCCAGAGACATATTTCATACATTTAATCGATGTTTATTGTGTTTGTGCGAGCCGGAAAAAAGAGGGCTCTTTCTATAATAGCGCTATTTATACTCACCTTGAATTAACGTATAGTACTGTACGAGACCAAGTGGGTGGGGTAATGGGATTTTTTTTAATAGGCATTTTTTTGGTGTCATAGGTCCGAGTCTTCCACCTGTGATATTCATGCTGTATCCCATTCATGTGGCCCCTGTGCCCAAGGTCAAGGTCAAATGACTTAAGTTTGCGTTCTGAAATCTGCATTAAAGTTTTTAAATACCTTATATCTCTGCAGTCCTAAGTCACATTGACTTGAAACTTCATATGTTTTTTTTTTTTTATTTATATATATATTTTGTATCTATAAATAACAAACATGTATAACAAAGTCAGCGACCTACAGTGTGGAGCCGATCAGACCGTGGTTATGTCCTGTAGGATTCACACTATTGGATCTCACAATACATACTTCATATGCTTATTAGTCATGATCCATATATTCATTCTGTGTCCCACTCATGCGGCCCCTGTGCCCATTGTCAAGGTCAAATGACTTAGAAGTTTGCGTTAAAGTTTCTGTCAAAATTTGCGTTAAACTTTTCACATACCTACTATCTCTGTAACCGTAAGTCAGATTTGCTTGAAACTTTGTATGCTTATTGGGCATCAAACTGCAAATAAATACACTCTGAGACCATCAAATGCCTCGGCGGGCTCGACATGCAGGCCGCGGCCATCTGGTTTATCTACCAGTAGCCTATTTCACCAACATTGCAAAGTATACTTTTCTAGCAACGTATACTTTGAGGGAGAAATTTTCAATTTTAGGATAACTTTATTAATTTTTATTATACTGAATTTATTACATTATCACAGCCAATTTGGCTGTGATAATGTAATAAATTCAGTATAATAATTCTGCATACTTTTAATCATCAAATGCAGTTGTATATGAAATAATGCATTTCAGGAAAAATAAATGATTGCTCCCTCAAAGTATACTTTACTAGATAAGTATCTTTGCAATTTTGATGCAATCGGCTACTGGTTTCGCATTAATAGTTAGGCTGTGCCTTGTATACTTTAACATAGGAGCCCGCTGGAAAATCCTACCGTTTAATATATGCCGTTTGCTAAACTGCTATTATGTTCTCAATTTTAATCTATATGTACCGGTATATGCAGTGTTATTGGTTTGTGACACATTGGCGACACAGGTGACATTATCGGGATAAGATTTTCATCAAGATCAGTTGAAAAAACATATATAGATAAATGGGATGGGAATTTTTTTTTTTGAACTGATCTTGATGGAAATCTTATCCCGATAATGTCACCTGTGATTGGCGAAGTGTGGCTGCTTTCTTTTTTGATCAGTGTAGGTTTATTGGCTTTATTATTGAGTTTGCGACCAGTTTAGTCCCAGATCCCCCTGTGTGAAATTCCTACCAGGAACTACTTTGTTGTAGAAGCTACACTGGCCAAAGCCAGTAACTAATGTAATTGTATACCTGGCTAGCTTATTTTTATGCATCCACCAATTTATTTGGGGGCATTATGTTTTACTCCTGTCCGTGTGTCCGTTCGAAAGGCAAATGTGTTAAGTTTTCAATAACTCCTTAACTCCTTCACCAATTTCAATAATATGTGCCCACAATGTCTGTCTAGGGTTGGTGCTTTCTTTCGCATATAACCCACGCCCAAACACCCAAGGTCAAGGTCACTGGATACTTATGTTCACCTTGTTTGTAAGGCAAATACGTTTAAGTTTTTAATCTGTTCTCAATAACTCCTCAACTCCTTCATCAATTTCAATAATATATTTTAACAGATTTTTATGAAATATGGCGCATCAAACGCATCTTGTTAAGCTGCATTTGGTGGTCTCTGTATTTTCTGTATTTTCGCCCAAACGTCTGTCGTTTTTGTGAAGAATCGATTTCCGTGTCTACCGACACGGAAATCTATTCTTCGCAAAAACGACATAAGTCTGTGCCGAACTCCCTGGACCACCAAATGCAGCTTATGAAGACGCGTTTGCTGCGCCATATTTCATCAAAATCCGTTGCATATTAAGGAAAATATCAAATAATACTTACTTTGGAGTGGACGACGTTGTTGTTGTTGTTGTAACCACGTGATCATGCACCTTGAAGACACTAATAACATATTATATTTATCAGGTCATGCATTATGTTATAAAATAGTAGTTACATGATTATTTGTATGAGGCTTGTATATTATGAACTTTCAACATTTTGCGCCATTTCTGTTGTGTTTTCTACAATTCTAGTCAGTCCCACTGATATGGTTGCAATGTGTAATCAGACTTTTTCTTTTATACCACACACATGTATCTTTACTATTTTGTGAGGCGTCCATTATAGATGTTCGCTTTTTAAATATGTCTGTAGCTTTAGTTGCTATGTTGTTTACATTGCTGTTTGAATTGTATTACAGGATTTCTTAAAGTTTAAAAAGACTGTTGCTGTAAGTGTGTGTGTCTGGAACGAGGGTCTTTTTGTTTTTGGTTCTTAATGGGAATCACTTTCGCATTACATATATACACACTCTTCAATATTATATAGTCATTAGAGTATTTTGGGTGATATGGCAAACATAAATGCAGATTTGTTTGATATGACGATGTTGGAATTGCGGTGGCACTTCTATAACCCAAAGTTAGCTTCAATGAGGGGTTTCACTGTCTTTTACTTCTATTGTGTGTTCATGATTCAATGTATTTTTCTGTATGCCTGAATTACAGTGGAACCTCTCTAAACCAGAGGGCCGTTTCACTAAACTTTGTACGACTAAAATGTTCGTAAGTGCAAATTTAGGATCATCTGGAAATTTCAATTGTTGGATTTACATTTATTGAGCATAGGCTGCATATGCAGCCTATGCTCTATAAATGTAAATCCAATAATTGTTTACAAGAAAACATTGTTAATGTGAAATTTACAGACTATCATAATTTTGCACTTAAGAACATTTTAGTCATACAAAGTTTAGTGAAACGGCCCCTAGACATCCTCCGTGAGTACGGCGGGCACACCCAGGGCATTCAGACATACTGCAATTCTATTTGTCCAAACTCCACGCCTGGAGCACGGAAATTTGTCAAAATCCCTTGAGTCCGATCTGTGTTCCAGGGATACAAAATCTGCTATATCCCGGTACGTAAATTCGTCCCGAGTCTATTGGCCGGGTGGCGGTCTCACTGAACCTGTCAAAATCCTGTCTGTCGGGAATCACCCGCTGTCTCTAATGTCCCATATATGCTTCCCCCCCACCCCCCCACAACATAAAATTTATTATTCATATACGTAAATTAGCATTTGTATTTGTAATAAATATTGATATTGTAGCTTTACAAATGGTAACACTTTTGTTGAATGAATGTACTTCACAATTTGATTGTAGAACTTATTTTTATGAAACATTATTACTAAGCGCAGCAAATGAGAAAGTTTGCCCTTTATTGTATAGTTTGCTTTAATCTCACAAGTCTGTCGTCCATGTAAATAAAAATTTAGAGCATGTGAATGTCAGAAATAAATGGTACTCCGTCTACTTGATTCTTCGTGCAAGTCATTAGGTTTTGTAACGAATATTTAGGGCGACAATAAAACACGTAAGTCATCGTCCGCTTGTTAGGAAGAGTTTAAAGAAAATCACGTCAACGTTTGGAAACCATGTGATCCCATACCCTGTGTACTGTTTGTACTGTCTGTAGCCAATTTCACCAACATTGCAAAGTATACTTTTACGACTGCATATATTTGATGATTCAAAGTATGCAGAATTATTATACTGAATTTATTACATTATCACAGCCAAAATGGCTGTGATAATGTAATAAATTCAGTATAATAAAAATTAATAAATTTATCCTAAAATTGAAAATTTCTCCCTCAAAGTATACTTTGCTAGATAAGTATACTTTGCAATGTTGGTGAAATAGGCTACAGATCTGGGTCTATAATGGTCACAAAGACCATTCACACCATTTTACTGTCCTAATCAACATGTGCACTCATGCAGCCTGTTCATAATCTACATTATTGGCAATAGTCAAAATAATTGGTTCATTGACTGAAACAAATTCTAATTGGTTAAAGCTGAAATATGCTCAATCTCGGCCAATCGAACTGCTTGATTTTGAGAATTGATGTGAATAACTTGAATGCTTGAAAAGATGTATAAGCACAGAGCCAATACTGTGGTGCATGGACATGATTTTCTATGTCTAATTTGAATGACATTCTAACTCTTTGCTTGCTGGGAAATTTGTGGGCTATAAATAGTTAAAAAATAGCAGATGACAATTCATTATATTTTCTTTTATTTCTCCTTATAAATGTCATGAAAATGTCTTGGAACTTCATTAGAATTGTGTCCAGAGGACACAATTCTAATGAAATTTCAAGACATATTTACAGAGAGAAATAAAACATATACTGGTACTCCTAATTCGTTTGGCGGATATTTTCGCCGCTAGCATGCAAAGAGTTAATAAAAAAGGTGATGGCTGCACTTGATTACACAGCACAAAACAGTACAATAGAGAGATAGTTTGTAGAAGTTACACTGTATTCACAAAAGCAATTAATTAATCATGCTATGGTGTGTTGATTGTGATGCAAGTCATTTGTGCACGCTATCCAGTACTGGTAGCTCAACTGAAAAATAAAAAGTACTGTTATCGTACTGCATCAATGCCTCTCATCGTTTACAAATGAGTGATGTCTATGTATACATGTATTTCCTTTCGTTGTGTTTACCTTCTCACTCTCATCTGACCTTGTTAACCCTTTGAACCCGAAAGCCCGCTATAGCGGTTTATACAAGCAGTGCATATCCAGATGAGCCGGCTCTTGCGAGCCGTCTCATCAGGATCTGCACTTTTTGAAAGTATTTTTCATAATTTTGAGAACAAAAAATCATTTTGTGACGGTTGGATTGGTTGCAAAATTAACATATGAAAATCCATTCCAGGTGAAATGGTTAAACGTATATGTTAGATCGGAATCAGTATAGCAATCAACTGATCAATCAATCAGTCAGTCCAATCAATCAATCAATCAATCAATCAATCAATCAATGTTCATCTGCTATATTTGCAGGAGACGGAACAATTGCAGTCGCGTAAGCAGCTGGAGCGTAGACACTCTCACCTGAGGCGGTCAGAAAGTGTGGAGGGCCTGAATGAGGATAAATTTGACCGCTTCATCAACACTGCCAGGTATTGTAATATGTTAGCTACTGTAACCATGGTAACGCCATTTTGTGCTTTTCATGGTTGTGGAAAACATACATTGCGCTGTACATGTGTTACATATTCATCACTGGACACATTATGTGGTCAAAGAATGTCAGTGGATGGAGATAGATTTCAATTTCTTTTATAGTTCTGAACTATAATCTGAAATGTCTCCTCAGGAATATTTGAACATAAAATGAACCAGAGAGGATTACATTGTATTTGATAATAGTTCAGCCATTTGTAGGTTTGTTTTCTCTGAACATGCACCTTTCTCCATTAACTACCTGAAGATCATAAATAAATAATTTCTCGTGTCACAGTCACAAGCGCACCAGTAGTTAAGAAAAGTCACCCTATGTTGTGTGGCCAGCATAGCCCCAGATCGGCCTGCACATTCCTTCAGTCTGGTCTGAGCGTATGTAAATATCGCCCACCTTGTACACCATACCAGTGAAGGAGAGCTGGAAGAGGTGTTAACGACGTACACAAAGATCAACAAGTCGGCGAGTATATTCCTGGGGTCGAAGATGGGCTCGGAGGCCCACAGTGGCTCCCACGTACCCACGACGGGCAACTCGATGCAACACATTGGGGCCACATCCAGCGGTGTGTCTGTCCGCATCGGGGGTTCCGATACGAATCTCGCCAAACGACGAGAGAGTGCCGCATCTACGGAGAGCGTGCCGAAAACTGTCAGCGGATGGGAGGATATACCGAAAGGTAGGAGTGCTCGGAGAATGATTCTATACATTTTCTGGCAAGGTTCATTTTCAGGTTTGAAATCAGGAAGTTTGCTTGGTCGAGGCTGAGCTGTGCTCAGTCTCGGCCAATCAGACTGCCGGATTAATTAACAAGACTTTGCAAGCATGAACTTCATTCTCAGACCCAAAATTATGAAGTTGGGTTGATCAATGCTAAGCTGGGCCTAGTCTTGAACATTCAGACTGCCGTATTTCCTAAAACAAATTCTAACATTTATCAGGACTGGGATCATGTTGTTTCTGATGATTTTTTCTGACATAACGTAATCTTTGATATTATTTTTACAGTAGATTTTCTTTCCTAACAACATATATAATTATGAGGTTTAATTTGCATGATCTCGGATTTTGTCTTCCCAAAGTGAGACTGAAAACAATATCGCAATTTGCTAAAGACGTCAGAAAATATGTGCTCTATACCTGTACATTGGCATTTAAAATGTTCACTTGCTTGTAACGCCTTTTAGGTTGGCCATTTAAGCCCTAGAATGCTGTTTTATATATTGTCTTCTTTCTGGGGCCCGTTTCACTAACTTTGCACGACTAAAATGTTCGTAAGTGCAAAATTATGATAGTCTGTAAATTTCACATTAACAATGTTTCGTGTAAACAATTATTGGATTTACATTTATTGAGCATAGGCTGCATATGCAGCCTATGCTCAATAAATGTAAATCCACCAATTGAATTTTCCAGATGATCCTAAATTTGCACTTACAAACATTTTAGTCATACAAAGTTTAGTGAAATGGCCCCTGTACTCTGCACATCCAGTCTTTGAATTTGACAAATACATGTCTGACTGATATTACCTCCCTTATCACTATTTTTTCTCTTATGCAATATTTTCTGTAAATCCTGTGGAAATTTTATGAAAATTCAGATTCCACGTCTTTTACTACAGATAACAAGTCAAATTCTTCGTCCCAAGTACATGTTTATCTGTCAATGAAACACCTGTCATAATTCTAATAGTATAGACCCTTAGTAGTCTTGTAGTCTATATTGGGATGGGCTGTGGCATAGAGGTTAGGGCTCAGTAGCCTATTTCACCAACATTGCAAAGTATACTTATCTAGCAAAGTATACTTTGAGGGAGAAATTTTCAAGTTAAGGATAAATTTATTATTTTTTTATTATACTGAATTTATTACATTATCACAGCCATTTTGGCTGTGATAATGTAATAAATTCAGTATAATAATTCTGCATACTTTTAATCATCAAATATATGCAGTTGTTTGTTCTATACAAAATAATTCATTTCAGGAAAATAAATGATTACTCCCTCAAAGTATACTTTGCTAGATAAGTATACTTGGCTAGAAAAGTATACTTTGCAATGTTGGTGAAATCGGCTACTGGACTACCAGAGTTTGTGGGATCAATCCCCGCCCCGCCCTAGACATAAATAAATACTTGTTTATTTCCATCATTCAGATGAGCCCTTGATGTTGCCGAGATGTAAATCCCATTCACTTGTAGTTCACATGCAGCTGTGATTAGAGACATGGCGCTTATGGGCTATGCGACGAGTGTAGCCGCATAAAACATGCGCAGCATCCGCGCAGTCTGATCAGGGCCTGCACTGTTGGCCTGTCGGTCAATGAATCGCCCGTAATGCTTCTAACTTATTGTTTTGATTCTTATCAAGCTTCAGGAATGCGCTAGAAGATCTGTAGCTATTTCACCAACATTGCAAGTATACTTTGAGGGAGAAATTTTCTATTTAAGGATAAATTTATTAATTTTTAGCTCGACTATTCGAAGAATAAGTAGAGCTTATGTTGTCACGTCGGCGTCGGCGTCGGCGTCGGCGTCGGCGTCACCGTCACGCCTTGGTTAAGGTTTTTAGTCAACCTTGTATATGGAATACTACTGGCCCTACACCCACCATACTTGGACAACTTCATCTCCTAGTGATGTACATCAATAACCCCTGATCTATATTTGACCTTGACCTACATTTCCTCTTGAATTACTTAGTTAATTCCCCTTGGTTAAGGTTTTTAGTCAACCTTGGTTAAGGTTTTTAGTCAAGCTTGTACATGGAATACTATTATGCATACAGACACCATACTTGGACAACCTTTTCTCATAGGGATGTACATCAATAACCCCTGGTCTATATTTGACATTGACCTACATTTCCTCTTCAATTACTTAGTTAATTCCCCTTGGTTAAGGTTTTTAGTCAAGCTTGTATATGGAATACTCCTGGCCCTACACCCACCATACTTGGACAACTTCATCTCCTAGGGATGTACATCAGTAACCCCTGATCTATATTTGACCTTGACCTACATTTCCTCTTGAATTACTTAGTTCATTCTCTTTGTTTAAGGTTTTTTGTCAACCTTGTAGATGGAATACTCCTGGCCCTACACCAACCATACTTGGACAACTTTATCTCCTAGTGATGTACATCAACAACCCCTGACCTATATTTGACCTTGACCTACATTTAACCTTGAATTACCTAGTTAATTCCCCTTGGTTAAGGTTTTTAGTCAACCTTGGTTAAGGTTTTTAGTCAAGCTTGTACATAGAATACTATTGTGCATACAGACACCATACTTGGACAACCTTTTCTCATAGGGATGTACATCAATAACCCCTGATCTATATTTGACCTTGACCTACATTTCCTCTTCAATTACTTAGTTAATTCTCCTTGGTTAAGGTTTTTAGTCAAGCTTGTATATGGAATACTCCTGGCCCTACACCCACCATACTTGGACAACTTCATCTCCTAGGGATGTACATCAATAACCCTTGATTTATATTTGACCTTGACCTACATTTGACCTTGACCTACGTTTCCTCTTGAATTACTTAGTTAATTCTCTTTCGTTAAGGTTTTTAGTCAAGCTTGTAGATGGAATACTCCTGGCCCTACACCAACCATACTTGGACAACTTCATCTCCTAGTGATGTACATCAACAACCCCTGACCTATATTTTACCTTCACCTGCATTTAACCTTGAATTACTTGGTTAATGTTTATAGTCAAGCTTGTATTTGTAATACTCCTGGGCCTACATCAACCATACTTGGACAACTTCATCTCCTAGTGATGTACATCAATAATCCCTGACCTATATTTGACCTTGACCTACTTTTATCCTTGGATTACTTAGTTATTTCCCCTTGGTTAAGGTTTTTAGTCAAGCTTGTATATGGAATACTCCTGGGCCTACAGCAACCATACTTGGAAAACTTCATCTCCTAGTGATGTACATCAATAACCCCTGACCTATATCTGTCATTGACCTACATTTAACCTTGAATTACTTACTTAATTTCCCTTGATTAAGGTTTTTAGTCAACCTTGGTTAAGGTTTTTATGCAGACCGCAGCCACCTTGTTTGTCAAGCTATGTGTACATCGACAACCCTCGTAGTCGAGCTATGCTGTTCTCCTACAGCTCTTGTTTATTATACATGTACTGAATTTATTACATTATCACAGCCATTTTGGCTGTGATAATGTAATAAGTTCAGTATAATAATTCTCCATACTTTTAATCATCAAATATATGCAGTCGTTAATTCTATATGAAATAATGCATTTCGGGAAAAATAATTGGTACTGCGTCAAAATATACTTTGCTAGATAAGTATACTTGCAATTTTGATGAAATCGGCTACAGAAGTTTGAATATCCACAAATGCCATAAGCCCCATTTCTCCAGTCACAGCCGCTTATCATTCTTATCAGTTGTAGTCCTTATCCACATCATAATACTATTACAAACAGTGTAGATCCAGATGAGCCGGCTCGTATCTCATCGGGATCTGCACTGTAAAATTACCACTTTTCGTGATGAATATTGGAATAGAATAAAATTAACACGGAAGATCCATGGATGGTGAAGTGGTTAACCTTGTTATGCTTATGCTCAGTTCCAGTTCAGCTGAAAGTAAAAAGAAGGCCATGTACACATTAATAATTCCAGCACAAAAATAGTTACACAATTCCCTAACATTTGATTGGCCCGTAGCAAGTCTGTGTCCAAAATTTATATCCCAGTAAACTCCCACGCCGAACTGCTTTCCGTAACTGTGAGGCTCAGTTAAAATAATTCTTAAGAAAACGGAAAATAAACACATTTTCTTGATGAATTTATTTCAAATGCTGGAATTATAAAGAATGAATGGCCTTTTTGTGGAATTTATCGGGGATATAAACTTGGAAAAGTCGCGGGAATACTGGACGAGGCCTTCCGGCCTTCGTCCATTATTCCCGCGACTTTTCCAAGTTTATACCCCGATAATGGGTCCTTTCAAATGTGGAACAGGTTGCCCTTTATTGTTTAGTTTGTTTTAATCTCATAATTCTGTTGTTTTGACAAAGAATCTTTTATCGTCAATGTAAATAATAATCTACAGCATGTGAATGTAAGAAATAAACGGAACTCGATTCTTCGTGAAAGTTATTATAAAGAACTTTTAGAGCATCCATGAAATACAAATTATGTCATTGTCTTTGGTGCGCTATATATCATCAAAATCCGTCTGTTTGGAAGATTTGAAAGTAAATCTACTGTAAAAAATCACGTTACAGATTACGTCCCGTTGGAACACCAGTGGGCCGTTTCAAAAAACTTTGTATGACTAATGAAATTTAGGATAGTCTGGAAATTTCAGTTAATGGATTTACATTTATTGAACATAGGCTGCATATGCAGCCTATGCTCAATAAATGTAAATCCAATAATTGTTTACAAGAAAACAGTGTTATTGTGAAAAGTACAGACTATCATAATTTTGCACTTACGAACATTTTAGTCGTACGAAATTTAGTGAAATGGGCGTCAGCTTCGGAAACATTTGAAACCATGTGATCCCATAGCCTGACAATATAGCTCTGTAGCTCTGTAGATACTTGCACTGACTTTGCTTCTCGCTGCATTCTCCGCAGTCCTCCACAGTGTGACTACGCACAGCACCCACTCCGCCCCCACCCGCAATGCCCCTGCCTCCTACAGCACCATATCTGCTGCCTCGTATGCCAACGCTGTCCAAGTTTACACCCAGAAACTGACCACCCGCCCCCGGTCTGCCACCCTCGGACAGCAGAAATCAGGTACGGAGCTGGTTGTCTATTGGCTATAGATCCACACCATTTCTGTCCATTTTCTTGCGAGATACCTATCACTGACTTTTGAAATTGAGTAGTCTGTGTGAAAAGGGGTTTTAAACTCGCTCATTGCCAGCTACTGATCCATGACTTCTGAAGTTGAAGGGGTCAGTATAAGATAGACTTTTGTGGAAAAATAAGAAAACAAAAATGAATAAAATTCTTTGAGGGATTGTTTTATAACGGTAATTGGTGTCTGGCATTGCATAAGTTTTAACACTTTCAGGCCTGCAGACCATAAATCCAATGTTTACAAACACTGTAGACCCAGATGAGTGCAATCATAACGAGCCATCTCATCAGAATCTGCAGTGTTTTCTATTAAGAGAATGTTATATATTTAGGGGTTAAGTGTTAAATAATAATATTGCAGTTGAAGCCTGTGGGTCTATAGCCAAAATTATTTATTTTGTAATAATGGACTTAACCATAACTATGGACACTGTGACTTTCTACTCCTGCACTGTAGTATATATGTAGCTGGGGGCCATTTCACTAAACTTTGTACGACTAAAATGTTCATAAGTGCAAATTTAGGATCGTCTGGAAATTTCAATTGATGGATTTACATTTATTGAGCATAGGCTGCATATGCAGCCTATGCTCAATAAATGTAAATACAATAATTGTTTACAAGAACGCATTGTTAATGTGAAATTTACAGACCATCATGAATTTGCTCTTACGAACATTTTAGTCGTACAAAGTTTAGTGAAACGCCCCCTGTTTCTCTCATCCTACCACTACCATGCATATCTTTCCATGACATTTCTGGCGTGTTAACACTTTCACCCCTAAATAACTGGAATGAACTGTGATATGTTCATTTTCCGACCAATCCAATTGCCACAAATTGATTTTCAGACGTCCATTTGTATAAGAGAGAAAAGATAAAATTTACTTGACTTGAAAAAAGTGCAGATTTGATGAGATGGCTCGTTACGAGCGGCTCATCTGGTTCTACACTGTTTGCAAACACTGCTATAGCGGTCTATAGTGTTGAAGGGTTAACACTTTCAGTATTTCAGATTTCAATGCAAATGTTTTCCACCCAAAAAGTAATAGTATCCTAATTTCAAATCTGAATTTGTGATCCTCCATACGAGTATAATTGTGTCCGTATATGTGGCTGCGACTGGAGAAATGGGGCGTATGAGATTTGTAGCCAGTGTTGCTCATGATTCAATAGCCCACTCATGATCTCTTGTAGCCTGATAATGATCTATAATGCCTGTTATAAGCATGGCGTGTGTTTCATTGATGGAATGGCAAACAGTGCAGATCCTGATCAGACTGTGCGATTGCACAGTCTGATCTGGATCTACACTGTTTGCAAAACCCATAAGCGCCATTTCTCCAGCCATAGCCACATATTATGTCCATGTTGTTGGAAGACACTGAATCAATCAATCAACCAATCAATCAATCAATCAATTAGACACAAATTCTCAACAAAGCGAATAACGGTATGCATGGTAGCCGATTGGGTTTATAGTGTCATCTCAGGTGCTTATTAATTGGCAATTCGCAGATGATTGTCACATGATAATTCACAAATTGCTTGTCACATGACAATTCACATGATTATCACATGATTGTAACATGGCAATTCACAAATGCTTGTCACATGACAGTTCACATGACTGTCACATGACAATTCACATTATTGTCACATTACAATTCACAGATTCTTGTCACATGACAATCAATAGACTGCCACCACATAAGCATCAGAGTTTTATTGTGATTGTAATTCTTCATGCTAGCATCATGAAGTATCTTGGTGATTGTAAAATACTATTAGCTTACAAGATTTTGTGAATAAATATGGAATTGATACTTAAATGTTTGCAGTGCAGTTAGGTCAGGATATATGCTGTTTACCTTTCAGTCAATGACAGATACTTACAGCCATCTGCAACAACAAAATACAGATACAGATAGCCCTTGCAATACTGAATTAAATTTTGTCATATGCTGTTTATTTTTTAATTTCCCTTTTTATCAACAGAGTTTGGGAGCACTTTAGAATCCTTTCCAGTTGAAATGGACTCGAAATACTTCTAAAGTGCTCTCAAACCATATTTTATAGAGAAAAATGACAAAATAAAGAAACAATAGTAAATGACGATTTTTGTTTCCCACATTCTAATTAAGTGATAGGAACTTTATATTTGAGTAAATTACATTTTGTAATTTACTCAAATATATAGTTCATATCACTGTATCACTATGTACTTCCTATTTGTCTGCTCCATCATGTAATGTTTACATATTTGCCTCAGATTATCTGGCAAAATTCTGTTAGAATACATCATTTTGCTCCATCCTGCTTAACTGCAAACTCAAGGTCAGTTTGTTTGGTCATAGAGCAAATTCATTATTGATGTTTTTTAACCTTGGCTTATGCATAGCACCAGTTCCTTACAAGAATGATCACTCTTGCTCATGTAGTTTCCTATTTATATTTGTTTTACACAGAATCTATTCTCACTTTTATTTATTGATTGCCAGAGTGGAATTCATGTATCAACAGTCACTCATTTCTAGTTTGTCTCCACTATTTATCGCTTGTTTTGGCAATAGAAGTTTTACTGTCATTATGGTTGCTTTGTTGTGGGTTTGATGGATCCTTCATTTTAACCCTTAGACCGCTACTTACAACAATTGTCGTCTTCTGTTACTTTTATATCTTGCCTTATTTCTCAATAAAAACATGTTTTGACAGCACTTCAGAATCATTTCCGATGGAAATGATTCTAAAGTGCTGTCAAAGCATGTTGTAAATTATTCTAAAGCATGTTTTTGATGATAACAATGGAAAATAGAAAATAAACAGTAGGCGACAAAAAATTAAGATAGCAGTGTCAGGGTTTTAGTAGTATTATTTTCTTACAGTGGGTACCTTATTATCACTCAAAATACCGTAGTGAATATACATGTATATAGGATACGAGGCTAGTGTCTTTTGATACCGAGTTTATCACGCAATGCTTGGAAATGCGTATGAATTCCGAGGCTTGTCATGGAATTCCAACCGTTTCCGAGCCGATCCTGATAGACTTGTTATTGGCATTCTATTTATCAGGTTGTTTTTTATTCCACAGAATGAGCAAATATGACCTGTTTTTTGGTTGAAAATAATGCAGACTTGTTTACGTTACTGTCATTACACCGACATCATACGGTAACGTCATGTGACGTCGTTTGTTTGACCTCGGAAACGTCATCAAAAGTAGTTTTTAATCCATTCTAACCTTGATATGTGTATCTAGTCAACGCAGAATGTGACAATTTGTTATCAGTGTGTATGTACTGGTATTATGCCAGAGCTCCAGATAAGCTGCGTATTTACTTAAATACCCAATTAAAATTGCCAAAAACCCAATTGAAAACAGACGTAACGAGTATCAAAAAGCAATGGTACCTTTATCATGCTGCAGAAAACGATAAACGGGCCGATCAGGAACTGCACTGTTCGCCATTCTGTTAATGAAACACCCCTCATACTTCTAACAAGCAATATAAATCTTTATCAGGCTACAGTAGTGTGCTATTTGATCAGTAGATACACCGGTCACAGACCCTTATAAACACCATTTCTCCAGTCACATCCACATATTTTGACCGTTTAAATGGGGCTTATGGCATCTGTGGCCAGTTAGCACCTGCACTGTGATTATAACATGGAAAAATGAAGCTTATGGAGCTTATGGATTGTGTAGTATCTGCTTCACTCATAAAAATATGGTTCTGCCATCAACCACTTGATTAACCCTTAGACCGCTATCTTATTTTTTTTGTTGTCTGCTTTTTTTTCTTCTATTTTACATTTTTATCATCAAAAACATGCTTTCACAGGACTTTAGAATAATTTACAACATGGTTTGACAGCACTTCAGAATCATTTCCAACGGAAATGATTCTGAAGTGCTGTCAAACCATGTTTTCTATTGAGAAATAAGGCAAGATATAAAAGCAACAGCAGACGACAATTGTTGTGAGTAGCGGTCTAAGGGTTAATCCTTTCAACCCTACATAGCTTAAAGTGAACATGTGCAAATACTGTAGATCCAGACGAGCCGGCTCATAATGAACCGTATCGCCAGGATCTGCAGCATCTGTCGGTATTTTCCATTCTAAAATAAATCTGCATTTTCTCATTAATGGAATGGTCCAAAAATTAGCATGGAAAAGCCAATATGAGATATTTAGGGGTGAAAGGACTACCTCACAATTTAACTCTTTGCATGCTAGCGTGAACATATTCGCCAAATGAATTAGGAGTATATGTTTTATTTCTCTCTGTCCTCAGGACTCAATTCTAATGAAATTCCAAGACATATTCATGATATTTAAGGTGAGAAATACAGAGTTTTTGTCCGCTAGTTTTGAACTATTTATAGCCCACAAGTTTCCCAGCATGCAAAGAGTTAACAGCGTTTTTAATGTGGTCCAGTGTGTTGCGGGTAATAAATATTTACAGGTAACTAACATAGCAGTAGATGAGCTAACTGATTAGCGTTTTTATTGACTTTACCCATAGGTACCCAGGGTGGTGAAAGAGTCACAAGGTCGCGACCTTCCTCGGCCCAGATTTCACGCCCAATGTCAGCTGCTACGTACGGTAGTGCATCCGATCTACAAGGTAAATTCTGTGTTACTCGCGAGAATGAGAACAACCAGAGATACGTTTTAGCATGTACTAGCTCTGTTGTCATGCTCGAAATCACAATGTTTGATTGGCAAACTACCTGCAATTGAGTACAAATTTCTGAAACGTGTTCAGAAATTTTGTATCAGGCCCAGAATAAAAGTTTATTTATCTTTTGATGTGCGAACATAATTTTAATTACAAATGGAAAGAGGTGGACACAAATCAGATATTTATCCCGTCAACACAGTGCGTATGTGCCGTGAAACACGGTGCCGTGAAACATTTTTGATATCCAATCAATACTAGCTTTGCATTTCGCAGCCATTTGTAGGTGTTGACGGGATAAATAGAATAGTAGGTTAGTGCCGTGAATGGGAAAAAATATCTGGTGCGGCACGGAAACGGGATGTGCTCGGCAGAGCCTCGCCCATCCCGTTTCCTGAGCCTTGCCAGATATTTTTCCCATTCACGGCACTAACCTACTATTCTCTATCCATTTTCATTATTTCTGAACCAAAGTATATGTTGTGACCACTCATTTGAACCGTCTCGGCGAGACGGTTCAAATGAGTGGTCACAACATATACTTCTGATGAGAAATAAAGAAATTCTTGAGCCTTGCCGGATATTTTTTCCCATTCACGGCACTAACCTACTATTCTCTATATCATAGACACTTAACATATAAGCATTGCCCAATTAAACCCACAAGCGGACATTATTCCATAGTCAATGTACCATTCTTTATGATTTTATTTTAATGATTTCACATCAATTGTCGTCTGCTGTTGCTTTTAAATCTTGCCTTGTTTCTCAATAAAAACATGGTTTGACAGCACTTCTGAATCATTTCCAGCGGAAATGATTCTGAAGTGCTGGCAAAGCATGTTGTAAATTATTCTAAAGTCCTGTCAAAGCATGTTTTTGATGATAAAAATGGAAAATAGAAAATGAACAGCAGACGACAAAAAAACGTACATTTATACCGCAGCCATTGCTCCATGTAGCATAATAAAGGGGGTTGAATAAATGCTGTTTATATTTGAAGTAACCTAATATACCTGAAGTAGCCTAATATACAGGAAGTGCCGTTTTTGCCTTTATTTTTTTACCTTTGACCCCTAATTGCGGCCTCTGATTGGTCAATCTCAACAGCTAATTCAAGATGGCGGCGAATTTTAAAATCGAAATCGCTGTCTGTTCAGCTGAATTTTGTCCATTTTTACAGTATATGCGACGTAACCAATAGAAAACCCTTAATTCAAACTTCAAATAAATACACTCCGAGACCATCAAATGCCTCGGCTGGGTCGACATGTGGGCCACGGCCATATGGTTATGATATTTTTCTCAAAATAACAGCTACGGGCATAATATTTTCACAGAACAATCCTCGGTTCTTGCTTTCTCTATTAACTATTTAGCAAAATGTGCCATCTTTCTCACTTAAAATTGGATCAAATCAAATGACGTAAGATTGCCCCAAAATTAACATCGACAATCAGTTACCCGGACAAATGTATAATCGTCTTATAACTTCTATTCTCAGCTTGAAATCTTAAGTTTATCGCCTGTAAATCAGTGTAAACAGCATTGTGTAGTTCTGCAGAAAAAACAATCACCCTTCGTTTCTTAGAAAACACGGTATTTATAGAATTTATTGTATTCATAGAACAACTCTGCCATGACGTTATGGGCGCACTCGATTGAGCCCCTTCAAGACTTTTGATGTTGTAAACTTCACACTGACACGGAAACAGCAAGCACCTGCGTGATTTAGCTGTATTTGTTGCAAAATCGGAACAAATTAATGCACTTAATTAACAGATATTTTCATTTGTCCGATAAACTGATTGTCCGGATAACTGGTATGACACCTGTAGACTGACCATAGTTCGCAAGCATGACATTACTTTCAGGCAATGGTTTGGGCATGCATGTGTAGCATACCAATGAATCCATTCTTACATGGATACATATCTTAACGGGGAATGTTACTGGTATTCAATCATGGGACCAACTGATATGGTATAACAAGAGTGTCTGGCACCAGATCAGGTTATTGTGGTTTCAGTTTTGGATAATTTTGTGATTTGAGTGCTGAACATACATTACTCCCCACCATACATGAGCATTCCTGTCTGTACATGACTTTATTTCAGAAAGGATGTAAAACCCCAGTCAATCACTCAATGTTTCAGACACAAGTATGTCCGTGAAAAGTGAAATAACCAGCACTATAACCCACAAACGATCACCCATACACTTCAGCAAATATTTTGCTAAAAATCCCAAAGGTATTGCACATGGCATGGTGCTGGATTGGACTTGATGCAAAACTGCACCACGTGTGGAATTTGTTCTCTCTGATTGATTGTCTTTGCATTTTCTGGTTCCATTATAAAACTGTGTGAGCATATGCTGGAATTAATGCTCCAAATTTGGAAGTTTGATTGGTCGAGTCTGAACTGAGAGCTCAGTCTCGACCAATCAAACTGTCTGATTTGGAGTACAAATTTTGAGAACGTGTTCAGAAAGTTTCTTAATCACAGACACTGGGGTTCACTGGATTTTGATATGTTTCTTCCTGCATCTTCAAATTAGTTCATGGTAAGAACTCCACAAATTTCCTTGCGCATTGATCATTTAAAAGACAAATGTTTAGCTCCACCCCCCCACCCCCCCCCCTCATCATATTTTTGTCGCGCCCTCTTGCGGAAAGCGCGATATAGTCGGCACTTTACGTACATACGTGTGTCCGGTTAAAGTGTTTGGTTAAGTTCTTTGGTTAAGTTTTTTGGTTAAAGTTTTAGGTTGAGTTCTTTGGTTAAAGTTTTTGGTTAAGTTTTTTGGTTAAGTTTTTTAGTTAAAGTTTTTCGTCATACTATATCTCTGCAACTGCTTTGCATGGGTGTCACATGGGTGTTTATCATCATCTATATTTTCATTCTACCCCCCTCCCGTGCGGCCCCTGTGCCCAATGTCAAGGTCAAATTACTTTGAAGTTTTTGGTTAAGTTTTTTGGTTAAAGTTTTTGGTTAAGTTTTTTGGTTAAGTTTTTTGGTTAAAGGTTTTGGTTAAGTTTTTTGGTTAAGTTTTTCGTTTTTCTTTTTTTTTAGTGTCCATGCCTCGCCACAAGGCGCGACATGCAGGCCGCGGCCATCTACATGTAGTTTACATCTATCATTCGATCTGCATTTCATTCCATTATCATGCACAACCGTTGAGTTTTATCACAGGCACCAACTAGTATGTATATTTTGCTTGTTATTGAATGTGAAACACATTTTGTCATTATTATAATTCTCTATCTGGCTCAATTGATAATGCATTACCCTGTCTGTATACAACCTTATTGTTGAATGGACATAAAGCCCCAGTTTACCAATGGTAATTCATTGGATTTACGTTGGAGGGGCCAATCATTTCAATGTTCTAAGACAGATGTTTTCACCCTTATATAAAAAGTCCTTTCCAATGGAGACAGTTCACATATTGAATTTTTATTGAATTTTTAAGAAATATAAGTTTATTAACAATTCTATATGTGAACTATAATGTACTTATTGGTTGCCCCGCCTTCTTCGCGTGCACATGTCTGTTTCAATGCAAGTCCCGCCCATACGCGCTTTCAACTACGTTATTGGCAGTTTGACACCCACGTGCATATGTACACGTCTGAACAGGATGCGTGGCACGTGAATTTCTGACAAGCCGTGATGTGATGTCTGGATCTAAATATACATTTCTCTGTATTGGAAAATTTAATGAATCAATTTAGTAGATATTGGAGAAATAGTCGCAATATGATTAATCAAGACAAAGTGCTATGGTTTCATTGGTTGAGAAACTAGGGCAAACATTAAGCGACATTAAGCGACAGTTTAAATGAGAATCCCAGCATGCTGTAACCAAAGCGGGTTATTTTATAACAGCTGGCTAATTGTCCAGTCTGTATTCTTTCTCACTCTTTTGGAGATGGCCCAAACTGAGTTAACTGCAATTTGACAGGCCATTAACCCTTAGAATGCAGGAACTGAAAATAGTTGTCTGCTGCTGTGTCATATTTGATCTCTTTTCTCATAAAAAACATGGTTTGACAGCATTTTAGAATCATTTCCAACGGAAATGATTCTAAAGTGCTGTCAAACCATGTTTTTTATGAGAAAAAATGGAAATAAAAAATAAACAGCAGACGTCAATTTTTTATTCAGCATTGTAAGGGTTAATGAAATAATAACCTCACTGTTGAAAGAAAAATAAGTAATATTTAATTTTTATGGAATTAAATGCGAGGGAGCGCTAGCGACCGCAGCATTTAGTTTCTGGAAAATCCAATATGTGAAAAATAACATACATATAGTTCAGCCAAGTGTACAATGCAATTTCCCATCAGAGTATTGATTTTACATTCTGTCGAGCAGTAGTCGTTAAATCAGGTAACATATAACTTATTGCAATGTGTGGAATAAGTGGAGCACAATGCTGCCCAGCGGCGGATTGGCTTTTTATGATTTTTGTTTTTCTTTGCATTGCACATGCATATACACCGTTGTATTGAATTTGCTGCAGTGTGTGAGCTTGTATTGTTACTTGCTTATGTTCTTCATTTAGGCCATCAGCAGAGAAAAGGTACCTGGGGCCCGTTTCACTAAACTTCTTACGACTAAAATGTTCGTAAGTGCAAATTTAAGATCGTCTGTAAATTTCAATTTATGGATTTACATTTATTGAGCATAGGCTGCATATGCAGCCTATGCTCAATAAATGTAAATCCAATAATTGAATACAAGTAAACATTGTTAATGTGAAATTTAGAGACTATCATAATTTTGCACTTACGAACATTTTAGTCGTACGAAGTTTAGTGAAACGGGCCCCTGATGAAAACAAAAATATGAGACAAGACATGTGATTTTGTACTTGTGAAGCTGTGCAATATCACTTGAAAAATGACGTCAACAGTTGATGAAATGTTTTGAGCAAATGCGTAATAAAGTTGTTATAAAATGTTCATCCACTTTCAACTTCATTTACAGAAAATATCACCATTTCTGTAAATATTTTCATGAAAAATTGGTGCAAAATCTTACGTAAAAAATCATGTGTATTGTCTAATATCAGGATTAACCCTTTCACCCCAAAGTTATTGGTATGGACTTTTCCCTGTAGACTTTTAAATTATTCCATTAATCAGAAAGGGGTGGTTTTTTTTGTAAAAAATCAGAAATATCCACAAACAGTTCAGATCCTGATGAGACAGTTTTTTACGAACTGGATCATCTGTAGCCTATTTCACCAACATTGCAAAGTATACTTTTCTAGCAAAGTATACTTTGAGGGAGAAATTTTCAATTTATGGATAAATTTATAAATGTTTATTTTACTGAATTTATTACATTATCACAGCCATTTTGGCTGTGATAATGTAATAAATTCAGTATAATAATTCTGCATACTGTGCAGTGTTTAGTTCATTATGAAATAATGCATTTTGTGAAAAATAAATGATTACTCCCTCAAAGTATACTTTGCTAGATAAGTATACTTTGCAATTTTGATGAAATGCGGTGTTGAAAGGGTAAAGGGACCTGGATGTCGTTTTGTTGGTGTTTTAATAGTGTCTAAATGTAGCTTACTTTGCAGATAAACTGCCATATTCATGATATTTTAACAATTTCAATGCAGTACGATGTTGTGTACGATGCCTATGCAGATTTCTTATTTTGTAATTTATAGCTTAAATTTAACCCTTACACTGCTGAATTAAAAGAAATTTGTCAGCTGATTATTTTTTATTTTTCATTTTCATCATCAAAGACATAATTTGTCAGCACTTAAGAATCATTTCCTATGGAATCATGTTTTTATTCAGAAAAATGTCAAATTCAAAACAAAAGCAGACGACAATTTTTGTTTCCCTCATTCTAAGAGTCAAAGCTTACGGTACCATGGATCTTCTGAAAACAAACAGTGTGATGGTTTTTGTCTCACCCACGATAGTGGGAAGTGAGACATAGCGTCGTCGTCCGTCGTCGTCAGCGAAGTATGTCCAAATTTCGTCTACCTCCTGATACATCTGTCGGATGTTTGCCAAATTTCCATACATTGATACCTAACCCCCATTGACCTACTTTCCTTGAAATATAGGTCACGTCCATCAAAACTTTGGACATGCGTCCAAATTTTGCATTTCCTACATTTTGTTTGTTTACACCAGCTGAAGGTATGCATGTTATTGATACATTCATCTTAACAGTGAAGTTTACTGGGATTCACACCTGGGCCTAAGTGATCCGGTGTAGTAAGGGTGCCTGGCACCAGATCATGACACTATTGCAGTGTTATGTGTTTATTTTATTGCTGAATGTTCTGTTCTCGTCACTCTCCATACAGTGGCATTCCCATCTGTATATGTGGCCGTCACTGTAGACATTTGGCTTATGGGTTTTGCGACCAGTGTACATCCAGATGAGCCTGTGCATCTGCACAGTCTGATCAGGATCTGCACTGTTCGCCATTCCTTTAACGAAACACCAGTCATACTTGTAACAATCAGATTACATTGTTATCAAGCTACAGGCGTGTGCCATTTAACCAGTAGCCTTTAACCAGTAGCCTATTTCACCAACATTGCAAAGTATACTTTTCTACCAAAGTATACTTTGAGGTAGTAATCATTTATTTTTCCTGAAATGCATTACCGGTATGTCATATAGAACTTAACGACTGCATATATTTGATGATTACAAGTATGCAGAATTATTATACTGAATTTATTACATTATCACAGCCAAAATAATGTAATAAATTCAGTATAATAAAAATTTATAAATTTATCCTAAAATTGAAAATTTCTCCCTCAAAGTATACTTTACTAGATAAGTATACTTTGCAATGTTGGTGAAATAGGCTACAGGAGCTCATAAACTCATAAGCCCCATTTCTCCAGTTACACCGTTATATGACTGAATATGTTAAATGGTTCCAATTAGTCAATCAAGTTTATTTATTTATAGATCCGTACAACGAGAAGGTGATATCGGATGCCCTGCAGCGATTGACGATACGACAACAGGCGCGCCAGTACTCCGCCTTCAACGGGACGAGTCTGTTACCGGAGGGCGCCCCAATCCCCGACCACCCAACCCACACTGCCCACCACAAGGAATGGCAGACTCTACCCGACACAGGCGCCCCACATAGCAACAACGCCGGCCATATGCCGGTGCAGTATGAACGCGGAAATGATGTGCATTCTGGGAAATACGTTGCTATGGACGACCATGTACAAAAATCTAAAAATAGACCACCGTCCGGAGCCAATCAAAAAAGAGGTCACTCGAATGTGGATTACAGAACTTTACATTCACATTCTAGAAAACAGACTAACGTGAATTTACAAAACGCCAACACGACATTTAATAGCTTTATAGAGGATGCGGGTGCGAATTTGCAGAGCGATGTAAACGCGATGGCGTACAACCAGGTAACAGGCGTGGTGCCGCAGAATTACCACACGCCGTCGCATGCCAGTAAGCAGTACCAGCTACTGCAGCAGCAGCAGCATCTGAAGCAACAAAGTAAGGTACTGCTGGAGCAGAGCAAGGCGAAACATCAGGCGATGGTCGCGCAGGCCCACGCCGTGCAGAAGTCACTGGAGCGGCCAGACTCGGCCATGTCCGGCCACATCTATGCTCCCAAACCGCCCATCAACCCCGGCACGAGGAAGTCAGCCACTGCCCATCACCGTGTCGCGAGGTACGCGGATTCATTTACCGTTGCCTCTATATAGTTTTTGTCGCGCCTGCTTTAGCAGAGGCGCGACTATAGTCGGCGCTTTTTCCGTCGTCGTCGTCCGTGTCGTCGTCCGTTTTTTTTGTAAGGCAAATGCGTTAAAGTTATTGTTTCTTCACAATATCTCTTTAACCCCTTACCAGACTTTGATAATATTTCACATCAATGTTTGTCATGGGATGATGCTTCACTACGCACACCCCCACATCCAAATTCTGAAGGTCAAGGTCATTTATTTACTTGTAATGTTCACCGGTTTTGTAACAGGAATGCGTTAAAGTTATTGTTTTTTCACAATATTTCTTTAACCCCTTGCCACACTTTGATAATATTTCACATCAAAGTTCGTCTAGGGATGATTGCTCATACGCAACCCCACATTCAAAATCTGAAGGTCAAGGTCATTTATTTACTTGTAATGTTCATCTGGTTTTGTAACAGAAATGCGTTTAAAGTTATTGTTTTTTCACAATATCTCTTTAACCCTTGCCACACTTTGATAATATTTCACATCAATGTTTGTCTAGGGATGATGCTTCATTACGCACACCCCCACATCCAAATTCTCAAGGTCAAGGTCATTTATTTACTTTTAATGTTCACCGGTTTTGTAACAGAAATGCGTTAAAGTTATTGTTTTTTCACAATATCTCTTTAACCCCTTGCCACACTTTGATAATATTTCACATCAATGTTTGTCTAGGGATGATGCTTCATTACGCACACCCCCACATCCAAATTCTCACGGTCAAGGTCATTTATTTACTTGTAATGTTCATCGGTTTTGTAACAGGAATGCGTTAAAGTTAATGTTTTTTCACAATATCTCTTTAACCCCTTGCCATACTTTGATAATATTTCACATCAATGTTTGTCTAGGGATGATGCTTCATTACGCACACCCCCCACATCCAAATTCTCAAGGTCAAGGTCATTTATTTACTTGTAATGTTCACCGGTTTTGTAACAGAAATGTGTTAAAGTTATTGTTTTTTCAGAATATCTCTTTAACCCCTTGCCACACTTTGATAATATTTCACATCAATGTTTGTCTAGGCATCATGCTTCATTACGCACAAGGTCAAGGTCATTTATTTACTTGTAATGTTCACTGGTTTTGTAACAGGAATGTGTTAAAGTTATTGTTTTTTCACAATATCTCTTTAACCCCTTGCCATACTTTGATAATATTTCACATCAATGTTTGTCTAGGGATCATGCTTCATTACGCACACCCCCACATCCAAATTCTCAAGGTCAAGGTCATTTATTTACTTGTAATGTTCACCGGTTTTGTAACAGGAATGCGTTAAAGTTATTATTTTTTCACAATATCTCTTTAACTCCTTGCCAGACTTTGATAATATTTCACATCAATGTTCGTCTAGGGATGATGCTTCATTACGCACACCCAAATTCTGAAGGTCAAGGTCATTTATTTACTTGTAATGTTCACGGTCAAATGCCTCGGCAGGCGCGACACCGCTTCCGTGGCGGAATTCTTGTTCATGTTCTTGTAATATAGGATGTACAGTCTACATTCGTTTACTCAAAGTCGGTTAAGTCGAATTCCCTCGTTACGTCGAAGTTGTGTCCAAGTCCCGTTTCAGATCCTATTATTTTCAATGTAACTGGCTACCGTTACGTTGAATTTTGTTACCTCAAATTTTCGCCAATTCGAACTAATTGTTATGTCCCGAAAACAGAAATGTGTGGTATTTCACTCTCGTTAAGTCAAAGTGTCAGTGCGAATTCGCGGCGCCAATTTACCGGATCAAAGACTCGACTTGTTTACCTGTGTAAGCCTTTGTAAACAGACTTTGAATAAGTGTTCAAGGTGATTTACTCGACACCAATTAAACTGTAAGCGGTTTACATGCTTTATTTATTAAGCATAGTAAAATGTTACTTTTCTGCTTTGAATTGTCTTTTCTTGTTCCATCCTACTAATACAGATGCGCATAAATTAGTTCAACTACACACATGCATGTATAGGCAAACGCAAGTAAACACATATGAGTTGCAAAAGTGTAACTCTGTGTGTCACAGATCGTATGGGAGTTGCATCCCGTAACGTGTATGGCAATATTTCGAGGTCCTGTTCAGATTTCGTTACGTCAAACTTCGGTTTACTCAAATTATTGATCACAGTCTGACAGACTTCGAGTAAACGAGCGTAGACCGTATTATCATTATGCTATAGTGTTGTCCTGTCTTTCCATCTGTCTGTTTTCGTTTTTTTTTTAGATTTAATTTTCATTCACGGATTTACTCCAAATTATACAAACCATAATATGGCCTTTTCTAGTCGAGTTCAAAAATGCATTTTTATGTTCCCCGAAAATTTGGGGTACATACATGTACATATATATTCTCCACCCTATCCCTCTATTTGTTTATTTTGTCTGTTCGAGACTTGTGGTAATGTTTTCAGCTACCTACTATCTCTGTTTCTTTAAGTCGAGTTGGCTTGAACCTTCAGATACATGTACTTATATATCATCATCGATATTTACATTCTATACCCCATCCATTCAGCCACTGTGCTCTTAGTCAAGGCCAAATAACTTGTGTTAAGTTTTTGTTTTAGATTTGTGTTAAGGTTTTTGAGGGATTGTTGATTAATAAATAGGTTATAAATATGTTACTGAACATTAATGTAACTACCCTTATCACTACTTCCAGGGCATCCTCAGCATTATAATTGGTTGAGTTTGTCCGTTTGATATATTGCTTAGCTACGTCAACTGACAAATTCCACCTATTCAAACGTCAAGATTGCCCTGTAAGTTAAGTTGTTCCAAGGGGAGTTACTCCTGATTTTCGAGTGGGTGGTTGGTCGGGCAAACGTGACGGTGTATATTAACGGCAGGGGTTCCTCCTTATAGGAATCACGATTTGCTTGGTTTGGCCCTCCGGTATGTTTTTATCTTTGGCTCTTTTGTTACCTGGGAGTTGAATTGGGTTATTGCCCATTATAAAAGTAGTAAGATTATTACTAATCCTACTGCTTTTGGGAGGAGGACAAGTGATTCTGGTGTGGCGAGGACCTGACATCAGATCAGAATTATTCTTATTTCAGGGTTGAATATATAGTTTCTTATTGTAAATATTCAGTTCTGATTTTGTGATTTTCCCCCCATTTGTACATGTACTTGAACATGTACATGTACTTGTACAGGTAATATATGGGAGTTAGTACTAAACCCATTGACCCGGCCTTAGCTGTTGATAGGCCGTTAAACCCCAACAAACAAACAAAGAAACAAACTCCTGATTTTCGATATTCAATAACCTGTTATAACACTGTACCAAGGGAGTTACTCCTGATTTTTGATGTTCAGTAACCTGTTATAACACTACCAAGGGGAGTTACTCCTGATTGTTGATGTTCAGTAACCTGTTATAACACTGTACCAAGGGGAGTTACTCCTGATTTTCGATGTTCAGTAACCTGTTATATCACTGGTATAAACCAGTGTTATAACAGGTTACTGAACATCGAATATACCATCGAGTAACTCCCCTTGAAACAACTTAACTTACAGGGCAGTCTTTACGTTTGAATAGGTGGAATTTGTCAGTTGACGTAGCTGGTTTATACCAGTGTTATAACAAGGTTACTGAACATCGAAAATCATGAGTAACTCCCCTTGGAACAACAGGGCAGTCTTTACGCAAATGTAAATGTAAATGCTTGGATTTAACGACGGCACTGGCTCGATGACCTTGCATGTCGTCTCCCAAGAATGGGAGATAGGAAGGAGGTGGATACAGAGGAAACCGGCCCTAGGGCCTAGCTCTTATTAGAATAGTCCCCTCTGGTTCTTTAATGTGCCCAGACTCTCCTTCAAAGCTGATACACGGGACTGCCGTTTAAAGTCGCCATCTGAAAGGACTAGTAAGGCAGGAAATACAAAGTATCTCAGAAATACTAACGCCCGGGAACTGAACCCTGAATAGAACCCTGGTCGCCAGAGTGGTAGTCCGACGGTGTTACCCCTCGGTCACGGTCTGCTCAAATCAACGTTTGAATAGGTGGAATTTGTAGTCAATCAATACTTGATTGACTGTCTTGTTGCAGGCGACCTGTGCCCGAGGAAACCAGTTTGAATTTCAACTTTTACAGCAGCAGTAAGTCGACAATGAATGGAGGTGAGCTCTTCGATTCGCTAGTTGGAAGATTTTCTGCCGTATTGCATCTCCTATTTCTCCTATTGATTTATAAAAAATTGTAATGTCAGTAAAGGACATTCCAATTAACAAAATTAAATTCTTTTTTGTGCTCGGAATTTTTTGTCAACTTCTGACATCATTTACAGAAAAACAAATTGAGAATCTTCAACCCATTACATGCTAGCACGAAAAATAAATAATCCTCTTAATTAAGGACAGAAGTATAAAATTATGTTATTACAATTCATTTGAACCCTCTCATTGAGACAGTTCAAATGAGTGGTAACAACGTATACTTTGGAGAAAAAAATAAGAAAAAATGTGAACAAATTATTTTTTTTAGTAGCACAGGGGTATTCAACATGTTGTGGATTAAAATCCATTGTGAAAATTCTCGTAGGCAATAAGCAGAAAATCTACCAGTGCTGGCAGCTATGTATGTCAAAGTTTATCTGGAGCTCCGGTTGTAAGGTACAGTCAACACCCGTTACCTCAGACTATCATTATAGGAATGAATGGCCTTTTTGTGGAATTTATCGTGGTATAAACTTGGAAAAGTCGCGGGAATACTGGACGAAGGCCGGAAGGCCTCGTCCAGTATTCCCGCGACTTTTCCAAGTTTATATCCCCGATAAATTCCACAAAAAGGCCATTCATTCCTTATAATTCCAGCATTTGAAATAAATTCATCGAGAAAATGTGTTTATTTTCCGTTTTCTTAAGAATTAGTTTAACTGCGCCTGACGGTTACGGAAAGTAGTTCGGCATGGAGTTTACTGGGATATAAATTTTGGACAGAGACTTGCTACGGACCAATCAAATGTTAGGGAATTGTGTAAATATTTTTGTGCTGGAATTATTATAAGTCGAACTACTGATAAGTTCCAAGTACAGGACTGTGTTCCTATGTAATTACTCCTGTTGACTCAAATTTTATTGAAAGTATTTTCCTCAGTCCCTTGGACTTTGAGTAAACGAGTGTAGACTGTACCTTTTATCTGCCAGGTGTCCATATGTCCTGATTCACTAAGGCTGTACTGAATATGATTTGCGACAGCCACCATTATGATTATGTTTGTGTAGTCAATTTTAGTGCAATTAATGGCTGCTGTATGCTGCTGTAGGCTTACTTTAACATGCATTTAGTTGTTCTTGCTGTGTAGTTTTAACCCATTGCGAGTTTGCGATGTTATACAAGAACATGCAGGGTTTAATTGTCATCAATACAGACAGACATCGAGTCCGCTGATGATCTATCCACTCTCGTACTCTAGGGGCCGTTTCACTAAACTTTGTACGACTAAAATGTTCGCTTTGTACGACTAAAATGTTCGTAAGTTCAAATTTAGGATCGTCTGGAAATTTCAATTGATGGATTTACATTTATTGAGCATAGGCTGCATATGCAGCCTATGCTCAATAAATGTAAATCCAATAATTGTTTGCAAGAAAGTGGTGTTAATGTGAAATTTACAGATTATGATAATTTTGCACTTACGATCATTTTAGTCGTACAAAGTTTAGTGAAACGGTCCCCTGGTTTGTTCATGTGTAAACTGCTAAGCATGCAAATTGTGTAGACACAAATCAGACATATGCATGCACAGTCTATAGCGCATATACTTTGGCATTGCTTTTTGTCTGAAATCGAACATTGTAGACCTTAATCAGTTGATCACCGTCTACAGTGTTTCATCAGCTGCGTTTTCTTCCATGCTGCCCATGTTCATTAATGCCTAACTTGCAGCTAAAGAGGGAGCTGTTTAATCCAGTCTAACTCTGTATAGTGTCAGGTCATACTATGGTGCCCGCTTTCTTAACTCTTTGCATGCTGGGAAATTTGTGGGCTATAAATAGTTCAAAAATAGCAGATGACAATTCATTATATTTTCTTTTATTTCTCCTTATAAATGTCATGAATATGTCTTGGAATTTCATTAGAATTGTGTCCAGAGGACACAATTCTAATGAAATTTCAAGACATATTTACAGAGAGAAATAAAACATATACTCCTAATTCGTTTGGCGGGTATTTTCGCCGCTAGCATGCAAAGAGTTAAACAAGTTAGGTATTGCAGTTTTATCCCATGATTTGCTCATATGTGGCTGTGACTGGAGAAATATGGGCTTATGGAATTTGTGACCAGTGTAACTCCTGATCAAATATCACACTGCATCGATAACGATCAGTATTGCTTGTTAGACGCATTACAGGTGTTTCATTAAAGGTCGTATGAATAGAAATATTAAATGTTGAAATACATTTTGTAAACTGGTAGATAATGACAATACAAACGACCAATATAATCCGATCAAAAGTTATGCATAAGTTTTCATAATTGTACATTTTATGTAAATCTTTTCCTACAAAATTTTGAAAATTCAATATTTTTTTTTTTTTCATCATAAATGATCAAGTTCATGTAATAAAATAATGAATAAAAAAAAATCACTAAATATAAAAAATTAATTTGTTCATTGATGACGTCATAGTGGAAAACGCATATTTCAGCTAATCAAAATGTTCAAACCTTTGTGCTAATTGACCAGGAGCTACACTGGCCATAAATCCCATAATTCCAGCACAAAAATATTTACACATTTTCTTGATGAATTTATTTCAAATGCTGGAATTATAAGGAATGAATGGCCTTTTTGTGGAATTTATCGGGGATATAAACTTGGAAAAGTCGCGGGAATACTGGACGAGGCCTTCCGGCCTTCGTCCAGTATTCCCGCGACTTTTCCAAGTTTATACCCCGATAAATTCCACAAAAAGGCCATTCATTCCTATAGTAACGATTTTATTCAGAATTTATTTGATATCAAATTGTTCAAATGACCTGAAAATAGTAGCTTTTACCAGTAGGTCCTAGGTCCAGGACCTAACAAGGAAAAAAGTGAAAGGTCCGAGGAATTTCTTGGAAGGTTCGATAGGATAATTGCTAGAAAAACGGTAGAAATTTGTGTCAGTTTCATGCGAAATGACTTGTCACACCATGTGTAAATACTCGACTGTGTCGCTATAAATTATCTTATAAGACGATAATCATAACGGATTTAGCATCGCCACTTAATGATTATCGAATTTCAATTTTATCACAGGTCCGGCGGACTTGTTACTTGCAAAATACATAGGTCCGACATTACAATTTGCAGGTCCAGGACCTCGGACCATAGCTATTTTCAGGCCCTGCGGCCATTTCCCCAGTGACAGCCACATGTCATGTTTATTGATATTATAGAGATGACTTTCATTGCCCACCCCAGTACAGGTATATGAATATTGCCATCTGTGTATGACCTTTAACCTTAACATTAGGTGATATATCGCACACCAAAGACAATGATCTATGTGTTTTGTGGAATCATTAATAGTTCTTTACAGAAACTTTCACAAACAATCAAGTACCATTAATTTCTTTTTTCTATTTTATTTACTTTGGACCGATTCTTCGACAAATCGATTAAGTTCTGAGATTAATGCAAATTGTACGCTACTGGGTAAACAGTTTCACATTTGCTGCTCAATGTTTCATAAAAGTCTTGTCATTCCATAGAAAGATATTGATTAAAGAAACTCTACTGTAAACATGATCTAAAAATATGATGTAACTCCGTTTGGAATCTACGTGATCCCACACCCAGTAGCCTATTTCACCAACATTGCAAAGTATGCTTTTCTAGCAAAGTATACTTTGAGGGAGTAATCATTTATTTTTCCCAAAATGCATTATTTCATATTGAACTAACCACTGCATATATTTAATGATTAAAAGTATGCAGAATTATTATACTGAATTTATTACATTATCACAGCCAAAATGGCTGTGATAATGTAATAAATTCAGTATAAAAAAATTAATAAATTTATCCTTAAATTAAATATTTATCCCTCAAAGTATACTTTGCTAGATAAGTATACTTTGCAATGTTGGTGAAATAGTCTACTGATAGCATTACCGTTCTAGTTGGCTTCCTCCATGTAATATGTGGCTGTGACTGGAGAAATGGGGCTTATGGGTTATGCGACCAGTCAGATCAGCCTGCGCATCCGCGCAGCCTGATCAGGGTCTGCACTGTTCGCCATTCTGTCAGTGGACGACCCATCTTGCTTCAGACAAATATTTTAGATCGTTATCGGACGACATGAGTGTGCTAATTGATCTGGAGCTACACTGGCCATAAATCCCTTAATTCCAGCACAAAAATATTTACACAATTCCCTAACATTTGATTGGCCCGTAGCAAGTCTCTGTCCAAAATTTATATCCCAGTAAACTCCCACGCCGAACTACTTTCCGTAACCGTGAGGCGCAGTTAAAATAATTCTTAAGAAAACGGAAAATAAACACATTTTCTTGATGAATTTATTTCAAATGCTGGAATTATAAGGAATGAATGGCCTTTCTGTGGAATTTATCGGGGATATAAACTTGGAAAAGTCGCAGGAATACTGGACGAGGCCTTCGTCCAGTATTCCCGCAACTTTTCCAAGTTTATACCCCAATAAATTCCACAAAAAGGCCATTCATTCCTATAATACATAAGCCCCATTTCTCCAGTGACAGCCACAAATGTACAAAAAGTGTAGATCCTGATGGGTCGGCTCGTGACGAGCCGACCCATCTGGATCTACACTTTTTGCCATAACATGTAGTTCCCTGTGGTTGTTTACTAGCTAAGAACCGGCCATCTATAGCACGATGACGCTGTGTGTCACAAGGTAACTGTTGAATCGTTGTAATCCTGTGTGTTGTATAGCAGCAGGGATTCCGTTGGCGATCGCCACTTTCGCAATTGGTGATAAAAATAAACAATTGGAATAAACAATTGGCGATAAAAAATTACAATTTTCGGGAAAAAAAATTGGATTTTTTTTCTCGAAAATTCTAATTTTTTATCGCCAATTGTTTTATTTTTTTAGAAGTGGCGATTTTTTTTATTTTCCCCAGCGGAATCCCTGTAGCAGTACATGTACCTGCCAGCTTTATATATGGGCACTGTATCCACATGCTCTATTGCTTAACCCTTTCACCCCAGATATTTGGAATGGACTTTTCCATTTTAATTTTCATGCTGCTCTATCAGTCAGAAAAGAGGTAGATATATGTTCTAATAAATTCCACCGACGCTATGCATTTTCCTAAAGTTGTACATTATTCTGGCACAAAACATTGAGACTTTGATCATGTTGACGAGTGAAATGACTCCATGAAAATAAAATATTTTACTAAAAATGTATGAAAGATGTTATTAGGAGAGAGAATAAGGTTTAAAAAAAAAGCTGAAACGTACTGACAGTATAGATCCTGATGAGATGGCTGTCTGTTGCAAATATTTGCATTATAGCATGTAGGGGTGAGAGGGTTAATACATGGAGCTAGTAGCATATTGATGGCAATACTCGATAATACAAAAAAAGAATAGCAACTTTTCAGGAGCAACAAAAAAGTAAAAAAATTATCTAAAGAAGCTAATTAGACGTCCGTTTGTGGATATGGACATTATTTTTTAAATATTTTATCGACATAATTGCAATATTCTAAAATACAGCCTTATGTCCCTTTTTCCTTCATCTAACAGATACCGGTAATGGATGTGACGATAGAAAATTCTAAATAGCCGTATCCAGAGCTCCAGTTAAGGTGCGTAATTTGACCAACTTGGGGTGAAATCTTGTTAATTCTTCATGAAAAATGGCAAGTTGGGAGTGCATTAGAATCGTCTCATTGAGACGATTCTAAAGCACTCCCAACTTGCCATTTTTGATGGAGAAATAAAATAAATTACCTCCAAATTACGGACCTTAGCTGGAGCTCTGCGTATCTGCAGTTTGACGTACTTGTCACTGGTTGATTGGTCAGTATTATTCAGGGACGGTGCAGTAACTTCAAGGACTCTATGAAGGAGAATTGGTTCTTTGCCAAACTACAGGGGCCCGTTTCACTAAACTTCTTACGACTAAAATGTTCGTAAGTGCAAATTTAAGATCGTCTGTAAATTTCAATTTATGGATTTACATTTATTGAGCATAGGCTGCATATGCAGCCTATGCTCAATAAATGTAAATTCAATAATTTTAAAGAAAATATTGTTAATGTGAAATTTGCAGACTATCATAATTTTGCACTTACGAACATTTTAGTCGTAAGAAGTTTAGTGAAACGGGCCCCAGATACAGCATTTTTGATTGTTGCCAACTATATCGACATCTGGGAGAGGTATCTTTTGATAGTGGATGGGCGTTAATGAAAGCGTGTTATAATTACTTGTGTCCATCCAGATCTCACATCCATGTATATCTGCCACTTTAAAACATTTTGAACTGTAATACCGATTGATGCAGACTTGATTCGTATTGTGTGTAGATGCACATGTATTATGATTTTGTATACAAATCTCTTGGATCTCAATTTTGTCTTAAAGGTACATGCCCACTCAGTAGGCACAAAATGTTCTTTATAGGAATTAAATAAGTGTATAATTGTGTCACTATTCCGCCAGTTCTAAAAATTACGAGTGCCCGCTATACAGATATAATCATTGAGTAATATTGATTTTACTGATAGTGACGCATGGCGGTATCAGGCTATTTTCATATGCAAATGAGGCATGATATGTTTTAATTATTTATACTAATTAAATGTGTCTCCTGAAAAAAGAAATATTTTCGACAGATTTTAAAGTATGATCATTGCACATCAAAAAATAAATGCAGAATTGTAATGTCTGTTAACATTTTTAAGGAAACACAGATATTGCCGCTAATATCAGTGTGGAAATGTACGGCTGATATAAAATGTATAATAATGCCAATCAGATTGCGTGGAGTAATGGTGAATGAGTGTTTATTTTGCCAGAAAATGTCTCAGACGATGTCTCTGATATAAAGAACAGTTTGTGCCTACTGAGTGGACATGTACCTTTAAAACTATAAAACATGATGCAGACTGCTATCAGTAGCCGACTTCATCAACATTGCAAAGTATACTTTGAGGGAGTAATCATTTATTTTTCCTGAAATGCATTATTTCATATAGAACTAACAAATGCATATATTTCATGATTAAAAGTATGCAGAATTATTATACTGAATTTATTACATTATCACAGCCAAATTGGGATATAAACTTGGAAAAGTTTATCACAGCCAAATTGGGATATAAACTTGGAAAAGTTTATCACAGCCAAATTGGGATATAAACTTGGAAAAGTCGCGGGAATACTGGACGAAGGCCTTCCGGCCTTCGTCCAGTATTCCCGCGACTTTTCCAAGTTTATACCCCGATAAATTCCACAAAACGGCCATTCATTCCTATAATAATCTCATCTCGAACAGCAGTTCTATTCCCAGTTCCTACATTTCTTGGGTTGAGATCACAGAGTTATGAAGTTCGGGCTCAGGCCCAACATGTGGTAATGCCGTACAAGTCCTCACTTAACTGCTAAATTTAGCTTTGATTCAACAAAACTCTGAAAGTATGTTTTGCGGTTTTTATACGACCGTTTTAAAAAAAACAGTACGTATTATGTTTTACCGTGGGGCGGGTGGGCGGGTGGCGGACAGAAAAACTGCATACTTTGTGTACACAACTCCTCTGAAACCGTTCAGTCTATACACATGTTGAAGATGTGCACCTTGGTGTTTTTATGCCGAAAAAATATTTTTAACAAAAATATCACCTTTTTAGCTCGACTATTCGAAGAATAAGTAGAGCTTATGTTGTCACCCCGGCGTCGGCGTCGGCGTCGGCGTCGGCGTCGGCGTCGGCGTCACCGTCACGCCTTGGTTAAGGTTTTTAGTCAACCTTGTATATGGAATACTACTGGCCCTACACCCACCATACTTGCACAACTTCATCTCCTAGTGATGTACATCAATAACCCCTGATCTATATTTCACCTTGACCTACATTTCCTCTTGAATTCCCCTTGGTTAAGGTTTTTACTCAACCTTGGTTAAGGTTTTTAGTCAAGCTTGTACATGGAATACTAGTGTGCATACAGACACCATACTTGGACAACCTTTTCTCATTGGGATGTACATCAATAACCCCTGATCTATATTTGACATTGACCTACATTTCCTCTTCAATTACTTAGTTAATTCCCCTTGTTTAAGGTTTTTAGTCTAGCTTGTATATGGAATATTCCTGGCCATACACCCACCATATTTGGACAACTTCATCTCCTAGTGATGTACATCAACAACCACTGACCTATATTTGACCTTGACCTACATTTAACTTTGAATTACTTAGTTAATTCCCCTTGGTTAAGGTTTTTAGTCAAGCTTGTACATGGAATACTATTGTGCATACTAACACCATACTTGGACAACCTTTTCTCATAGCGATGTACATCAATAACCCCTGATCTATATTTGACCTTGACCTACATTTCCTCTTGAATTACTTACTTAATACTCCTGGCCCTACACCAACCATACTTGGACAACTTCATCTCCTAGTGATGTACATCAATAATCCCTGTCCTATATTTGACCTTGACCTACTTTTATCCTTGGATTACTTTCTTATTTCCCCTTGGTTAACGTTTTTAGTCAAGCTTGTATATGGAATATTCCTGGGCCTACAGCAACCATACATGGAAAACTTCATCTCCTAGTGATGTACATCAATAACCCCTGACCTATATCTGACATTGACCTACATTTAACCTTGAATTACTTACTTAATTTCCCTTCGTTAAGGTTTTTAGTCAACCTTGGTTGAGGTTTTTATGCAGGCCGCGGCCACATTGACCTACATTTAACCTTGAATTACTTACTTAATTTCCCTTGGTTAAGGTTTTTAGTCAACCTTGGTTAAGGTTTTTATGCAGGCCGCGGCCACCTTGTTTGTCAAGCTATGTGTACATCGACAACCCTCGTAGTCGAGCTATGCTGTTATCCTACAGCTCTTGTTAACTTAGCCATTTTGTTCTCATTTTTGTATACAATTCTATATAGGGTACAGAGTTTGTGTACACAACTCCTCTGAAACCGTTCAGTCAATCGATCTGAAACTATACACACATCGTCTACACATATTATGCCGAACATTTTTTTTTTCTATTTTTTTTATCCATTTCTATATAAGTTCTACTATACACATCTCTTCCTAAATTAGTATACCTGTTTATTACATACCTACTCATGAAATACATAGTTATATGATGTAAATAAAAGTCATATGTTCTCATCGATGAAATAAACAACTTCCGGTGAAAATACGACTACTTCCGCTATTCATAACTGCGCATCTGCAGTGCCGGACTGCAAATAGGCTGCAAATACACATTCATTACCGTATACAGTCTAAAAAATGCTAATTTCCATGGAGCGGTATATAATAAATAGAATATTCATATTTTTGCAACGAATATGACATATATGTTCATCGAGTGGTGTGAAATGTCCATATTTCACACCACTCGATGAACATATATTTTGTTGCGAAAATATGAATATCCTTTATTTATCACAACAAGAGGAAGAAATAATGCTATAGATTTTCAAATTCTCATTAATGTTTCTTGCCTTGGTGACAGCTGCACATTTCTGCATCTTTGATGTGTGACCCATCTTTGACGGGGCGTATTTTGTGTCTTACGGCACTCTTGTTTTTTATTCTAGATGTAATTATTCTTTGTTAGGCCATAAAAAATAAGTACATTGGTTCTCAGACACGTGGTTTGTGGTAATTAAGTGACTTGGGACGGCGGATTTTTTCTATATTTTTTTTTCTTTTTCTACTATAACCTCGTTAGACTCGAACAAAATTTGATTGAATAGAACATATTTCTGAAGAGATGGCTTTTTGATCGATCATGTGGCGAATATACAATATGGTTTTATTTGTCCATGATGTAAAATGCTTGATGTACAGGGATTTGTCTGATGCGGCAGTATCTGAGAACTAAAGTGCTTTTTTATGGCGTTAGATTAGTGTTTATGCCCGGGTTTAGTGGTGAACTGTGCATGTGTTTAAATCGTTCGGAGCACGTTCGCCAAGTTCGCACTCAAAATCAGTCAGCTTGATTGGCCAAGATTGAGTATACACATGTATATAGTTCAGCCTCGACCTATCAAACTGCTTTACTTTGTTTACTTTGTTTACTTTGTTTACTTTGTTTTATTTTCTTATGTTTGCGGTATATCAGGAAACGTTGCACTATTTTGCTGTTTTAGTCTTTTGCTAACCCTTACAATGTTGAAATAAATTTTGTTGTCTGCTGGTTGTTTTTTATTTTCCATTTTTTATTGACAAAAACATAGTTTGGCAACACTTTAGAATCATTTCCAACGGAAATTATTCTAAAGTGCTGCCAAAGCATGTTTTTATTGTGAAAAGTGTTTGTCTCAACAATAGACGACAAATTTTATTAGGATACCAATATCAAGTGTGGGTGCAAGCGATGGGTAATTTAATGATCAGGGTTCATCCTTACCGGAATTCCGACTGGAGACCTGGTTTGGCCCTCACATACGTCTTTGGCATTTTGTATGTGACAGTTGAATCTGGTTATACCCCTTATGTGAGTATTACGATATTCATAATCCTATTTTAGGGGAAGGGGCCAAGTGACTTGGTGCGGTATGGACCTGGCACCAGGTCAGGTTATTCTAATTTCAGGGCTGAATATATTTGTTCTCGATGTAAATATTCCGTTCTGATTTTGGGATTTTCCCCCCAATGCAGCAGGTTAAAATGCGATCGAACCCATTTACCCGGCCTTACATGACCTTAGCTGTTGATAGGCCGTTAAACACTAATAAACAAACAAACAAAACCAATATCAAACCAAATTAAAATCTGTATTCGCTGACATTGATTGGTTGGTCAACATCACATGGCTATACCAAATGACGGCACTGTAAATAGACATCATAAACAATTCCTGCTTCCTTTCAATGATTTATTGATTAATTTATTGGTGTTTAACAGCCTATCAATAGCTACAGACATTTAAGGCCGGGCCAACAGATTTGATCTTGCATTTAACCTGCTGGTTTGGGGGAAAATTCCAAAATTGGAATGGAATATTTACATAAAAAACAAATTCAGCCGTGAAATAGAATAAACTGACCTGGTGCCAGGTCCATACCACACCAAAGTCACTTGGCCCCTTCCCCTAAAAGGAATCCGACTCGGCGTGGAAAGGGTAGACATTCCTCAGAGAGCTTCGGATTCATACATGTTTCTTGTCTTGCATGATAAACTTAATAGGTAGGTTGTAGCTGTATCAGTGTATCACGCTGTGCGTTTGCTGTTTACACAAGCACCATACATGTATATTCATCAGTTTTCACTTTGTCTGGAGAAATGGGGCTTACTGCATTTGTTTCTAGTCTAACTCAGAAGCCGATTTCATCAAAATTGTAAAGTATACTTATCTAGCAAAGTATACTTTGAGGGAGTAATCATTTATTTTTCCCGAAATGCATTATGTCATATAGAACTTAACGACTGCATATATTTGATGATTAAAAGTATGCAGAATTATTATACTGAATTTATTACATTATCACAGCCAAAATGGCTGTGATAATGTAATAAATTCAGTATAATAAAAATTAATAAATTTATCCTTAAATTGACTGATTATGATATAACAAGCAGAATCATTATTAATTTATCACCGAACTATATATATAAATTGGCTGCTAACTCATAAAAAGAACCTTTTTGACCTTCTGCGCAGTCTGATCACGGCCTACCCTGGTCGCCATTCCATTCAATTAAATGAATGAACATGGTTTATGTGCCTTCAGATCAACCTCTGAATATATAGGTGTATTATACCAGGGTGGTAAATAACACACGTCGCACTAACAAGGTGTATGATCACGTGCAACTAACAACAACAACAAGTACTGAAACTTCCGTGTACGGAAATCGATTCTTCGCAAAAACGACATAAGTTTGTGCCGAACTCACTGGACCACCAAATGCAGCTTTTAAAAACGCGTTTGCTGCGTCATATTTCATCAAAATCTGTTGCATATTAAGGCAAATATCAAATAATACTTACTTAGGAGTGGGCGACATTATTGTTGTTGTAACCACGTGATCATGCACCTTGACTAATAGCAAGTTGAAATCAAGTTTTACCCATTTCAGTCAATAATTTTTGTTGAAAAAAATATCATTATTTTGTTTATTTCTCCATAAAAATATATATGTTGTTACCACTCATTTGAACCTTCTCGTCTGGACGGTTCAAACGAGTGGCAACAACATGTTCAGTCGAGATGAAAAAATTAAAATCGGTTTTCTCGAAAGTTTCATATTACATGTGCACGTACTATAATTGTATAGGGTATCTATACAATTATAGTAACCTGTAATATTTTAAAATGAATGAAGCACATGTTGACAATCGTCTGTGCCGCAAGTGTCTGAACAGTCTCTTGTCTCAGCTGGCTGCCCAGTTGTCTGTGTAGATCCTGATCAGATTCTGCTCTGCAGATACACGGGTCCCAACATAATTTTGTTTCACTATTATATTGTACATCACCTACAGTATATAGATATGAGAGACCGCTACACAAAACATGTTAGGTGAGCATTACAACCAATTCAACCATTTCAAAATTATTTTCAGACTAGTCCATCTACAAAAAGGGGGTGTTTTTCTTCACAAAATATGAAAATTACTCGCAAAAAGTGCAGATCCTGATGAGACGGCTCGTTACGAGCCGGCTCATCTGGATCTGCACTGTTTGCATAGACCGCTATAGCGGGCTTTCGGGTTCAAAGGGTTAACGTCATAGTTAGACGATTGAGATGTCAGCGAAATCAGCTCATTTGGATCTACACTATTTGCCAATACCACAATATACAGGCTTGTGGTGTTGAAAGGGTTAATATATGTATTGATTTAACATGATACTTATTCAAAACTCAATGACATTTGGCATTGCCTCGTAAACGTGTTTAATAAATATCATATTAGCCTTTGCATGCTGGGAAACTTGTGGGCTATAAATAGTTCAAAACTAGCGGACAAAAATTCATGATATTTTCTTTTATTTCTCCTTGTAAATATCATGAATATGTCTTGAAATTTCATTAGAATTGAGTCCAGAGGACTCAATTCTAATGAAATTCCAAGACATATTTACAGAGATAAATAAAACATATACTCCTAATTCGTTTGGTGGATATTTTCGCCGCTAGCATGCAAAGAGTTAAGTCATCACTCATGTATGATTGATTGTCTATCTACATTTGTAACTTTGGAGAAATAGCGCTTACATCGTTTGCAACCAGTATAACCCCAGGTCAGCCCTACTCGCCATTCAATCAGTAACACAGCTGTCATGCTATCTTGGAGTCAGATTTTATAGCTCCTTGTCAGGCTGCTGGAATGCAAGGTGAGATCAGTAGCCTATTTCACCAACATTGCAACGTATACTTATTTAGCAAAGTATACTTTGAGAGAACTTTTCAATTTAAGGATACATTTATTAATTTTTTTTATGCGGAATTTATTACGTTATCACAGCCATTTTGGCTGTGATAATGTAATAAATTCAGTATAATAAGTCTGTTTACTTTTAATCATCAAATATATGCCGTCGTTATAGTTCTATAATGCATTTCGGGAAAAATAAATGATTACTCCCTCAAAATATACTTTGCTAGATAAGTATACTTTGCAATGTTGGTGAAATAGGCTACTGGAACTTGACTGGCCACAAACGCCATAAGCCATATTTCTCCAGTTCTCCAGTCACAGCCACATATCTTTGCAGGTTGGTAGTACTGCCGACTAGCTGGGAAGGAGGAACGTCTGTACGACAGCCCGGTGACAAGACAAGGGAGGCCACCTGGGTCAACATCAAACCTGGGGCCGACAAGCTACTCTGTGATACAGAACTTTTAATTTCATTCCATAAAGTGTTTGTGTACGCATGATGAAGTCACTGATCGTCACTGTACACTATGTGAACCCACTTCAGACAGAATGCACCATGTTTTTTTTGTCAAAATGTTTTAAAAAATATTTTTCTTGTTTCCGCTCAAAACATTATGTTGTGACCACTCATTTGAGCTGTCTCGCTGAGATGGTTCAAATGAGTGGTCACAACATATACTTTCATGAAGAAATAAAGAAAATAGAAAAAACTGTTTTAGAAATTTCGCTACCTATGAATGTGTTATCATATGTGGTTACTATAAAAACCCTAAATATTGAGAGACAATTTATTTTGAGATTACTCATTAATATATAGTTTCTCACCTCAAATTTTATAGGGGTTTCCCAAAACGAATATTTAGCGTTATTAATATTTTAATTGACTTGTACCCTGATAGCAGTATGTACCTGGTGCCCGTTTCACTAAATTTAGGATCGTCTGGAAATTTCAATTGATGGATTTACATTTATTGAGCATAGGCTGCATATGCAGCCTATGCTTAATAAATGTAAAGCCAATAATTGTTTACAAGAAAACATTGTTAATGTGACATTTACAGACTATCATAATTTTGCACTTACATTGTACGAACATTTTGGTCGTGAGAAGTTTAGTGAAACGGCCTCTTTGTTCAATTCACAAAATATTTCCATGACAAAACCCGAGGGTTATAACAAGATACAGTAATGTACAGTCACTAACCCTAATACGAATTAGACACCTGGGGACCGTTTCACTAAACTTTGTACGACTAAAATGTTCATAAGTGCAAAATTATGATAGTCTTATGACAGTGTTTTCTTGTAAACAATTATTGGATTTACATTTATTGAGCATAGGCTGCATAGGCAGCCTATGCTCAATACATGTAAATCCATTAATTGAAATTTCCAGACGATCCTAAATTTGGTCTTATGAATATTTTAGTCGTACAAAGTTTAGTGAAATGGGCCCCAGGGAATCACTTGGTATCTAATGTAAGCTGTTCTGTGATATTACAAGTTCTTAGAGGGGCCGTTTTGTTTGGTCCAATTTCTGACATTCGAAGGACTCGTCAAATAATATATTTCTCTTGTTGTGATTTAAAACTTCATTCCATTCAGTTTGTTGGTTTTTAATAGAGGCACTACTGAATACTTTTAGGTATAACTGAGTACCAAATCTGAAGTAAATGAAAAATAGCATACTTATTTGAAAAACTTATATATTTGTATTTTACATGTCCACCGAATTCCATGTTTTAAATGAAAACTAGTTATTGTTGCAAGCAGAAGGCTTGCTTGTTCTGTCGTCCGCATCGTCGTCCGAAATGTCAAAAAGTTTGTACAAGCTTCGTCATCATGGTATAACTTTAATATTGCTTGACGGATTGCTTTAATATTTGGATACACTTAGCCATATTTTTATGTCAAAAAGTTTCTTCAACCTTTATCTTTTTTGTGTTTTATGCACTTCTCTGACGATTCTTGTGATGCTTACTTTAGCACATGCCCATGATCATGTTGCGATCAAATGCCTCGGCAGGCGCGACACCGCTTCTGTGGCGGAATTCTTGTTGCACGTCGAGGCATCAGCCGAAAATCACAACATATATGTGGCTGTGACCAAAGAATGGGGCTTATGTATGGCCTTTGTGACCAGTGGAGACCCAGATCAGACTGCACATCTGTGCAGTCTGATCAGGGTCTGCACTGTTCGCCATTCAGCTAGGGAAACACCTGTCGTGCTTACAACAAATGGTATAGATACATATCTGGCTGCAACAGTGTGCTAGCACTTGGCTCAAATTTTATAATCCCCATTTCTCCAGTCTCTCACATATGTGGTATTTAGAACATAGCAGTTATGTTCGCAGAATGTAGGAAACAAAGCTATCCAGGAAGGATGGTGTTCTTGCATTTTAAATTACAGAGGTACGCATGTCATTTTAACCCTCAGACCGCTATCTTAATTTTTTTGTCGTCTGCTGTTTGTTTTCTATTCTAAAACATGCTTTGACAGCACTTTAGAATAATTTACAACATGCTTTGACAGCACTTCAGAATCATTTCCATTGGAAATGATTCTGAAGTGCTGTCAAACCATGTTTTTATTGAGAAATATGGCAAGATATACAAGCATCAAACCATGTCAAACCATGTTTTTATTGAGAAATAAGGCACTATATAAAAGCAACAGCAGACGACAATTGTTGTGAGTAGCGGACTAAGGGTTATCCTGCCTTTCATGCAGTATCAACTTCGATGGAAATTGAATTATTCAGTTATATGCAATCTCTGTGATAAACAGGGGAGATAATTCAATAATGCATTTACCCAATATACCAGCTAGCTGGAGCTGTGACTGGAGAAATGGGTCTTATAACTTTTAGACTCGGACCAGCCTGCGCATACACACAATGTTATCAGGGTCATCTCTGTTCACCATCCAGTCTGGTGAACAACCACAATGCCTCAAACAAATGGCATAGATCCATATCAGAATGTGCAGAATGTTAATTTTGCAACCAATCCAATCGTCACAAAATGATTTTCAGTCAAGTCCATTTACGAAAAGGTGGTGTTTTTGTTCTCAAAAATATGAAAATTACTTGCAAAAAGTGCAGATCCTGATGAGACGGCTCGTCATGAGCCGGCTCATCTGGATCTACACGTTTTGCCAATACCACTATTCAGGCCTGTGGTGTTGAAAGGGTTAATGAGGCAGACTGGGTGCAAAAGCCATAAGCCCTGTTTACACGGATTACAGCCACTAATGTGATACATGTATATTTTAACCTGCAAACATTTGATTACGGTATTATGTTTTTATCTGAACAAGCGTTACTATATGGCAAAATATTATCAGACTGCTTTTGGTCAGAGTCTACACTGGTTAGAAATGAAACCAGTTGTGTCAGGTCCTTGGCCAAGGTATGAGATCAGGTGGTCTATTGTTTACACTGTAGTAATGGCGGCATGAGGTCTCGGGTAAATCTTGTTGTTTAAACTTGGTCAGATTCAAATTTCTCTGCAGCATGTTCAGACTAACTACACAAGAAATACTGCTAAATTTGGTATTGGCGGACTCGTAATGTTAACGGCTGGAAGATGGTCATGAAAAATAAAATTTTCCCGAGACCTCATGGATGCCGCCATTACTGCAGTGTAAACAATAACCACATGATCGCATACCCTTGCGGCTATATGTTTGTTTCCTAATTGAAAATTCATCTAAGCTGTACAGATTTGGCATAACTCGCCCATTACATTCTGAGCAGACACCATAAATATTTTATTTCTCATTAGCGGTATATGTTGTGACCACCATTTGAACCGTCTCATTGAAGTGAGCCGTCACAACATATACAATGCATCTTTCAATAAGAAATAAGAAATATAGAGAGAAAAAATCAATACTATATATAATAGTATTTCCAATATAACGGGTTAAAAATAACCATTGCATGAGTAATGTGGCCAGTATCATGCATTTTATCTCGACCAAAGGTGTGTTACATAACTTGTGTGCGTGTGTGTGTGTGTGAATATGTGGGTGATACTTGACAAGTGGGCCGTATGTACTTTGCGACCAGTGTAGTCGCAGATCAGACTGCGCGTCCACGCAGTCTGATCTGGGACTACACTGTTCGCTATTTAGTCAGTGAAAGATCCATCATGCTTTGAACGAGCAGTAGAGCCTATTTGACTGATGGAGTGTACAACCAGATCAGGAGCTAGACTGGTCACAGATGGCATAGGGCACATTTATCCAGCCACAGCCATACCAGATAAACGGGGCGGGGTGAGGGTGCGGAGGATTATTGACCTGTAATGTTTGTCCAACTAACAGCATACCGTGTAAACCCTGGTCAGACTTTGTATGCACACAGGCTTATCTTGTACTACACTGGTCGCTATGTTATATCAATAAGCCCTTTCTTGTTATGGCGAGTCGTATATAAAATATGTGTATATGTCACTGTGGTCCGTTTCACTAAACTTCGTAATACTAAGAAGTTCATCAGTGCAAAATTTAATTTTCGAATAACATTTACACCGACAGTCGATGTTGGAAAATATTTACTAGACATGTTCACATGTAATGATTTGTGCATATAGGTGTAAAATTGTGACGTTGGTGTGAGAAGCAAATTAATACAAGTCTTTGTACGAACATTCTTATCGCAAGAGGTTTAGTGAAACGGGGCCCCAGATTATTTATTTTAATTTCCGTCCTATATATTTGATTGTTGGGTGATCAGAACATGACATTTTGTTTATACACTGTATGTCAAATATGTTCCATGATATAAATCGTATTCCTGTAACTTATCCGTCCACTAGTTATGGAGATTGAGACATTATCCAGAGCTCCAGATAAGGTGCATATTGGCGTATTTTAGCTGAATATGCATTGATTATCAAAAGTGGGAGTACACAATAGGCACAGCAATGTGAAAATATGCATTGATTTTCAAATTGTGTAGTGAAAATACTGTCGTAATGTTGAAAATTCACTTAGTTGAGCTGCAAAAAACAAACAGCTTTTTGCAGCTCAAATAAGTGAATGTTTAAACTTTATATATTTTTTTTATCCTTTGTTCCTATTTAGTAATGACGAAAAACGATAATCCATTTGTAAAAGTAAAATATGCAATGGTTTTGAAATCAGGGGGTATAGTACTCTTATGACACAAAGCTTATCTGGAGCTCTGATTATCTGCTTCTCCCTATTTTCTATCACATTTATGCCCGAGGCAGATCAACACAGTGTATTTAGGATCTACACTAGTCACTGTTCTGTCGTTATAATGTCATTTGCCATAAGTGTAGATCGTGTATCACAGTCACACGTTTGGTTTTGGATCTATTCTATTGGCTGGTGGTAGCAGGGGCACTTCAGTGATTGTTGGCAAACAGCATAGACCATGATCAGACTGCGGATGCACAGGCTGATCTTCGGCTATAGTCTTTGCAGCAAACAACATAAAGTGCCCGTTGTTTGTTATCTAGCGACCTACATTCCCAAACAAAATATGTTTTATCAGCGGGTTGCTGCTTTTAGCATGCCAATTGTATACAGGTTCTCAAGATCATGAGTGTGTATTAAGGAGTGACCAAATTGCGGAAAATAAATCGCCATAGTTACAAAAAAATGTCTTTATTATTTCTTGTGTTTCTCCGCAAAAGCACATGTTGTGTGTGATACCACATTTAGATCATATCACCAGACATGTTAAAATTAGATGTATGATTCGGCTTTGTCAGTGTAATAAATAACACAGTGTAGTAAACCATATTAACCCTTTGAACCCGAAAGCCCGCTATAGCGGTTTATGCAAACAGTGCAGATCCAGATGAGCCGGCTCGTAACGAGCCGTCTCATCAGGATCTTCACTGTTTGAAAGTAATTTTCATATTTTTGAGGACAGAAAAGACCCACTTTTCAGAAATATACTAGTCTGAAAACCATTTTGTGACCACTGGATTGGTTGCGAAATTAACATCAAAATCCATTTCAGTTACCTAGGGGTGAAAGGGTTAACTAATATAATTAGTAGACCGAAAACATGCTACACTCCTATGAGCTAAAACTGCTTCAATGCATGATTTGTGACATCCTGACATGCAAATGTGATCATTAGCCGGCACACACGCATTTATGACGAAGGACAAGTCCTGGCAATGTATTCAGACCATCATCATTGATCATGTTAATATACACAAGTACATACATGTATGTCAACTTTTTTATGCCCTGAATATTTTTGGGGGAACATGGTCATAGTCAGCGCCCTGTCTGTCTATATGTCTGTTTGGGCACACAAATGACGTTTTACGTCGTTGGAGGTGTGGCCTAAGACTAAAGAAAATAATCATCAAACTTAGTCCGTAACCACTTAAGACCATTGTTTCTCAGGTGGTCATTCTTTTGTTTGAAAGACAATGGTAACGTAGGCACGTCCGTCTGTCCGTCTGAGATTTGCACTAACATTTTTGGCTACCTACTATCCCTCTTACCTTGAGTTCATGATATACTTACTTTAATGTCAGAATCCATATGTTCATTATATAGCCATGTGGTCCCTGTGATCGAGGTCAAATGAACTTTGCATTAACCCTTACACTGTTGAATTAAATTTTATCTAAAAAAAGACATGGTTTGGCAGCACTTCAGAACTGGAAATTTTTCTGAAGTGCTGCCAAACCATGTTCTTGTTGACAAAAAATACAAGTTATGAACGAACAACAGACGACAATTTTCGTTTCCAGGATTATAATGGTTGAAATCTTTGAGGGGTACTTCCTCCATCAGTGTGTTACTGATTCCTTGTGAAATACATAACCCGAATCTTCTGTCTGTAAGTCTGGCCCAGCGTTACATAACCCGAATATTCTGTCTGTAACACTGGGCCAGCGTTACATAACCCGAATCTTCTGTCTGTAACTCTGGCCCAGCGTTACATAACCCGAATCTTCTGTCTGTAACTCTTGCCCAGCGTTACATAACCCGAATATTCTGTCCGTAACACTGGCCCAGCGTTACATAACCCGAATATTCTGTCTGTAACTCTGGCCCAGCGTTACATAACCCGAATCTTCTGTCTGTAAGTCTGGCCCATCGTTACATAACCCGAATCTTCTGTCTGTAACTCTGGCCCAGCGTTACATAACCCGAATCTTCTGTCTGTAACTCTGGCCCAGCGATACAGTAACCCGATAATCTTCTGTCTGTAACTCTGGCCCAGGTTTACATAAAACGAATCTTCTGTCTGTAACTCTGCCCAGTGTTACATAACCCGAACTCTTCTGTAATCTGCCCAGGTTACTAACCCGAATTTCTGTCTGTAACTCTTGCCCAGTGTTACATAACCGACTCTTCTGTCTGTAACTCTGGCCCAGTGTTACATAACCGATCTTCTGTTTGTAACTCTGGCCCAGCGTTACATAACCGAATTTCTGTCTGTAACTCTTGCCCAGCGTTACATAACCCGACTCTTCTGTTTGTAACTCTGGCCCAGTGTTACATAACCCGACTCTTCTGTCTGTAACTCTTGCCCAGTGTTACATAACCCGACTCTTCTGTCTGTAACTCTGGCCCAGCGTTACATAACCCGAATCTTCTGTCTGTAACTCTTGCCCAGTGTTACATAACCCGACTCTTCTGTCTGTAACTCTGGCCCAGTGTTACATAACCCGACTCTTCTGTCTGCAACTCTTGCCCAGCGTTACATAACCCGAATCTTCTGTTTGTAACTCTGGCCCAGCGTTACATAACCCGAATCTTCTGTCTGTAACTCTGGCCCAGCGTTACATAACCCGAATCTTCTGTTTGTAACTCTGGCCCAGCGTTACATAACCCGAATCTTCTGTCTGTAACTCTTGCCCAGTGTTACATAACCCGACTCTTCTGTCTGTAACTCTGGCCCAGTGTTACATAACCCGACTCTTCTGTCTGCAACTCTTGCCCAGCGTTACATAACCCGAATCTTCTGTTTGTAACTCTGGCCCAGCGTTACATAACCCAAATCTTCTGTCTGTAACTCTGGCCCAGCGTTACATAACCCGAATCTTCTGTTTGTAACTCTGGCCCAGCGTTACATAACCCGAATCTTCTGTCTGTAACTCTTGCCCAGCGTTACATAACCCGACTATTCTGTCTTTTAACTCTGGCCCAGCGTTACATAACCCGAATCTTCTGTCTGTAACTCTGGCCCAGCGTTACATAACCCGAATCTTCTGTCTGTAACTCTTGCCCAGCGTTACATAACCCAAATCTTCTGTCTGTAACTCTGGCCCAGCGTTACACAACTCGAATCTTCTGTCTGTAAGTCTGGCCCATCGTTACATAACCCGAATCTTCTGTCTGTAACTCTTGCCCAGCGTTACATAACCCGACTCTTCTGTCTGTAACTCTGGCCCAGCGTTACATAACCCGAATATTCTGTCTGTAACTCTTGCCCAGCGTTACATAACCCGACTCTTCTGTCTGTAACTCTGGCCCAGCGTTACATAACCTGAATCTTCTGTCTGTAACTCTGGCCCAGCATTACATAACCCGACTCTTCTGTCTGTAACTCTGGCCCAGCGTTACATAACCCGAATCTTCTGTCTGCAACTCTTGCCCAGCGTTACATAACCCGAATCTTCTGTCTGCAACTCTTGCCCAGCGTTACATAACCCGAATCTTCTGTCTGCAACTCTTGCCCAGCGTTACATAACCCGAATCTTCTGTCTGTAACTCTTGCCCAGTGTTACATAACCCGAATCTTCTGTCTGTAACTCTTGCCCAGCGTTACATAACCCGAATCTTCTGTCTGTAACTCTTGCCCAGCGTTACATAACCCGAATATTCTGTCTGTAACTCTTGCCCAGCGTTACATAACCTGAATCTTCTGTCTGTAACTCTGGCCCAGCGTTACATAACCCGAATCTTCTGTCTGTAACTCTTGCCCAGCGTTACATAACCCGACTTCTGTCTGTAACTCTGGCCCAGCGTTACATAACCCGACTCTTCTGTCTGTAACTCTGGCCAGCGTTACATAACCCGAATCTTCTGTCTGTAACTCTGGCCCAGCGTTACATTACCCGAATCTTCTGTCTGTAACTCTTGCCCAGCGTTACATTACCCGAATCTTCTTTTTTGTAACTCTGGCCAGCGTTACATAACCTGAATCTTCTGTCTGTAACTCTGGCCAGCGTTACATAACCCGAATCTTCTGTCTGTAACTCTGGCCCAGCGTTACATTACCCGAATCTTCTTTTTTGTAACTCTGGCCAGCGTTACATAACCTGAATCTTCTGTCTGTAACTCTGGCCCAGCGTTACATTACCCGAATCTTCTTTTTTGTAACTCTGGCCAGCGTTACATAACCCGACTCTTCTGTCTGTAACTCCGGCTCAGCGTTACATAACCCGACTCTTCTGTCTGTAACTCTGGCCCAGCGTTACATAACCCGAATCTTCTCTCTGTAACACTGGCTCAGCGTTACATAACCCGAATCTTCTGTCTGTAACTCTGGCCAGCGTTACATAACCCGAATATTCTGTCTGTAACTCTGGCTCAGCGTTACATAACCCGAATCTTCTGTCTGTAACTCTGGCCCAGCGTAACAATTCGAAATCATCAAAGCTGTACATAACCCTGAATCTCTGTCTGTAACTCTGGCTGCAGCCCAGCGTTACATAACCCAAACGTAATCTTCTGTCTGTACTCATAACCCGAATCTCTGTCTGTAACTTCTGCAAACAGCGTTACATAACCCGAATCTTCTGTCTGTAACTCTTGCCCAGCGTTACATAACCCGGAATCTTCTGTCTGTAACTCTTGCCCAGCGTTACATAACCCGAATCTTCTGTCTGTAACTCTTGCCCAGCGTTACATAACCCAATCTTCTGTCTGCAACTCTTGCCCAGCTTACATCGAATTCTGCTGAACTCTTGCCCACGTTACATAACCCGAATCTTCGTTCTGTAACTCTTGCCCAGTAACCCGAAATAACTCCCTGGAATCTTCTGTCTGTAACTCTTGGCACTGCTTTGTACATAACCGAACTTCTGCAATTCTGTCTGTAACTCTGGCCCAGCGTTACATAACCTGAATCTTCTATCTGTAACTGGCCCAGCGTTACATAACCCGAATCTTCTATCTGTAACTGGCCCAGCGTTACATAACCCGATTCTTGTGTCTGTAACTCTGGCCCAGTGTTACCTGACCCGAATCTTCTGTCTGTAACACTGACCCAGCGTTACATAACCCGAATATTATGTCTGTAACACTGGCCCAGCGTTACAGACAGAAGATTTGGGTTACTTCGGAGGTACCATCTGAGACACAGTCCATTAAATGTTCAACTCGATACAGCTTTGTTCCTGATCACTGATGCTGCACTCGGCACCAGCGCACAAAGTTTCACATCGATACATCACTTATTTCCTGAATGAGATATCTACTTAGAGCTATCGGATAAACACAGTTTTTCATCTAGTAACTGGCACAAATTCCTTGCGCTGGTTGCTAGACAAAGATATGTTTATGCAGTTATCCATGAGGGTGAATGGGAATTTGTCCGGAATCCAGCGCCCATTTCATTTTACGCCTGTATAGAGTATAGCAACAGTGGTTGTGCAATCAGTTCAAAACATACCATATTAAACCATCGATCGTGTATATCCTCTATGGTGGGTGGTAGGTGGGAGCATGCGATGGGTAATTTAACGATCGGGGTTCATCCTTACCGGAATCCCGACTGGAGACCTGGTTTGGCCCTCCCATACGTCTTTCGCATTTTGTATGTGACTGTTGAATCCGGTTATACCCTTTATAAGAATAATCCTACCGGTATTACTTTTAAATAGGGGAAGGGGCCAATTGACTGGTGCGGTATGGACCTGGCACCAGGTCAGGTTATTCTAATTTCAGGGCTGAATATGTTGTATCTCGATGTAAATATTCCGTTCTGATTTTGGGATTCCCCACCCCCCCCCCCCCCCCGAACCTGTTTGCCTGGCCTTACATGACCTTAGCTGTTGATAGGCCGTTAAACACCAATAAACAAACAAACAAACATCCTCTATGTAATTCCATGTACCATTGCCGTGTTATTTCTAGAGGGAGCCTGAGGGCTGATGTGGGTTTACTGATATATGTGGCTGTGACTGGAGAAATGGGGCTTATGGGGTTTGTGCGCAGTGTAGCTTTAGATCAAGTGGCACACCTCTGTAGCCTGATAACACCTCTAATACTTGCTAGAAGCTTCACGGATGTTTCATTGATGGAATGGCAAACAGTGCAGACCCTAATCGGACTGTGTGGATGTGTAGGCTGATATGGGGTTACACTAGTTGCATAACCCATAAGCACAGCCACATACAAGAAACAAACATTTTCTATGGAATCTGTCAACGACTTCAATGAACAGGATATTAAACAACATAAATATTACATAATATTTATTGCATAAGCACACAATCATACATTGAAACTGTACTGATGTACCAATATGTTTACTGTAGCAGTTTCATTTGCATATTTACTAAAATAGTGCATGATGGTTTAAAAGACACTATGTTAATACACTGTGAAAGTCCATTTTTAATAGTTATACATCTAGTTCATAATTGAATTTTTAATAAATTAATATTGAGCGAGCAAAGAAATTAGTTTATTAAAAATTCAATACGTGAACTATACCTCCCTTATTGTTTGCCCCGCCCCTTCACTTGCAAATGTATGTTTAAATAATTCCACGACAAAAATATTTACACAATTCCCTAACATTTGATTGGCCCGAAGCAAGTCTCTGTCCAAAATTTATATCCCAGTAAACTCCCACGCCGAACTACTTTCCGTAACCGTGAGGCGCAGTTAAAATAATTCATAAGAAAACGGAAAATAAACACATTTTCTTCATGAATTTATTTAAAATGCTGGAATTATAAGGAATGAATGGCCTTTTTGTTGAATTTATCGGGGATATAAACTTGGAAAAGTCGCGGGAATACTGGACGAGGCCTTCCGGCCTTCGTCCAGTATTCCCGCTACTTTTCCAAGTTTATACCCCGATAAATTCCACAAAAAGGCCATTTATTCCTATAATAACCAATAGGATAAAAATAAAAAAATTGCGATAAAAAATTACAATTTTCGAAAAAGATTTTTCGAAAATTATAATGTTTTATCGCCAATTGTTTATTTTTATCGCCAATTGCGAAAGTGGCTTTTCCAAGTTTATACCCCGATAAATTCCACAAAAAGGCCATTCATTCCTATATTGTAGCCCACACCTCAAAATGATACTACAATGTTATTGTTGTGTTTACACGGAAGCTTACCTGCACACATCTGAACAGGATGCGTGTCACATGAATTTCTGACAACAAGGTGTGACATCTTTTTCTAAATATATTTTTTTTACATATTGGAACATAAATAAATATTGGCGAGAGAATCTTAATATGTGATTAATGAAGACGACATGCTATGCATGCATTTGTTGGGAAACCTGGGCAAATAATAATATGCAATAAAGTTTAATACACCAACATAAAAGTACATATAGAGAATATTAGGTTAGTGCCGTGAATGGGAACAAATATATGGCAAGGCTTAGGAAACGGGATAGTCGAGGCTCTGCCGAGCACATCCCGTTTCCATGCCCCGCCAGATATTTTCCCATTCACGGCACTAACCTACTATTCTATTTATCCCGTCAACACCAACAAATGGCTTTAAAATGCAAAAAGATAACCCCTGCCACCGCACATATTCATACGCAGTGATTAGGTCGTATTGACAGGATATCAAAAATGTTTCACGGCACCGTGTTTCACCGCACATACGCACTGAGTTGACGGGATAAATACAGATATCATGCGGAAAGGAATGTACGATGTTTGTCGAAAACGCTGTCCCGGATCAGGTTATGCAATGACCGCCAGCCAGCAGTGGGAATGTGTTCAGGATATACGATCACCGCCGGAGAAGCGAAGTCCGTTTTGTCAACTATTGCCGATTATCCTTTTCAACCATATATACGATAAAGCCAGCATTTACAAACACTGTAGATTCAGATGAGCTGGCTCGTAATGAACCGTCTCATCAGGATCTGCAGTGGCTGTCTTAGCTTTATTTATTAATGAAGTAGTCCTGTAGCCGATTTCATCGAAATTGCAAAGTATACTTATCTAGCAAAGTATACTTTGAGGGAGTAATTATTTATTTTTCCCGAAATGAATTATTTCATATATAACTCTCGACTGCATATATTTGATGATTAAAAGTATGCAGAATTATTATACTCAACTTATTACATTATCACAGCCAAAATGGCTGTGATAATGTAATACATTCAGTATAATAAAATTTCATAAATTTATCCTAAAATTGAAAATTTCTCCCTCAAAGTATACTTTGCTAAATAAGTATACCTTGAAATGTTGGTGAAATCGACTACAGAATTAACGTGGAGCAGACCATGTTATATATTTAGAGGAGAAATGGTTAGCAACGTAGATGTAGACTTTACATAGTGCCATTGTGTTCTGTCCACGGTCCTCATCTTCAATATGGTGTGTCTGCAATGTACATGTAGTTAGTGTGGCCGATTATATCAGTAGCTTATTTCATCAACATTGCAAAGTATACTTTACTAGCAAAGTATACTTTGAGGGAGTAATCATTTATTTTCCCCAAAATTCATTATTTCATATAGAACTAAACACTGCAGATATTTGATGATTAAAAGTATGCAGAATTATTATACTGAATTTATTACATTATCACAGCCAAATTGGCTGTGATAATGTAATAAATTCAGTATAATAAAAATTAATAAATTTATCATAAAATTGAATATTTCTCCCTCAAAGTATACTTTGCTACTAAAGTATACTTTGCAATGTTGATGCAATAGGCTACTGGTACATCGCCCGGGGTGTGGTACTGTCTCGGGGTGTGGTACTGTCCCGGGGTGTGGTACTGTCTCGGGGTGTGGTACTGTCTCGGGGTGTGGTACTGTCTCGGGGTGTGGTACTTTTTCGGGGTGTGGTACTGTCTCGGGGTGTGGTACTGTCTCGGGGTGTGGTACTGTCTCGTGTGGTACTGTCCCGGGGTGTGGTACTGTCTCGGGGTGTGGTACTGTGTCGTGTGGTACTGTCCCTGGGTGTGTACTCTCGGGGTGTGGTACTGTCTCGGGGTGTGGTACTGTCCCGGGGTGTGGTACTGTCCCTGGGTGTGGTACTGTCTCGGGGTGTGGTACTGTCTCGGGGTGTGGTACTGTCCCGGGGTGTGGTACTGTCTCGGGGTGTGGTACTGTCCCGGGGTGTGGTACTGTCTCGTGGTATCAGAAATGTATCACGTAATGTGTGACGTAAGTTTTCAGTAAAGAATTCGTTAAACAAATTAAATATCAACATATTTTGTTGAAGCATGTCGCATCAGGTTTGTTTATGGTATTAGGTCATAGATAGATACACTCAGCTTCAATGATAATTGCTTCACAAGAGTGATGTGCTTATATATATATATATATATCCATCTCCGCCATCTTTGTATGTACAAGTCATCGTACAGTTTCACCACTTGACACGTACAGCAAATAATGTAAAATTTTCAACGATTACAAACAAGCGTGAGAGCACTTATACAAATGTTTTCATTGGCACAGATGAAGGCGTAAGGGCTGTCATTAATGTGGGAGGAAACCGGAGTACCCGGAGGAAACCCACTTGTCCGATCTGGCGACCACCAATCCATACCATCTCACATACTTCCCCTGCTGAGGATCGAACCGGGGTCGCAGTGGTGAGAAGCGCGCTGTTTACCAATTGCGTTACCCGGATAACCATGTGCTGTGTGGTTTGCCGGACAAGAGCAAATAATATGACCGTAAAACAAATAATATTTGGTGCAATACTGCATAGACAGACATGACAACGGCGTGCTATACATATGCTAGAAGATATTTGAGCATTTCTCATCATTCTCATCAATCTCAAAATAAATTTTCATGTGTAAACTTTTCAACTCTGATGCACAGCCTACTGTTAGTGTGTCTTACCCATAGGTAAAGCCACATTTACTCGCATAGTAGGTGAGTAGACGCCAGGGACAATACACTCGGGCAACTGCTTATATACGTCACTGGATTTGACAGCTAATAACAGAGTACAGTAGTGGGTATATATGGTATGTATTGTGTCGTTTGCCAGGTAAAGGTGATGCACTGTGCGATCTTCTGTCTATGAGGCTATTTACAATGATGTTTCATGTTGTTAAAACACAGGCAGAAACCTGTTCCGAAAACTGACATATTTTTCTGTTTGGTGTAATATAATTGATACGAGTCCGTTGTCCTAGCTTTTCTACATGTGATTAACTACATTATATCATATGTTTTACTTCACGTTTTGTGACACACGTCAGAAGAGATGAAAGTGGCCGATGGCTTGAACACACAAAGATGGCCGAGTTCGCTACTCCATGTGTCGTATATGATACAATAATGAGGCAGTATTCACATATATGTTATACATATATATATTCCATCACATTTACGAAGCACTTATCTTTGAATCAAACGATGATCAGGTATAGAACGGGTCCGTAATATCGAAACTCGGCAAAACTTTAGAGAGGCGTGCGCCGGACATGCCACCGCCTGGAACCGCGACTGCTAAATATTGACTGGTAACAAAGGTAAGTAAAATATATATTCCATCACATTAACGAAGCAATTATCTTTGGATCAAAGGATTATCAGGTATGGAACGGGTCCTTAATACGACTTGAAAAATATGCTATAACAAATATGTCGCATGTTTACAACATCAAGTGATCCCTTGTTCTGTATAGCTGCACTTTGACCGACTACACACTGGCTGATAAAACGTTGCTGTATCTGACATTGCTGAAGCTGATGCAATGTATCACGGTCAATGTGTATTCGAAAACTACAGCTGCTGATGATCGAATAACGATATTGTAATGACTCAAAGTAATCATTTCCACGTTATTTAAAAAAAAACAGATTATACTTGTCCTTCCTAGATTTAACCCTTTGAACCCGAAAGCCCGCTATAGCGGTTTATACAAACAGTGCAGATCCAGATGAGCCGGCTCGTAACGAGCCGTCTCATCAGTATCTGCACTTTTTGAAAGTAATTTTCATATTTCTTAGAAAAAAAACACCCACTTTTCATAAATGGACGAATCTGAAAATCATTTTGTGACCATTGGATTGGTCGGAACTTTAGCATATCACAGTCCATTCCAGTTCCTTAGGGTTGAAAGGGTTAAATCGTTACCCGATTACAAATAGAATATCATACTATCTTACCAAATATATGGCTGTAACTGGAGAATGTGGTTTATTGGTTTTGCGACCAGTGTAGATCCAGATCAGCCTGTACATCCTCCGCACAGACTGATCAGGATCTGCACTGTTCGCCATTCCATCAAGAAAACACCCAAGCAATACAGATCATTATCAGGTTACATGAGTGTGTTATTTGATCAGAAGCTACACTGGTCACAAATCCCATAAGCCCCAGTCACAGCCACATATGTGAACCGCCACAATAAAAACGGGATTACGGCTGTTTTGATAAGTGTAGTTTCTGGTCAGTTGGTGCACTCACCTATCTATAGACATATTAGTCAAACGTAATATGATTGTTTCCAAATCTAATAACCAACAGTGCAGGCCCTGGTCAGTCTCACCTATAGTCTGTTTCACGAAAGCTGCCCAAATTTTACGGCCATGTAAACAATTAAAAAACAATATTTTTGTCGATAGTATTAAATTAAAGGAAAATTTAAGAATGAGCCTTCTTTTTATTTCGTGAAATTCGGTCAAATATTGATTTTATTACGAAAACAAAAGTTAAATTTTAAAAATCGGTCCAGTATTTCTGAAATTCAAAAAAATATTCCCCGTGTTAAATCCCTCCGTGAAGATGTCTATGGGGATTTAACATGGGGAAATTGTTTTTGCGCAATAAAATCAATATTTGACAAAATTTCATGAAATAAAAAGAAGGCTCATTTTTAAATTTTCCTTTAATTTAATATTATCAAAATAAATACTGTTTTTGCATTGTTTATATATAGCTGTACAAATTGGGCAGCTTTCGTGAAACAGACTATAGGACTACACTGGTCACACACTCTGTAACCACCCTTTGTCGTGGCGACTCGCATATTGTCAAACTTACGTGGTGGTGAGGTATATGCACATCCTACTTCCCAAACATGGTTTTCACGAAATCTGAAAAGAGGCAAAATCATTAAATGAGAGAGCTACTGAACCATTGCTGTGGGATAACCACACCAACGACCATATACTACATGTGCTGAATTAGCAGTTATTTTATTTTATTTATACATTATTTAACGAGGGTGACACAGTTGGCCAATGCCAATCTACCCTGTGGCACTCACAGCATAATTACATAAAAAACATGTGCATATACAATTATACACAAATACATGTAAGAATTTTACAATTAAATAACATTAACTACGAGGTGCGTAAACTACGATCGATTCGCTTTGGATTGTATACGTATCGAATGTTTAGTTGACATTTTAAATTTATTGAGAGTTTTACTAAATTCCTGATACTCGGATTTAACGAATTCCATAATTGTGGTGAAGTGTGCGAGAAAGAACCGTCAAATAGTTTTGCCCTTGATTTTGGAACTACAAATGTGCCAACGGAGGTGCAAACGCAATTTACGTAGACTCCCAGCAGATGCTGACCTGAGATCATGAATTGAATAATCGGTATTTCGTTTTAACAAATCTGATATGTAACGGGGAGTCATTCCATGAATAGCCTTGTATGTCATTATTGCTTTATTGGAAATGCGCCGATTGGACTCTGCTCGCCTTTGAAGCTTCAACAGACGTGTCATATTATTGACGCTTGTACTTCCCCCGGGTGATGGATCCATAGTAGAATGACAGCAACATATATCCCGTGTAAATTGCATTTGCACGTCAGTTGGCACATAGTGTGATAACTGTTGCAAAAGAGAAATCCTGGATGAAATATTTGCACATATGTTATCTATATGTTTCCTCCACAGTAAGTGTTAATCTTGGCAAAATACAGACTCAATATCAGTAGCCTATTTCACCAATAATGCAAAGTATACTTATCTAGCAAAGTATACTTTGAGGGAGAAATTTTCAATTTTAGGATAAATTTATTAATTTTTATTATACTGAATTTATTACATTATCACAGCCATTTTGGCTGTGATAATGTAATAAATTCAGTATAATAATTCTGCATACTTTTAATCATCAAATATATGCAGTCGTTAGTTCTATATGAAATAATGCATTTCAGGAAAAATAAATGATTACTCCCTCAAAGTATACTTTGCCAGAAAAGTATACTTTGCAATGTTGGTGAAATCGGCTACAGATTCACTAAAAAAGTTAATCTCAGCTCAGACACAGCTGCAAGTTTTTGTCTGGTGCCATTCATCATACGTGTAGTCTTGTTTGCGTTAACCCTTCCTACGCTGTTGACGGAAATTGCCGTCTGCTGTTTTTCATTTTTGCTTTAATTCTTAACAAAAAACAGGTTTTGACAGCCACTGGAGACGATTCTCATGTGCTGTCAAAACCAGGTTTTTGTCGAGAAATATTGAAAATAAAACATTTCCAGCAGACGACAACATTTAATTCAGCGTAGTAAGGGTTAATAACCATTTTGTTTTGGTCACACCAATTCTCAATAGCATTTAGATCAGCTTGTAGATTAGTATGGTGATAACTGGATGTATGAATTGTGTTTCATACCTGATGTATGAATTGTGTCATCGGCAAACATATCAGTCGAACAGTTGTTAACTAATTAATGCAAATAATTGTTCCTTGAGCAACACCAGCTATGACATTAGCGAAATCAGAAGAGATACCGCCGTTTTGAATATGTTGTTTACGATATAAACCAGTTAATTGATGCTATGTTGAATTTATAGATGTTCTATGTTTGCAGTAACACAGTGTGATCTACCAGGTCAAAAGCTTTCTTAACGTCCATCAATAATGTTCCGGACATAGATATATTAACTATCGTTCAATCGGTTTTAATTAACAAACATGTTTATGATACCGAAACGTATTGAACTTTCACTCCTATGTTCATCGTTTTCTTAATTAGAAAAGTCATGGAAATTGGTTTAATAATTTAATATTTAATTAACAATCCCGCTGCAAAATACCTAGAAAGTTGACTATCCCGCTGCCACCTACCAATATACTTGACCATCCCGCTGCTGCCTACCAATATACTTGACCATCCCGCTGCTGCCTACCAATATACTTGACCATCCCGCTGCTGCCTACCAATATAATTGAACATCCCGCTGCCACCTACCAATATAATTGACCATCCCGCCGCCACCTACCAATATAATTAACCATCCCGCCACCACCTACCAATATAATTAGCCATCCCGCCGCCAACTACCAATATAATTAACCATCCTGCCGCCACCTACCAATATAATTGACCATACCGCCGCCACCTACCAATATAATTGACTATCCCGCTGTCACCTACCAATATAATTGACCATACCGCCGTCACCTACCAATATAATTAACCATCCCGCCGCCACCTACCAATATAATTGACCATACCGCCGCCACCTACCAATATAATTGACCATCCCGCTGCCACCTACCAATATAATTGACCATCCTTCTGCCACCTACCAATATAATTAACCATCCCGCTGCCGTCCGTGTCACCTTCTTTGATCATCTCGTCCACCTCCTCGTCACTCAACTTCTCGCCCATATTCGTCATCACGTGACGCAGCTCCGCCGAACTTATAGTACCTGTAACAGTCCGGTCATGGTGATCCTATCGCGGTTGTTAGAGAGGAGGTATAACATGGCTCAGCATGGAAGAGTCCATTCCACGTACTTACGGAGAGGTATAACCTGACACAACACACGAATATTTTGAATGGACTCTTTCATGTTAGTTTTCAGACTGTTCCATCAATCAGACTTAATTCTCATAAGTCAATTAAACTACAGTGTAGACCTTAATGGAATCAATATTCAATTCGTTTATTGGCATTAAACAGCAAAAAGCACATGTATAGCCATATAACAAACATGTATGATGGTTTTATGGAAATGTATTCTCACTAGACATATTAGCCAAGCTATATGATTAGGCTAAATCATTTCACAATCAGTTTGTTGCTAGTCCACTGCATTCTAAACTCTTTCTGTCCTCATTATATTTCATATACTATTTTCATCTTGCTCACCCAGGCTGTATGCCGTGACAAGCAATTCAAACCGTTATAATAAAACGGTTCAAATGGCGACCACGACTTACACCGAGTGAGAAATATGAACCATATGTAACACTGTCCATGACGTTTTTGGATATACCCAGAAGTTATTGGGGTTAGGTTTCTATTCAAGCAATTATCAGAATGCAGTACTAGATAGACACTGTTCCGTGTGCATGCCGATGTGCACCCCAAAATCCCGCTTGGGGATTCTGGTGTGTCTATAGAAATGCATGTCAAAACAGTGAGTGGTGACCGATGTTATTTATCAACGCTTACGGTTTCTATTCGAGCAATTATCATAATGAAGTACTATACTTTATTCCGTGCACTTGCCGATGTGCACACCACAATCCTGCTTGGGGATTCTGGTGTGTCCACAGACATGCATCCAAAACAGTGAGTGGTGACCGATGTTATTTATCAGCGTTCACGGTTTCTATTCAAGCAATTATCATAATGCAGTACTAGACATTGTTCCGTGTGCATGACGATGTGCACACCACAATCCCGCTTGGGGATTCTGATGTATCCATAGACATGCATCCAAAACAGTGAGTGGTGACTAATGTTATTTATCGATGTTCATGGTTTCTTTCAAGCAATGATCATAGTGCAGTACTGTTTCCTGTATAAATTGCTACATACATGTACATGTAACTATGTGTTGTCATTTAGTCTGTCTTAAAACAAAGTACACAAACTTTGATAACTTATGTACTATCCTTGACGACGTATTAGACATGAGTGTTTTAAACTTAGTCACGTTTGTCCAGTGACAATAATATGGTTTAAGATATATTTCTCTATACTTTGGACATACAAGTATGAAGTGATATTCAGATTCTATTGCATTCATATTACAGTATATACACATTCTATCAGCTCGTGGTATGTTTGCATGTTTTCATATTTCTGTTTTGTCCGGTTATAGCATTTGGTAAAACGAGCGCGCTTACCATCCCACCAATCAACCTGCACTTCCATCTGTGCCGCCGAAAACATCTATACAAGTGCTCTCTAGCTAATTAGTAATTGTAAATTATCCCGTCAACACAGTGCGTATGTGCCGTGAAACAAGGTGCCGTGAAACATTTTTGATATCCTGTCAATACGACCTAATCACTGCGTATGAATATGTGCGGTGACTGGGGTTATTTTTGTTGTTTTGTCAGATAACGGCCATAAATGGAGAAATAGAAATAGAGAATAGTAGGTTAGTGCCGTGAATGGGAAAACATATCTGGCAAGGCTTAGGAAACGGGATGGGCGAGGCTCTGCCGTTTCCGTGCCGCGGCACTACTATTCTATTTATCCCGTCAACACCTACAAATAGCTTTAAAATGCCAAAAAATAACCCCAGCCGCATCGTCAAAATCGGAGAATCGACTAGTATGACAACCGCACATATTCATACGCAGTGATTAGGTCGTATTGACAGGATATCAAAAATGTTTCACGGCACCGTGCTTCACGGCCCATACGCAGTGTGTTGACGGGATACAAATAGAATAGTAGGTTAGAGCCGTGAATGGGAAAAATATCTGGCCAGATATATAAGCCTTGCCAGATATGTTTTCCCATTCACGGCACTAACCTACTATTCTCTATTTCTTTTCTAACACCAATGTCTCCATTTATGGCCGTTATCTGACAAAATCGTGTTTATTGCTTGTGTGGCCAGTGAACGTCGTTATCAGTCTACGTAGCCAAACATTCTGATCAGGCGCTTCACTGTTCGCCATGCGCTCAGGAATCCAATGAATACATTGGAATAACATCATGCTGCATCAGCTACACGACTGATCAGAATATAAACTGATCGGGATTGAAATGTGACGCGCCACAACATAATGGGGCTCCTTACGCATATACTCTCGCCGAGGAGGTATATGCGTTGTTAAAGAGCCACATAGAGCTCATGTCACATAGACCAATGCGTCAATATGCCGGATCGTCCCGCATTCAGCTCCCATTTTATCAAATAACAAGTACTGCAACATAAACTACTCCAGGGGCCCGTTTCACTAAACTTCGTACGACTACAATGTTCGTAAGTGCAGATTTAGAATAGTCTGTAAATTTCAATTGATGGCTTTACATTTATTGAGCATAGGCTGCATATGCAGCCTATGCTCAATACATGTAAATCCAGTAATTGTTTACAAGAAATCATTGTTAATTTGAAATTTACAGACCATCATAAGTTTGCACTTACGACAATTTTAGTCGTAGGAAGTTTAGTCAAACGGCCCCCAGTATTCCTCAATATAATGGGAGCTCTAGGCGTTGTGGCCAAATTGATAGCGTTCTATGCGGTCTAACTGGGCTCACTAGTTTTTCGACCTATGTATCCGCGAATCAGCTTGTGCAGCCGAGCAGTCTGATCGGGAAGTATGCTGTTTGCCATTCAGTCACTGAAGTAGCATTTGGTTTTCAGCAAACAGACCAGATCCTAAGTCAATTGTTTGATTGTGCAGGTTGAGAATGATCTCTATATATTAACAACTGAGAACACATACTGAGAAAACGGACCTTCCTACGTATCCGTCCAGCGTTGACCACGATCAGTCTGCGCATCGGCGCAGTCTGATCGTGCTCCACACTGGTCGGTGGTCGCCATTCGTTCAATCATGTTTTGTATCTGCCAATGGATGGATTATGGTTTAGCTATCGTATGCTCTGAGTGTAAGAGTACACGCATATAGTAATATTCGTTTTCCCAGGCAGCGACCCGAGCGACATTCACCTTGTCCATCCTTGTCGAAGACCCTGAAAGCTTCTGTGAGATCCTCCTCCGTCTCTGCTTCTTTCATCTTATTTGCCATGAGGGTGAGAAAACTCGCGAAATCCACGGCTGAAAGCAAATACAATGTATTCCAAATATAGTAAACTACTGGCTGTTATACGTTTTGCTGCCGACGAACATTTGGCTATTAAACACATTAAATCTAAAAATAAATTATTTGTAAGTATTTTTTCATCTCCCCAAAAAAAAATATTTGATGAATTTGCATCAAATATTGATTTTTTTTTGCGACGGAAAAACATGGGAGCTAAAAATAGATCGATTTTAAAATCGAGCTTTTGTTTTCTGATTTACATTTGTATAATATAATTTCCAAGCTATCTCGTCAGGTTTCGGTGTCAATTTCCAAAAATATTAATTGTTCGACCCTCCTCGTCACCCTCTGTCTCCTTTTTGCCCCATGTTAAATTCCCATAGGAAAATCCTTTTTTCACATTGAAGTCAATATTTGATGGAACTTCATTAAATACAAAAAAATCTTTTGAGGAAGGTGACATTTTGGTTATTGATGAAGCAGTACTTGCATTTAAATATTGTTTACAGATTATATGTTTAATAACCAAAAGGTCGTCGGCAACAAAACGTGGAACAGACGGTAGTCATCTAACTGGCCAGATAACTCGAGAAGACCACGGCTGTAAAATTTAAATTACTGTAGAATATTCATCTTACCTGCCATGAAAACTCGAGAAATCCACGCCTGATAACGAACATTCCCAATAACAATTTGATATTCATTTCACTTGCCATGAGGCCCTGATAACTAACTACATAGAGAATAGTAGGTTAGTGCCGTGAATGGGAAAAAATATCTGGCAAGGCTTAGGAAACGGGATGGGCGAGGCTCTGCCGAGCACATCCCGTTTCCGTGCCGCGCCAGATAGTTTTCCCATTCACGGCACTAACCTACTATTCTATTTATCCCGTCAACACCTACAAATGGCTTTAAAATGCAAAAACATAGCCCCAGCCACCGCACATATTCATACGCAGTGATTAGGTCGTATTGACAGGATATTAAAAATGTTTCTCGGCACCGTGTTTCACGGCACATACGCACTGTGTTGACGGGATAAATATCTATATGAGTATATCATATATTAGAATTACTAGTATACAATAATATCACCAAAGTCGAACAGTAGCCGATTTCATCAAAATTGCAAAGTATACTTTTCTAGCAAAGTATACTTTGAGGGAGAAATTTTCAATTTAAAGATAAATTTATTAATTTGTATTATACTGAATTTATTCCATTATCCCAGACAAAATCATCAAATATATGCAGTCGTTAGTTCTGTATGAAATAATGCATTTCCGGTAAAATAAACTCCCTAGAAAAGTATACTTTGCAATGTTGGTGAAATATGCTACTGGGCTAGCCTGTGGGCTATATGGAATTATCCCGTCAACATAGTGCGTATGTACCGTGAAACACGGTGCCGTGAAACATTTTTGATCTCCAGTCAATACTATTTTTGCATTTTACAGCCATTTGTAGGTGTTGACGGGATAAATAGAATAGTAGGTTAGTGCCGTGAATGGGAAAACTATCTGGCGCGGCACGGAAACGGGATGTGCTCGGCAGAGCCTCGCCCATCCCGCTTCCTGAGCCTTGCCAGATATTTTTTCCCATTCACGGCACTAACCTACTATTCTCTATATACACATGTCGTACTGCCTACTCCGCTTACATGCGTTCTATTCCGCGCCAGGCGGATGAGAGAGTTGACCTTTACGGTAGCAATTTTTAATTTCAACATGGCGGGGAAATTCTCATATCCAGAGACAATACATGTACCAATACATATTTGAGTATATATATGGTTGGACTACTACATTTCATATATACTGAGGAACGATTGAATACACACAAGCTGTTACATATTCAACGATAATGCCATCATATTATTTGATATACCAATAAAATGCCATCAGGTGGCGGCCATATTGAAATTCAATATGTCTGGCATAAGAACATGTTTCTAGCATCGTGAATTGATAGCTGAATGTACTTAAACGCCCCGCATATTCACTTCAACTCTGGTTAGACTATGCTATATAACTGGGTTCGTGTGGGGTGCGAGCATTTAAGTACACACGGGTGCCAGCTATCTCATCGACTAATGGTAATGATTGACGGGGTCGGGATTGTACCGTCCGTCTGCATTTCCATCTTCATGTCGTCGAGCTCGGCTATCGTCGGGTTTTTACCCAGGGCCCTCATCACCGTGCCCAGCTCCTTGGCATCGATCGCGCCCTCGCCCGCCTTGTCGTACAGACTGAACGCCTCTTTACACTCTACACACAAACATAATTTAGCTTAGTTATAGTATCAAGGTGTATGATCACGTGTTACTAACAACAACAACAAGTACCGATTCAAAGTACGTATTATTTTATAGTGTCCTTATTACGTAACGGATTTTGATGAAACATGGCGCATCAAACGCGTCTTGTTAAGCTGCATTTGGTGGTCTCTGAACGTTGGCCCAAACTTAGGTCGTTTTTGCGAAGAATCGATTTCCGTGTCTACCGACACGGACATCGATTATTCGCAAAAACGACATAAGTCTGTGCCGAACTCCCTTGACGACCAAATGCAGCTCATGAAGACGCGTTTGCTGCGCCAAATTGCATCAAAATCCGTTTCATATTAAGGAAAATATCAATTAATACTTACTTTGGAGTGGGCAACATTGTTATTGTTGTAACCACTTGATCATGCACCTTAAGTATTCTGTTTTTGTCATATGTATAACAATTGCAGTATAAATACAAACACAATACAGACAATAAATATCATCATAATTCAGCTACAAAATGTGTCCTTGTATGTGGCTTCACTGGATAAATGTGGTTTATGGGATTTGTGACCAATGTAGCTCCAGATCAAATAACACACTCCAGTAGCCCGATAACGATCTATATTGCGTGTTGAAAACATGGCAGATGTTTCACTGATGGAATGGCGAACAGTGCAGATCCTTTTTTTTTGTCATTTAATATTGTATTCTCTTTGCTACATGTACATGTACAAATACAATGATATGATTAAACATACAGTTCATTAAACATAGTACAGCTGTTCTGTCAGTTCAACAAAAACATGAATACATCATAGTCTGTATAATTAACCTAAGAATACATGTCTACATGTAACACTGAGTTTTTAAACTAAATATAGGAGTCTATATAGGGCATATGGGCTATGAGATTGGTATAGGTCGGAGAAGAAAATGTCCAAAAGTGTGACGGGTGTCAAATAAATGGTCCGGGCTCATATATATACATTCGTTGGTTCTTATATCAAATGATTGTGTCTACGTATTTTGTTCTATAAAGTCACTCCATTTTGAATGAAAAGTATCTAGTTTATTCTTAATAGTGGCAATAGTTTCTTCTATTTTTATTGTTTGCTTCATATATGTGTTAAAGCGGCCTATCGATGGCTGCGTTTCATCGTATTTGCACCTATAAATTAAATACTTTGCTAGAAGAATTAGGTTGCTTATAATCATTGTTTTATTTTTGCAGTCGACCTTCACGTTACAAAATGATATGTTTTCATATGTTAAATTACTATTGTAGTCTAGTCTACTTGTTTGTAATAGTATGTTGATATCCGACCAAAACGATTGTATGACAGTGCATTCCCAAAACATATGCTTATTAGAATCCACATTCATATGACAGAATTCACATAAGTTTGAAGGTTTTAATTTGCATTTGAATAAAAAGCCATTGTTTGGAATTATTCTCATTAAATATTTGTACTGAAACGCACGAAGTTTTGTGCTTATTGTGCTTTTATATGACAGTGAAAAAATACCTTTCCATTCGATATCTTGTTTATTTAACTCACTTTCCCATTTAATTATATGTTTTTGCTGTGTTAATTTCATGTTTTCAATCTGTATATTATATAACATTTTATTAATATATTTTGATGATAAACATTGATTTATTTTGTATTTCTGTGTTTCATTATCCAATGGCACGGTTTTCATTTCTATTTTCCATTCGTTTTTAATATTACCTAATAATTTGAAATCTCCATTATTTATGTCATATATAGTTTTCATATCGTTGAAGCTGCAAAAGTCTTTTATTCTAAAATCATATATGTGTTTTAAATACATTATACCTCTATCAGACCAGTATTTATAGAAGAAGGTTATATTTCTTTCATGTTTTATGTTTGAGTTATGCCATAATATTTCATATGATATGTTGGTATATGAATGCTTATAATTGATTTTGCACCAAGATGTTAACATATTGTTTAGAAACGAATATTGTTTTACAAGGTGTTTTGTGTCATTTGAAATTAGATTGCTTTTAAATAGTACATTTCCACCATATTTACTTAGTTCCTTATTATATGCTTTTTTTAATTGATTCTGATTACCTTTTGAGCGTTTTATCCATGAACATTTTAGTGAATTGATGAATGCATGTATGTTAATCATTTTCAAACCACAGTTTTCATAGTTTTGTATTATAGTTTTTCGTGCTATTTTATCGGGTTTACCATCCCAGAGAAATGTGTACATTATGTCATTAATCTGTTTGATTGTTTCTTCAGCCGGGTTCTCTAGGACTGTCAGTGGGTATATTAGTTTTGGTAACGCGAAGGTCTTTAATACAGTTATCTTGCCAATTAATGTCAAGTTCCATTTTTGCCAGTTTGTTAAACAGTTTTGAAATGACTTAATTTTTGGTAATAAATTTAGTTCATGTAGCTGTGTGTTATTGTTTGTGAATATTATTCCAAGTGTTGGTGCATGGTCGTTTGACCACGTATATCGATTGCTATTATACCATTGACTTGGGTTATGCCTAAGTTCCCCAATCTTAACAGTGCAGATCCTGACACTGTGCGGATGCACAGGCTGATCTGGATCTACATTGGTCGCAAAACCAATAAGCCCCATTTATCCCGTCAACACAGTGCGTATGTGCCGTGAAACACAGTGCCGTGAAACAATTTTGATATCCAGTCAATACTATTTTTGCATGTTACAGCCATTTTTAGGTGTTGACGGGATAAATAGAATAGTAGGTTAGTGCCGTGAATGGGAAAAAATATCTGGCGCGGCACGGAAACGGGATGTGCTCGGCAGAGCCTCGCACATCCCGTTTCCTGAGCATTGCCAGATATTTTTTCCCATTCATAGAAATGTTCTCGTGCTTACAAATCTGACACGATTTATGTGTTGAATTTTCGATGTTTTTCTTATTAAATGAATTTCGATCATTTTCATTTTGGATCATGACATTTTAGCGTCGTATACATAAAACTTTGCATCTTTGTTTAGATCGCAGAGACAATAGTATGAAATACAGTGAAACCACTCTAAACCGGACAACCTGGGAGGTCCCCAGTGTGTTCGGTTTAGAGACGTTTCACTTTAAATCGGGCATTTGGTCATTCTGAGCCATGATTATGTGCTATGTGATCACGAACAGACATTATCACCTGAGATAAATGAAATTCATCAGAAATAAGATCACAGGTGTTTTCTTGGTGTCCGGTTTAGAGAAGTTCCACTGTAATACTATATAAATTATCCTTGTGAGGTATATGAATTTGAAAGTTGGGTTCATATTCAGTGGAACCTCCCCTAACGGCCACCTCTCTACAACAACACCCTCTCTGTAACAGCCGCTAGTTTATATCCCAAATGGATGATTTCCCCTATATATATTTAACCATTATACTGCTGAGCACGAAAATTGACATCCGCTGTTGCTTTGGCATTCGTACTCAATAAAAACATGTTTTGGCAGCACTTTAGAATCATTTCCTTTTGCTGCCAAATCATGTATTTGATGAGAATTATCGAAGAAATAAATAAACAGCAGATGACAAATTTAATTCAGCATTAACCTCTATACAACGGCCATCTTTCTACAACAGCCAGTTGTGCGTCTTCCCAAGGGTGGCTGTTGTAGAGAGGTTGCACAGTATAGGTTTCGATTTGGTTTCGATTCGCATCGGTGCTGCTGAACCGAAGCAAGGCGAATCCCCGTGGCAGGCCCGTACGCAGGATTTTCTATTGGGGGTGCGTCAGGGGGTTGCGTCAGGGGCGAGCCCCATGTAGTGGCGCGAGTACGCTAGGGGGTAGGGGGGTGTGTCAGGGGCGAGCCCCATGTAGGGGCGCGAGTACGCTAGGGGGGTACCCCCTAGCGTACTCGCGCCACTAAATGGGGCTCGCCCCTGACGCACCCCCCTGACATTTTTTAAACCTAGATGGCCTGAAATGCACTCTCCTGCATTTTATGTCATTTACATTCGGATTTCAACGGTGGCATTGCATGCAAATTACCTGTATATTAATGCATTTCAAGGTTTGTTGAGATTACTGTTAGAAAAATAGCGGACCTCGGCGAATTTAGGGGGGTGCGTACGCACCCGTCGCACCCCCCGTGCGTACGGGCCTGTGTGGTTTTACCTGCGATCTGTTCCTCTGTGAATGAGTCGACCTGAATAGAAAGAAAGGACAGACAAGTCATGTATGGACGTGTACAGTTATAGAACCATAAACCAAAATAGGACATCCCGGCGTTTGACAGAGAACGAAACATAGGTATGCACACATGGAACGCAGTGTGATTAACAGAAATAAAGAGAAAGCACTCATATTCAGAAAATACGATGTTTCCTCTTGTAGATTTATTCGAAATGTATGTTGCCATATAATATTGATATTTTCATAGTTTTTTAGAAATTAATTCTCCGAATTGTGAGCTCGTGACGATCACTCTTCATTCAGTCCTCAGATAATCCTAATGTAATTACTCTAAAATGAGTATGCGTTCTTTCCGCGAATAATACTATTTTATATTAGTTATCTAATGTGGCCTCTTGGCGGTCACGACACGATGGTACGGCAGCTTAAAAGGGACATGTACATTTTTTTTCTATCTCGTTCCTTCGAGATAGCATCTCTTTCCCTTGAGATAGCATCTCGTTTCCTTGTGGTAACGAGATAGTTTTTAGATTGAATGTGTTTAATAGCCAAAATTTCGTCAGCAGAAAAAACGTGGAACAGACAGTAGTTACGGAAACGCAACTCAACAAAACCTACCATATCGTCCCCGTCCGTATCAGAGTCCGTAGTCTGTTACGGACGGTACTGGAGTTTTATAGTTTTATGCAGAGCTATGTGCCCGCAGAGAGAGAGAGAGAGAGAGAGAGAGAGAGAGAGCGAGAGAGCGGTGTGAGACATGGAAGAGAAGAGATACCAGAAAGATAGTGAGATAGAGAGAGAGAGAGAGAGAGAGAGAGAGAGAGAGAGAGAGAGAGAGAGAGCGAGAGGAGAGAGAGAGAGAGAGAGAGAGAGAGAGAGAGTGTGGTGGATATATATATATATATATATATAGAGAGAGAGAGAGAGAGGGGGGGAGAGAGAGTGTGGTGGAGAGACTAGACATAATCAGATGGCAGAGAGTGGAAAGGGAAAGAGATGTGAGAGAAGAGAGAAATAAAGAGATGAGAGAGAGAAATGGCACAGAGATACAGGATGGTAGATGCATAGCAGTGAGAATACTGTCAACAGACGACAATGATATATACAATGTAGTAGAGAAATATTGCTTACCATCTTTAGTAGTGTGTATTAATTCCTCAAATAGACCCCTGGTGCATTGTTGTCTCCACACGGCAATATCACCCATTATGCAAGAACAATTGATTCACATAGCGCTATTCTTTTTATTGTAACTAAATTGAACATACACGTGGGATAAACATGCCTTATTGCATGAGTGAGTTATTTCTATACAAATTAGGTTTTACAAGATATTTTCAGAATGTCACCGCGCGTTTAGAAGTTATGAGAAAACGCACGGAAACAGTTTACCAATTGTGGTGGCGTCATTTAGGAGGGAAATTTGTACATTTCAAAATAATGTTGTCGTGATAAATTGATGAAGGCATTTTCTCATGTTTGTATGTAAATTGTATCATGTTTTATTAATCGTGATAACTTTTAAACAAAGCCTGAACAAATCAATACTTGTACCGGCTATGGACAAATATGACGTGTTACTTCTGTGAGGGGTATACCAGTAGCCGATTGCACCAAAATTGCAAAGCATGCTTATCTAGAAAAGTGTACTTTGTGGGAGTGATCATTTATTTTTCCCGAAATGGATTATTTCATATAGAACTAACGACTGCATATATTTGATTATTAAACGTAGTATACTGAATTTATTACATTATCACAGCCAAAGTGGCTGTGATAATGTAATACATTCAGTATAACAAACATTAATAAATTATCCTTAAATTGAAAATTTCTCCCTCAAAGTGTACTTAGCAAGATAAGTATACATGTACTTTGCAATTTTGGTGAAATATGCTACATGGCGGGTGATTCATTGACGGAAACAAGACTGATCTGGATATACACTGATCGTAACATTATATTATTGTTACCAAATACAAACATGATAAAGAATAGTCCTGGTGCCTCACTTACTGAACGGCGAACAATGTAGACCCTGATCAGATTGCGCAATGCGCAATCTGATCCGGGTCTACATTGGTCGTTAAGGCCACAATACATATTTCTCGTGTCACAGCCAGATATTACTCTGTTGATACTAAGGTTGTAGATAGGGTTTCATGTTAGTTGGCTATTGTTTCAACCATGTGGAGCAGTTCATAATTGACAGTCATCGACTAGAACGAGATATGATCGAATTAACCCTTTATATATATACTACTGAAGACACAACGGAAAATGATAAATATATTTTCGGGACGGTTCAAATGGTGGTCATGACATATATTATGTACTTTGTATGTGAAACAAGAAACTAATTGTTGAAGAACTATAATGTTTATATCCATAAAGAGATTGTGTTTTAATTTCATGTTTATGTATAGACAAAGTAATTTTAACGATTGAGCTAAGCTCATCATCCACCAAACAATTATTGTCACGGTGGGTATAGTACGCCAAGGGCACCAGCTATTTGGATGGGGTACACTGAAAGGTAAGAAAAATCATCCACTTCAGACCATACTTTATTTAATATATCAGCAACTACTGATGCAAATTTGAGGCGATCAAGTGCAGATACCCCGGGAAATTGAATAGCAACACCTGCCGATGTCCCTGTCCTCGTAGATTTAGCCGTTCAGGAGTTATTTCGAGAAAACCTACACTTTGCTTGAAATAAGAAGAGATGGGGAGAACTAGGGTTTAAACAATCGGATTTTCCTGACGGATTGGCGAATGTGCAGTAATATTTCATGTCTACGCAACTCTATCAGAGCCTGTGAGTGTTCATGTGTCTCTTTTGATGGCTATAAACTGCTCTTTCTACAGATTTCGGGACATATTTTGGATCCGAATGCACCCCATCAATCCTTCAAATCACAAGTTGAAGTAACGGACCATGGTCTATAAATGAATTTTCTGAGGCTATCGTACGTTTGATCACCTCACCGATAGACACACTGGGATATAGCGTTAGTCCATGTACATGTACGTGCGTACGTACGTGTGTGTGTGTGTGTGTACCTTAGTAACACCTTATGAACTGATTCACTGATTTTGATAATATTTGTGTTTCTAGGAATGGTGCTTTGTTTTGCATACGACCTCCGTCCAACTGCCCAAGGTCACGATATCTGAGAACTTATATTCACCTTGTTTGTGAGGCAAATGCGTGAACGTTTTTTTCGTTTATTCAATAACTTATTAACAAGGCTGCTAACTAGGGGATTAGCTTATTTGTTATGAACTTGGCGTTAAGTATGTATTAGTACAATATCATTATAGGAATGAATTGCCTTTTTGTGGAATTTATCGGGGTATCATGAAACTTGGAAAAGTCGCGGGAATACTGGACGAAGGCCGGAAGGCCTCGTCCAGTATTCCCGCGACTTTTCCAAGTTTATATCCCCGATAAATTCAAAAAAAAGGCCATTAATTCCTTATAATTCCAGCATTTGAAATAAATTCATCAAGAAAATGTGTTTATTTTCCGTTTTCTTAAGAATTATTTTAACTGCGCCTCACGGTTACGGAAAGTAGTTCGGCGGGAGGTTACTGGGATATAAATTTTGGACAGAGAATTGCTACGGGCCAATCAAATGTTAGGGAATTGTGTAAATATTTTTGTGCTGGAATTATTAGTACAAAATCATTGCCTCCTAACGTGTCTTTCAGCATGTAGTACATATTATACACCGGCATGATATACCAGCAATTTTACGTCATTACCAAATGTATATATAATAGGTTTGAAATCAAACAATAATGGAGATTTATAACATGCAAACCACGGAAAGTCGTAATGTTCACCAAACTGGCCCTTTTTCCCTTGACGAGTCATATTAAGACATATAATGAGAGGTGTTTTCTCCTGATCTTTGGTCGTTGAGCACGATTGTCATTTCGACAGTTATGCACATTTTACCATTTTTGTCTCGCCCGCGAAGCGGAAAGCGAGACATAGGTTTTGCTTTTCCGGAGTCGGCGTCGGTGTCGGTGTCGGCGTCGGCGTCGGCGTCGGCGTCATCATTCAATGTTTAGTTTTCGTGTTACGGTCATTACTTCAACACCTTATCAGCTACAGTCATCAAACTTTATACATACCTTTACTATGATATGTAGATGAATATAGGTCTATTAAAAAAAATTCCGGGCTCCAGGGTCAAGGTCAAACTCTATTTCTTTCTATCCTACAAACCGAACATTAATGCATGAAGACCCGTTTTCTCGTGCGCTCTGTACACCTTACCTGTAGAGAGAACAATAACATTCTCCAGTTGAACACTTGTGCTTGTGCAAACATGTGCAAATTTCCAGATTGACCACTAAATGTCCAGCTAAATTATTACAGGTAATTTATACAGGTAAATTATTATACCTGGGTATTACATTTCCGTAAACTGTGTTGACAATATGGTGGCAATATGTGGACCCTGTGCAGATATGATATATATATATTTGTTTATTAAAGTCTCATCAATGTACACACATAAGATAATACAATATAGACACAGTAAAATAGTACATCGCCATTCTATAAGAATTACAAGAGACTACACTCACTATAAAACATGTGTTTTGCCACATAAAACATGAATATGAATACATGGGTAATATGTACATACAGTTATCTAACGTGTTCGTGCCACGAGCATCTGGACGCACATGCACAAACTACATGCAACCTACTGCGTGTATCATGACTATGACGTACCCGTACACTAAAACACATGATAAACAGACACAATCATTCATGAATATAGTACAATAGCTACACTATAAGACATGGTTAAATGAATAAGACCTAACGTACGGTATATTGATCATCTATAAAGAAAACCACACCTTCTTTTTAAAATATTGAAACAAGTTTTGGCACATTCTTTCATGATATCACTATTAGCAAATAAGATTACAAACTTATCGATATCACACAAGTTCAAGAAATCCGGAACAATGTTGCAAGCTTTATCGAACAATACAGTTCTAAGATCACTGTACAAATCACATTCTAAAAGCACATGCTTTTCCGTTTCCACAGTATTAGCATTGCAAAATATACACAGCCTTTCATCCAGGGCAATATTTTCGTATCGTCCGGTTTCCAGTCTAATGGGAGCAACCCCACAGCGAAACTTGGCAAAAGCTGATCTGTGCTTAAATAATGGAATCAAGAGCTTGCAATAAGCTTCTGTTTCGAAGTTATTTTTGAACCTACAATAAGACCTGAGTTTATTACCCCCTTGACCCCGTATGCTGCTATTATTGTTAATACGGTCATGCCATTCAACAACGTATTTGTGCATCATTGTCGTAACTAGATCTCCTAAAAGTGCCGTTTTAGCAATAAATGTATCAACATTTAAGTATTGATTAAGTTGCAAATTATTAAAATGTTTGATAACAGTATAACACCAATTTTGACACTGCCTGCTATTAACGCTATGACACCAATTAAAAATTCTCTTATTAATTCTGTTTACACTCATATTTACACAACGACTCCAGAGGTTGGCAATACATTTCCACTGTCAGATGATAGCTGGTAACCATGCAATATCACCGGAGACAGCAGCACTGGGTGTATACTTTCCCACGCCCATATAAAAACGCATAGCTCTATACTGTACAGCATCGATACATGAGAATGATCTATATCCCCATACAGCTGCCCCATAAGCTATAACAGGCCATACTATTGAATCATACAGTTTAGTGAAAACATCATACGGCATGTAGATAAATATAGGACTATTATAAAAATTCTGGGCTCCAGTAGCGAGCATTATTTTTTTGTTAATTTTTAAACTTTTTTTTTTTAAACTTTTTTTCCATTTTTAGCCAGTTTTTTTTGGAGAAAAAAATCCTTTTAAACTTTTTTTTACTTTTTTTCCATTTTTTTTTCCTTTTTAGCCTGTGGAAAATTCCAGGCTATTAGATTGGCGAAAGCCAGGCGGGCGGGCGGCGTCCACAATCAATGTTAAGTTTTCGTGTTTGAGTTCATTTCTTTGTTACTGTAACACATAGGACCAACAAACTTTCACAGCTTCATAACCAAGGGGTGCCCACCACATATCACTATCCAACATGTTACCTTTTTTTTAACTTGACCCATTTTTTCCGCGCAGTCAATGTCAACTTTTCGCGTTTACAATGTTAAGTTTTCGTGTTTAAGTCCATTTCTTTGGTACTGTACCACCTAGGACCACCAAACTTTCATAGCTTCATAACCAAGGGGTGCCCACCACATACAACTATCCAACATGTGACCATTATTAGCCAAGATTTTGAAAAAAAATCCAGGCTATTGGATTGGCGAAAGCCGGGCGGGCGGGTGGGCGGACGGGCGGCGTCCACAATCAATGTTAAGTTTTCTTTGGTACTGTACCACCTAGTCTGGTTAAAGTTTTTTGGTTAAAAGTTTTTCGTTATACTATATCTCTGCAACTGCTTCACCCATTACCTTGATACTTCACATGGGTGTTTATCATCATTGTCAGCGCGATATCGTCGGCATTTTGGCATACGTCCGTCCGTACGTCCGTGTGTCCGGTTAAAGTTGTTTGGTTAAAGTTTTTCCATCTACTATATCTATTTTGTTAGTGTCCATGCCTCGCCCCAAGGCGCGACATGCAGGCCACGGCCATCTAGTCTACAAAAAAGTGGGTATAATTATGTTATCCAAGTATCTATGCTTGGAAAAAACCTGGCCTTCGTGGCTTTGCCTCGTTTCTTGTTTTTACCTTGACCTATTATTTCTACGTAATTGGCTTAGCCATTTTCAACGTTAACTTTTTAACGTACGTCTGGTTAAAGTTTTTTGGTTAAAGTTTTTCGTTATACTATATCTCTGCAACTGCTTCGCCCATTACCTTGAAACTTTACATGGGTGTTTATCATCATCCATGTTTTCATTCTACCCCCCCAGCCGTGCGGCCCCTGTGCCCAATGTCAAGGTCAAATGACTTCGATTTTTTTGTGTACTATATCTCTGCAACTGCTTCACCCATTACCTTGATACTTCACATGGGTGTTTATCATCATTGTCGCACCCGCTTTCTGGCCCAGGCTCGAGGTCAAGGCGGCGGGACAAGGCGAGACATTTGATTCAGCGGAATTCTTGTTTGGTATTATTGTGTCATTATTTGACATTAAGACGGTGCTATGAGGCGATTGTGTCATGGATTGTGACAATACAGCACCATTCGTGACACAACTGGTCAGGTGCAATAAACCGCACTGGCAATCTATACTGCCCTCCCAAGTCAAACTGCAGTATCTGTTAAACTGCAGTATCTGCACTATGATGCTATGCTGACCCTGTGCAATCACCCCAAGTCAAACTGCAATACAGATACTGCAGTTTGACTTGGGAGGGCAGTATAGGACTACTGTCTGTTTCACGAAACCTGCCCAAAATTTGGGCAGGTTTCGTGAAACAGACAGTATGTATATTATCCCCCCGCCTATAGGCAAGGGGGGATATAGCGTTAGTCCATGTTACTCATGGCCCTGCTTATAACCCCGGATACATTTCATCCGCAAGAGATTTTGAAAATTGATTTGAGCTATTGGACCATTTACCTTTACAAATAACACAGGTGCTTTTTCGAAACCGGCTGCGAATGGCCGTCAGGGCTGTAAATCCAAGATGGCTGCCGGTAACCTATTGCAAATCTAATTTTTGAACCATACTTTGTAGAAGTAAGTGGAATGCCTCGTGTTATAGGTTTGTTGGGCGTGGGAAATCCATTTGTGGCATCTTCTTCATGAGTGGAGGTCAAGGTCATATGCTAAGGTCAAGGTCAAGGTCGAAAATCACCAAAAACGAATGATTTCAAATTATGTTATTGTACAACTTCTCATTCGGCTCACTACATCGTAGACTGACGAATTGTTCACTTATGAAATTGAACACAGAATCAGAAAATTAGGAAATACTACAGTCAAGCCTGTGGTAAAGGCCACCGGCCTTTATTAATTTGCGCCGATATGAGCATATGACTTAAGCAGCCACTGTTCTATGTCCGCGGAAGTATATTTACAATATGTATATAAGTGTCTCCTGTTCAGCAGACATCTAATTTAAAATGCCAATTTGGTTGCATCATGTTGTGGATGTTTTAGACATGTGTAACTTTAGTTACATAGTAGTGCCAAGTAATACTTGCATATATGCCACATTCCCTATAATTATGACGAAACATGAACGTTATACCAGTCAGATATCCGTCCTGGTGAAAGTGCAAATGCGGTATCTGGGCATATGTTTATTTATTTGCACAGATCGCTCAACGACCTTCTTGTGGCAGTAGATCACACACATAACATCTGCTGCTTTGCAGGAACTGCGCTTTGAGTTGCATTTTCCACTACAGCCACAGATGGTAAGGATTTTGGCGGGGATCGGTTTTAGCGATTTAAGTGGCAGTCGGGTTCCGTTTTGGTTGATCCAACCATAATCAAAGGAGTCAAACTGACTGGCATCAGCTAGTAAGGTAAGAGCATTGCGGATCACATAAAATGTCCTCGAATGACGCTAGATGTGGGTGGTAGTCCCTCTAACCCTACCACTGAATGCCTGTGGACGTCAAGTCGCAATTGGTCAAATTCAGTTACAGTGGTTTTGCTTGTCGCACCGGCCCATACACGGACGAGATATTGTTCTGCCTGATGTAGCTCCGCTTCGGAGAGCACATGATACTCGCCGACCTGGAGAGAAGCATTGCTAGTCTGCATACGAACGAGTGTAGCATGTTGTGTGCCCACTTTTCAGAGTGCATCGTCACCAGTCGTGATATGTGCCCTGATGACTACACGGCATAACTCGTCTCATAGTTTGAGGTGCATGACATGAAGCGGAATCATCCGTCGCTTGCTTCTCTCCAGTCCCGTACTGAACCCAAAGCTCCTGCAAACCACCCTCTTTGAACACACTAATGTAGCGCAGGAGAAGAATTACAGTATCTGTGTCATTAGACACAACAATAGCTATCTCGCAGCTCCTTCCGACTGCCCAGTGCACGTGAGATATTATGCGACAGTCTGACAGATCACTCGCAGGTGATACAGCCAGCTTCAGTCTCGCAGATATTAACTCTTCATTGATCACCATTCCACTCAGAACCACGTCCTGGATATCCCGTTACGCCACATCCCGCGCCAGTAGCTGAAGGTTCTATTTGTTGAGACTAGATGCCCATAACTTGTCCAGCTGGTGTGGAATAGGCACAGACTCATCCACAACGGCCAAATCAACAGCGCTATCCTCACCAGCTCTATGGTTCCGCTCACCCTCCTTGATGCTCAATTCATTATAGCTATCGAATACTATGTGAGTCATTTCTAGTGTTGTACAAACTCGACGGGCACTCTTCAAAGCTTCTCGGATGACTCCACCAAAGTTTGTAGATATAGACTGGAGATTGGAAAATTGTCTTATTTTCGACATAAAGTCAAGCAAAACGTGTGTGGACTGTCTCGGGTGAATTGGTAATCATCTGAGGTAAGATTAGTTTCCAGCTCAGTGACCAATTTTGTTTTGTCAGGCTTTGTTGTGATGTCGCCGACAAATAGTTGGCTCGGTTGCAGAAGGTCATCCGAATACAGCTCCTCTGGCGACATTCCACGCAGTGTAGCAATTTCTGTCTCCCTCTGTGCAGATGTGATGTCCTGTATGGAAACGGAAGTCTTCGTTGGAACAGTATTGGTCTTCGTTGTACACTGTGAGTCAAAGGCAGGAAGATTCACGTTATATATGGTGACGCTAAGTTTCTTAGACCTGACCACGTACCGCTCATTACGGAATTGCCGGTATGCTATGTCGCCGTTCTCCAGCGCCTTCAGAAGTCTCGCCCTTACGATGTCATTGACCAATGTGCTTTGTCACGATATTGCAGAGTGATACATTTGGCGCCAGAACAATGAAGGGGTTTTCCCGTGCCTTCACAAAGTCTAGCAATCGTGCCAAATTATGTCAAAAATAAAACCCTTTCGGCCACCGAGCTCATGCTGTATTGTCGTTTCCATGTGTCTCATGAGTCGAGAATTGGTGAGTAACTGGAGAAGATTGCTGATCGCAAGGATTTCATGAAATAGAAGTCCAAACTCGGCTACAACAGCAGCATCTCCAGCGCTCCCAACAATCACGTGTCCACCTGGACCCTGTGAGAATCTGTTCTGTGACTGCTCCAGCTTCATATCCCCTGCCACAGCAGCAAATACCGCACCCGGTCGGTCATTTACAACAAACTGGCGGTAGAGTGTGGGATAGGTGACCTCCAGAACCTCACTGTACCGAAATGCAACGGCCAGTTACCATCCCGGTCTGCAAAAATCAGCTGTTTGATGATTGCAACGATCTTCCGAAAGTTTATGAAGTAATGACACACTTCCGATCTCTCCTGGCACCCTTGAACAAATGTGTTAAATTGTTGACAGAGATCAGCAGCATCAGCGAATACCTGCTCAAACTTGGGGACACAAACCCATCCGCTTCTTCGTTTGCAATACATCCTTGAGTTAAATGGCTGACTGGACAAAGGGTACAGACGTGTGATCATTGGACTGCCAGAATGCATTCCACATGAGAGAATCAAGAACATCTGATACGATAAGCATTCCTGTCAATGGCCTGACGTAGTGCCAACAGAGAGCAAAGTTGAAACTTTTTATGGTCCAAAAACCTCACTTTCAATGAGTGCATCGCTCATACATGTACCACTGCCATGGCAGGAGTACCTTTAAGTTAGCAAAGTGAAACATTCCCAACATTGGAAAAAGGTCATCGAGTATCCGGCTCACTCATGACCATGTCAACAACAATGTGATACACAACCTCATCAGACACCTTGGCCATAGTATATTGATTCAACTGGCCCCAGGATGCCTGGAAGTTGGTCAGTGCCTTGCGGACAGTGGCATATTCTGTCACAGGAGAAGGGATAACAGGAAGGAAACCAACTCTCATTAGTGGCACCAAGGAGGTAGCTCGACAGGAGCAGCAGCTGAGTATGGGAGTCCACAGCGAATAAGTGATATGAGCAATTCGGTATTGGCTGACTGCTCTACAGCTTCCTCAGCATCAGATGTTTTCTACAAGCCTAAAGTTGGGTGGTAATGTAGGTTTCACCACGGGTTTATGGTGAGAGGGTACACTTTGGCAAGGAAGTTTTTCTTTTGACGGACGCGTGAATTTTGAGAGATTCGTTCTTGATACGGAAGATTTTTACTTAGCTGGCGAAGTGATTTCCTCGTAGAGCGTCTACTCTAATGTTTGCCTTGGATACCGGAAATGGAGGAATTATCTTCTAAATATTCATTGTCAAAGGCACCAAATGCCCAGCCATCATCAGAACCACTGATGACTGTATTGTGTAAGCACACATGAGACACCGTGATCGCTTCACTTCATTGTAGCTGGCAGATATCCCTACTCTGTTTAGTGTTGTGAGTATCTCCCCGCAGCGTGTCTTCCAATACATATATTGTCCTAGCATTGTGTGGAGTGGAGTTTTTCTTAGGCCGTGGTGAATATGGTTATATGTCATCTGGAAATAATTAACAGTTAAGTTTTGAACGCCGATTTTTCATAGCCTATCTATCCTACGCATTGGCGTATTACATATTAACAACGCTGTACTTAAAAGTAATCGGGATACGATACACGCTGTATATGGAAATTGGCGCGAAAGATCAATACAGCGCTATGCTTTATATTACAATGTAAATGACATGTGTATATATGATATATAGGAATTAACGAGCAGTCCTCAGCGATATATGAGGGGATGGACAGGGGGCGCGAGGTGACAGAGTGTGTGTGTGGGCGAGGGGGTGGAGAATGTGCGTGAAACTGCAATTTGTTTGCTTAGTAGGTGATTTTCGACCTTGACCTTGACCATAGTATGTGAAGTGGACCTCAAATCATGAATATGATGTCGAAGATGGTCTCCTCACACCCTAAAACCTATAAAACGATGTATTTCACATACTTCTATGGTGTGTTGTTTAATATTTACATGTTCAAGGATCCCTTGACTCAATTTTGTTGAGGAAAATGGAGATATAAAAATAAACAGCAGTCAATGGTAAATTGTACGGACATATTTCCGGCGAAGAGTCAGTCGGATATCCGGATGTGTCCCGCCGATCTCAACGACCATATCCGAGATCTGTATATTGCCGACAGGCAGGTCTTAATGGTGCGGTGGCAAATTATTAGAATCGTCGAATACAGCAGCGACTGTCAAAAGATGAATTATTTAACATCGAAAACAGATATTTAGATATCAAATTTTTTGTAAATATCATAATTTGCAACACCGTATTGAGAATATAATAGTGCACTTAATTCTGAACGATCGCTTCAGAAGTAATAGTTATAGATCACATATTGAATTTTTTAATAAATTAATTTCGAGGGAGCGCTAGGTTATTAAAATTCAATATGTGTTCTATAGCTTAATTATTGTTTATTCTGCCCTTTCGCGAATCACCGCCCCTAAACGTGATTTCGAATCGCTATACTAGTATGTGATTGGCGGTGTTACACGTAGTGAGCGCGTGTGTGTGCTGTAATATGCGTTGTGTCATGTGAACTGATGGCAGCAACGCGTACAATCAGGTCTAAATATAGCGGCTGAACATTTAATTATTAATTTAATAGATATTGGCGAAAGCGTCGCAATGTGCGATTAATGTACGAAATGCTGTTCTTTCATTGGTCGAGAAACTAAGGTAAACAATAAGTTATTTTTCAACGACAGTTACGTCCATATGACGTTCAAGTATTGTACCGTAGTATATAGGAATGAATGGCCTTTTTGTGGAATTTATCGGGGTATAAACAGTCGCGGGAATACTGGACGAAGGCCTTCCGGCCTTCGTCCAGTATTCCCGCGACTTTTCCAAGTTTATACCCCGATAAATTCCACAAAAAGGCCATTCATTCCTTATAATTCCAGCATTTTAAATAAATCCATCAAGAAAATGTGTTTATTTTCCGTTTTCTTGAGAATTATTTTAACTGCGCCTCACGGTTACGGAAAGTAGTTCGGCGTGGGAGTTTACTTGGATATAAATTTTGGACAGAGACTTGCTACTGGCCAATCAAATGTTAGGGAATTGTGTAAATATTTTTGTGCTGGAATTATAATGCAGTATATTACATTTCCACAGCTGCTTTTTACAGTTGCTGAACTGGGGGCCGTTTCACTAAACTTCGTACGACTAAAATGTTCGTAAGTGCAAAATTATGATAGTCTGTAAATTTCACATTAACAATGTTTTCTTGTAAATAATTATTGGATTTACATTTATTGAGCATAGGCTGCATATGCAGCCTATGCTCAATACATGTATTTCGGTATCAAGTTTATCAGGCAGTAATTCCGATGTTCGCCGAAGAGTTCATACCGTTTCCGAGCCTCGTCTAATAAACCTGGTATCGAAAGACACGAGCCCGGTAGTCTGTTTGCCATGTACAGTGAGTGGGGTCAGCGTGTAAGTGCACACACGAACGAACACGACAGGTTGTTCCACCAGTTCTAAAAATTACGAGTGCCCGCTATACAGATATAATCATTTAGTAATATTTATTTTACTGATAGTGACTCGCGGTGGTATCAGGCTATTTTCATATGCAAATGAGGCAGTATATGTTTTAATTATTTATAATAATTAAATGCGTCACCTGAAAACATAATATTTTCGACAGATTATAAAGTAAGATCATTGTCCATCAAAAAATAAATACAGAGAATACATAGTAATGACCATTTTAAGGAAACACGATTATCGCCCCTGATACCAGTGTGGAAATTTACGTCTGCCAATCAATACATGGGGTAATGGTGAATGGGTAATGGTTTTTTTTTGCCACAAAATGTCTCAGATGATGTATGAAAAAAAACACAACATGTTGTGCCTACTGAGTGGGCATGTACCTTTAACCCTTTCAACCCTAAGGAACTGGAATGGACTGTGATATGCTAATGTTCCGACCAATCCAATGGTCACAAAGTGATTTTCAGATTCGTCCATTTATGAAAAGGGGGTGTTTTTGTTCTAAGAAATATGAAAATTACTTTCAAAAAGTGCAGATCCTGATGAGACGGCTCGTTACGAGCCGGCTCATCTGGATCTGCACTGTTTGCATAAACCGCTATAGCGGGCTTTCGGGTTCAAAGGGTTAACGTCATAGTTAGACGATTGAGACGTCAGCGAAATCAGCGATTTTTCCACTGTCACCTGGATATGTCCGTCTCGCCGATGGAAGTTACGATACCTTTGTTACCAGTCAATATTTAGCAGGCGCGGACACAGGCGGGGGCATGTCCGGCGCACGCTTCTCTAAAATTTGCCGAGTTTCGGTATTAAAGAAACATATGATTATTGTTCTCATCCAAAGTGTATGTTGTTACCACTCAGTTGAACCGTCAGTTGAACCAAACTTTATTCATATGTGACGTCAAGGGAAAGGGGACCAGGGGCCCGTTTCACTAAACTTCGTAAGACTAAAATGTTCGTAAGTGCAAATTTTGGATCGTCTGTAAATTTCAATTGATGGATTTACATTTATTGAGCATATGCTGCATATGCAGCATATGCTCAATAAATGTAAATCCAATAATTGAATACAAGAAAACATTGCTAATGTGAAATTTGGAGACTATCATAATTTTGCACTTACGAACATTTTAGTCGTACAAAGTTTAGTGAAACGGGCCCCTGTTGTGTGCTGGTCGTTTAATGCAGGAAGCGTAAAAAAGTGGCATTTCACAAAAGATGCCATAATTCAAGTTGAGATTTTTCCATCTACTTTAAGAAAATTTGAAGTCAATATCTTGCTTAGTTATGAAGATATAGAGGATATCATATTTTTGACATATATGTTCATCGAGTGGTGTGAAATGTCCATATTTCACCGTTAGGCACTCGTGAAATATGGACATTTCACACCACGAGATGAACATATGTCATATTCGTTGCAAAAATATGAATATTCTATTTATTATATACAGGGATCCTCCAGATTATCAGACAAAAATGGCAGTTTTTTAACGATATTTTTCTTAAAATAGCAGCCACGGGCATAAACTTTTCACAGAACAATCGTCGGTTCTTGCTTTCTCAACGCATGTAAACTATTTAATAGCAAACTGTGCCATCTTTCTCGCTTAAAATCGGGTCAGATCATCAGTCGTAAGATTGCCCCAAAATTAACATCGACAATCAGTTATCCGAACAAACATATAGACTAAGCGTCTTATATAACTTCTATTCTCACGTTGAAATCATAATGTTATCGCGTGTAAACCAGTGTAAACAGCATTGTGTATTTCTGCAGAAAAATCAGTCACCCTTCGTTTCTTGGAAAACAGCGTATTTATAGAATGTATTGTATTTATAGAACAATGGCGTAATTGGGCGCACTCGATTGAGCCCCCCGCATGACATTGTTGTTGTAAACAACTTCTGCACAGAGTTGGGAATGTGTTCAGCAAATGTTACTAAAATGTTTACCATGCCGACATATTATGCACACTGGCATGGAAAAAGCATGCACCTGCATGACTTAGATGCATTCGTTGCAAAATCGGATCAAAAGAATGCGCTTAATTAACAGGTATTTTCTTTTGTCCGATAAACTGATTGTCCGGATAATTGGTATGACCCCTGTACCGCTCCAAGGAAAAGTGAACAAATTTGTTTTCGGCCGGATATTTTTAAAAATATAATTTAAAAAACATTGTTTTTAGACAATTGTTGAAAATTGTGTGAAACTAAAAAAAGTGAACAATTTTTTTTTCGGCCGGATATTTTGAAAAAAATACAGAATATGAATATAGATAGCGGAAGTAGTCGTATTCTCACCGGAAGTTGTTTATTTCATTGATGAGAACATATGACTTTTATTTATATAGTATCACTGTATTTCATGGGTAGATATATAATAAATGACTTTCTTTTTGTTTGCAAGTTGATATGACTTACTAATACTATGCAGTCAACGTCAGTAAGTTTCTCAAACCGACGTCACCATAATCCCCGATTCTCCAGCACATACGTACATGTATACGTATATACCTTTGTAATTTGGACCATATATAGGCACTGGTTACCTCATACAATGTACCAAATATGACTAAGTTACTATCACAAGAACGCATTATATCAGCAGATGCAGCTTGACTATTAACGCGGCTTTTAGCTTATAATATACAACGTCATTATTTCGTCATTATTTGACATAAGTTTGACGTCATGACGTAACGTCATACAAACCGTTAATGATTGTCAATATGCATGTGTTTGGATGTTAAGACAGTTATAACATACAACATCAGAAAAGAATGGAGATTTAGAAAATGAAACAAATTCCAAATGGTCCCCCTTTCCCTTGGCGGGTCACATATTTACTATAGTTTTCCAAAAACGAACTCTGATCTTTACTGTAATTCCACTGCTGTAAACAATGAACCATACTTTCAATTTCTGGAAAGTCTTTTCCTTAAATGGATTGTTTTCAAGTCTGTACAGTTTCTGAAGTCAGTAACCTTTCCTTTGCGGCAGAATACGTACATGCTATTCGTCGTAATTACACAAGTGGCTGCTAATGTGAAAGTCAATATAAATTACCAACAATTACGTCGTTCTCATTTCGCGCCTTTTGGCCATAGCGCCTCAACGGAATACAGGATGTCTGCCATATTCCGGTCTAGCAGATTGTCGTCAAGTATAGTTGCGACATTCTCTTCTGTGATTGGCGTGATGCCGTCTTTGTGTATGTAATCGTCCGCGCGCGTTTCCGACATTATACGTCTCATGGTCGCTAAACTTTTGGTCTTTCGGCGAACGACGTCGTCTGAATTGACGTTGGCGTGAAGTAGATCGCCCACGCTGTTACTAAGTCCCGGAAACGTGTTGTCGTTGTGACGTGGCATCTGTGACGCGCGCGCGTTGTTTTTCATGAAAGACGTTTCTTTGTAGGCGCCCAGTAGCACGGACTGTGGGTCGATGGCGTCGGCGTCCGAGTCGAAACTGCTACCGCCGGAACATCCCGTCGACATGGCGGCATCCGATCCTGTAGCAGAGTGATAAATGGAGTGCCGGATGACAGTTTATGGACTTTATAGCATGTGTAAAAATGATAAATCATAATCCTCTATGCAATATGCGTAGGAGCCGGAGCTGAGGCGCGGATGGGGGCGTGGAGGGGGGGGGGGGGGGGGGGGGGGGGGGGTGATGGGAGCGCATCCCCCCAAATTATGAGAGGGAACGTGGGTAAGGGGCGTTGTATATTGAGCCCCCGCTCCCTCCCGATGAAATAACATACATATAACATAGATTGTTGTTCGGTTGCCAGGTATGGAATCATCTTTGGCCCATTTCACTTCCCCAAAATAAGATAAGCATATTTTTTGGGTACGACCTGAACCCTCACCCAAAATATAATGTAATAATAAGCTGTTTTTTGTTGACCATACAAAGTTACCTCCCTCACCCCACCATAATTCAACAGACGCTCCTACGCTTATGTTGCGAATAGTGTAAATAGGATCAAAATAATATTGTTGATTGTAGTAAGGCTACACTAGTAAATACATTTGGCTATGTGGAGGCATGGAGCTGATTACATTTCTCTCCAGTCTAGCTCCTGTAGCAGATTTCATCAAAATTGCAAAGTATACTTATCTTAGTAAAGTATACTTTGAGGGAGTAATCATTTATTTTTCCCGAAATGTATTATCTCATATAGAACTAACCACTGCATATATTTGATGATTGAAAGGACGCAGAATTATTATACTGAATTTATTACATTATCACAGCCAAAAATTGCTGTGATAATGTAATAAATTCAGTATAATAATTCTGCATAGTTTTAATCATCAAATATATGCAGTTGTTACAATGATTAGGCCATAAAAAAGTACTTTGATTCTAAATTCGCCACAAACACAATAACATTCAACATATATATTAAATCCAATACTGTCTGACGAAACTGTTGTGATTTTTCACGTCTAAAGAGGTTATGGTAACATTACAGAACATAATTATGTGAATCTGGCGACTTGAAGAAAATCATAGACGAACGTGTCAAAGAAACAAATATCCGCCCTCCCGCGTCACATTCCGCAAGCCCCGTGTCTGAGAACCAATGTACATTGTATGACCTCACTATTAATAGCTCTAGATATGTCAACCTGTGCTTCTACCCAACCGGAAGTGTATATTCCATAGCGAATATCAGATCAGTGTGTTTTGATACCAAGTTTATCAGGCAATGCTAGGAAACGCGTAGTAATTCCGAGACTCGTCGAGGAATTCCTACCGTTTCCGAGTCGAACCTGATAAACTTGATATCAAAAGATATTAGCATGGTTTTCTATTTATCAGGTAACATCCTCTCTATATGTGGCTGTGATTGGAGAATGGGGCTTATTGGTTTTGCGAACAGTGTAGATCAAGATCAGCCTGTGCATCCGCACAGTCTGATCATGATCTGCACTGTTCGCCATTACATCAATGAAACACACGCCATGCTTCTAACAAGCAATATAGCTACGGAGGAGTGTGCTATTTGATCGGGTGCTACACTGGCCACAACTCCCATAAGCTCCATTTCTCCAGTCACAACCACATATTATAATTCGACTTTGCGTCGGCATGATGATCATTTGTTTCACAAATGCAATAATGTATTGTTTCACAGCCCGTTGTCCATATGGCTTATTATCATACGTATGTCATTGACGTTTTCCTGGAAGTCATTTTATTAAAGGTATTTTAAGCTTTTCATAGTGTGACTTGCATTGCACCTATCGGCGTACGTTACGTGGATAGTTAGTAAGTTGAATGTGTCTGCGGGCTGCGTTCATACAATAATAAGACTTCTGCTTCTGCCGTAGACAGGCCTCCTTCAACTGGGTGAAGATTTTACCCTGTATTTTATTTCATATATACAGGTACAAATGAAATCGAGGTTCCCGGTAATTAGCTGATACCCATTTACAGCTGGTTGGACTGAAGCAGTGTGGATAAAGTGTATTAACCCTTTCAACCCTAAGGAACTGGAATGGACTGTGATATGCTCATGTTCCGACCAATCCAATGGTCACAAAATGATTTTCAGATTCGTCCATTTGTGAAAAGGGGATGTTTTTTTCTAAGAAATATTAAAATTACTTCCAAAAAGTGCAGATCCTGATGAGACGGCTCGTTACGAGCCGGCTCATCTGGATCTGCACGTTTTGCATAAACCGCTATAGCGGGATTTCGGGTTCAAAGGGTTAAGGACACAACGCACTCCTCCGGTGAGGCTCGAACCCACGACCGTAATATTAGAAGTCTGACGCCTCAGACCGCCCGACCACGCACGCCATAAGGACTTAGCCATCTTCTTCCACTGACCCTTCAATTGAAACATATCATTCTCTTATGTTGAAATGTATCAGTTAAAAACCGTGTTTGATACCGAAACGGCATTGTTTCCAGTTAAAATTTACATTCCCCGACACAGTTAGGCCGGTTAATTGGCAATTAACCGTTTGAACGCGGGAACCGACAATTCTCGTCTGCTGATTTTCATATGTTGTTTCTTCGCTCAGTAAAAACATGGTTTGGCAGCATTTTAGAATCATTTCCATTGGAAATTATTCTAAAGTGCTGTCAATCCACGTTTTTTTTATGAGTAAAATAGAAGTAAAAAATGAACAGCAGATGTTTAATTCAGCACTGTAACGGTTTAAGCAAAGCACAGCCGTAAATACCAATGACGTCAGACGCTCGTTCATCAGCAGGCAAATGTCAACCAATCCAAAGACGTATTCCTGAGCCAAGGCACTCCCAGAGCGGACGGGTCTAATTGCGTTTATACTGTTTATGTGATTATACGGCGGTTCCGTGAAAACCTTCCATAAATGTTCGCCGCAGTACGTCACATCGGTCCGCTATAATTCGTAAACACTGTCAAGACCGAACACGAGGGAAGATATAATTGAACTTTTATTATTTCGAAGGAAACATACACATTGTTAAACCGTTAGCGTTCTTAAGGAAATAAACACAATGCGTTACAATTAACGTTTCTACGGAAATAAACACAATGCATAATGTTTTAACGTTGTTAAGGAAAAAAGACCGTGTGTTCCCGTCTGTTGTGTCTGTTTATAAATACTGCATAATCTGCGTTTTCTTCGTCCATTGGCAAAATGACGTTCAGCTTTTGATATTTTGTAGACATAAATTAGCTTATTGAATTTGCGACCAGCATATAGGGCCGGATCAGTCAATGTATACACTGTTCGCGATTGACTTGAAGATACATTCACTTCATGGCCAACACAATTGTTTAATTCCCATAAGTGTGCATTGATGGTAACATCTGGTGCGACAAACTGTCCAGAATATACTAGGCAGGGTCAAAATATAGAGAATAGTAGCTTAGTGCCGTGAATGGGAAAACATATCCGGCAAGGCTCAATAATTTCTTTATTTCTCATCAGAAGTATATGTTGTGACCACTCATTTGAACCGTCTCGCCGAGACGGTTCAAATGAGTGGTCACAACATATACTTTGGTTCAGAAATAAGGAAAATAGATAGAGAATAGTAGGTTAGTGCCGTAGGTTAGTCACGGCACTAACCTACTATTCTATTTATCCCGTCAACACCTACAAATGGCTGTAAAATGCAAAAATTGTATTGACTGGATATCAAAAATGTTTCACGGCACCGTGTTTCACGGCACATACGCACTGCCGTGTGTTGTTTCACGGCACATACGCACTGTGTTGACGTGATAAATACGTTTATTATAATGTCAATACATGTATATCACTAGGTTGAACAAACGGTATTTTCATAAAGTTCGTTCACCAGCCTTTCATTTGTTACATTTGTTTGTGGGATTTAAATTGTTTCATCCCAGTTCACACATTTCCAGTTTTGTCTCCGGGCTATTAGGAAAACCAGACATGATACGGACATGGAGGTGGGATAAATTACTGAAGCTGACACTCGCGGATTATCTCCTCGTACATGCGGATGAACCATGATCTAGGATTAGTTATCTCTTATAATATGTCATGTAACAAACAGCTGTCCGAATTCATTTCCGTTACACAATCAATTCATGTGCAATGTCGCATTTCAGTATGAGATATTCATGTTTAATACTCTAGGGTTGGAACAAATATAAAATAAAAGTAACTATTGAAAAGTCTGGGCAAACACAAAATTGTATTTGCAAGATAAATCCTGGAAATTCGTCGGTAATCGAGTGGGTAACTCAAATAACGTGGGCTGTGACTGGAGAAATGGGGCTTATTGGTTTTGCGACCATTCTAGATCCAGATCAGCCTGTGCATCCGCACAGTCTGATCAGGATCTGCACTGTTCGCCATTCCATCAATGAAACACCCGGCATGCTTCGAACAGGCAATATAGATCGTTATCAGGTTACATGAGTGTGCTATTTGACCAGGAGCTACACTAATTACAAATCCCATAAGCCCCATTTCTCCAGTCACAGCCACATATAAGGGCGCCATGTGAGTTTGTACGTAAGAACGTGTGCGATATCTCATCAAAAATATTTAGATATTTTCTGTGAATGACGTCGAAAGATAACGAAATTTTCATATCGAATGCGGAATAGAATTTCATCATTTACGGAAAATATCGTAAATTTTGGAAATATTTTTCATGTTCTTACATACAATCATGGGTTGTCTCATATGTGGCTGTGACTGGAGAAATGGGGATTATGGGTTTTGCGACCAGTGTAGATTCAGATCAGCCTGTGCATCCGCACAGTCTGATCAGGATCTGCATTGTTCGCCATAGCATCAATGAAACAACCGTCATACTTCTAAAATGCAATAAATATTGTTATCAGGCTACGCGAGTGTGCTATTTTACCAGGAGCTACACTGGTCACAAATCCCGTAAGCCCCATTTCTCCAGTCACAACCACATATCACGAAACGTACCGTCGTCCGAGAAATCCAGCGTCCCCTGGCGGCTAAGTTTCGCCTGACGAAACCTCGCCTTCGGATGCAGTAAGTCCTCACGGGACCGCGACGTTCGACTGTGCCGGGAACTAGCGGAATCTAACGAATGTTGTCGAAGGGGCGGCGTGCAGTAGCTTCGTGCCGACTCACACGAGCTTTGCCGCGTTGGCGCGAGACTACTATGGCGTTTCGTCTGCAGACAGGCGTGTGACAGGTGCTCCACGAAGGATGAGTCAGACTCGACGTCGACGTCGTCGTTCTCCGCCATTTCCACCATCCACGACAGCAGCTTGTCGTAGGAGTCCGGCGTTGTTATTTCGCCCGCCTGTTCCAATGTGTCACCTGTAACACAGGCGGAATTAAAATAATAATAATATTAATACAGCGAAACCTCTCTAAACCCGACACCCTGGGAGGTCCCCAGGGTGTCCGGCTTAGAAAGGTTTCACTGTAAATCAAGCATTCGATCATTCTGAGCCATAGTTGTGGGCTATGCGATCACGAACATGCATTATCACCCGAGATAAATCACCAAGAAACTCATCAAAAATAAGACCACAGTTGTATTATTGGTGTCCTGTTTAAGGGGTTCCACTGTAATACTACTACTACTAATACTAATAAAATCATAATAATAATAATATCGGAATTAAGGTTAGCGCCAGAACACTGTCGAATCCAATGTCAACAATGCATGACAATAACATAGCGTCACTTTTGGGTCCGAACTGAAAGTTGACCCAAAATCTCCGTGGTTCCATGTGTCTCCACGGATCAAAAATTCAGTAAGCCATATTTGTTCGTCGCGCCACATATCATACAGCGTCTCGCAAGGTTTTTTCATGCATGGCAATATAAGATGTTGCGCTTTGAAACCAAGCAAACTAAGGTTTTTTTCTGACGTACTACAGTGGAACCTCTCTAAACCGGACACCATGGGAGGTCCCAGGGTGTCCGGTTTAGAGATGGTCCACTGTAAATCAGACATATGACTATGCCAAGGTATGCGGCTGTGCTTTCCGAACTTGAATATGCATTATCATGATAAATATACACCAATGAAACCCATACACTTAAGGATACATATACGGCCTGTGTGTCCGGTTTAGAGGGGTTCTGCTCTGGTGGTTATATAAAATGGTACTGGCAAATGCAAGTCCATGCGTTTCTTTTCTATTTCAGATCCCGATTGGTTAATTTCAAAGCAGGGCGTCCGTAATACGCAGAAGCCCTATGTAAGCGTTTTGCTGATTGCCAAATGATCCGACTCGGGGAGATGATACCATTGGCATTTAGAAACTACGGAGCCCCGCAGGGGACATGGATTTTTTTTTTATGAATTCGTTCCCACGAAATAACAATACATTCCCTCAATTTAACCATTCGTTACCTCGAAATAACAATTCGTTCCCACGAAATGACAATTCGTCTACGATGGTCACAGTGATCAGGTTGTACAGTGTCTCACTGAACCCAGGGGCTCGTTTCACTAAACTTCGTACGACTAAAATGTTCCAAATTTAGGATCGTTTTGAAATTTCAATTGATATATTTACATTTATTGAGCATAGGCAGCCTATGCTCAATAAATGTAAATCCAATAAGTGTTTGCAAGAAAACATTGATAATGTGAAATGTACAGATTTTACTGAATTTATTACATTATCACAGCCATACTGGCTGTGATAATGTAATAAATTCAGTATAATAATAATTTTGCACTTACGGACATTTTAGTCGTACGAAGTTTAGTGAAACGGGCACCAGGACCACCGACTGAGAAAAGAGATTTTACGACGTTTGCCTCCAGCACAGTCACAGACCGGCCTATACAGTAGTACCGATGCCGCTCGCCGTACAGTGACTGTCCACGTGTCTGTTATGGCGATCAGTGGATATCACTGCTGCACGGATGCGCAAGCTGATCTGGCTCTACACTGATCGCAATTACTATCAGTACAAGCATTTGCCCATGGTTAAGTCTGCAGTTGGCATTCACTAAGTGTTTTGCGATAAAATAGTCCGTACGAAGATTTTCATTAATTTGCTTCTCATATATATATAATTTACTAATGCTAAACGTTTCCATCAACATTTACAAGTCATTCAATGTGAATAAATTCACTAAAAATTGCCAATATGCGCTGCCAGTTTTTGTAAGTAAATGTTAATTTTGCGCTAACGAACTTCAGATTGCTCTGAAGTGTAATGAAGGGGGCCCCATTACATGTACATGGTCCGTAAACTTTTCCGAGCAGCTTCTTAAAAAGTTATACCCAAAATAAAAAGTTATACTCGGCCAATCAAATTTCCTGATTTCGAGCATGAGAACGTAGTACTGGCACATCAAGTTTAAGAACGATGAGAAGTTGCAAATATCGTAAGATCTCCTTTGTCAGGCGGTGGAACATTTATTCAAATTTGGAGGCGTAAATCTCCGGTAAGCTATTGCAGTCTACGACGTAATGTGGCAGTGATGTGACGGGATTTATGCAACCTCGCGCGAACTACGCCATTAATTGCCTAATATATAAATCGCTCACGAAATAGATGGATGTCTGATGGAATTTCAAATCAAAGTACTGTAGTACTGAACTACGTATTGCCAGTAGACAGTATAGATGGTATGCATATGTGAATTTCAAGAAAATGTGTGATTTATAGCAGCTTAAAAAGGACATGTGCATTTTTTCCAACGTTCCCACGAGTTAGCTCCCATTACATAGGATCTCGTTCCCATGAGATATCTGTCTCGTTCCCACGACATAACCATCTCGTTCCCATGAGTTACTAATCTCGTTCCAACGTCATAGAATATTGTTCCCACGAGATAACATCTCGTTAGAAAAAGTTAGCTATTTCGTTCCCACGAAATAGCATCTCGTTCGAACGACACAATCGGCCAATAGAATACCAGATATTACTCCACCGTCTTGAAACGATTCAGACCAGATATTAAGAAATTGAAAATTCACCATCTGAAAAAAATATCTCACATAAGGAACACAAACAGAAAACCGATTGATTTTGGAGACAAAATTAAAAAATAAAGTATAAAAAATACAACAGAGAGGGATTCTAACAACCGACCTAACGATACTTGAATTGAGGCCTCTACCAACTGAGCGATTGTGTTTCCTCCTAAACACAAGTTCATTAACAAGTACATGTAACATAAAATGAAAAGTCATGCAGAGCATGATGTTATTAGCCGATCAAATCAGGGTTCAATATATGTCCACATTTTAGTAGTTACGGAATCTGAGGGAAAAGTGAGAGAAGTGTTGATTTCCTCCCCAACCAAATTCTCAAGAAAAAAAATTGAATTCTATTAGAAAAATTGGGGCCCCGAAAACAATATTAATAGGAAATAAAATATGATGTAGAAAAAAAATTGATCCATTTTTTTTAAAAATTGAAGAAAAAAAAATAAACATTTGGAAAAAAAATAGAAAAAAAAAATAAACATCCTATATTTATCGATATTTTTAGTTAACACGGAGCTACGGTCATGATATTAGTTAGGCATGCAGAAACATATTTTTAGCAAAGGGATATCCCATTCACCAGTCCAGTCGAATACAAATCTTACTTAACAAAGTGACCATTAATTAACGTACTCAACAAAATGTACCAGTCGAATTGACGTCATGCGTATTCAGGCACATGCCCAGATTGGCCTTGATAACGTTGTCACTTGTTTATCCCTTGTTTATCGATTTAAATGGTTTAAATCGACTCGAAGCTTACGTTCAACGGCCGCACAAACTCGATTGAACTACACGCCTTCCAATGATTTAAATACGCAGCGCGTTTAAATAGTCAATTACGTTTTTTTAATGTGCGCACTGGTCATTTAAAAAGGGGCCCATCCGTGATTTTTTGCGCGATGTCGGGCGCAAGACAATCAATAATTTGCGGCATTGACAATAATTAAGGGGGATTGCCGCAATCGCGCGTGCTGGATGCATCCCTGCCATCCCTGCATGATACGTAAACAAATCAAAGTTCGCTATGAAGGGCAATTCTTCGTTTTGATTGGTGGAAAATTTTGTGAATATTAACTAGCGTCAAATGACGCGCATACGCGATCCAATGGGATAAACCCGAGATGCTGGGGTTGCTAGTCGGAGGAGATTTTGAGCAGAGGTCGATTATAAATTAGCCGAATAAACACATTTTACGCGATTATACGTGGCTGAAACTTGTTCTGTTTAATAAATAAAAGCTTTAAATTAGCCCAATAATCGGCGTATGTTGGCGTATATGGCCATTAGAGCCAACTATGGACTTCAACAACAACAACTTCCGGGTTCAATCTCTTCCGGCGTTCAGCTCATTACGTATTCAAAATTGTGGTATTTGGCTATATTTAAAGTTTTAAACGGAGATAATTGCCAAAAATGCAAACGTTATCGGTTGATGCAATTTGGAAGTGATACAGCAAAATTAGCGTTCGTAGATTACCGAATAGCGGAGAAAAGGGTTGCTACAAACTTTTTCAGAATTCGATGGATGACCAATATATTAGCCGATCTATAAGTAGATCGGCTAATAATTAATATAAAACATATATATCCCGATACCATAACACAAACTGGGTCAACACACACTGAAGCTGCCTGGTGTGTATTCACATTAATTCATATTGACCTTCGCTCTGGGCCAATATTTCTGGTACGCGTTATTATTCCTCCCTGCAATTGATGAATTGTCTATTTCCCTTGCAGACATATGTGCCTGTGACTGGAGAAATGGGGCTTATGGGATTTGTGCCCAGTCGAGCTCTTGATCCACTGGCATATAAGGTAACGGTTCTGTTTGTGTTGTTTTAAAGAAGCATTGTTGTTTACCTGTTCGAATGGCGAACAGTGCAGACCATGATCAGACTGATGCGCAGTCTGATCTGGGTCTACACTGGTCGCAAATACCGTAAGCTCCATTTCTCCAGTCACAGCCACAGATTGGATCTGGTTGTGTAAGCTATATTCAGCTGCGATCTGCTATTGACAGATAGCTCATTAGATCTAGTAGATTCAAATTAATTCTTGAACCAATCGACTGTGAGGATTCGTGCCGGAAATAATTTAAGTGTAACATTATTATTGGATTATATCCATACGTCACACCTTTTTATTATATTAAATTTTCAACCTCTTTACGACGTTTACATTTATCACAATTGTTTTGATTTGAACAAGATACTTTAGTAGGGTTTATTTGTTGTTGTTTTTTGTTTTGTTTTTTTAATGTTTTGTTGTTGTAGTTGTTGTTGTTGTTGTTTATATATTGTCTATATACAGCACTATAGTTGAAAACTATGGACACATACACAATCTGGGAAACACAATACTGGCAGCAAGTTCGTAGATATGGTGATGGTGGAGTTTCACAAGACGTAATACGATACAAATGTCCTTCCGATTTTTATTTTCCGATTTTTAACGTGGTTATCTAACGTTACCATTTTGCACCTATATGCACACCGATGAATATTTTTATCCCGTCAACACAGTGCGTATGTGCCGTGAAACACGGTGCCGTGAAATATTTTTAATACGACCTAATCACTGCGTATGAATATGTGCGGTGACTGGGGTTATTATTTTTGCATTGTATAACCATGTGTAGGTGTTGACGGGATAAATAGAATACAGTGCAACAGCCACCCATGGGAAGACGCAAAACTGGCTGTTGTAGAGAGGTGGCTGTTGTAGAGAGGTGGCTGTTGTAGGGAGGTTAATGCTGAATTAAATTTTGTCATCCACTGTTTATTTATTTTTTTCGATAATTCTCATCAAAATATGCTTTGGAAACATTTTAGAATCATTTCCAATGGAAATGATTCTAAAATGCTGTCAAACATTTTTTTATTGAGAAAGAAGGCAAAAGCAACAGCAGACGACAATGTTCGTGCTCTGCAGTTGAAGAGTTAGATACAGAGGAAATCATTCATTTGGGATATACAATAGCGGCTGTTATAGAGAGGGTGTTGTTGTAGAGAGGTGGCCGTTCGGGGAGGTTCGACTGTAGTAGGTTAGTGCCGTGAATGGGAAAAAATATCGGGCGCGGCACGGAAACGGGATGTTAATAAGAACGATGAGAAGTTGCAAATATCGTAAGATCTCCTTTGTCAGGCGGTGGAACATTTATTCAAATTTGGAGGCGTAAATCTCCGGTAAGCTGTTGCAGTCTACGACGTAATGTGGCAGTGATGTGACGGGATTTATGCAACCTCGCGCGAACTACGCCATTAATTGCCTAATATATAAATCGCTCACGAAATAGATGGATGTCTGATGGAATTTCAAATCAAAGTACTGTAGTACTGAACTACGTATTGCCAGTAGACAGTATAGATGGTATGCATATGTGAATTTCAAGAAAATGTGTGATTTATAGCAGCTTAAAAAGGACATGTGCATTTTTTTCCAACGTTCCCACGAGTTAGCTCCCATTACATAGGATCTCGTTCCCACGAGATATCTGTCTCGTTCCCATGACATAACCATCTCGTTCCCATGAGTTACGAATCTCGTTCCCACGTCATAGAGTATTGTTCCCACGAGATAACATCTCGTTAGAATGAGTTAGCTATTTCGTTCCCACGAAATAGCATCTCGTTCGAACGACACAATCGGCCAATAGAATACCAGTAAGCCTAATTTCCATCAACATTGCAAAAGTATTACTTTACTACCATAAAGTATACTTTGAGGGAGTAAAGCCAATTTTTTATTTTCCTTTTTCCCTGAAATAACAAATAATTTCCCAACACATAGAGAACTAACAAAAAATGGCATAGTATTTCATGATTAAAAGTATGCAGAATTATTATACTGAATTTATTACATTATCACAGCCATTAAATGGCTGTGATATGTAATAAATTCCGTATAATAAAAATTAAATAAATTTAAAAAAAAAAATTTGGAAAAAAAAATTCAAATTTCTCCCTCAAAGAAATATACTTTGCTACTAAAGTATACTTTGCAATGTTGATGAAATGGGCTACAGATATTACTCCACCGTCTTGAATGACAATGCTGCTCCTGTTGATTGGCTGACTATGTAGTGGGAACGAGATAGCTAACTCGTGGGAACGAGTTCCTATTTCGTGGGATCCAAATCCTATCTCGTAAGAACGAGATACTATGTCGTGGGAACGAGCTATCTTGTTTTTTTTGCACAAGTCCCTTTTAAGCAGTAATGTAATCGGAAGAGGTTATATTTTAACGATTCATACCAGATATTAAGAAATTGAAAATTCACCATCTGAAAAAAATAGCTCACATAAGGAACACAAACAGAAACCCAATTGATTTTGGAGACAAAATTAAAAAATAAAGTATAACAAATACAACAGAGAGGGATTCTAACAATCGACTTAACGATACTTGAATTGAGGCCTCTACCAACTGAGCGATTGTGTTTCCTCCTAAACACAAGTTCATTAACAAGTACATGTAACATATAAATTATTATATATATATCCCGATACCATAACACAAACTGGGTCAACACACACTGAAGCTGCCTGGTGTGTATTCACATTAATTCATATTGACCTTCGCTTTGGGCCAATATTTCTGGTACGCGTTATGATTCCTCCCTGCAATTGATGAATTGTCTATTTCCCTTGCAGACATATGTGCCTGTGACTGGAGAAATGGGGTTTATGGGATTTGTGCCCAGTCGAGCTCTTGATCCGCTGGCATATAGGGTAACGATTCTGTTTGTGTTGTTTTAAAGAAGCATTGTTGTTTACCTGTTCGAATGGCGAACAGTGCAAACCCTGATCAGACTGCTGATCTGGGTCTACACTGGTCGCAAATACCGTAAGCTCCATTTCTCCAGTCACAGCCACAGATTGGATCTGGTTGTGTAAGCTATATTCAGCTGCGATCTGCTATTGACAGATAGCTCATTAGATCTAGCAGATTCAAATTAATTCTTGAACCAATCGACTGTGAGGATTCGTGCCGGAAATAATTTAAGTGTAACATTATTATTGGATTATATCCATACGTCACACCTTTTTATTATATTAAATTTTCAACCTCTTTACGACGTTTACATTTATCACAATTGTTTTGATTTGAACAAGATACTTTAGTAGGGTTTATTTGTTGTTGTTTTTTGTTTTGTTTTTTTAATGTTTTGTTGTTGTAGTTGTTGTTGTTGTTTATATATTGTCTATATACAGCACTATAGTTGAAAACTATGGACACATACACAATCTGGGAAACACAATACTGGCAGCAAGTTCGTAGATATGGTGATGGTGGAGTTTCACAAAACGTAATACGATAAAAATGTCCTTCCGATTTTTATTTTCCGATTTTTAACGTGGTTATCTAACGTTACCATTTTGCACCTATATGCACACCGATGAATATTTTTATCCCGTCAACACAGTGCGTATGTGCCGTGAAACACGGTGCCGTGAAATATTTTTAATACGACCTAATCACTGCGTATGAACATGTGCGATGACTGGGGTTATTATTTTTGCATTGTATAACCATGTGTAGGTGTTGACGGGATAAATAGAATACAGTGCAACAGCCACCCATGGGAAGACGCAAAACTGGCTGTTGTAGAGAGGTGGCTGTTGTAGAGAGGTGGCTGTTGTAGAGAGGTGGCTGTTGTAGAGAGGTGGCTGTTGTAGAGAGGTGGCTGCTGCATTTCCAACGGAAAAGATTCTAAAATGCTGTCAAACATTTTTTTATTGAGAAAGAAGGCAAAAGCAACAGCAGACGACAATGTTCGTGCTCTGCAGTTGAAGAGTTAGATACAGAGGAAATCATTCATTTGGGATATACAATAGCGGCTGTTATAGAGAGGGTGTTGTTGTAGAGAGGTGGCCGTTCGGGGAGGTTCGACTATAGTAGGTTAGTGCCGTGAATGGGAAAAAATATCGGGCGCGGCACGGAAACGGGATGTGCTCGGCAGAGCCTCACCCATCCCGTTTCCTAAGCCTTGCCAGATATTTTCCCCATTCACGGCACTAACCTACTATTCTCTATATGCCTTACTAACTTGATGTATTGTATGCTGATATGATGGGTTATTGCCTTTGGTAACCAGTAGAATGTAAATTTGCCGCGATACCTCCGATAAACACAGATGTAGGACCAATAAACCGAGTTTACTGCTAATTGCGCCAATATGTATGCCGCTATAAAACCAAACCCCGAATACTTAACCCTTACTACGCTGAATTAAATTTTGTCGTCTGCTGGAAATGTTTTATTTCAATATTTCTTGATAAAAACCTGTTTTGGCAGCGCATGAGAATCGTCTCCACTGGAGACGATTCTCGTGTGCTGTCAAAACAGGTTTTTTGTTAAGAATTAAGGCAAACATGAAAAACGGCAGACGACAATTTTTGTCTCCCTGCGTAGTGAGGGTTAAAGGCACTGGGCCTCAGATATTATACAATGTGATGAAACAGTTTAGGGGGAAAATCTTACTTGTAAATTTGTATCTTATTTCTGAACCCAACTGTATCTATAAATCTCCTGGGGAAAACATCGGGGATTGTTAGAAAACTTGTTTATGACACTCAATCAAAGTACTGAAAGTACGGAACTATGTTATCTCCACAAACATCGGTGTGTGGGGTAAGGTAACTTAGTAAAACACACTGACTGGTGTAACTTGTTGCAGTGTCAGTACTGAAATATATAGAAAATCGTCCCCCTCCCCTTTTACTGCTAGATCCGTACTGTCAGACCTAACGATAATAGCTGCCGTATCCATACGCACGAAATATCTTGATTCGTATCTTCCAGAATTTAACTGATAAACTGAGCACAAAACTGTGAAAACTATAGAGAATAGTATTGTAGAGTTTTAGAAACAAAGCAAGACAGACCAAAACGCCATAAGTTGGCACAGGGCACTATTTTCTTGGTCGTACTTTAGGCGTAGGACGACAATATGGCTGCCTCCATAGAAATGTGCGTGACACAATAATTCTTTATGCTATCTCAAGGGAGATAACATATACAAATAACTTAGAGTGTGCAATGCTTGCTAAGCTATAGATATGTTTCGGTATAGTAAATAGAGAATAGTAGGTTAGTGCCGTGAATGGAAATACATATCTGGCAAGGCTCAGGAAACGGGATGGGCGAGGCTCTGCCGAGCACATCCCGTTTCCGCGCCGCGCCAGATATTTATTTCCATTCACGGCACTAACCTACTATTCTATTTATCCCGTCAACGCCAACAAATGGCTGTAAAATGCAAAAATAGTATTGACTATATATCAAAAATGTTTCACGGCACCGTGTTTCACGGCACATACGCACTGTGTTGACGGGATAAACATGTTTTGCAATCGATTCTTAATTATTACACTCACATCTAAAATGGAAACTGCTTTCTAAATGTGGTATAGTATGATAATTTCAGAAAATAATGTCATTTCATATTTCCGATACTTGAAATAACACTGATAAAAACAGAAAATCTTCAAAACATAACAATGTTCATAACGGTCAAGAGGTTGACAATGTTAGGAAAAAACGAATGACATATGGATGTACATCAGGCGCGGATCCAGGATTTCGGGTTAGTGGGGGGGGGGCGTAACTATTTTGCAATACTTGACTATATTATCGAACGAGCTAAGCTCGTTCGATAATATAGTCAAGTATTGCAAAATAGTCGAGATAGCACTAGGAGGGTCCGGGGGCATTCCCACCAGGAACATTTTGTAAATCTACATCGCATTTCCTGCGTTCGGGCGCATTTTGAAGCAAACATATTGACACTGTCACATGTACTGATTTTTGATTGAACGTTTTTAAATTTTAAAACAATAAGAAAACGACCGAAAAATGCATGGAATACATGGCACTTGGCATGAAACGTGCCCTGTAACTTGTAAAAGATCTTTACTCGGCGAATTTTAGGGAGGGGGGGGGGCGCGCGCCAGGTCCGCCCCCCCCCACCCCCCCCCCCCCCCCCTCACTCCCACCCCCCTCCCCCCTGAATCCGCCCATGTACATTGTAATCCGATAATGTTACATTTTAATTATTTCCGCTCCGAACCACTATCTAATCCGTTGTAAAAATAATTGAACTATAATACCTAATTAGCTATTTCTCAATAGCAGATAATATATAGTGGCTGATATGTGCCACTTTTGCAGTTTCGCCGTTTCGCCCGGACAATGAAACGATGCGACCACTCGACATCTGGAAAAAAAGCGCCAAAGTAACACTGATGTTGTCGGGGCGGAAAGCCGAAAATGCGAAATGGTACATATCAACTACAATGCAGACCTTAGCTTGCACAAGAGCCAGACATTCGGTTTACATGATTAGGGTCTACACGCGTCGCCATTGCCATGTAGTACCTTTTGTCAGCCGGTGTCCGTATAATATTTTATTATAGACTGCACCCGCTGACATTTCAGCATCGGGAGATAAATTAATTCATTGCACCGTTCGCAGAGATTGTATAATTATGTGACTCGCCACGACAGAAGAGGGCTTATTACGATTTCGACCAGTGTACAGGGCACTGTTCGCCATGGATTTGCACAAACATGCCTGGTAGCTCTTTGCGAAATATTCAGAGCAGTATCAGGTTAAAAGTGTGTTGGTGGATCCTGAACTATATTGACAGCAAACTAAACAAGTCCTTTTTTCGATGCTGGGTACATATTTATAAAGCACATCATGACGAGTTTGCAACCAGTGTAGCTCCACGCAAGTCTACACAGTTTAATCATGGTCTACACTGTTTCCCATATGCATTACATGCTGGTATAGACCGTGATTATAAAGGCGCAAACAGCACACATAATGCAAATACAAATGCTTGGCCCCAAATTGTCTATCAGACCTTGAATGTCCGCTATACGTACCCGAATTACAGTGCAACCTCTCTACACCGGACACCCTGGGGACCTCCCGGTGTAACCACAGGTGGAAGACTCGGACATATGACACCAAAAAAATGCCTATTAAAAAAATCCCATTACCCCACCCACTTGGTCTCGTACATTACCATCTTCTATTTATAGAAGGTGGGTATAAATATGGACATTATAGAAAGAGCCCTCTCGTTTCCGACTCGCACAAACACAATACACATCGATTACATGTATGATTTCTGTCGCTGGCAATCGATAAAGGTATTAGGTGTGTGAATATATTCACTTCAAATCGCTCTTTCAGCATTTATTCAGTTATTCGCATTTTGTATACCCCATCCAAAGCGAAATTTGCGTGTACGAAAGAATCTCACACAGAATCGGAGGCCGTCCGGCGTGGATTATCGGTCATATTTGACCAATAACTGATCGCCAGCTCAAACTAAAGTGGTGCACCATGACCATATACATTAGCAACTCCAACCATACAAAATTCGTCCAATTGTAAAAGATCTTTACTCGGCGAATTTTAGGGGGGGGGGGGGGGGGGGGGGGAGGGGGGGGGGCGCGCGCCAGGTCCGCCCCCCCCCCCTCCCCCATCACTCCCCCCCCCCCCCCCAACGATCCTAAAAAACACATTTTTTTCTACTTTCATTCATGATTCGCATACTATCAGATTATGTCTTCCGGAATCCAGAAATAGGTTGAATGACGTCATACAGTTTAGATTTAGCCAATCAGAGATTGTTCTTTAGATAGACGCTTCCGGTTGTATTATGGAAGATGGTGCATTGACCCGGTTCCAGATAATGAACGAAATTAGACAAAAAAGTGTTTTTTAGATCGGTGAACGATCACAATTGGACGAACTTTGTATGGTTGGAGTTTCTAATGTATATGGTCATGGTGCACCACTTTAGTTTGAGCTGGCGATCAGCTATCGGCCAAATATGACCGATAATCCACGCCGGACGGCCTCCGATTCTGTGTGAGATTCTTTCGTACACGCAACTTTCGCTTTGGATGGGGTAATCAAAACGCGAATAACTCAATAAATACTTGAAACAGCGATTTGAAGTGAGTATATTCACACACCTAATACCTTTATTGATTGCCAGAGACATATTTCATACATTTAATCGATGCTTATTGTGTTTGTGCGAATCGGAAAAGAGAGGGCTCTTTCTATACTAGCCATATTTATACCCACCTTCTATAAATAGAAGATGGTAATGTACGATACCAAGTGGGTGGGGTAATGGGATTTTTTTAATAGGCATTTCTTTTGTGTCATAGGTCCGAGTCTTCCACCTGTGGGTGTAACGAGGTTTCACTGTAGTTTATTACGTGATTATAATTCCAGCACAAAGATGTTTACACAATTTCCTAACATTTGATTGGCCCGTAGCAAGTCTCTGTTCAAAATTTATATCCCAGTAAACTCCCACGCCGAACTACTTTCCGTAACCGTGAGGCGCAGTTAAAATAATTCTTAAGAAAACGGAAAATAAACACATTTTCTTGATGAATTTATTTCAAATGCTGCAATTATAAGGAACTTCGTCCAGTATTCCCGCGACTTTTCTAAGTTTATACCCCGATAAATTCAACAAAAAGGCCATTAATTCCTATTTTAACGTCGGATCTGCTGGCTATATACACGGCCGCATGCGTTAAATATTTCCCACATGATCAACGTTTCTGCACATCAATTGGCAATGCCACTCGCAATCAAGCAGTTTGACCGCCTGCGCCTGAGCTGTAGTAAAGCTCAAACTCAGCCAATGAAGCTTGATTTCAAGCGCAATAGTCAAGTCAATAAAGACATTGAGAAATATTGGGAATATTAGCAGAGGCGCTTGTGTACACCAAGAGTCAGTTCCCAGTGATGCGACAGAAATCATTATCATCGAACGCCGCTTTAATAAGTTGGCAGGATACTTAATATAGATGATATCCATCACCCGCCGCCGATGGACAAAAGATCCAGATGAGCCGGCTCGTGAAGAGTAATTTTCATATTTTTGATAGCAAAAACACCCCTTTTTCATAAATGGACTAGTCTGAAAACCGTTTTGTGACGGTTGGACTGGTTGCAAAATTAACATATCAGAACCCATTCCAGTTACGTAGAGGTGAAAGGGTTAATACAGCGGCAAGTGTAGATGCAGATTATATTGAACATTCCTTTCGTACATTCTGATCTGGGACTACGGTGGTCGCAGACACAGAAGGTATGTGGGTTAGCTTGGTACGAGAACATTTCCATAAACGGAGATGTACGGATATGTAGCTGAGACTGGGAAAACAGGGTCATGTGATTTGCGACCAGTGTAGATTCAGATCAGCCTGTGCATCCGCTCAGTCTGATCAGGATCTGCACTGTTCGCCATTCGATCAATCAGACACCAGTCATGCTTCTAACAATTAATATATATCGTTATCAGGCTACACGAGTGTTTTATTCTCCCAGGAGCCATACTGGTCATAAATCCCATAAGCCCCATTTGTCAAGTGACAGCTCGTCGTATCTGACGTTAGATAGCGGGATCATAGTTCCTGCAGCAGCATTTAATACGACATATCAGCCGCAATATCGTACTGTGCTAACAGTGGGGTCAGCGTGTAAGTGCACACACGAACGAACACGACAGGTTGGTTCCAACCTGTCGTGTTCGTTCGTGTGTGCACTTACACGCTGACCCCACGATAGTTATCGTCGTGTCTGCAGAAATGTAATTTGTGGCTGTGACTGGAGAAATGGTGCCCAGTGTAGATCCAGATCAAATAAGACACTCCTGTGACCTACAAGGGTTCTACACTGTTCGCCATTAAATCAATGAAACACCCATCAATCAATATAAGATTATATCGTTATCAGGCTACAAGAATGTGCTACTTGATCAGGAGCTACATTGGTCACAAATCCCCAATTACCCAGTCATGGCCACATATGGGACATAATGTGAAAATTTACCAAACTTGTCCAAAAATGAGAGACCATTGTATTTTAGATATCACATACGTATTGGAATTCATTGAATGAATACGAATTACAATATGACACCGGCCACTACATTGGAACCTCTCTAAACCGGGCACATTGATTTGTAATCATGAACAGACAACCACAATAGAGATAACTTACAGTAAAACCTATAAACATTAACATACTGCCGTGTTCTATATGTCACGTTTAGAGAGGTTTTATATTACTGTACTATTAAGCCTGTTTTATTGTTTTATTGGCTATCATTGTGATATCTAACCAGAGATGTTCTTGTCAAACCTCCAACTTTGCTAAATACCCAGGGGCGGTTCCAGCATTTGGGGAACAGGGGTTGTCTAGTTGCGAAGGTAACTCTTGCAATCTACTCCCGTACCGTCCGTAGCTAGCTACGGACGGTACGGGAGTAATTGCAAGAGTTACCGTTCGCAACTAGGGGGTTGTCCTATTTTCTAGCTCTTCGAAATGCACTTTCCTGTGTTTTACGGCATTTAAATTCCAACTGGTGGTAAACTGTGATCTACGTAAACTCCGTGGCTGAATGGGGAGGGGGTTGCATCCCCGCCCCCCCCCCTCCAGATGCGCCCCTGATATCACCACTGGCAGTGACATTATATCGCAGCTACAGCATTTGTCTGCCAGTACACGCCAACTTTTGCTCTGAGTCTCTGCTTACATATAATTTGTCTGCAAGTTTGCATAAATAGTAATACTATTCGATTTTCAAATCAAATTTGGCTCAGGTCTGCAGTTACGATCCTTCGTCAGACAGCCCTGTCATTTTCCAACAAAATTGACTTTCTTGTTATTGATGAAAAAGTACTTACTTTTAAATATTTTTTAGATTTAATGTGTTTAATAGCCAAAAGTTCGTCGGCAGAAAAACGTGGAACAGATAGTATAATTTATTACATAGTTGTGGAGCTTTTCTTCATTCCAGATATTGTTTTCCTTTCGCTTTATTTATTATTATTTATTTGTTACATCCTGGCTCGAGTAGCCTGTGTCACGTGTGTCATATACCCGGGTTAGTTTCATATACCCGGGTTAGTTTCATATACCCGGGTTAGTTTCATATGAACACGGCTCTGGCATTACCAACCTTATCTCATTGCAGGATTTAACCGAAGTTGGTTTCGGTAAAATACAATATACGAGTATACAATCTATGACGTCGATAGTTCATATGTTGTCGATTTTCGATGTCAGATACAGAAAATATGGCTGATCGTTATATGTTATTGTATGTGGATATAAGCACGAATTCCGTAGCGTATACGATATTACGTTACTTTACAAGTCCAATATAGATGCGCGGAGGAACTGTGGCATACAAATCAACTAACCTTTTATTATATGCCTAGGCCATTCACAATTTATATCTGTCTCAAAAATATACAAACATAAAATAAATAAATTAGTGATGGTTTAGAAGGATCTATTTTACGAGGTGATACATAGTTCCGGCACTGACCAATATGAACGTCAATATAATAAAAAGCGTTGACGAGTTGCGTTCAATTGAGGTGCACGGATTAGCTCAGTAGGTAGAGCGTCGGACTGGCGTCGGGAGACCCCGGGTTCATTTCCCACCTCGACCGCTGCGAATGGTCGATTCGGCGTGTCCTTGGGCACGACAACTCAGTGCCAGCCTAGTCCTATCGGATGAGGACTTAAATAGTCGGTCATCGAGCCAGTGCCGTCGTTAAATCAAAGCATTTACATTTACATTTATATTTTGCGTTCAATGGTGTTTCAATATTGGACGAATGTACGTAAAAATAAAATATCGGCGAACAAAGGCGATGTGAAAATGGATGTCATTTCAGAGCAGGTTCATACTTGTATGCGTTAGGAATGCCGACTGTCCGCCCGTCCGTCACCGTTAATTAACCTCCACACAACAGCCGGTCTATGGGTAGCTGTTGTAGAGAGGTTTCACTGTACAGAAGATGGTGTAGTTGCGGAGTAGTAACCATAACCCTTTGTTTGCAAGTATTTTTTTTTCTTTTTGGTAAAAACACAACAACACCCTTTTGACAAATGGACTAGTCTGAAAATTACTTTTTGACAATTGGATTGGTTGGGAAATTAACATACCCCAGTCCATTTCAGTTGTTTGTGGTTGAAATGGATACTTTACACTCATATTGTTCCAGTCAGTGTCAGGTAAGTAGTCAGAAAAGTAGATGACAACACATGCACGACCAGTATGGCAAGTATTTTATGTGATAGTAACATGTATATGGTGCTTATGGAATTTGGGATTGTGACCAGTGTAGCTCATGATCAAATGGCAAATTCCTGAAGCCTGATAACTATAAATATTGCTTGTTAGAAACATGACAGGTGTTTGATTGATGAAATGGCGGATGCACAGGCTGATTTGGATCTCCACTGGTCGCAAAACCCATAAGTCCCATTTCTCCAGTCACAGCCACATATATACATGAACTTATCTTGAATATGTTAAATCTGGTAATGTTACTGTTTAATCTTCAATATCATCTGTATGTATCACTAATATAGGATTTGCCACAAACGCCGTCAGCTAAAATAAATCAGCAAATTGCAAGGAAATTGTACATAAATGGCGGCCATCTTGAATCGCAGAGGGGTGATGGGGTAGTGCCACTGGTGCACTGTTATCTATATTCATAAATGTAGTATTCATCACGAATATTGTGTTTCTCGTGGACACAATCTGGGTCGAATAGGCACTGGGCAGATGTTTGGTGGTAAAATGATTGCTTTGATAGTGACGTTACGTACGTACTATACAGAAAGCAATCAGTCTGTATGCATGCGAGAGTAATGGAGATTTATTTCCATTGTCTCGGGGCAGTGGGTGATATACAAATCTAATAAAAAGATGTACTCCACATTTACTAGGGCCCACGTGGTTTGATGATGATTGATATATCCCAGTGGTCAAGATCATTATGATGATATTATTTGCTATACAGTGGAGCCTTTCTAAACCGGACACCCTGTGAGGGTGTCCGGTTTAGAAAGGTTCCATTGTAATTCGGGTATATGCTTTTTCTCTCCTATGAACATTGGGTATATTGTGTTGGTCACGGGTGTCCGTCGGTCTGTTCGCGGACTGCCGAATGGCTGATTATATGAATAGCCACACAGGGGACGAACTTCGTAAAGTTAAGGGCTAGCCACCTATTTTGTCCATTTGTTTATGTGGTTGCATTTGAACAAAATAATAGCCACATACGTGTCCATTCGTGAGAATGTGCGTCCATCCGTCCGTACGTTCGGGTATATGTTCGACGTCGTATGTGGTTGTTGGTGTGTTTAAGACAAATGAAGAAATGCAGCAACCGGATAAGCCTATTATGTCTTAGGTAGTCATTCCTTTGTTGGGAGACTTGGCAGTTGGCATGTGGCTTCCTTATGAAATGCAGATGCATGGAGTGGATTTCGATTTGTTTATTCAACTCCCGAATCACGGATTATCTCCCATTCTTTCTGGGTGCTTGTGATAGAGAGCTTTTACAAAAAGTACAGTGTATGGACAGGCAACGCGACGATCCAGGGGGCCGTTTCACTCAGCCTCGTACGACTAAAATGGTCGTAAGTACAAATTTAGGATAGTCTAGAAATTTCAATTGATGGATTTACATTTATTGAACATAGGCTGCATATGCAGCATATGCTCAATAAATGCAAATCTAATAATCGTTTACAAGAAAACATTGTTAAGGTGAAATTTACAGACTATCACAAGTTTGCACTTACGAATATTTTAGTCGTGCGAAGTTTAGTGAAACAGGCCCCTGGAAACTATCATGCCTTTGACGAATTTAGAACCGTGTAGCAATTCCTCGGTAAGCCTCGAAATCCCTGTGTTTTCAAGCCTTATATGAAAACCTTGATATTAATAATATAACAGTATGCCGACGTTGTGGTATATTATAGGGTTAACTATATTATTGTAGTGTAATTATGAAATTTGCGTTGTATACCAGAAAATGATAGGTCGGAAAATCTGCGGAGCCATTAAACATGTTTTCAGACCTATAATTTTCTGATATGCACCGCAAATTTCAAAATTACAATGCCGGTTAACCTATTTATAATGCACTGGTTGCAAAATCGTACACGAGTGCAAGATGGTTGCGCAGGTCATACCGGACGGATCACACAAATAAATTTCTACGAAGAAAATAGTTCCAATACAATTACAAGACATTAGCAATTTTTGCATGAATGTGTATATATTTATGTTGCTAATTTCATTATGTTTCAATAATAAGGGCAATAAATTCATCACCTGGGGCGATCTCTTAGCAAAAAAAAAAAATCAATGGCCATTGCCTGTCAAATTTCCTGGTGTTGATACAATAATGTGATAACGTTGCAATATTGTTAGGCTAGCAGCTAAACCCTGGTTGGCAGTTTAGAGTAGACTAAACAAGATATAAGTTTCAGTTTCTTTATTATTTCTATCAGGATTGTTTGTCAGGATGGCAATACACTGTAGTGCTAGTAGTAGCCCAAATGTTAGCGGCTGAAAACATCTACAACAACAACAACTAATGGCTGAACGAAGTTTGAGTGACAGTGAAAGTTTTGCATTTGAGTGTTGGTCTGCTCTCTGTGACCGAAGTGACCGAAGTGAGAATTTGTGTTGCGTCATTCCTTATATAGACGCTGGATCTGACAGTCTGCCATTTCATTGGTTGAAATCAGAGCGTTGACTGTCAAGTTTCCGCCATCTTGGATTTGAAAGTTACGTGTTTAGGCTTTAGACTAGAAATACAGCGTATATAGCTAAGATATCGTGACTGTCAGATGTTCAGATGATTCTACATGTCAGAATACATCAGGTAAGTGTAAAGTTGTGAAGATAAACATCCATTTAATGAGTGACCGCGACCGCGAGTTGACAGTCAAATAATGGTGGGCACGAAAGTTTGCGAGCACTGCCGAACAAATAATTAGAATAATGGAGATATTATGACGTGTGATATATGATCACCTACGCAAATACTTAACAGGGCGTTGAGCTACCAGCATATGTAGGTATGACACCATGGTAAAGAATATGCAGCCCAAACTTGCCCAATAAAGGTGGTCACGTGACCTCCACTGAAGTGTCAACAGTCAACAAGAGTCATTGTACTGCATTCTGTTGTGATTCACGCAGCAGAATGTGAATAGTATGGCTTACTTAGCAGTTAGGTAGTTCATCACCCAATATATGCATGAATGTGAATGTGCTTATTAATAAAGTATTACCAGTCAAAAATGGGTAATAAATCTGATCAAATTGTAAAGATCATGTCCTTACAATATTACACAGGATGACAGGATACATACTTTCTGTTTGTGTGACCAGGTCACCAGTAAATTTCAGATGGAAGCCAGCCGTGCCTTTGCCAATAATACCAGAATACCACTTGGGACATGTTATGCGAGTTTTCAAGTCCACGTTATTTGTCATTTGGTGTCAGAGTAAATTGATGTACCTCAATCTGAGTATTGGCGTAGGAATATATTCATCGTACGTGGGTGAAGTGTTGAGAGTATATATTGAAACAACGTGCGACCGTTCATCAACAATGATATGACTGTAATGTATGACCATCAGCCAATCAGATTGCGTGATGTTTTACAGTGCATTAGACTACTATTTTGCTAACTACTACACGTATTCCAGTTATATAGGTTCATCAGGGTTCATTTGACGTTTCGGCTTGCAAACGTCAGGAATTGCTCAGCGCACCGCATAATTACTACGCGTTTCCAAGCCTCGCATGATATAGAGAATAGTGGGTTAGTGCCGTGAATGAGTAAAAAATGTCTGGCAAGGCTCAGGAAACGGGATGGGCGAGGCTCTGCCGAGCACATCCCGTTTCCGTGCCGCGCCAGATATTTTTTCCCATTCACGGCACTGACCTACTATTCTATTTATCCCGTCAACACATATAAATGGCTGTAAAATGCAAAAATATAACTCCAGCCACCGTACATATTCATACGCAGTGATTAGGTCGTATTGAGAGGATATCAAAAATGTTTCACGGCATTCACGGCACATACGCACTGTGTTGACGGGATAAAAACATTATATCAACGGATATCCTCGTTGCAAGTTACCGCCACTGACGACCATACACGATGGAGTGGGGAGTCTTTCTGGCTTGCCTGATACACTTGATGTCAGCAGGCATTCAACTGGTATGCCCTATCAATTATATGTATACAATACGATTTACACTATTATATACGTATAGCTACTTCAGGTTAAATGTCAATATGTCTGTCTGAAATATTTCCGACGGAAATGAGACACGCCGTCGGCTCTCGAACGTATCCGTCGTATCCGTCAGTTGCACTGTGCTGGAACTACAATTACTAATAATTACGTCTAGACGAAGCCTGCGCGGCTTTATGTTTCGTCGCCAGCGGCAAGATAGATGGTATACTACTGTTCGGTGTTGGCTACTCAATTCAACGGAGAGTCGCAGAGGACATGAATTTTTTTTATTAATTCGCTCCCACGAAATAACAATTCGTTCCCTCAATTTAACAATTCGTTCCCTCGAATTAACAATTCGTTCCCACGATATAACAATTCGTTCCCTCGAATTGACAATTCGATCCAACGAAATGACAATTCGTTCCGTCAATTTAACAATTCGTTGCCTCGAATTAACAATTCGTTAGAATAATTTACAACATGCTTTGACAGCACTTCAGAATCATTTCCTTTGGAAATGATTCTGAAGTGTTGTCAAACCATGTTTTTATTGAGAAATAAGGCAAGATATAAAAGCAACAGCAGACGACAACTGTTGTGTGTAGCGGTCTAAGGGTTAACCGACAGCTGTTTTGGTATAGTGTCGATACGAACTGACAAAACATAAGTGGTTGTTCGTGCAACGTGCGTGAATTTCTTGTGATCTCATTAAATGTGTTACGGTTTATCAGTTAGACAGAGATAATTAGGTGCACGCAATAAACAGATGAATTCAGTATGCTTTATTCATTAAACGATGGCTTATCACGAAACATTATGTGATACCAAGGACGGGCCGTGGGTGAATCGGTCGTGGATGGATAGCACGTGCAGGCCACCGATGGAATAATGTCACGGTTCTGTAATTACCTCCCCTTGTTATATCGCATCGCCGTATTCCGCCGATATTGATTTCGAAAAAAAAAAAGATTTCTTTCACAAATGTGATTCAATGTTGACACAAAATTCAGAGCACATGTTGTGCTCTGAAATTTGTATCAACATTCAAGGTTACAGATCATATTTGTATCATTTAAAAGAAAACACTGGACCTATTGGTCACGTGATGTAAACAGAGTGTTCGTGGCCAGATAGTGTAAACAATATTGGGGCAGATGGCGAAGCTGATGTTTTCTTTCGTAGGAGTAAGTAAACCTATTATTTTATGCATGTAGATCCAGTGCAGATAGGCTACAGGTTATGTAGATGTAGGTCCCACAGCATCCATATGATTAGTGAAAGTTGAAAGACTGGCCTTATTGGATGGATTTACATTTATTGAGCATAGGCTGCATATGCAGCCTATGCTCAATAAATGTAAATCCATAAATGTGGTACGGATAAATCAGACAGTAAAACTATTTGGTGCGTTCTAACATCAACGATATTTATATAAAATATGGCTGATTTTCCTAATCAATATCAGCAAAACACCGGCGATGCTATATCTCCATAATTACGGAATGACGTCGAAAGTTGACATAACTTCCAGAGGTCATTCCGCATGTGCTCTCAAGTTTGCATCAACATTCGACGTTATTTACATAAAATGTGACTCATTTTTATTCGAGCGCTGGCGAAGAATTATACAACCAACATTCATATTTCGTTCGTTCGGCTTACATTTAAGGGTGGGAATTGGCTCGAACACCTTCCATACCCGGTCACATCCAAATTTGAGGTCTTACAGCTTTTATGCAATCAGCTAATGTCGGTCGCAGCACATAATTTGCGGGTTGAACTTTTTAAAAATACGGGTCTTACGCCATCAAAAAATAGTTCTAACAACTTTGCTTGATCGCCTTTTCAGTGTGATAAATGTTTTTGTTTGCTTTTTTTGTGCTTAATTTATGTTATTGCAAATGTTTTCGTAGTCAAAGGGCGCAACGATTAACCGCCATACTCGATTATTCGCGGTTCGTAACACCATGTTTCGGGGCACGAATACAATCTTGCGATTTTCAAAAAGTCTATTTGTAACTCGCTGCTGCTTGCTGCTGCTGCTGCTTGCTGCTGCTGCTGTTGTTTTTCGCGAAACGCTTTCCACTCTAGATTAATTATTAGTATATGTGTCATCCACAAACACATACGGCGAAGAATTTCAGGATGTTCTGTCCTTTGATCTAAATTCATATCGCTAAAAAACGGCGATGTTATATCTCTATAATTACGGCATGTTCGGGATATCGATAGATCTACGCGAATTCGTGTTAACCGTAATTCATTTGTCGGGACATTTTGCTGATGCAGTTAATACGATCATAAGATAAGTTCACGTACACGTACAAGATAGCGAACTGATTGTCAGATACATGCGACGCGTCACGACACTAAAATGCGTATTGCTTCTAAGCAAAGGACGGATGAACGTACGGGAGGAGTGACGGACAACGTCGTACACTACTGACACTTGTGCAATGCACACGTGTATTAAAACCGCAGTTGCAATTGTATGTGTTTCTGGTAGTGGTGTTTATTTTATATAGCGGTGATGATTGTGTAAATTAAAAACAAAACAAATATAATTCGCGAACGAAATCCTAATTGGACAAACGGGATAGGGAAAACAGTATTATTGAGACTACAAACTGGAAACCAGCTACAATTACTCCGCAATATCACTGGTATGACGGTATTTCTGGTAAAATAAAATAGAGCATGTAGTAATTCAGTACTGAAAAAAATAAATTGCGATTATCAGTGAGACACGCCATGTGAGTTTGTACCTTTGGACATCTGCGTAATTTCATTAAATACGTTTACAAAATTTACAATATTTTCCGTATCTACATGCATGTAAACTTTTTACTTCATTTATGAAAAATATTGTATATTTGTAAACGTATTCAATGAAATTACGCAGATATCCGAAGGTACAAAATCTCATATTACCCTAAATCCTTGGTCATAGTCGCAGAATGAACCGCGTCAGCTTAGGTTTGTAAGATCCGCTTGTCTTTCTAGATCAAGGTGCATGATCACGTGGTTACAACAACAACAACGTCGCCCACTCCAAAGTAAGTATTATTAGATATTTTCCTTAATATGCAACTGATTTTGATGAAATATGGCGCGGCAAACGCGTCTTCATGAGCTGCATTTGGTGGTCTATGGAGTTTGGCACAGACTTATTTCGTTTTTGCGAAGAATCGATTTCCGTGTCGGTAGACACGGAAATCGATTCTTCGCAAAAACGACATAAATTTGGGCGAAAATACAGAGACCACCAAATGCAGCTTAGCAAGACGCGTTTGATGCGCCATATTTCATCAAAATCCGTTACGTAATAAGGACACTATAAAAGAATACGTTCTTTGAATCGGTACTTGTTGTTGTTGTTAGTACCACGTGATCATACACCTTGTATATTAAAATCAAGAGTTTAGAGAGCACGGAGACTCCTATAGAAGTGGAGCTCCGTCTATCCGCACGGACATCATACGGCCCGGTTTCGCGGTCCACGGTGACGTACGGCAAACCGGACTGTCGCAGACGATACTTGTCAACACGGCAAACTTGATTGCGCCGAACAGAAGCGGGGGAAAAGCAATCAGTGACACTCGCTGAACTCGACAATGCCAGGAACGGTGTATGAGAAAACCTACGTGTTTGGATAAGACGTCAGATAATTAGTATTGGCTAGTTGGTTTATACACCACTGCCTGCGTTAATCTTGCCAAAATGTCAACATTTCTGAACGTCTATTGGAACATCTATGTCAACCCGCAATCAAGCAGCTTGATTGGCCGAGTCAGGCTAAGCCAATCAAGTTGCTTGATTTCAAGCACAATATTTCATAAATTTAAAACAAAATATTGGCAAGATTTAGCGCAGACGATAGTGTACATAGAGAATATCAGTGAGTGTTCTTGTACCTGAAAACAAATGGCTATGCATGTATTGTTTTGGTCACGTGTGTTCGTCCGTCACATGTCTTGTAAGAAGTAAACCCTTAAACACCGAAATAGACAGCCTTATGTTATCGGACAGTGTGTATTTGGTCAATACCCAGCTAAGTACCTGATAAAATGGATGGGTTGCATAGCAGACCAGTAGCCTATTTCACCAACATTGCAAAGTATGCTTATCTAGCAAAGTATACTTTGAGGGAGACATTTTCAATTTAAGGATCAATTTAATAATTTTTATTATACTGAATGTATTACATTATCACAGCCATTTTGGCTGTGATAATGTAATAAATTGAGTATAATAAGTCTGCATACCTTTAATCATCAAATACATGCAGTCGTTAGTTCTATATGAAATAATGCATTTCGGGAAAATAAATGATTGCTCCCTCAAAGTATACTTTACTAGATAAGTATACTTTGCAAATTTGATGAAATCGGCTACAGACCATGCAGTAGAACCTCTCTATAAGGAACGCGTACAACATCCGAGTGTGCTAGTTTGTGTTATCTCTGATGATAATGGCTGTTCATGATTGAAAAGCACGTTACTTCAAGTGTCAATATACATAAATTACTATGGACCTCTCTAAAGCGGACACCATGGGACTGTCAGTGATGTCCGGTATACTGCATTTTTTGTCATCTTTACTTTCACGCATCCATATCACAATTGACTCATTGGGACCAGTGTAGACCCAGATCAGCTGCGCATCCGCGCAGTCTTATCATGGTCTGCGCTGTTTGCCTGTTAGCCTGCACTGTCATTATTAGGAACTAGACTGCCCACACCTGTGCTGACGAATGTATATCCGTGTTTTCTGTATGGTGCATGTTCATTTGCCGTTGCGTATGTATATCTTTCCTTCAAACGAAGATGTATCTTCAGGCATATGAAGTTTTAAAAACATAGCCCGCACATATGTATATATGCCTCACATTATGAAAAACTAGGTGAACTCGGTCGGAGAACGACATTTAGAGAACCAAACTTGCAGAAAGCGTGATATATTGAATTAACTCAGCAGACATTATAACGTAATTGTGGCTGTGACTGGAGAAATGGGGCTTGTTGGTTTCGCGACCAGTGTAGATCCAGATCAGCATGTGCACCCGCGTTCGCCATTCGATCAATGGAGCTTCCGGTATGCTTCTAATAAGCAATATATATCGTTATCAGGCTAACCATGATATCAGGTCATTTGATCAGCAGTAGCTGCTGATCAAATGACCTGGTATCATGGTTAGCCTGATAACGATAACGATACTGGTCACAATTGCCATAAACCCCATTTATCCAGTCACAGCCATAATTGCCCACAGCGCAACTGCTACATTCAATTTCGCCCACTTTGTCCAGAAATAGACTTTCACACATACGTGGACGTTTCACCTTTTAAATGTGACTGGAGAAATGGGGCTTATGAAATGTGTGACCAGTGTAGTTCCTGATCAACTAACACACTCCTGCCGAATTATAACTATAGTAGATATCCTCATCGGACTGTGCGGATGCACCGGCTGATTTGGACATGCACTGGTCGCAAAACCCATACGACCCATTTCTCCAGTCATAGCCACAAATGGCATCGACACCATGAGTTTGATTGTGTAACGTTTACAACCAGCGTACTGTATGCCCAGATCTGGGGGCCGTTTCACTAAACTTCGTACGACTAAAATGATCGTAAGTGCAAATTTAGGATCGTCTGGAAATTTCAATTAATGGATTTACATTTATTGAGCATAGGCTGCATATGCAGCCTATGCTCAATAAATGTAAATCCAATAATTGTTTACAAGAAAACAGTGTTAATTATAAATTGACAGACTATCATAATTTTGCACTTACGAACATTTTAGATGTACGGAATTAAGTGAAACGGCCCCCAAACTGCGAATCCACATGCGCGTTGTTTGATCAGGGCATACACCGTTTACGATTCATTTCACGATGCATACTGTCTGTCGATGTTTATCAACAATGGATTAGATTATAGAAACTCAACAATGGATTGGATCAGATTGTTCACTCAAACTGCCAAATTTAAATTTTGAAAATCCGCCCATAACTATCACAATTTATTTTTAAATACAGTCGAACCTCCCCGAACGGCCACCTCTCAACAACAACACACTCTTTATAACAGCCGCTATTTTATATCCGAAATGGATGATTTCCTCTGTATCTAACCCTTATAATGATGAGCACGAACATTGTCGTCTGCTGTTGCTGATGCCTTCGTTCTCAATAAAACCATGTTTTGACAGCATTTTAGAATAATTTCCATTGGTAATGATTCTAAAAAGTTGCCAAAACATGTTTTTGATGTGAATTATCAAAAAACAAAATAAACAGCGGGCGACAAAAGTTAATTCAGCATTAACTTCCCTACAACAGCCACCTCTCTATAATAGCCAGTTTTGCGTCTTCCCATGGGTGGCTGTTGTAGAGAGGTTGCACTGTATCATGAAAATATGTACAAAACTTACGATATTTTCCGTAAATGACGTTGGAAGTTGACGAAATGTTCGCAGCAAATGCGGAATATATAATTCCGCATTTACTATGAACATTTCGTGACGTCTACGTTTGACGTCATTTACAGCAAATTTCACAGTTTATTATTTTCCTCTCCGAACGGCCACCTCTACAACAACACCCTCTCTGTAACAGCCACTATTTTATATCCCAAATGGATGATTTACTCCATATTTAACCCTTATACTGCTGAGTACGAAAATTGTCGCCTGCTGTTGCTTTATATTTTGCCTTAATTCTGAATAAAAACATGGTTTGGCAGCACTTTAGAATCATTTCCAACGGAAATGATTCTAAAATGCTGTCAAAGCATGTTTTTTTATGAGAATAATCGAAGAAAATAAATAAACAGCAGACAACAAAATTTAATTAAGCAATAACCTCCCTACAACAGCCACCTCTCTACAACAGCCAGTTGTGCGTCTTCTCATGGGTGGATGTTGTAGAGAGGTTGCACTGCATCTATTTTAGCCCACATGTTTTAAAAACTCTCATAGATTATTGTTGTTGCAATAAAATCAATAGTTGACGGGAACGAATAGTTATTTCGTGGGAACAAATTGCTATTTCGTGTGAACGAATTAATAAAAAATGAATTCTACGTCCCCTGCGGGGCGGCGCACAAATCCTACTGAATTAAATATTACTTATGTGGTAAGTCCCATTCTCCCGCCGGCAGCCCGTATATCCGTCGGCGGCTCACACCCACAGACTAATGGACTGTTCACACGTGCATGCCGACATATTTGTCACGGCGGCATCAGCGGCTATATAGAAGCAATTGCAGGACATGGTACGATATGTGATTTAATTACGAGTCTTTACGGGTTTCTACGAACATTTGACACAAATGAGACTAGCGTGATTTTGTACCTACGGAGATGTGCAATGTTTCATGTGTTATTTTCTGTATTTGCTACGAAGATTTCGTCAACTTTGGACGTCATTTACGGAAAATATCGTAGAGTTTGCAACGGAAAATATAATGAGATGTCGCACGCACATCGTTACAAAACCACATGGCTGGTCTCAAATGGCGTCGATGAGTGGACACACATTTCTGGGAAACCCAGAATTAACTAGAGCAGCTGAAGCTGCATCAACGGTTTGAGGCTTGATGTACTGACAAACGTACACTGGCAAAGTGATTAGAAGACATTGCCAATGACGAAAACATATGAAACTCAAAAAAAATTGATGCAATTCCAATGAAATTGAAAAAATAAAGTTTTGTATTTTCAGAATCGCTTGACTATCCTAAGCATTTTTCATTATATAACGTTCTACGAAATGTGTACCGTTAACCCCCTAGTCTGACATTGAAGTTGAGAACGATTCTAAAGCACTCACAGCATGTCAGTTCGTATATAAAATGAAAATTGTTTATATTGTTACTGTGTGATTTAACGTGACGCTGTCAAACTTCAAATGCATGTAGCTCTCTCATTTGAGCAGATAGCTAAAACTACCAGCGATGCGGAGATAGAGAATTTTATTGCCTTTTTAATGGAAAAAAAATATTTGAAATCGGTTGAATAATAAAAAAGTTATGACCATTTCAAATTTAAAAAAATGAAAGAACCAAACTTCAAATGCCTACAACTCTCTCATTTGGGCAGATAGCCAAAAACTACCAGCGAAGCGGAGATAGAGAATTTTGTTGGCTTTTTAATGGAAAAAAAATATTTGAAATCGGTTAGATAATAACAAAGTTATGAACATTTCAAATTTGAAAAATTGAGAAAAAAAACGTCCAAGTTTGAAAGGCAATAGAATCGGAACTCTTCAAGCTATAGCTCTGAAAAGTATCATCTTTTGTGTGGATGAATGTCCCGCGTCACGCTGTCAAAAAATTATGTTGCTGAGATTACTGTACAAATTGGAAACTGTTTTCGAAGACCACCCGTTAAAATAAAAAAGAAAATCCGAAATTGTTGATTTTTTTTCATTTTTCTCAACTTCACATGTCAATAGCTCTCTCATTTGAGCAGATAGCCAATAACGGCCAGGCAAATGAAGATAGAGATTTCTCGCAGCTTTCGAATACAAAAAGAATTTTTGAAATCGGTTGGAAAATAAGGAAGTTATAGGGAATTATATGATATATGACGTCACTTCCGGTTTCGTAGAAAGTGACGTCATGAGAATTCTGAAAATTGCGTTATTCTCGTCTCACTGTTGATGCGAATCGGTATACAAAATTTGAAGTCGATCCGACCAGCGGTTTGGGCTGTAGTCTCGACGGCTGAATAAAAAGAAAAAAAAGAAAAAGAAAAAAAAAACCAACGAAAACAAAAGGTTTGAGGAATCAAATTCCTCAAACCTAATAATAATTTAAATTTGACAGTATTTTGTCAACATTTGACACCATTAAGGTAAAATAGTATACCATGAAATACGAATACCTTCCCACATCCAGGGGCCCGTTTCACTAAATTTCGTACGACTAAAATGTTCGAAAGTGCAAAATTATGATAGTCTGTAAATTTCACAATAACAACGTGTTCTTGTAAACAGGTATTGGATTTACATTTATTGAGCATAGGCTGCATATGCAGCCTATGCTCAATAAATGTAAATCCATCAATTGACATTTACAGACTATTCTAAATCTGCACTTACGAACATTTTAGTCTTAAGAAGTTTAGTGAAACGGCCCCCTGTTACCGAACTGACTGAAAACATATCAACAGATACGACGTTGTTTGGCGTCTTCCATCTTTTACAGCGATATATGAGACACGCCATGTAACTAAGAAGATGTGTATGGAGCCCCGCATGGATTTTTATTAATTCGTTCCCACGAAATAACTATTCGTTCCCTCAATTTAACAATTCGTTCCCTCGAATTAACAATTCGCTCCCAAGATATAACAATTCGTTGCCTCGAATAAACAATTCGTTCCCTAGAATTAACAATTCGTTCCCACGATATAACAATTCATTCCCACGAATTAACAATTCGTTCCCGTGGGAATTAGATGAGTAATGTCGCAAAATATTTACAACACTTACGATATTGTCCGTAAATGACGTTAAAAGTTGAAGAAATGTAATTGCGGATTAATCGTCAACTTTCGACGTGATTTACAGAAAATATCAGAGTTTCTATAAATATATTTCATGAAAATTCGCACACTTCTAAAGTACAAAATCACATGGCTTGTCTCATGTCTCTTTTCCAGTTGGCGTATTGCTAAGATCGATCATTTATTGAAACTGTAGACCATGTTATACCATTAGAATCATGTGAATAGTTTTCCAAGCCATATAATGAATTGAAGGGGGCCAGTGGAGGGGGATATGTCCCTTATGGACTTAACTCTTTCACCCCTAAGTAACTGGAATGGATTTTTGTATGTTAATTTCCGGACCGATCCAATCGTCACGAAATGATTTTCAGACTAGTCCATTTATGAAAAGAGGGTATTTTTTATTCTCAAAAATATGAAAATTACTTGGAAAAAGTGTAGACCCTGATGAGACGGCTCGTTACGAGCCGGCTCATCTGGGTCTGCACTGTTTACATAAACCGCTATAGCGGACTTTCGTTTTTCCATTGACCTCTTCAATTGGTACTGTGAGTATTACAACTTGCGTTTCAAGTACATGTATATACATTCTATGTTTTCTATATTCACCTCGTCTCTGAGGATAATTCTTACCGCACAGTTCATGAATGAATTTAAATGAGACCATACAGTGTCCCGGATGTACGCAAAGATAGTCTGGTAAATAAATCAATGTGTACGATCACTGAAAAACGTGTGCTATGATGACACCTCTCTAAACCGGACACCCTGTACACCTCCCAGAGATTCCTGTGTAATCCGGTCATGTGAGATCCATATTGCAAGTACAGTTGAACCTGTAGTAAAGACCACCTCCGAATAGCAATCACCTGGCTGTAAAGGTCACACTTTTGTTGTCCCAATGGCACAATTACTATATAAATGACCCTATGAATAAAGACCACCTGTGAACAAAGGCCAGATTTTTCACTTCCCATGGCTGGACTTTATACACAGGTTTTACTATATGTGTCATTATACAACCACGGACAGATATCGGGCTGTGATTTGAGAAATGGGGTTTATGGGTTTTGCGATCAGTGTAGATCCAGATCAGACTGTGCATCCGCACAGTCTGATCAGGATCTGCACTGTCCGCAATTTAATCAATGCTTTTTTTAACAAGCAATATAGATCGTTATCAGGTTAAAATAGTGCTATTTGACCAGGAGCTACACCGGCAGCAAATCCCATAAACCCACTTTCTCCAGCAACAGCCACATATTGTCATCACAGATAAATGACGCATATCAAGATTATATGCACCGAGACCACAAGTGTGTCATGTTGAGAGGTTCCATTGTACATGCATACATGTTTCACAACTCCCATGGGCTCCTTTTTGTCTGCTAGCGACCCGACTGTAAATGGAAGCATTATTGCAGACCCTGGGGAGTCTACGAGAGTGACGGATGATGTCACAATGCCACACTGGAGAATGAAGCTCGTTCGGAAAGGTTAAGTACAGTTCGTGCCAGAAAACAGAAATAAAGAACATACAGTGGAAGTCGCTGATACCTGTACGAGTTTTGCCCGTTGACCTTGTCAGTACGAAAGCTTTATTAACCCTTTCAACATCACATGCCTGTATAGTGTTACTGATTGGCAAACAGTGTAGATCCAGATGAGCCGGCTCGTGACGAGCCGTCTCATCAGGATCTGCACTTTTTGCAAGTAATTTTCATATTTTTGGGAACAAAAACACCCCTTTTTCAGAAATGGACTCGTCTGAAAATCATTTTGTGACGATTGAATTGGTTGCAAAATTAAAATATCAAATTGAATTCCAGCTACTTAGGGGAGAAAGGGTTAAAGCTTTATTAAAGCTTTCTTACTGCCAAGATGAAGAGGTAAGTTTTCTCAGCGTTATATTAACCTAATTCACTCATATGCATATGCCATATTTTCTGATGGCAACATTTCGCGCCCTTGCAGATACCCGCATCGTCCTTGAATAGCGTGGACCATCGCTCCATGTCTATCGCACCCTCTCCTCGCTCTCTTTTTGCTCTCTCTCACTCTTCCTCTCACTCCCTCTCGATCCATCTTATTTGTCCTTTTGTCACAACTCTCCAGCCCTCCCTCTCGCACCCAGCTCTCCATCATCTCTCACCACCTCTACCACTACCTCGCACATCACTTACAGTTTACACCGGCGCGGAGTGCAGCACATTGTCTTATTTTTGTATTCATCATTTAGTTTGAATCATCATGATGAATACAAAAATAAGACACTGTGCTGCACTTTAGCGTTTAGCTGCCACCTTTACGTCGGTTACTAGACGAAAATGTGTTTATGCTATAGCTCTAAGTAGACATGAGTAGCATCGTCATGAAACCGGCTTATTTTTCGACATGGAACCATTTTACGCTGGCGCGGAGTGCATCACCAATGTCGGTATCTGTATTCCGTTTATCTACCGCGCCCACTTTCTCCCCATTCCCATTCTCCGCGAGTTTAGCAATGCAATGCCACACGGACTCGCTTGCGCACACACTCCTCTAGGACAGACTGTAAGATATTGATTATGGAAACCTGAAAAAGTTACCTTGTTGAAAATGGAAAACGTGGCGCAAGTTGAATTATTTAAATAAGCTGTCACCCCTGATAACAATTACGGCAGCGCAGTACGACAATTAGAAGTGTCAGACTCGTCGTCAGATGCATAAAGGCGCCTGTAGATTTACAGTAACGGTGACGTCATATGGTCCACCGGTTGATATAACCGACCTTACGGCAATAAAGTATGATCATAGAACATCTATTTACAGATAGAATGGCTGCTGGGTAAGAGCTGAGCTGCCATTCAACTAACGTGAGTTCGACCCTGACGGCTCGGTTCGACACCTCTCCAGAATTATAATGGACAGGCGGTCATGGGGTAAGATCATCGGGCTACCAGTTTGGCAGCCCGAGTTCGATTCCCATATTGCGACTGGAGTTAGTTATACCCAGCGGTGCAATGTAGCGGAGTAATTCGATATTTTTCAAATGTTCAGCTCCGATTAGGGTCTCCTAAACCATGTACTACTCCACATATCAACAGTCACATTTAGGATAATAGGGCATCACATATGCATGTGACCAGAATCGTAGGGCTTAATATATTTGCGACCAGTGTAGACCTGGGGGCCGTTTCACTAAACTGCTTACAACTAAAATGTTCGTAAGTGCACATTTAGGATCGTCTGGAAATATCAATTGATGGATTTACATTTATTGAGCATAGGCTGCATATGCAGCCTATGCTCAATAAATGTAAATCCAATAATTGTTTACAAGAAAACATTGTTAATGTGAAATTTACAGACTATCATAATTTTGCACTTACGAACATTTTAGTTTTACGAAGTTTAGTGAAACGGCTCCCAGATCAGGCTGCGCATCCGCGCAGTCTGATCAGGGTCAATACTGTTCACCATAATGTGACTGCGCATCCGCGCAGTCTGATCAGGGTCTAATGTGCGTGAAACACCCACCATGCGTTTAACAAACATTATGTATGATTATCAGTAGCATATTTCAACAAAATTGCAAAGTATACTTAGCATGCTAAGTACACTTTGAGGGAGATATTTTCACTTCAAGGATAAATTTATTAATTTTTATTGTACTAAAATTATTACATTATCACAGCCATTGTGGCTGTGATAAAGTAATACATTCAGTATAATAAGTTTGCATACTTTTAATATTCAAATATATGCAGTCGCTAGTTCTATATGAAGGAAAAATAAATGATTACTCCCTCAAAGCATACTTAGCTAGATAAGTATGCGTAATAAATTTGGCGAAATCGGCTACAGGTTGTATTGTAGCAGGCCAGGGACCCGTTTCACTAAACTTCGTACGACTAAAACGTTCGTAAGTGCACATTTAGGATCGTCTGTAAATTTCAATTGATGGATTTACATTTATTGAGCATATGCAGCCTATGCTCAATAAATGTAAATCCAATAATTGTTTAATGGAAAACAGTGTTATTGTGAAATTTACAGACTATCATAATTTTGCACTTACGAACATTTTAGTCGTACGAAGTTTAGTGGAACGGCCCCCAGGAGGTAGACTGGCCAGAAATGTCGTAGGCCTCATTTCTCCGGTCACAGGCACGTTTGATGTTACACTAACATAGGAAAGACATTAACTGTTTGTGTTTGTTCTTGGTACAAGCGAAACTGCTTTATAATAGATAAGTTTGTATTAGCATTCGCATACTATACAGTGGAACTTCTCTAAACCGGACACTTTTGCGACATCGATGTGCTAAAATATGACCGATTTCACTGTCAAATATCACTGATGTTGATCATGATTGCAATACTATACACACAATCATGTATTTGAGCGATGAGTCGGCAATATAATTGTAGGAATGAATGGCCTTTTTGTTGAATTTATCGGGGTATAAACTTGGAAAAGTCGCGGGAATACTGGACGAAGGCCGGAAGGCCTCGTCCAGTATTCCCGCGACTTTTCCAAGTTTATATCCCCGATAAATTCAACAAAAATGCCATTTATTCCTTATAATTCCAGCATTTGAAATAAATTCATCAAGAAAATGTGTTTATTTTCCGTTTTCTTAAGAATTATTTTAACTGCGCCTGACGGTTACGGAAAGTAGTTCGGCATGGAGTTTACTGGGATATACATTTTGGACGGAGACTTGCAACGGACCAATCAAATGTTAGGGAATTGTGTAAATATTTTTGTGCCGGAATTATAGGCATTTAAGCTGATTATACAATGTAGTTGTTTCTCAATAGTATGTAAATATTGCTATAGATATATAAACGCGGACATGTAGTTATAAGTATATCTCGTTCTGATTGGCCAATGCAATTTTCCAGCTACACCGTACGCATGTTAATAATAAGCCATTGTAGTTGTGTCAGTCTTAACGTCATTAGTTGACGAAAATTGATGGGAACAACATTGGGGAAAAGCTACATGCAAACGCATTTGACTGACATACACATATATACTCAACCATGAGAATCAGACCGCGTTACAGATATAGTCATCATAAATAATAACATTTACTTTTCTCTTCGGTGTTCATCTAAAATAGATAACATCCAAGATGGCCACCGAGCAAATGTAAAATATACATCAGATGCATACTGCATATAATACATGCATTGCATAGGGATGAACAACATTTACAACCTTTCATCCCTGAATAACTGATATACAGTGGAACCTTTCTAAACAGGACACCGAGATACTATGTGTGATCTCATTTTGAGAGGTTTCTTGGTAACGCATCTCAGATAATAATGCATGTTCGTGATTGCAAAAGTATGTCCCAAAATGGTTATATGCCTGATTTACAGTGGAACTTCTCTAAACCGGACACCCTGGGTACCGCCCAGGGTGTCCGGTTTAGAGAGGTTTCACTGTACACTGTTTGTAAATATCGCTATAGAGGGCTGTAGTGTTGAAAGGGTTAATTCATACATATTTATATGTTTGAACACCACATTGAAGATGCTGCTCTGTAAATATAGAAAACAACAAATGTTGGCATGTCGGTATACAAAATGCCTCCGTTGACAACCAAAGATAAACAAGGGTTTACTACCAACTCTTGCAAATATAACAAAGAATATTGAAGTTGTGACATGCCATCATGCTATTCACATTTTTATATGAATACTGGCTAAATGTTTTCGAAGGTCAGAAAGATCATGATCGTATAAATTGTGTTTATGTGGTACCACAAAAACGGGGGACTTGAAAAAAACCTATATGCGTATGAACCAGCTACCATCTTGGGGTGACCCTATTCGTGATCGTTGATACTATTACATGATAAATTAATGAACAGTTACTTACTGTCTATGCCGACGAACTTTTGGCAATTAAACGCATTAAATCCAAAAGATATTTAAATGTAAGTACTTTTTCATCAATAACACAAATGTCACCCTTCCCAAAATAAATTATTTGATGAAATTCCATCAAATATTGATTTTATAGAGAAAATACATTTTTTTCTATGGGAATTTAACTTGGGGGCTCACTTGCCAAAAAAAATCGTTTTTTCTACACCCACCGTCACTCCCAGCATCCTTTTGTCCCATGTTAAATTCACATAGGAAAGTCGTTTCTTCGCAATAAAATCAATATTTGATGAAATTTCATCAACTAAACAAATCGGGGCGGGTAACTTTGTGAACTTACATGAGTGATCCGTTATTATGGTACGCAATACACAAATTGACGAATTTCAGAGCAGAGTCTATAGTTTCTTATGAAATCAGTAAACGATTATTAACCCTTTCAACCCTACGTAACTGGAATGTACTGTAATATGCTAATTTTTCAACCAATCCAATAACCAAAAAATGTTTAGTCCATTTATGAAAAGGGTGTGTTTTTGTTCTAAAAATATGAAAATTACTTGCAAAAAGTGCAGATCCTGGTGAGACGGCTCGTTACGAGCCGACTCATCTGGATCTGCACTGTTTGCATAAACTGCTATAGCGGGCTTTCGGGTTCAAAGGGTTGACACATCACGAATGTGGGAATATATTTATTGCAACAACATCATACACTGAAGTTGGGCTTCAACTGTGTTTTCTGTATACTTATTTTGTATGAGTTTAATGCATCGTGTTATTGCCAACGAAAGCCCATTTTATGCAGTAATTATTTTTGTATAAGACTATAGTGATAAAAACGGCATTTGTCTAAAAGCCGGCGAGTGAACCCGTACTCAGTTATTGGCATGAAGAAGTAGAACTACTAAAGACAACGTGAGACAAGCCATGTGGTTTTGCACTTAAGAAGATATGCGATTTTACATGAAAATAATAAACTGTGAAATTTGCTGTAAATGACGTCAAACGTAGACGTCACGAAATGTTCATAGTAAATGCGGAATTATATATTCCGCATTTGCTGTGAACATTTCGTCAACTTCCAACGTCATTTACGGAAAATATCGTAAGTTTTGTACATATTTTCATGATACAGTGCAACCTCTCTACAACAGCCACCCATGGGAAGACGCAAAACTGGCTATTATAGAGAGGTGGCTGTTGTAGGGAGGTTAATGCTTAATTAAATTTTGTTGTCTGCTGTTTATTTATTTTCTTCGATTATTCTCATAAAAAAACATGCTTTGACAGCATTTTAGAATCATTTCCAACGGAAATGATTCTAAAGTGCTGCCAAACCATGTTTTTATTCAGAATTAAGGCAAAATATAAAGCAATAGCAGGCGACAATTTTCGTACTCAGCAGTATGAGGGTTAAATATGGAGTAAATCATCCATTTGGGATATAAATAGCGGCTGTTACAGAGAGGGTGTTGTTGTAGAGAGGTGGCCGTTCGGAGAGGTTCGACTGTATATCTATCGCTATCTTAGGCACAACATCGCATGGCTTGTCTGAAATGTCGCGTGATATCGCGTCGTTATATTCTCTCGAGACGGCGAATCGCAGACAATAATGTTAATAAGGAAATTCTTGACGTCTAAGTCACCGCCCGGAAATGGTAAGCTTTATAGCTTTGAAAGACAACGTTCGGTGTGAAAGTTCGTGTTTGGAGACGCGGAATAGAATGGAAAATGCATATGCAAATAAGAAAGCATTGTTGGTTTCCCGCCACTACCTACGACATCAGGAATAAAATATGTGTGAGTGGGAGGGCTGTTCTTTGTTCTCAGTTAATTAATTTAATTAACATTACTGCCTGTTTCACAAAAACCTGCCCAAATTGTACAGCTGTTTAAACTGTAATCCAAATTATTTGTACATAAAATAATTTTTTTTAGAAAATTTCAGGACGCTCAGTACTAAAACAACAAACAGTTTTACATTGTTTTATGTCATAAAAAATAAGTTTGGCGTATTCTATATCAATAAATATTGGGCAGCATTCCACAATACTCTTGTTTGTGTCGCTCCTATTCGCATGTGATCTTAATTGAAGGTAAGTGGAAGAAGGCTAGAAGGTTAACTAACCTTTTTACCTCTAAATAACTGGAATGGATTTTGATACGTTACTTTTGCAACTAATCCAACCGTCACAAAATTATTTTCATACTAAAGTCTCAAAAATACGAAAATTACTTGCAAAAAGTACAGATCCAGATGAGACGGCTCGTTACGAGCCGGCTCATCTGAATCTGCACTGTTTGCAAATGCCGCTATAGCGGGCTTTCGTGTTCTAAGGGTTAATAGGCCTGATTGATAATTCCCTTCAATTGTTGTGTTTCTTTAGAACAAAGTGTAACCTAATGTAGGTCAGTAGGGGATGTTTGGGATAGGGTTAACGAGGGTTGTTGGCATTTGTCATAGTTATATATGATAAACAATTACCCCCGGGGGTGACGTGTCAGGCAATGGCTGGCGGGAAAACACACCAACTTATATGATTTAGAATCCGCTGGGACAGACTTGATCGTGGCAAACTAGGACATAATTATCTGATGGAGACATTTCGGAAACTCAGAAAGTCGGCGTGACCAGTGTAGACCCTGCTACGGGGATCGGACTCCACAGTACCATGTATCATTATACTGTAATGTCTTCGCTAGCGTCCGCGTTTCGCTTAATGATCAACAGTGTACGGCATGATCATAGTGCTCGAGTGAAGACATATTTGTGATCGCAATCAAATAAATGAGGGCCATAACTTATTATAATGCTAGTAATTGAATATGTCATAGGAAGAAGATGGCTACGTCCTTGAGGGACTTAGCCCTCTTCTTCCTATGACATCTTCAACATATTCAACTACTTCCAATGACCTCTTCAATTAGGTCACCGACTGGCAAAATCGACCACAGGTGGTTGAAAAAAATCTCATGTCAGTATAGTCTCTAGTATAATTTATATTAGAAAGTACATCCACAGGTGATTTGTATTACTGGCACCTGTGCAATAGACTTTGCAACGTTTGTCACGGGCTTAGACCATGATCACTCTGAGTTCGCCCAGTCTTATCAGGGTTTACATTGTTCGTCATTCAGTCATTGAAGTTTCGTCCGATGAGGTCTATAATTGTTCTCCTACAATGGCACATTTATAATCATCTGAAACGACATAACTGGACCGCCAGGTGACGAAAGATACATAACTTAGGCATAACAAAGCGTATGAGATGCGGGCAACCCGACTCTATCCAGTTATATGCTGTAGATCCGACCTATTTCAAACGTTTCTGAAACAAAAAGACAAAACAATCCCAATGTCGGTCACTTTCGCCAAGAACCCACATTTAAGCTGGTTTAATATTTGCTATATCCCTAAAGTTAGCAAGCGACAATTATGTCTTATTGACACATACAAATGTATGTATACAACTAATATAAAAGTCTGGACTATTTCTTTTAGGCTGTACATACAGAATACCAGGCTATAGTGTATTTTGATATTAAGTTTATCAGGCAAGGCTAGGAAACGCGTAGGAATTCCGAGGCTTGCCGAGGAATTCCTACCGTTTCCGAGCCGAGCCTGATAAACTTGATATCAAAATACACTAGCCTGGTATTCTATTTATCAGGTAACGTTTTATGCTCGAAAATAACCACGTATTCGGTCAATACAGGGCAGGTTACCTGATAAATTTATTGACCGAATACGTACTGACTGATAACATATTGTTGTATCAGGCATTGCCCTGATATAAACATCCGGGTTACAACGAAGTGAAAACTGACGTTCCATTGGTCGGATGACGTCACGTGACGTTACCGAATGACGTCAGTGTAAATGACGCAACGTAAACAAGTCCGCGTTCTGTCCATAGAATACGACGACATCTGTGGTAATTTTCGAGCATAAAACGTTACCTGATAAATAGAATACCAGGCTAGTGTATTTTGATATCAAGTTTATCAGGCAAGGATAGGAAACGCGTAGGAATTCCGAAGCTCGGAATTCCTACGCGTTTCCTAGCCTTGCCTGATAAACTTGATATCAAAAGACACTAGCCTGTACATCGACACACTCGAATTGGCACTTCACCCAGTGCAATTAATAAGGAATATTTCTTTCATACTTCAATACAAACTAGTAAAATTCATTTCTGCATAGACCTACGAGTAAACCGCAACTTAACATTGGCTATGTTGAGTGCAGCCATACAAATGTTTTGCATGTAAGACCATGGGAAGCATAACATGTATTATATGGGGTTGCCCAACAAAACTTGAACACTTTTTGTAACACATTTATCATAGACTGTCTAATGTGGTTGGTGGGGTATATAATATAGAGAATACCAGGCTAGTGTCTTTTGATATCAAGTTTATCAGGCAAGGCTAGGAAACACGAGAATTCCGAGGCTTGTCGAGGAATTCCTACCGTTTCCGAGCCGAGCCTGATAAACTTGATATCAAAAGACACTAGCCTGGTATTCTGTTTATCAGGTAATGTTTTCTGCTCGAAAATTACCACATATGACGTCGTTATCTATGGACAGAACGCGGATTTGTTTACGTTGCGTCATTACACTGACGTCATTCGGTAACGTCACGCGACGTCATCCGACCAATGGAACGTCAGTTTTCACTTCGTTGTAACCCGGATGTTTATATCAGGGCAATGCCTGATACAACAATATGTTATCAGTCAGTACGTATTCGGTCAATGTAGGGCAGGTTACCTGATAAATGTACATGTATTCATAGTATTGAAAGAAATATGGCATATAACGGCACTTGTGAAATATGGCACACAACTCGACGAACATAATTCGTATATGTCGTATTATTTGCAAAACATGAATATCTTCTTTTTCATTTCAAATGTAAGACACGTGGTTGTTGCTCTATGATATGTTTGCTGGTGACACTATAACTATTATACGACAACAATGACTGAATGGCGAACAGTCTATGCCCTGATGCGCAGTCTGATCTCTGGCTAGGCTGGTTGCTGCTTGCAACTTCATGAGATTATTTTTGTCAAATTATGTCACAAACGTCATACCAAGTTCATTATGTCTGCTGGCACAGTTATTAAATGTGGCTGCGACTGGAGAAATGGAGTTTATGGGATTTGTGACCAGTGTAGCTCTTGATCAAATAGCACACTGTCGTAGCCTGAACACGATATACATTACTTCTTCGACGCATGACGGGAGTTTCATTGGTGGAATGGCGAACAGTGCAGATCCTGATCAGACTGTGCGGATGCACAGGCTGATCTAGATCTACACTGGTCGCGAAACCCATACGCTCCATTTCTCCAGTTACAGCCACATATTCATTTCCCATCAGCGATGACAGCTATCTTGGCGATCGCGTAATTCAATAATGACATGTTGGCAGGTAATGGCGGGAAATATGTGTGTCCGTCAAAATCTCCGGAGGTTTTGTTTACCTTGTTAACCGGCACGTTGACCCCTCTTTCAGGAAATTCCATCAGGCCTTGTAGAGCCGACTATTGTTCATCGACGACTATCGTTCACGTGTATATTTTAAGCCGGGGAAAATAACTTAGCAGTTTCTGGAGCCATTTCACCTTTACTGCGCATCGTTGAACAACTTAGACAATTTTTAAGAAACTTTACTACCGGTGAACATTAGTCGTCGACAATAGTCGTTGATGTTAGAACCGACTATTGTCCATCGACGACTATCGTACACGTGTATATTGTAAGCCTGGGAAAACTTAGCCATTTCTGGACCGGTAATAAAGTTTCATAAAAAGTGTCTAAGTTGTTCAACGATGCACAGTAAAGGTGAAATGGCTCCAAAAATGTTATTTTCCCCGGCTTAATTATACACGTGAACGATAGTCGTCGATGAACAAAGGTGAAATGGCTTCAGAAATGGCTAAGTTATTTCCCCGGCTTAAAATATACACGTGAACGATAGTCGTCGATGAACAATAGTCGGTTCTAACATCAACGACTATTGTCGACGACTAATGTTCACCGGTAGTAAAGTTTCTTAAAAATTGTCTAAGTTGTTCAAAGACGCACAGTAATGGCTAAGTTATTTTCCCCGGCTTAATTATACACGTGAACGATAGTCGCCGATGGACAATAGTTGGCTCCACAAGGCCTAATAAACGTCTTGTGGTGCGGGAAATCCGACCCTAGGCTAGGTCTTATTTGAAATTACGTTTGTTTGCCGGATCCGTAGTTTTAGCCCCGACTTAAACGTTTTATTATCGTGACCATCTTACATGGGGCCAAACGCAAATCGATACGATCGAGCCGAAACGACGTATTGACAATCTCAATGAAAAATAAAATAATTTGCCTTTCTATCTACCCTATACTATCTATCTATGTGTAAAATAAGGGCAAACAACCAATATTTTAATTTAGACCTGATAAGCTCCCGACCATATTTATTGTATATGTTTTTTTTTTTTAAAAGTCTCAATTGCGGTCAATTTTGCCATGAAACCATGTTTAAATGGTATTGGTTTACTGTTAGCTATATCCCTCAAAACCAGACACCAAGACAACATCAATTCGTTTAATTATATGTTATCTCCCTTGTGATAGCATATTGTCTCACGCAAATGTCTATGGGGGCAGCCATTGATCGTGCTACACCTAAACGGCGAGTACGAGCAAGAACATAGTGCACTGTGCCAACTTACCATATGGCGTTTTGGTTTGTCTGGCTTTATATCTAATAAAAACTCTACATATACTATTTTCTACAGTTTTCAGAGTGTTGTGCTCAGTTTATCAGTTAAATTCTGGAATATACTAATGAAGACATTTCGTGCGTATGAATACAGCAGTTATTATCTTTAGGTCTCACGGGACAGTACGGAGCTCGCAGTAAAATGGGGTGGACGATTTTCTATATATTTCAGTACTGACCCTGCAAGTTACACCAATGTGTTTTACAAAGTTAACTTGACCCACACACCGATCAGTTTTTGTGGAGATAACATATTTCGGTACTTTCAGTACTTGTTTTATCCCGTCAACACAGTGCGTATGTGCCGTGAAACACGGTGCCGTGAAACATTTTTGATATCCAGTCAATACAATCTTTGCATTTTACAGCCATTTGAAGGTGTTGACGGGATAAATAGAATAGTATATAGGTTAGTGCCGTGAATGGGAAAAAATATCTGGCGCGGCACAGAAACGGGATGTGCTCGGCAGAGCCTCGCCCATCCCGTTTCCTGAGCCTTGCCAGATATTTTTTCCCATTCACGGCACTAACCTACTATTCTCTATTTATGGCGTTACCTGTATTTGCTGTATCAAACAATTGTGTCGATGCATGACTTCACAGCGCTCAAACGTATCTTGAGAGTGCTTACAGTGGAACTTCACTTAACCGGACACCATGGGAGGTCTCCCAGGGTGTCCGGTTCAGAGAGGTTCCACTATACTAACATACACATCATTTCCAGTTCAATACTGCACGATGCCTGCTCGTAGATTAATTTGCACCATTGGTAATTGAATTACCAATAAATTACCAATATTACACGAGTACTATTAGTAAAATGTAAATTGGCGTAAATAAATAAAATTGCAGTTTGATCCGTTTTAATGAGAAAGCTGATTAATCAAGTCCCAGCATAAAGCCCCTGTCAAGCGGTAATTATTAAAGTTCTCTAGAATCTAATTCAGTGTTGATTTCAGCAGAATCTTTAATTTATCTCATATGTCCCACTAACCCGAATCGTATGGCTGTCACGCAGGGATACTTACTTGTCATCCAGAAAATTCGGGTTAATTTCCCACATACCAAGTCAAGTTAACACCATCCTCACATTTGAATCGTCTCATTTTCCGCCGATTTGTCTGATATTTCCGTTCTTCAAGTAGTTATTATTTTATCGATCTGACATCGGTGATCTTCGAGTACGACTGTGTGCCTTTTCAAATGACAGCTGTACACATATTGTGTGTTTATTGGCATTAATTGTGCCCGCACCAGGGGCCGTTTCACTAAACTTCGTACGACTAAAATGTTCGTAAGTGCAAAATTAGGATCGTCTGTAAATGTCACATTAACACTGTTTTCTTGTAAACAATTATTGGATTTACATTTATTGAGCATATGCTGCATATGCTGAAATTTAAATTTCCAGACGATCCTAAATTGCATTTTAGTCGTGCGAAGTTTAGTGAAACGGGACCCTGATTGATAACGGGAGGGCAACGCACATTTAACCCGTTCACCCCTAAGTAGCTGGAATGGATTTTGATATGTTAATTTTGCAACCAATCCAACAGTGACAAAACGATTTTCAGACGCGTCCATTTCTGAAAAGTGGTTATTTTTTTCTCTCAAAAATATGAACATTATAAAAGTGCAGATCCTGATGAGACGGCTCGTTACGAGCCGGCTCATCTGGATCTGCACTGTTTGCATAAATCGCTATAGCGGGCTTTCGAGTTCAAAGGATTAATTAAATGTAGCTACTCATTTCCGCTTTATATGCAATGGTGTACTATACCGCTATACTGCAGCTAACGCTATATATTTGCGGAATTAGGTTTCCATTTCGCGCACTAAAATTGAGCGATAATCCGATCAACGTTCACATTCACTTCAGTATTTTCTTATTGAAAGTAAAGGCAACAATATGAGACAAACATGTTATCATAAAGTCACATAACAAAATGTGTATTAGCACAGTTCTGAGGTCACTCTCCGCGAAGTAGGACGTAAACATTATGATATAAGTGGGGCAATAATAAATGAAACGAATAAACAAGATTCTTCACGAGCATGCTCATCTGGATATACACTGTTTGCCAATACCACTATACATACACACGTATGTGGTGTGAACAAATCCAACAGTAGCTGACCAAGCAAATGTCATTGCAAATTTCAATGTTGCGCTTACGAACTTCTTAGTCGTACGAAGTTTAATGAAGAGGGCCCCAATATCGGCGGGAAATGGCGACTTCGTAAATAAGGTTGGAATACCGCCATGCCAATATCATCAGATGGTACGAGTATCATACCTTCGTCACATACTTGCGCTATAAGGTTAACCCTTTAACCCCTAAGTAACTGGAATAGATTTTGATACGTTAATTTTGAACTAATCCAACCGTCACAAAATTATTTTCATACTAAAGTCTCAAAAATATGAAAATTACTTGCAAAAAGTACATATCCAGATGAGACGGCTCGTTACAAGCCGGCTCATCTGGATCTGCACTGTTTGCAAATGCCGCTACAGCGGGCTTTCGGGTTCTAAGGGTTCAGACTCCTGATTGCTCAATTCGATTACAGAAAATCATTTATTATCTTGATATTTCCGTCTTGGCTGATAGCCTACTGGTGATTATTAAAGGTCAGCGAGAACTTGTTTGTGTTATGGGAAGGAAACACGGGTCATATACGTACGAGAACGTGCCAAGCATCCTTGAACCACAATTAGCCGGGCCCATAAATACCCGCAACTGATTGGTCGGAAATTTGGTACGACGATATTTTTCATAATTTCAACGACGATATTGCTGTTGGCAAATCAAGAACGAAATTTCTGTTGCTTACCCATGGCATGTCTGTAAATGTTTGTCTGTTTGTTTGTCTGTTGGTGTTTAATGGCCTATCTACAGTTAATGTATTTTAAGGCCGGGCCAACGGGTTCGATCCATTACAGAAAATCAATTATTATCTTGATATTTCCGTCTTGGCTGATAGCCTACTGGTGATTATCAAAGGTCAGCGATAACTTGTTTGTGTTATGGGAAGGAAACACGGGTCATATACGTACGAGAACGTGCCAAGCATCCTTGAACCACAATTAGCCGGGCCCATAAATACCCGCAATTGATTGGTCGGAAATTGGGTACGACGATATTGGGGGGAATCCAAAAATCAGAACGGAATATTTACATCGAAAAATATATATATTCAGCCCTGGAATTAGAATAACCTGACCTGGTGCCAGGTACATACGACACCAAAGTCACTTGGCCCCTTCCCCTAAAAGTAATAGGATTACGAATAATCATATTACTCATATCAGGGGTATAACCAGATTCAACTGTGACAGTGAACGTCCCGTCTAAGGTTACTCTTCGGGGGAGGTTCGATGGGTTCGTAGGAACCCCTTTTTTGGAGCCAACAGGTATCTTTCGTATAAATGCGGTCCACGATAGCCATTTTTCAGTGCATGAACATGATGAATGAGCATACATTATATTATGCAAATGCCCTAGTAACAAAACGCAAACAAGCGACGACAAACGTAATTGCAATATGTCAATTTTCAGACATATACGCTTCATAATTCCAGCACAAAAATATTTACACAATTCCCTGACATTTGATTGGCCCGTAGCAAGTCTCTGTCCAAAATTTATATCCCAGTAAACTCCCATGCCGAACTACTTTCCGTAACCGTGAGGTGCAGTTAAAATAATTCTTAAGAAAACGGAAAATAAACACATTTTCTTGATGAATTTATTTCAAATGCTGGAATTATAAGGAATAAATGGCATTTTTGTTGAATTTATCGGGGATATAAACTTGGAAAAGTCGCGGGAATACTGGACGAGGCCTTCCGGCCTTCGTCCAGTATTCCCGCGACTTTTCCAAGTTTATACCCCGATAAATTCAACAAAAAGGCCATTCATTCCTATAATAACCAATAGGATAAAAAAAAAATTGCGATAAAAAATTACAATTTTCGAAAAAAAAAATTGTATTTTTTTATCGCAATTATTTTTTTTTATCGCCAATTGCGAAAGTGGCTTTTCCAAGTTTACACCCCGATAAATTCCACAAAAAGGAGTTAAGTCCAAACATACCCGACTGCATTATTTGGCTTCTAGAAATCAACAACATGACTGGGCTGTGGAGCAACCAAATTATGTAAGGGTTCCAGGCGCAACTCACGACTTCACAGCTGAAAGTCGAACCCTTTTCAAAATTATTTGTGAGGCCCATGTTTGTAGTTCAAGAGACCAAGAGACTGAGGCATGTAATGCATGCAAATGAACAGAAAGTGTGTGTATTATTTAACAAGCAACTGAAATGAACGTTTCCCGTAAATCCTAACCGGCATGGGTTTACGTGGGCATACATTATTTTCTTGGAATAAAGTAGTGCATACTCTATATGTTGGAATGTTAACTACAGTTGTTCAGGAAATACTTTCGTTCCATCAGCGTTTTAGAATATATTGAACGCCTCTCATTTCATATGAACATGATGCACACATCATTGTTTTTAACCGTGGGTGGGGGCCTACACGGGGATTATACTTCTACGAAAAAATGTCTAGATGCGGGAAATAACGCCGGTTCGCGGTTGACGATACGGTTTGTCGTTGCCACTGATCGTTTAAGCGTTACAATGCAGAATTTTATTTTGTATTATGTTGGTTTTATTTTCTCTTTTTTTCTCATAAAAAAACATGTATTGACAGTACTTTAGAATCATTTCCAATAAAAATGATTCTAAAATGCTCTCAAACCATGTTTTATTGATAAAGAATACAACATACGAAACAACATCAGACGACAGTGTTCGGTTCCCGCATTTTAAGAGCTATTCTATAGTATTGAAGTTTATGGGACATTCGTGTATCCAGCATCACGTGTCATCATACCCTATTGCTTACCTTCCGTTTCGGAATTGTCCATGATATCCACCGGTCCACACGTCTTGCTTTTCCCGCGCTTTCTACTGAATTGGTTCCCCATTGTATATACACCTCCTTCCCGGCGGACAGTTCCTATGAGTATGTACGTTTTGTTTTGTAAGTATACCAATGCTTCACTTATTGCACAAATCACGCACGATGTTTATCGTTCAACGTAATTTGCTAAATGGTGTAAACAATATACCTTTACCTAAGTTTTCTCACACAAACTTAAAATAAACTCACGCGTATCAACACCAAAGAAACGCCATATCAGTCTTGAAAACACAATCACCGTTTCCTGTTACAATGTACTCTGAAAAACAACGTTTATATCTATCAACGGAAATATAGTAAATGATTATATCCATACACGTTTCTCTCGATAATACCTTTTGTATAGCACTGTCCATCTAATGTCGTGTGATTTATATGTACGCTTCCGTATTTATATGTACGCTTCCGTTTACGGAAAAATCGCGTGGGATCCCAATTCAATTGGTTGACAGCTGCAAACCGATGAATAACAACGACGGCGATTTCTAATAAATCCTAACTAATATCCGGTATATCCAAATATTTATATATCATTATTGCTTACAAACGATCTCCCATACAGCGCTTCACATGTGATCTGTTCGTTCGATTATAACGGTAGCTTGTGGAGAATTCGAGTGCTATTGGTGCCATTGTATTGCTCCCAGAGCGCTGTTCACTTGTGTTGACTTTAGACAACTTGGCACTCCCATTGTAGATGGTACTAGACTCCCATACATGTTGTAGCTGTCAGCACTCGGTACCATCTACATGGGATGTTGGTTGATAAACGGGAATTGAAGGATTTTGCGACCAGCGTAGCCGCTGATCATCCGTGCAGTCTGATCAGGGGCTACACTGTTCGGCATACAGTCGCAAATATGTCGATTATAATCAATAACAAGATCCAATTGTGACACATGAAATCGTATGTAGACAAGATGTGTAATTTGTGCCAACGCGTTGAGATATCTTTCTCAGCCGGAGTCTACAATAACATGGAATAGGGAGTCCTATCTGGATGTCATCATGGCCACATACAGCGCAACTAGAGACATCGCCAAACCTATGTGACTGCGACCTTGTACATGTCATATACGATATATAGATAATAGGAAATGGGTTGTCTAGCCGCCTTCCGTCGTCAAGCAAGCATAGTGCATACGAAATGAGGGTACATGCATTCTAGTAGACACTAGCCAACTAACACTTTGGACAATCAAATATACTGCAATACCAATAGCATATAATTGACACTAGTCACGGTGTTATAGAATGGCGGACATCTTGGACATCATCTTGGATTGTGCAAATCACAACCATTTACGCCAATTTTTAAAGACAAACACGAACATGTTGGTAACTCCTTAATTAACTACACATATTTTCCAGGTTCATTTACAATACTATATAAACGGAACGTTCGCAGACTTGGATTGTTGATCAAACATTTTGGTTGTGGTTACTTCTTCAAGGTGTATGATCACGTGGTACTAACAACAACAACCAGTACAGAAACTTCCAGAATCCATCCGATTCAAAGTACGTATTCTTTTATATTTCTTTTATATTATCCTTATTACGTAACGGATTTTGATGAAATATGGCGCATCAAACGCAGCTTGTACCGACACGGAAATCGATTCTTCGCAAAAACGACAGAAGTCTGTGCCGAACTCCCTGGACGACGACATGCAGCTCATGATGACGCGTTTGCTGAGCCATATTTCATCAAAATCCGTTTCATATTAAGGAAAATATCAAATAATACTTACTTTGGAGTGGGCAAGATTTCAACACTTTCAGCCACTGTTGTTGTTGTTATAACCACGTGAGCATGCACCTTGTTCTTCCCCAAAGGTGTATGTAAAATGGCATTAAAGACGCATCCAATATTCAACCATAATTTGGGTCACGCCGGTGGCAAAACAGAGCTTATGACAAGTTTTCCGCCTATACCAGATTGTCAAACCACATGCCCATTGCCGATATACACTTTACTCCATGTTTAGATTCGGCCAATACAGCTTTTAGTCTGATAAAATAAGTAACGGGGCCGTTAAATGGCCTTAATGTCCTGATAAATATTTCACAAATGATACAACAGGAAATAAACAAATAACACATGAATAAATTATATGATGATAGACGAGTATCCAGAGACCCACACTGCAGGGAAAATTAAAGCATTGATGGTGGATATGCGACTGTAACTGGAGAGATGGATTTTGCGACCAGTGTAGATCCAGATCAGACTGTGCATCCGCACAGTCTGATCAGGATCTGCACTGGTCGCCATTCCATCAATGAAGCATCCACCATGTTGTTAACAAGACATGTAAATCAGTACTAGGCTACATGGATGTGCTATCTGATCAGGAGCTACACTGAATACAAATATCATACGCCCCATTTCTCCAGTCACAGCCATACACAAGGTGCATGATCACGTGGGTACAACAACAACAACAACAATAGCTGAACTTGTTGAAATCTCGCCCACTCCAAAGTAAGTATTATTTGATATTCTCTTAAACATATTCTTTACACCAGAGACATCATCCGAGACATGTTCTGGCAAAACAAACATTAATTCACCATTACCACACGTATTGATTGACATTATTATACATTTTATATCAGACGTAACTTTCCACACTGATATCAGGGGCGATAACCGTGTTTCCTTAAAATGTTAACGGACATTACTATTTATACTCTGTATTTATTTTTTTGATGTGCAATTATCATACTTTATAATCTGTTGAAAATATTATTTATTCAGGTGACGCATTTAATTAGTATAAATACCATGCCTCATTTGCATGGGAAAAATAGCCTGATACCAACGCGCGTCACTATCAGTAAAATAAATATTACTAAAATATTATACCTGTATAGCGGCGACTCGTAGTCTGACTCGTAGTTTAGAACTGGTGGAATAGTGACACAATTATACACTTATTTAATTCCTATAAAGAGCATTTTGTGCCTACTGAGTGGGCATGTACCTTTAATATGCAACGGATTTTTATGCAATATAGCGCAGCAAACGCGTCTTCATGAGCTGCATTTGGTGGTCCCAGGAGTTCGGCACATACTTGTGTCGTTTTTGCGAAGAATCGATTTTCGTGTCGGTAGACACGGAAATAGATTCTTCGCAAAAACGACAGAAGTTTGGGCCAAAGTACAGCGACCACCAAATGCAGCATAACAAGACAAGAAATCCGTTACATAACAAGGACAAAATAAAAGAATATGTACTTTGAATCGGAGGGCTTTTGGAAGTTTCAGTACTTGTTGTTGTTGTTGTAACCACGTGATCATACACCATGATATATATACTTCGCGCAAAACTGACATAGATCGAGGTGTGGCTGGTACATAATAGTATGCTACTGTCATGTGACAAACTTTTTACGAACTGTCTCAAGTTCATATACAGCATCCAAATTATCTATGGAGCCCTGCAGGGGACATGGATTCTTTTTTATTAATTCGTTCCAACGAAATAACAATTCGTTCCCTCAATTTAACAATTCGTTCCCACGATATAACAATTCGTTCCCACGAATTAACAATTCGTTCCCGTAGGAACGAATTGTTAACTCGTGGGAACGAATTGTTAAATTTAGGGAACGAATTGTTATTTCGTGGGAATTAATTATTTCGTGGGAACGAATTAATAAAAAAAAATCCATGTCCCTTGCAGGGCACCGTAGATAAGTGTGGATGCTGTATATTTGAACTATACATATGAATGTTACGTCCCCTGCGAGGCTCAGTAGAATACATAGCTATACGATGTAAATAAAAGTTATATATTCCCACATAAATAAACACTTTTCGGTGAAATATCAGTACTTCTGGTATATTAATATATGCACCTGTATTACATAGTTCCCAGATGAGCTAATGTGACATGGAGTAGTCTCCCTTGTCCGCCATCTTTGTGTGCAAAACTAAATGTAACAAATAGGAGAAATGTTGATACTGATTTAACATAAACACGTGGATATGAATTTTAGTACCTAAACAAATATATTTTGTTCAAACAAATCATATATGGAAAGACAACTGTTTTGTGTTGCGTGCTAAAATTTAATAATTCCGAAAATGGGATTATTTTCACTATTTCTCTATAGGGCCTAATGGAATATTGCCTTCCAAAATGGCCGACAGTGTTTACCTGTATCCAACAAAGGGAAGTAACTTTTACTGATGTGGGAACTATGTATAAGGCGTATGCTGCAAATGTTCATACACATTTATTGAAAATATACATTTCCATGGTCACTTTATAGTCAGTGTTTAATAAAAAGCATACAGCCGGGACCCGTTTCACTAAACTTCGTTTATGGCCAATCTGGCGTTTGGTTTTCTATGACAGTCCTGTGACATGATAACGATATATACAGCAAGACGTATGTTCCACTGGTGAATGGCGATATGTGTTGACCGTGATCAGACAGCGTGGATGCGCTGGGGCCCGTTTCACTAAACTTCGTAAGACTAAAATGTTTGTAAGTGCAAAATTAGGATCGTCTGGACATTTCAATTGATGGATTTACATTTATTGAGCATAGGCTGCATATGCAGCCTATGCTCAATAAATGTAAATCCAATAATTGTTTACAAGAAAACATTGTTAACGTGAAATTTACAGGCTATCATAATTTTGCGCTTACGAACATTTTAATCGTACGAAGTTTAGTGAAGCGGCTGGCGTATTTATTTCATTTCACACCGAATCTGTAAACTGTTGTCTGTTTGTACGTCTCTCCTGGTCGTAATACAGTGTCGGGGAAGTTGCCCTGAAAGACATGTGAGATATAGAGAATACTAATCTACTGTCTGTTCCATGTTTTGCTAGAGACGTTTTTTTTCTTTTTTAAATATTAGCCATTAAACGTATTAAATCTAAAAAGTATTTCATTGTAAGTACGTTTTCATCAATAACAAAAAACTCACCCTCCCCATCGTTTTGGATTTGATTTTGATAAAAGCCAATCAAATATTGATTTTATTGCAAAACAAACAAATATTTTCGTACGGTAATTTAGCATAGGGGATAAAATAGATGTTTCTAAATAATTTTAGAATTTGTTGACAGATTTTCAAAACAAACTTGTTTTTCTCTCATTTTTACCCCTCGCCCAGCTCCTTCACTTCCTTTTGCCCCATGTTAAAATCCCATAGAAAAATGTTTTTTCGCAATAAAATCCATATTTGATGGAATTTCATGAAATCAACACAATTGGGAAGGTGAATATTTTGTAATTGATGAACAAATAATTATATTTAAATATATTTTTTATATGTAATGTGTTTAATGAACAAAAGTTTGTCAGCAGCAAACCGTGAAACAGACAGTTGTGTCCGTTTATAGCAGGTTTATCAGGCAATGCTAGGAAACGCCTAGGAATTCCGCGGCTCAACAACCGACGTACATGATTAACGCTGTCGGGGTAGTGCTGGGCCTCGAGACAGAAGGCGGAGAAGGGGCCGTATTGTTTGCCCGCTCTGCCCGTGATGCCCTCCAGGTATTTGGACGTGTAGAACTGGAGACCTGGGGCCGTGGTGGCGGCCTCGATGTAGCGGCCCGACGGTGGGTGCTCCACTCTGCAATATATGTATACAGTCAAACCTTTGAATAAAGCCAGCTATGGGAAGAGAAAAGTCAGGCATTCGTTCACAGGTCGTCTTTGTTCGCAAGTTCATTTACGTAGTAATTTAATAATTGGGAAAACAAAAGCGTGGTTGCTATATACAGGTAATTGCTATTCGGAGGTGGCCTCCGAATAGCAATTACCTGTATATAACAGCCACGCTTCGACTGTAATGGTGGAGCCTGTGCTAAAGGTCACCTCAGAATCTTCTGTACAAATCCCACAAGCCATGTGATTTGTACAGAAGCAGTAGTGCGATTTTTCATGAAAATTATTTACAGAAACTGTCATATATTCTCTAAATGACTTCGAACGTAGATGAAATTCACATAGTAAATGCCGAATACTTTTCCGCATTTGCTATGAAAATTTAGTCAACTTTCGATTTAATTTACGGAAAGCATGGTAGATTTTGTAAATATTTTTCATGAGATATCGTACATATTCTTAGGTACAAACGCACATCACATGACTTGTCTTTCACTGGAGACATGTGTAATTATGGGAGTTAGCCTATGGCCAATCTGGCGTTTGGTTTTCTATGACAGTCCTGTGACATGATAACGATATATACAGCAAGACGTATGCTCCACTGGTGAATGGCGATATGTGTTGACCGTGATCAGACAGTGTGGATGCGCTGGGGCCCGTTTCACTAAACTTCGTAAGACTAAAATGTTCGTAAGTGCAAATTTAGGATCGTCTGTAAATTTCAATTGATGAATTTACATTTATTGAGCATAGGCTGCATATGCAGCCTATGCTCAATAAATGTAAATCCAATAATTGAATACAAGAAAACATTGTTAATGTGAAATTTACAGACTATCATAATGTTGCACTTACGAACATTTTAGTCGTACGAAGTTTAGTGAAACGGGCCCCTGATCCGGTCTACCATGGTCGTAGAGGCCAAATCACGTGTCTGCAGCAGTCACAGCTGCAAATTGTCTAGAAAAGGCACTTCGAATGTAATATACGAACACCGTTATTGTTGTCTACTTAATTTTAGTTCTATATACAGGTAGTGTCTGTACAAACTAGATGGCCGCGGCCTGCATGTCGCGCCTTGTGGCGAGGCATGGACACTAAAAAAGAGATATAGTATAACGAAAAACTTTAACCAAAAAACTTAACCAAAAAAAATAAAAAATTAACCAAAAAACTTAACCAAAAACTTTAAACGGACACACGTGCGTACGTACGTACGTAAGCCAATGCCGACTATATCGCGCTTTCAGCAAGCGGGCGCGACAAAAACTTTAACCAAAAAACTTAACCAAAATCTTTAACCAAAAACTTCAAAGTAATTTGACCTTGACATTGGGCACAGGGGCCGCACGGGAGGGCGGTAGTATAGATGTGTAATGAAAAATATAGAGATGATAAACACCCATGTGAAGGTTCAAGGTAATGGGCAAAGCAGTTGCAAAGATATAGTATAACGAACAACTTTAACCAAAAAACTTAACCAAAAAACTTTAACCAAAAAACTTAACCAAAAACTTCAAAGTAATTTTACCTTGACATTGGGCACAGGGGCCGCACGGGAGGGCGGTAGAATGAAAATATAGATGATGATAAACACCCATGTGAAGTTTCAAGGTAATGGGCAAAGCAGTTGCAGAGATACAGTATAACGAAAAACTTTAACCAAAAAACTTAACCAAAAAACTTAACCAAAAAACATTAACCAAAAAACTTAACCAAAATCTTCAAAGTAATTTGACCTTGACATTGGGCACAGGGGCCGCACGGGAGGGGGTAGAATAAAAATATAGATGATGATAAACACCCATGTGAAGTTTCAAGGTAATGGGCAAAGCAGTTGCAGAGATATAGTATAACGAAAAACTTTAACCAAAAAACTTAACCAAAAAACTTAACCAAAAAACATTAACCAAAAAACTTAACGAAAATCTTCAAAGTAATTTGACCTTGACATTGGGCACAGGGGCCGCACGGGAGGTGGTAGAATGAAAATATAGATGATGATAAACACCCATGTGAAGTTTCAAGGTAATGGGCAAAGCAGTTGCAGAGATATAGTACAACGAAAAACTTTAACCAAAAAACTTAACCAAAAAACTTAACCAAAAACTTTAACCAAAAAACTTAACCAAAAAACTTAACCAAAAACTTTAACCAAAAAACTTAACCAAAAACGTCAAAGTAATTTGACCTTGACATTGGGCACAGGGGCCGCACGGGAGGTGGTAGAATGAAAATATAGATGATGATAAACACCCATGTGAAGTTTCAAGATAATGGGCAAAGCATTTGCAGAGATATAGTATAACGAAAAACTTTAACCAAAAAACTTAACCAAAAAACTTAACCAAAAACTTTAACCAAAAAACTTAACCAAAAAACTTAACCAAAAACTTTAACCAAAAAACTTAACCAAAAACGTCAAAGTAATTTGACCTTGACATTGGGCACAGGGGCCGCACGGGAGGGGGTAGAATGAAAATATAGATTATGATAAACACCCATGTGAAGTTTCAAGGTAATGGGCAAAGCAGTTGCAGAGATATAGTACAACGAAAAACTTTAACCAAAAAACTTAACCAAAAAACTTAACCGGTAAAAACTTTAACCAAAAAACTTAACCAAAAACTTTAACCAAAGAACTTAACCAAAAAACTTAACCAAACAACTTAACCAAAAACTTTAACCGGACACACGTACGTACATACGTACGCCAAAGTGCCGACTATATCGTGCTTTCCGCAAGCGGGCGCGACAAAAATCATATGACCAGATCCAACATATGTAGACTATATACTATTACCAACATGCTATGTGGCTGTGACTGGAAACATGGGGTATTTATGTGCTTTGTTACCAGTGTAGCTCCTGATCAAATAGCACACTCATGTAGTCTGATATCGATCCATGGTGCTTGTTAGAAGCATGGCGGGTATTGATTGGTGGAATGACGAACAGTGCAGATCCTGATCAGACTGTGCGGATGCACAGGCTGATCTGGTTCTACACTGGTCACAAAACACAATATCCCCATTTCTCCAGTCACAGCCACTTATGAACTACATACAAAGCATATTCTTGCTCTGATACATGTGTTATGTTGA